>JANAVB010000999.1:20780916-20884525 GCA_029216955.1 Iris pallida | reverse complement strand
TTGTTACGCTCTCGTACCCTCACAGTGGGTGCGGATCGTGACATCTCCGCGCGCTCGGCATGGGATCTCCGCCGCGATCGCACTGTCGGGCCACAGGGGCCTTTTCCCAGTGTGGAATAGCCACATCCCAATCAAGTGGTCTTTCTTATGCTGGCGAGTCAATCCGCCGAAAGATTCGACCGACGACGTGATCCGATCCTTCGGCACGGCCACCGTTTTCAAATGTCATTGCTGCGAGGTCCCAGATTGTGAGACCTCAGATCACATCTTTTTCGATGGTCAGCTTGCTGGAAGGGTGTGGGACATGTTCCAAGTCCTTTGTAACATCAGAGGGAATGCCCGGATGCATGCGGACCGTCTTCGTGACTGGCGTCGCACATCCACAGACAGGATATTCATATGTCTGGCCTCCGCCATCATATGAACTCTATGGAAGAATCACAACAAATTCTGTTATCAGTGTAAACCCCCTAAATTTTCACTACACTTTTTATTCATTTTTATTTATTTCTATTTGAATTTGGTATTGAGTTCATTTTTCGTATTTGCTTGTCGAGTGCGAATATGTGCGAGGTACATAATTTTTGGAAAAATATTTTGATTATAAATTTTATGTATATGGTATAGTTCTCAAAATATTATATGATAATTAATTACTTGGAGTTATAAAACATGTCACGATTGCCAAAATGTACTTATTATAACAAGCTATTTTTATTGTGAAAATATATGTGATAATTTTACCTATAAATGATATATTCTATCGCATGGAAGTACATGAAATTAAATTTCAAGTATACTTTTGACTTTTGTAAATTCTAGTTATTGGATTTTTGCAAAAATATATTTCAAATATTTATTTATATTTATGGTGATTTTCGAAATTAATTATTATATTTTTGAAATAATATTTCAACAAATTTTTGACTCTGATTAGATTCTATGATTTAAATAAAATCATTAATTTAAATATAAACATAGCCATATCAGAATTGGATTCAGAATTTTGATTTAAAATTTGATTCATTTAGATTTGATTGATTCAAAGTAATTTAAACTAAAAGGTGATTATCTGAGGAAGTTTAAATAATCCAAATCCTGATCTTCTAAGGATTACCTCAACCCTATATATAGGGGAGCCTCCATATTAGCTTTCCTCCACAATTATTCCATAGATTTCTCCAACACAAATATGCGTGCCACGTGTCGGTGTTCCATCTATCCTCGTGTCAGCCGTGATGGCCTCGGGTCCGACCCGGGTGTCTTTCCAATAAAGTATTTTTACATATACATTTTATCCTGCGTCCGACATACCGAACATGATCTCTCCACAAACACCCATCCTGGTCATGTCGGACATCCCCGACACGATACAACCAATACCTATTTCTAAACCTATATTTTGGCCGGCCACCCCTTCCTTTTTTCGGCCATCCGTCGGCATGTTTCTGCACCTTCAGGGCCAACGCCGCCTTCTCTGGACCACTGTCCGCAACCCTCATCCATACCAGAACCCGACACCACCACCAACAATAACCCAACACCACCCATCTACTCCCTGCCACCATCGCCACCATCACCACCGCAATCTATTGTCGCCACCACAGCCCGGCCACATACCCTACCAACAACACACGCGCCATCACCCGACCCCGCCTGGCCACTCCGACCGACCTCCCGATCCAGTGCACCACCACCACCAATGGCAGCACTGCCACCGGTCTGCCCCACCGCGGTACCGCATAGCCCCGAAAACCTAGACCAACCACCACATCTGTCATCTACAACATCTCAACCAAAACCACCA
The DNA here is from genome assembly GCA_029216955.1 of Iris pallida. Classification (NCBI taxonomy): domain Eukaryota; kingdom Viridiplantae; phylum Streptophyta; class Magnoliopsida; order Asparagales; family Iridaceae; genus Iris; species Iris pallida. The sequence continues at coordinate 20,882,718 of JANAVB010000999.1, read as the reverse complement.
AAACCCTAAATTAAAATAAAACCACTACCACCACCATCACTCACCTCGCCGTAGCTCTGTCTCCATGCGTCGGAGCAGCCTCGTCCGCTGCCGCCATCGCCTTTCTCTTCCACCACTCGTCAACCCTCCACCGGCCGGATCTGCAGCCCTGGCCTGGCATCTCCGCCACGTACGCCCGGCCGCCTCCTCCTGGCCGCGGATAGTCGATCTACGCCGCCGCCGTCTGTAGCCTCACCGCCGGTAGCCACCGCGAGTCCCTCTTCACCTCTCTCTCTCCATGTTCCTTCTTCGTTCTCCCATTCCCTTTATTATTTTCTCATCTTTTGTTATTCTCTCTTTCCTCTCACTTCTATGTATTAAACTTTACTTCCTCGAGAATGGAGGATAAAAGAGACTGCTAACAGCAGTCTCTGTCAGTTAGTATAACTTTTATATATTCTCTTGTTTGTGTTTCATTAACAGTGTAAATTAATAATCGAAATGTTATGTATATAGTATTTACTCAGTATCATATTATTTTATTTTTATACATTATAAGTATCTATCAACAGTAGTATGTATAAATATATTATATATTATTTTCAAAGAGTATTGTAATTATTATTATTATTGGTATTATTATTTTACTAAATTGTTGCTACCAACAATACAAGACCCCTCCAATTATATTTTAAATTTATTTTTAGTAGTATTACTTCTACCTTGTTACTTTAATAATATAGACACACACACAACCACAAAATATATATATATGACACTCATATATATATATATATATATATATATATATATATATATATATATATATACACTAAAAATATATATATATATATATATATATATATATATATATATATATATATATATATATATATATATATATATATATATTTTATATATATATATATATATATATATATATATATATATATATATATATATATATATATATATATATATATATATATTTAATATATATATACACTAGTTATGTATATATATAAAAAGGGACACACAAATCTAAATATAAAATGAATATGATACATTATGATACGAGCATAGATACATCAAGAACAACAATTTAACATCTAAAATCTGAGATTAAATAGGAAAATATTCATTCAAACAATATCACAAACATAAGAGGTGTCCAACATTGGGGGGTTCCCACATGGACATAAAACACAACAAAAGACACTCCTATGACCTCCAAATGGACACAAAATGGACACAAATGGAGACACAACCATAGGGGTCATTCCTATGGTTTGAAATTAATCCTAAATGCATGTAGGAATGAAATAGAGAAGAGATTATACCTCCCGGTTGATCAAATCTAGAAAAAATCCTCCCGATACGACACCGACACGTAGAGACCTCCAATGGACACGAACCAAAACCAAATTCTCCCAAACTTGGCTAGCACCCTCTCTCCATGGAGTAGAGAAGAAATGAAGAAGATTTGGTGGAGGAAATGATTGATTTGGAGATGAAATCAATGGTGGTTCCTCTCAAAATTTGGGGAAGAACAAGAGAGAAATTTGTGGATAAATGAAATGAGAAGTGACTCATCCCTATCTACTCTTGGTCGGCCAAGTGTGGCCATGTGTCCTCATTGGAAAAAGTCAAAAATACCCCCACTTGTCTTTAATTGAATTAAAATAGGAATAGGTTTAGGTTGAGGCTAGATTAGTCTAGTTTTAAGTCTCTAATCAAACTAAACATATCCATGAATAATTAGTCTAACACACTAACTAAAATAATGTCATGTGGGTCATGCCTAACTAATGAGTGGGTCTTACTAGAGTCAAAGCTACCCCGGGTCCCCGCTACAAGTCGGATTGAGTTGAAATTCGAACCCGACTCAAATAACCCCAAAACAATATCATAAATAATAAAATAAATTTCAAAAATATTCAAAAGTGAAAAATGACCAAAATACCCATGTTCTTGAAAAAGTGGGGGTGACAATGGGACAAAGAGTCATGTCTACCTAGTATGGGTATCTTCCTAACCAATATCAAGCACGAAAGAAGGATAAGAGTTTATGGTAGAGGGGATCAAGTAAGATGCTATCATAGAGTCAAGCGAGAGTTTCAAAATCGGAATCGAGGAGGGAGGTCAAGTATGTGGATGAGATCATAGACTTCTAATCATATTCACAGGCTTGCTTGGTAGGGTAAAGTAACCAAACAATTTATCTTGACCGGTATGGGCCCCCACAAAAACATGTAACACCCCAGTCCCAAAATGTGTAGGACTAGGAACGTAGACATGCCAGTCATATAATAAATATACGTAAGCTGTAAATACAGTAAAACTATGACTAATCTCATCCACACAAATAAGGGAATAAAAGATATTATATAATGATAATGAATTGTCTTGATATAATATATTGGGTGGAGACACATCCACTACCAACCAAATAAGGGAAAAGAAGTACATGATATACAAAAGAGTTGACAAAAAATAGCAAGAAAGATCTAAGACACGTCATTTTCGAATAAATAGAGAAGACGAAGATCTCGGCTAGGATACCTGCGGAAGACAAGAACACACACACCGGGAGAGATAATCAGGTCTTCAGAGGAACGTAACAAGATACATAATATCTTGCCAAATAAATTGAATAAATACTGCTCAATAATAATAAGTCAGATTAGATAATAACATGGTCCAATACCTCACCATTTGGATTAGCGTACCATCCCCCAACCAAACAAGGACAAGAGATGACACACTAACCCACGATGAAGTTTCTTTCCAAATCATGAATCAAATATGGTATCCGGACCCCAACAAGGTCCAATACCTTCTCATCAGACTAGTAAGCCACACCTACAACCAAACAAGGACAAGATGTGGCAAACTAATCCGCGACAAGTTATTGTTCCAAGCCACGGTCAGATACAAGTACCCAAACCAAAAGTACTCATACCTAACGGATAAGGGTGCCTAACCAATCTAAGTGAATGCAGTTTTAAGAACATCCTCCAACGCATGGGCCCTGGCTAAAATAGGATCGACATGGTCCCCCCTTGGGGCACCAGAGGCCCAATCAATAAGAGCATAACGTTTCGCAGAATGTTAATGGCCGTCAGTAATCATGGGTAATCTCACCCGCGTCTCCGGCGGACCTCACGGGTTACAAAAGGAAAAGTAGATAGTAGCACATACGCTTAGGTATTGTCCTCCCCGTCTAATGCCTACTATGTTGTATCCACAACACAAAACCTCTATTAACCGCTATGTCAAACTAAGCATGCAACCTCTATTAGCGATTATTCCTATCGTACGACTTATACGTACCGGTGGCCAGCTAGTCACGCATGTCCGAGTTCTACATACGACTCGCAACTCCGTGGTAAAAATGTGTCAAGGCCTATGAATGCAACACACAAAGGGTGGTCCCTTAACTCTAAGGGCTCGTTTGGATCAAGTTATGGATTCCTAGGAGTAGATTTTCAATTCCTTTCCCATGGGAAAGGAATTCAACATTCCCATACCCATGTTTGGTTAGGTTGGGAATAGGTAGTTCAAAATTTAAAAAAAATTTATTTTCATGTTTGGTTCACACATGGATAGGAATCTTAATTTATTTAGTTTTACTTTAATACCCTTTCACTAATTTCATGATGATTCACATGTTTGGGATGAGAGTTGAAAATTTAAAAATGAAACGAGGGTATAACCGTCCAAACAAAATAGTCAAACATCATTCCTAGGAAAGCAAATCTATTCCCAAGGGGGGCTTGGGAATAGCTTTCCCACATCCATGGGAATAGCTTTCCCACCTAACCCCCTCATATTCCCTCCTCATTCCCAATCCTAAACTAACCAAACATGGGTAAGGAATTCAAATCCCATTCCCAAGCCTCAAAAACTTGAACCAAACGTCCCCTAAGTTTAATGTATAAAAAATAGTACATAGCAGGAAATAGGACTAAATAGAAAAAATTCTATCTACTAATGACATGTATCACAGTTTATTTTGCAGAAAATAAATAATGCATAAAATATGAGCTAAAGTAAAATAGACAGCTAAAGGCAAGGTCTCTTGTCTGGTAGGACGTCTGGTGTGCTACAATGATCAATATGGCACGAACTGTGACTTCGGATAACAGAGCCTCGACCCTCACATAAACACATTTTTGAAGTTAAGCATTTAAAGAATTATATCTATATATATACATAAATATATATATTTATACATTAATAGGGAAAATACCATGTAAGCCTAAATATAGGTAGAAAATATGAATCAACCCCGAGAGTTGATTCCCACAAGTCCCAAACAGTGTCCAAGGACCAAATACTCAAAAATTATCGTCAAAATTCTCAGAAATCAAAATATCACATAAATCCCAAATTTCTAATTCAATGAAAACTCGATTTTTCACAAAAAGACTCGAAATGCAAAATACTCAGAATTTACCCGCGAAACTTGGCAAATAGGTCGGTCTCGACACGTGGGACGTGCTCGGGTACTCCCGTGGTCGAAACCATATCCGTGTCGTGTCCAGAGAGTGCGTATCGGAAAACCAATTTTGCGTGTCGAAGAGGGTGTTCTCGCTCGATTGCGCCTCACATGCGCAACGAGAAGCCTCGTGCTCGTGCACTAAGCTAGATAGGGTCACGGGGTAGGTCTAGGACATGTCAACATGACACAAAGTCGCAGCGATGCGACACAGCGGCTCACGCAACAGCGTGCGGACTGTGCGCGCGCGTGCGTGTGCGTGCATGCTCGTGCATACGGTTCGTCGCTCGTAGCTCACGCGTCAGGCCACGCCACGACTCGGGATCGAGTCCTTGGGTAGTCTAGGTATAGGACTACGTGTTCCAACTCCTGGTACGGGTCCTCAATGCGTCGTGTTCGCGTACGAAGGCCGTGTCAGCGACAAATTTTAGCCTGAATACACAGTTCAGCCGACCAGTGCACGCGCGATTTCTCCCCGCTCGCTTCACGAAACGACGTAAAATTTTATGGTCATGTGGGCAGAGGTTGCCCCTACGTGCTCGTAAAATTTCACGTGAGACAGAGCTCTATGCGTCGAGTTATGACGCACAGACTGCAGGGCGTGCACGGAACCGTGCACGGGATCTCGTGCACGCATGTCCGTGTCCGTTCAGATGCCAAAATCGTGTAGATTTCCGATCCGTCTTCACAAAAGTTGTTACAAATCATATAAGGAAGGATTTCATGAAAACAGAATCGAAAATGCTAAGTGGCATTTTGCCGAACACGTGTAACGTGTGACCGATACGTGTCCGATACCGCTATCAAACGAAACCAAAATCCTATGAAAATTTATACCTATATCAAGGGTGCCTAAATGGATGCAATAATGAAGAAATTTCAGGAGAAACAAGGATAGATCGGAATTTACCTATTGAGAGTCAGAATATCAATAAAATAAATTCCTCGAGCGCTTTGTCGGCCGATTTCTCCCGGGCAAATGCCTCCTTCTCCTTGCTAGTAGTACTCCAGCAAGATCCTCTCCTTCCTACGAGCACACGAACTTTGTTTGGAGAGAAACGAACTCCGGATGCAAAAGTTATAATTTTTGGAGAGTGGAGGCTAGGGTTTCTCTTGGAGGCTAATGTGTTACTCTACACAGTGAGGAAGGGGCTGCTATGGCCGGCCAGGGGTAGGGGTGTTAGGGTTAGGGTTTGCACGTGGGCCTAGGCTCCCTAAGTTGCTAATGAAGCCCGAGTCAAAAAGGCTTTAAAAAGGCAAACTATAAAATGACTAAAAATTTATTTAAATCATTCTAAAAATAACTAATAAATTCTAAATTAAATCTAAATGATGAAATTTTAAGTCTAACAATGGCATTAGGTTTCTAGTCATGGTTGGCTAAGGTCAAACCACTTATACTACCAAAACACCAATTCAGCTACTAATCAAACCGCACAAGCAATTTAATTAATAAATTAATAAAATTCAAAGTAATGCATAATGACTAAAATACCCTTAGCCTAAAAATAGGTAATTAGCCAATCTAGTCACATGGTCGAGTCTCCTTGGTCATGGTTAGTCTCCAAGTCAAGCAGTCTCTAGGGTTAAGCTAGCAATAACCAAATCACAATTCACCCATCTAAATAATATAAAATAAATAAAGAAAAATCACCAAAAAAATCATAATATAATTTAAATATTATTATTAAATAATAAAAATTATAAAAGTACAAAATTACCCTCATTTTCGAAAAATGGTGGTTACTAGTCTACCCTCCTTAAAATAATTTCGTCCTCGAAATTAAGATGATCCTACTCCTTCTAGGTCAAATCCCCAATAATCGTGGTCTTAAGAAAACTTATCTAAATCATGCAGTTGGAAAGATATCATATAGGATTATGGCAGGTAATATCAGTCTGGGGTCTTATCATCTAGCCACTATAGTCATACTAGATCAAAAGTAGTCATAAGGTATCAAAACACACAAACAATATGGTAGGGTATAGTAATCATCAAGACAGGATAAGGTATAGGTCAAGAACACACCTATACTAGGTCTGGTAGCTGGAACTCTCTCTCGGATGTAGGCCTCGACTATGGGCAGGTGTAGTAGGACAGTCTCGCATCTTGTGTGCAGCTGACCTACAAAATAGGCACAATCCTAGTCTCTTCCTACAGTTCTTCTATACGTGCCCAGGCTTCTTACAGAAAGTACAGGTAGGCACCCACTCAACTGGCCTCTGTTGGACAGGAATCTGAACTTGATAGGCTGGTCTAGGCTGGAAGTCTGGGTACTCATGAGGCTCTGGGTATAAACTGCTCCTCGCTCTCTTGGGACTAGGCTCTCCCCTTGAATGCATGTACTCCCAAAAAAGTTGGATACTGATGTAGAAGCATGGAATTTCACAACCAGAAAGCCCATGCGCCGGACACTACATGCGCTAGAACTCAGACGAAGAACTTCACAGCAAAGTCAATAAGTATAGACATTTGAAGAAGGACTTTTCATTTTATATAAAAGTCTATTACATGTCTAGAAAAGGTTGTACAAAGGAGAATTTCTACAAAGAAAGAGCCTAAGTCTACAGCCAGCGGCCATCATGCGCCTTCAGATAAGCGCAGCGGCCACCATGCGTCTCCAGATAGGCGCAGCATCACTATGCGCCACCAGTGAGGCGCAGCAGATATCATGCGCCTCCATCCAGGTGCATCCCATCATCTCTTCAGCACCTCAGTTATGTGCATCCCTTCAGCCAAATTCTTCCAGCCAGGCTCACCTGGCCGAGCAGAGCCCAGTTATGTGTCGCTCTTCCAACCAGGCTCGCCCGATAAATGCTTCGACACAAAGCATTTAACCCTCTGGCTGGAACCAAGGAAGAGAAGAGCACCGCAAATGCTGTGGCCAGGGAAGGCTTCGAAAGAGCCTCTAAAGCCGAAGGAAGACTGTGATCAAAACCACTGCTAAAGGAGCAGCTTTCGACACGATCAAAGTGGAGAAACCCCACTTTGCAGGAATAGAGAGCCTTGCACCGCCATTCCGATCTACGGCTCTTCCGGAATAACGGAGATGAGGCTCGAGCATCCCTATCTTTGGATGCAACAGGCACCTTCCGCTTGCCTCAGAAGCCCTCGACTCCGTCTTTTGGATGTAACAGTCACCTTCAAGTGTATCAAAGACAACACAGCGTCTCATCTTCACCCTCGGGAGCACTTCGTCAGCAGAATGCACCCGTATGTTCAAGTTCATATTGGAAGTACGTGAGGGAATGAGAAGCAAATCTTCTCTCCATGCCACTATTTATAGGCCGGGCAGATCAAACCCACGCGCCAAGTGGATGGCCCTCCGAATTCCGTGCAATGAATTTACATTAAATGGATGAACCGGACGCCTCGAATTCAGCCAAACGGCTATTTATAGCACTCGAAGAGCGAGACAGCCGCATCATTAAAAGACATGTCCGATGTGCCAGCCAGACAGCGCATCACACGGACGCGCCCTTCGGCATTAGGCGCAACACACAGACGCGCCCTACAGTACTCGGTGCATTATAGAGGGTGCGCCCCCAGACATCTCCATACCGAATGGAACGCCAACCGACGTGCCCACTCAGCTGTCTATCGAACGTCACCAACATTAAATGCAGAACTGACAGAGTTGGCAGCACGCCTCCCAAAGTCTGAACAGTTGACAGCTTTATTCAGAAAACGAAGCGTCGGCAACGTCAGCATCATCATGACTCTATTCCGACGGCTACTGCCACGTGGCCACCCGCATGCGCCTCTACGGCCATGCGTCCACACCCGCATGCGCCTCTACGGCCATGCGTCCAAACCAGCATGCGCCTCAAAAGCCATGCGCCCCAGACTGATCTCTGATCCCGAAAGACAGAAGGAAAGTCGCCTACATGTGCCTCAAAAGCCATGCGCCCCAAATGGTTTGTAACTCCTAAAGGTTATGAGCCACAGCCTCCTCCTGCGCCCAATCCAAGGCACAGCCCACCAGATCACTCCTCTCCACCAAATCCGAGATCTTCGAACCATGAGTCGACGACACGTATCTTTTGACTCAACTCGTCCAAGATTTCAGCAACGGAAAGATCTTCCCTCTGCTACGTGCCGGCTCACGACAGCAGTATGAAGAGTTCTTCCCCTCGATCAGGGCGCAGCATCCATGCGCCTCCATCAGCAACCTCCACGTGGCGTCCCCACACCGGCGCATCCTACATGCGCGCATGAGCAGCCAGCCTGCAAAACTATAAATAGAAGGATCATCCCCTTCACACAGGGACAGGGACTCAGAACATAAGACTCACAGAGAATCCACAACAGAGAATCACCGGAGAGGCAGTTCTAGACACTCAACGTCTTCCTCCTCTCGGCAAGCTCCAGCACCCAGAGTAATCAACACCTTCAGAGAACCGATAACCGCCGTCAGTCGGTCAACGGAGTCAACGTATTACCACTCGCTCCATTGGCACTAAGGACCCAGCTTAAACAAAAGTGTACTCCTAGGACTAAATCTAAGTCCTATATTGTATCACTGTTCTGTTTGTATTAAGATTTCAATCAAAACAATTTTAATGGCAAACAAGCTGGCGACTCTGCTGGGGACCTCTTTCTCCTCTACCGAGAAAGTCGTGTCACAGGCCGACGACGTGAAGGTGGGCTCCTCCCACAAGACGCTGGTAGTGCGCCTCAATCAACAGGCGTACGAGGAGTTCATTTCTGAAGGAAGTGTGAGTCCTTCGAAGCGGCTGTCGAAGCCGAAGAAGACCCGCGCAGTCTGGGTGCGCAAAGTCGATGCCTCGGGCACCACCGTTGAAGGGGATGCGCCCGTCCAGCCTTTCCTTCCTGCTGACGTCCTCAGCAGTCAAGGTGCGCCCGCTGATGCAGCGCATCTCTCGGGGAAGCGTGCGGCTGACCACGTTCCCCAGCCATCTTCCTCTCAGGCGAGGAAGATACGTCGACGGAGCAGGGGCACAGCCAATGCCCCGCGTATTACTTCTGATGCGCCATAACGAGCCTCTGTCTACGACAGACTCACTCGCTGTAACGGCGAGGAGAATTTGGATGCTGAGTACTATGCGCCCCAGAGGGCTGGTACGAAGAAATCCAAGGCGGCACGGGCCACGCGCCACAAACGTGCTATGCCAGCAGCCGGCCAGAGGCACGCGCTTACAATCACGCGCGCTGCCGATGGCAAGCTGTACAAGGTTGACTCAAGTGCTCCCGCACCGACAACGAGTCGACCTTCAAAGTCCTCATCTCACTTGGGCGCATTCACTGCGTGCACAACCAAGCCGAGAGAGGCAAACTCAGTGGTCTTGAACTCCCGCGCCTCCTCTGGTTGTGCGTTTGAGGTCCGTTCAAGTCACTTCAAATGCTGTGGTTCCTCCACTACTGATCGTGATGCCTGCTTGGTATTAGATCAGGGGGCGCAGCACTCACCCGACCACCCCGACGCTTGGCCCTGCCATGCGCCTGAGAGGGGTGTGAGGGTAGCACTCTCCTCCAATGACTTGCGCAACGTGATCACTCACAAGCGTCGGTCAGGAGAGTTGACCAACAAGCACGATGCGCCTCTCACGGGGCACACTTGTGCAGTGGTCACCATCAACTGCTGTTGCAAGACGGCAGTACCGCCAAAGCAGTCGGTCTTCCAACGGCTGCAATCATCGACACCCCTCCGACATCGCCTTGGGACGAAGGTGTCAGCAGAAGAGGAACTAAAGATTGCGTCATGCAACGTGATCTCCAATTCCTCATCTGTCCGGAAGACGACTGCCAATTCCTCGTCTTCATCCAAAAGCCAGCCGAGGAAAACCAAGGCAGCTGTCACGACCTCTGGAGTGTTCGAAGGTACTCGGTCGAGGAAGAAGTCCTTGGAGGAAGCTGGGGGTAGCCAGACCCTTGTCGAGCCTCCTTCCGAAGACGAAGATGTCCAAAGCACAGCTGCGGCGGATCTTCATCAAGGCGAAGATGGCCTCCCTGAAGCCCCTCAAAATGACGATGTCCTCCAGGACACCGCCGGGGGTAGTGCTGAAAACGAAGAGGCCCTTCAAGACAGAGCTGAGGGCAGTCAGGCCCTTGCAGATGCGCCTGTCGAAGACGAACTCCAGAATGTGGCTGGGGGTGGCCAAACACCAGGAGAAGTAACTCCCCCACATGAGAGCGAGGCTGAGAGCGAAGCCTCAACTAATCTATCCACTTCCGGCCGTGTCATGACAGTATACATGACCGGGGGTGATCTTGAGGCTGATGCGCCGCCACAGGACATTGTCCAGCGCATAGACTCGTTAGAGGGAGGACTCAAAACCCTCTCTGCCTCAATGCAAGCACTGACTCAAGCAGTGTTTGAGATGCGGTCGGCCTTGATCAGGACACCTTCAAATGGTCCCGACCCAGGAGCCAATGGAGAGTCGAGTGTGCCCCTCCAGCGGACACCCTCAGACACAGAAGCACTCCGGACATCGGAGCCCTCAAACGCTCCACTCCAGGTAGTACCTCCTTCCCCGACTCCTAGCTCCACGGAGGACGTGGTCGAAATGATCAAAGATCTGCGGGAGCGCTTCGAGTCCAAGAACAGGCAGGAGGAGCGCCAGAAGATGGGCATTCCCCAGCCTTATCCCCTTGAGTGGAACAAGGTGGTTTATCCCCCAAAGTATAAACCACAAACACTCACGCCGTATGACGGGAAGGACTCTCCACGACGGTACCTGACGTACTTCCAGTCGCAGACAGGGCATCTTCCGAAGGAGGACGCGCTCCTCACCAGCATCTTTGTTGGGGCCCTGAAAGGGGTGGCGTATGACTGGTACTGCAGCCTCCCCGATAATTCCATATCGTCCTTCGACGACCTGACACGCCTCTTCCTTGACCGCTTCTACGACGGTGGGAAGGACATGACGATGGCGTCTCTCATTGAGATACGCCAGAAAGACAAGGAAACGGTTCGGGCATTCATCGAACGCTTCCGTCAGGCCTGCTTCAGGCTACCTCCAGGCATGCCAGAACATGCGCTTCTCTCCGCTTGCAGTATGAACATGCTGCCTGCAGTAAAGCTCTGGCTTAACTCTACTCCCCCTCCCGACTGGAGCTCCCTAATCATTGAAACTGAAGCTGCAGAGAAGAAGGCGGCCAATGCACGTCTTCTGGGTGTTAGCTTCCCCGCCTTTGACGATAAGGGGAAAAAGTCCGCAACCAACAACTCCGGACGAGAAACAAAGGGGAAACAGGCATTGACTGTTAATGCCTCGAAGGGTGCATCTGCGCCTACTCAAAAGCCTCCACTGGCACCAAGACCCAAGGAGGTTTATTCATTCAATGATGACGACACCCTGCAACTCTTTGAGATACTGAAGCAGGGTGACAAGATCAAGCTTCCAGACCCGAAGCGGCCTGATGAAGTCGGGAAAGTGGACAACCCGAGGTACTGTCACTACCATCGGTTTGTCGGACACCCGACTAAGGACTGCTACGTCCTCAAAAATTACATCCAGCGCATGATCAATGCAGATGTAATCTCCGTCGACTACGAAGAGAAGACGGTGTCAGCTAATGTGGTGTCACTTCAGTTCGGCACCTTGCCGCCGACTACCACACAAGATGGCGTCGTCCCCATCCCTAAGGCGACAATGGAGGTGGTGAATTTGCCACCCACCCGTGACAATGTGAGTGGACTTGTCCCACTCACCACATCTCGAGGAGAGGTCCTCTGGGTTCACCCCGACCTCGTCTCCGAGGTAACTCAACCGGAGGTACGCCCTACCTCCAAAGCAAAAGGCAGGAAGATCAAGTCTTGCCGCACGGTCTCTTCTTCAACGGAAGAGGCGCTTCCTGTGCAGACGCGTGCACAACAGAACTCCCAGCCCGGTGAAGCTGCCGCCGAAGTGGTGCCTCCTGGCACCATCCTTGAGGAGGGTTCATCCAAGCCCTCAGCAGCCAATAAACAAAAGCAAGTGGAGGCCCGTTTCGACAGACCTCTGTGAAAAGAAAATGCTTCGGGGCTAGCCAAGCCCCACAATTTTGACATTCTGGCACAACTGGCCAGTACTCCTGCACGCTTGTCTTTGTTCGAGCTCCTGCGTCTCTCCAAGGACTCCCGAGAAGCTCTCTGCGAAGCTCTGAAGGATGCCGAATCCTTTCTCAGTCAGGTCAAGCAACCTGAAGACCTACCAACTACTTGTGTACACTGTCATTGTGCGGATGAAGTTATCCCAAACATAACCTTCACCCAACAAGACATGCTGCTCAAGCATCACCGACATAACCGACCGTTGTATTACACAGGGTACATCGGTTCGGTAAAGGTGAGCAGGATTCAGATCGATCCGGGGTCTTCCCTAAGCATCATTCCAAAGGCGCTGCTATCAAAGCTGGGGATCCCAATGTACCGGCTAGCGCCCTCCAATACGACCATCAGCGGCTTCAACGCCAGCAAGAGCGAGCCACTGGGCAAGATCCGGCTGAAGTGTCACATCGGCAGCCTCAAAACTGAGGTGACTTGTTATGTGGTGGATGCCGAGGTCAACTACAACATCTTACTCGGACGACCATGGTTACATGAGTACATGGTGGTGCCCTCCACGCTCCACCAATGCATGAAATATGTATCCACCAACGGCGTCATCCGGACGGAGTTTGCAGATATCGATCCCTTCAAAGGGATTGAGGCCTACTTCACCGATTCCGACTTGTACAAGCCACTTGACGAGGAGGAAGCCAACGACGCCGATGATGAAGCAGAGACGGCAACAGAGCCGGACTTGGAGCCCGAAGCGACTCCTGACGCCCCCTTGAAAATCCGTCTGAAAGGGAGACCACCCCAGAAGGCGCCTCCAATGAGCATCAAGCTATCAGGAAAAGCGCCAGCTCGCGAAGCTCCCCTGAAGATACGCCTCAAGGGGAAGCCACCACAAACAGCGGCTGCCCTGGTGGTAAAATTACAAGGGAAGGCGCCACTCATCGAAGGCGCAACCGAGGCACCCCTCAAGGTGCGTCTTAAAGGCAAGCCGCCGCAGTCATCCAAGATACCGGAGAGGGCTCACATAACCCTCTCAGACCCCAAAGTCAGAGCGGTGGAGGACTCTCCTGATCCGGCCCCAGTGCTTACAGACGAGGAGCTTGGCGAATATATCTCTGCTGATGTAGACGCACCCTCCTTCGACAATGTAATCCCACGGGATAAAATCTCGTACTTTATCAATAATAGAGTGTCTTTCAATTATTCTTGTCTTCCACACTGGAATGCCATGTATACATTAGACAACGCTCTTCGGTCGTTGCAAACACAAGTAACGACCGTCTACCATAATCAAATAGTTTTGTCTCAAGGAGTCTTCATAGTCCTTCCACGAAGCCGAGACGAAGGCACCATCATCTCGGGCAAAATCGAGCGTCGTCGGAACCTCCCGTCGATCGAGCCCGAACCTGATACCGGCAGAGTACAAGTCTATCGATACACGGATGCGGCTAAGCACATCATCCAAAAGATGGGCTACGACCTGAAAAGCAATAAAGGCCTAAACTACGGCAAGGGTCGGCATCTTCCTGTCCGGCTTTCGATGCCCAATGGAAAGCCACAGGATTACTATAATCGGACTCGACGGGGGTTAGGCTATGTCACGCCGCCATCAACTCCAGAGAGTTCAGACGCAGAAGACATAGAACATTCCCATTCGTTAGAAGCATCGACGTGGGATTCCGATACCAGTATCGGATCAGTCTTCAGGAAAGTGCTGTCAGCTAACATGACATCGGCGCAACCTCAGAAAGATGAAGGCGAAGACCAACCGCCGGAACCCTTCAAAGAGGAACCCTGGGCTCAACGCCTAGGAGAACAATGGGAGTCTCGTTTTGAGTTACGAGAACCTCCCACCGAAGACGAAGTCGAGCAGATCGACCTCGGGGATGGGTCTTCTTCTAAACCCATCTTTATCAGCAAAAGCTTGGAAGGAGAAGACCGAGAATCTTTAGTCCAACTGGCTAAGGAGTATATCGACGTCTTCGCCTGGAGCTACGAAGACATGCCGGGTCTCGATCCACAGATCGCGATGCATAGGTTGAATATCTTACCAGATGCCAAACCTATCAAACAACAACAGCGACGCTTCCGTCCGGACATCATGAACGCCATCGATCAGGAGGTGGACAAACTCTTGACCAGTGGCTTCATCCGTGAGGAACAACACCCGGACTGGGTAGCCAACGTCGTCCCTGTCACCAAGAAGAACGGGAAGATACGAGTCTGTAATCTCAACTCTGCTTGCCCGAAGGATGAATTCCCGCTCCCAATCACCGATGTAATGATCGACAACACATGTGGCTTTGAACGCATGTCCTTCATGGACGGGTATTCAGGCTACAATCAAATCAAGATGTTCCCCGATAACGTAAAACACACGTCATTCAGGACTCCAAAGGGTCTTTTCTGCTACACAGTAATGCCCTTCGGCTTGAAGAACACCGGTGCAACGTACCAGCGAGCTATGAGCACCATCTTCCGTCAACATCTTCGCAAGACAGTTGAGTGCTATGTTGACGACATCGCAGTCAAGAGCCGCCTCAAAAGAGATCACCTACAGGACCTAAAGACGGTCTTCGATCTCATGCGGGCACATCAACTCAAAATGAACCCCGCTAAATCCTTCCTGGGGTTTCTAGCGGCAAATTCTTGGGCTTTGTCATCACGGCAAAAGGCATTCATGTCGATCCCGAGAAGACTAAAGCCATCCTTAACATGGACCCTCCAAAGAACCTTCGAGAACTTCGGGGCTTACAGGGACGTTTGGCATACATCCGGAGGTTCATAGCAAACCTCTCCGGTAAATGTCAACCCTTTACTCAGCTCATGAAGAAGGGAGTCTCTTATGTCTGGACAGAGGAGTGCCAAAAGGCTTTCGACGACATCAAGGCTTACTTAACAAGCCCGCCAGTCCTAGTGGCACCTGTCGCCGGCAAACCATTCCTCCTCTACGTCCGTGCCATGGATCATTCCCTCGGCGCTTTGCTGGCTCAAAATAGCGTTGCAGGCTACGAGCAAGCAATCTACTACCTCAGTCGAACACTCATCGGAGCCGAACACCGGTACAACCCCGTTGAAAAGGAGTGCTTGGCTTTGGTGTTTGCCATTCAGAAGACTCGTCATTACGTCTCGGGCCAGACAATTCACGTCATCTCCCGAGTCAATCCGCTCAGAGTTCTCATGACGAAGCCAGGGTCATTAAACTCCCGGCTGGCTACATGGGCGATCCTACTAACACCATACAACATGGTGTTTGTCCCGCAGAAGGCAGTCAAGGGTCAGGCTCTGGCTGACTTTTTAGCTGCACACCCCATCCCAGAATCTTCAAAACTCTATGAAGACATCCCGGATGAAGTCCAAGAATCAAACGTCACTGAAGGAAGCCCCGTTTGGCGGATGTTCTTCGATGGCGCTTCAAGAACGGGCCCAATGGCCAAATCATCGCAGGAGTGGGGGTAGTCTTAGTCTCCCCCGATCAGCTGGTCATCCAGCGCGCATACTCCCTTTCGAAGCCGTGCTCCAACAATGTTGCTGAGTACAATGCACTCGTCATGGGACTCCAGCTAGCACAACAGCTGGGGGTGGATCATCTGAAAGCCTACGGCGACTCGAAACTCGTCGTAAACCAGATTCGGAGGCAATACGAGGTTCGCCATGAAGATTTGATCCCTTACCATGAAGTTGCATTGAACATCATTTCAACCTTCACTGGGTTCTTCATCGAACATGTACCCCACCTACAAAACTTGGAGGCTGACGCTCTAGCTGGCCTCGCAGCCTCATTGGCCGCGCCCCTTGGGACTCAACACTATGTCACGGTAACTGGCCGAGACTTGATTTGTCCCAGAAACAACCTATGTTTGCAAATGGCTCACGCCATGCCGACAAATACTGGGGTTAATGTCCGAGACTGGAGGTTCCCGTTCATCGACTTCGCTGTCTACGGAATCCTTCCAGAGGACCCGAAGGAAGCCGTCTCAGTCAGGAGACGCTCTCTTCGATTCTACTACGATACAGCCACTAAAACGCTGTACCGACGCTCCTTCGACGGGCTTCTCCTTCGATACCTGTCTAACGAAGAAGCGGCCGAAGCTCTTCGAGAAGCTCATGACGGAACTTGCGGAGCTCACCAACCAGGGCCTAAGTTGCAAGATCGACTGCGACGTATGGGCTACTACTGGCCAACCATGGTTGCCGACGCAGTGGAATATGCTAAGAAGTGTCATGCATGCCAACTTCATGCAGACTTCATACATACACCATCTGAACCTCTACATCCTACAGTCGCCTCCTGGCCATTCAAAGCCTGGGGCATGGACATTGTAGGGCCAATCACCCCTCCTTCATCGAGAGGACACCGCTTCATCCTGGCCATCACCGATTACTTCTCCAAATGGGCGGAAGCAGTCCCACTAGCAGAAGTAAAAAGCTCCAGGGTGGTCAGCTTTATCAAACACCATGTCATTTACCGTTTCGGGGTACCCCAGCGAATCATCCATGACAATGGTCCTCAGTTTATCAGCCACATTTTCAGCAGGTTCTGTGACAAGAATCGTATTCAAAACGTGGCCTCAACCGCCTACAATCCGGCAGCAAACGGATTGGCCGAGGCATTCAACAAAACTATCGTCAGGCTACTCAAAAAAGTCGTGTCATCCAACAAACGCGACTGGGACGAAAAGCTTGGCGAATGCCTTTGGGCCTACCGCACAATGGTACGGACCCCAACAGGCAACACTCCATTCTCCCTGGTCTACGGGAGCGAAGCAGTACTGCCTCTCGAGATACAGATACCTTCGCTCCGTGTGGCAATCACAAACGATCTCACAGAAGAAGACAATCAACGTCGTCGTCTGCGGGAATTGGAGGCACTTGACGAAAAGCGTCTCCTAGCTCAACAACGCATCGAACTTTACCAAGCCCGTATATCACAGGCTTTCAACAAGAAGGTCAAGCAAAGAACTTTCTAAGTTGGCGACCTGGTTTTAGCAGTCAGAAGGCCAATGGTGTTAACTCACAAGACACCAGAGAAGTTCGAGCCCAAATGGGAAGGACCCTTCATCATTGAGACGGTATACTCAAACGGTGCTTACCGGCTCGCCAAACCCAATGGGGACTTGTTCATGATTCCCATCAACGGCAAGTTCCTAAAGAAGTACTACTCTTGACATCCTCCAAGACATGTATTTCCCCAAACAACCTCTTTTCACAAAATCAATCGCTTCCGGAACCCAGCTGTTCCGTGGCATCCTTCCGTAGAAAGATAACCATGTCCATATTACCTCTGAGTTGTCTCTCTACATCCTACAAAGCGGAACCTTACACTTCGTGAGCTTACGCTATCCTTCATGTTTACCACGTCCACATTACCTCTGAGTAAACATCCCGTACAAACAACTCCTACGTTGTCGTACATTGATCGCAGAACTTCCACGTCCACATTACCTCTGAGTTGTTCAGCGTATCCCCCAGGATCATTCCTACCACGTCCATAAACACCTCTGAGTAGGAAGATTCTATCATTTGAACCTAATGATTGCCATGTCCACATTACCTCTGAGCAAACATGTTGGTTCCTTTATACTTATTATCTGTACCTAAAAACCAAGGTGCGCAAAAGATAATAGGTCCACATAAATCATCAAGTTCATGAAATCAAAAATGAACACATCAAAGAGATAGTGTATTTCTTTATTTTTTAAAAGGAGTACAGAAATACGCTATTTCCCCAGCAAGAGTTGCAAAAAAAAAAACATAAAAAAGAAGAGAAGCTACAATCCCCGATCCTCCCCAGGGTGGGATGAGAGTTCTCTGACTCGACGTCTCAGGTCGGCAGTGCGAGTTTCCATAGTCGCCTGGACTCGCAGCTCGGCTTCTTGACGCATTAACCCGACAGCCTCAGCGGAAGTTTTACTCTCATACTTCTCATCAAGCTGTCGTCGCTGCTGAGCCAAAGCAAGGGTCCGCTGAGTAAGAGTTGTTTTCTCCTGCTTAAATGCCACGTGTTCAGCCAGGACACGCTCAGCCTCTAGTTGAAGTTGGGCCCGCTGGTCTTTAAGACGGCGCATCTGAGCATCAACCTCTGCGATGTTAGTATCCACCGCAGCCCGCTTCTCCGTCGTCTTCTTCATAGATTGAGACAGCTGCTCCGCCGCAGCCTCAGTCCCAGCCACTTCACGCTCCCAACTGCTCACCTCGGCTCGATGGGAAGCCTCGATCTCAGCCATCGACTTTCCTATCTCTGCATCTATCAAGACCGAGAGGTCATTTCGTTGGATGCGCTGCAGTTCCGCGAGCCGCTCGTCCAGCTCCATCACCGAAACCTCCAGAATTTCGGCCATATGGTCATGGCCCTGGTGAATGCGGATCAGCTCGATACAAGGCATTGCCAAAGCTTTTGCCGCCGCACAGCTCCCCTTGGCATCTACCACTGCAGATACACCTTTCTCCAGCATTTTGTACACTCCCTCGACGAGGAATTTCACATACCCGTCGGCTTCCGCCAGCACCTGCGGCGTCATAGCGGGAGTTGAGGGAGCTACTACAGTTTGCGGACCGGAGGAAGATCCGCCGACCTCGATCTGAGAGGTTTGAATCTCGGCAGCAATAGGCTCTTCATCAACAGGGCCCAGACTGCTAGCCCGAGGAGCCAAAGGAACAGAAGGAGCCGGCGCATGCGTCGTGATAGTACCCCAAGTAGAAGGAGCAACAGAGGGTTCCACACCCTTACACTTCTCAAGCCCGGAGAAATCACCGACGTTAACGGCTACTTCTACCCCCGACATTCTATCAGCATCAGCTACCTCCCCCGGCAAAACGGGGAGATCGACATCTATCTCCTGGCCAGCCCCAGGAGACAAGACCGGCAGAAGGGTCTCACTCTTCTCAAATCCCTCTACAGGGACAAAATCTGTCGCTACCGCCTGATCGATAGCCATCTCTATGTCCATGGTTGAAGCCAAGGTAGGATTCGGTAATGATTCAGCCGACCTCCCTTCATCATGACCAGGAGGGGAATCAACCCTCTCCTCTATCCTCACCGCTTCTGCTGCCCCCGCAACGGACCCTTGCAACGCTGGAGGGACGTCACCAGAAGGCGACGAACTCCAATCCACTTCATCATCTGGATGCCTCGAGTCTGTAGGACCCTCAGCGTCCAAGGCCTCCACGGCAGATGGTACTATCCCAGAAGTTGTTGCGACTTCAAAGTCAGGAGATACTAAAACCTCCGCGGGAACATCTTCGGGACCCTCCTCCACAGGAGACATCATCGTTGGTGGAATGCGCTCCTCAGAAGAGCCTGCCACCTCCTTCGGCTTACTGGTGCCCGATTTCGAAGCACGAGACTTCTTCTTCAATCCCTACAAGAAGAAGAGCAAAAGTCGCCACAATGACATAAAAAAAACTGGAATTATGAAGCACTCCTTACCTCAGCGGGAGCTAAGCCCGTTGGCGTTACAAGTGGCGTTTCCGTAATCTTCGGGGTCGACGTCCTTCTCGACCTTTTTGGTACAGAAGAACCAGCTTCTGTGTCAGCCCGTCTTTTCCCGACAGACGGGTCTCTCACTGGTGCCACAGCAGCAGCCCGATACCCCGCTAATTCTGGCGGACGATATGACCGAGCAGCCACCAACATATTCGTGGTTACTTCCAACTGGGTTCCAATGATGAAACTAGTCTCCCTGTCATAACCAGGAGACATAGTATTCATAGTGCAATACAGCTTGGCGGCCGGATATAAGATCGGCGGTCGAGGATTGCGAACTGGTGTGGTAAACTTAACGCTAGTACATCCAGCGTTATAATACTGCCAGCCCCGGGCTCCATCCAGCAAACTCCCGATGAAGCCTAGACTGCTACTGGGATTCTGCAGCATTAGCTGAGTGTAGCCAAATTGACGAGCAAATCGGCTTGGCAAGTACGGTTCCAGATAACACCTGTTCTGATTACGGTAGACCAGATGCGAAGGCCGGATACTCTGCAACCAACGAAAACTCCATTTCGGCAAAGTAGCCGCATCCTCGCCAGAATCAACCAAATCCTGGTCGGCCTTGAAATTCTTGAAGATCGGGCCAACCTTCACGATTTCCCACCCCTGAAGGAAGGACAAAACCCTCCTACAAACGGGGACGCCAGTGTAAGACCACTTCCTCTTGTAGAAGCGGCGAATGAAGGCATCTCCTTCAACATGGTCCTCCTCAGGACCAGGACTCATCACATTCGGATGATGTAAGATCAGCCATCCCATAAGATAATGGAAAGGCAGCTCGGCCCGGGGAAAGTTGTCATTATTACCTTTCTCGTGGATCACATCATCAGCAAAAGACCTCAAACCGCGCAGCAGGTTGCACACCATCGCGGAAAGGAGAGCCAGAGGTCGTCCAAAGGCCAACTTCACTGCAGGCAAAATGCGATTCCGATGTACCCTCTCAACAGCACCGGATCCTCCTGCAAATATGCAATCCCGGAGCCATATCATCAAGTAGGCCGTCAACACTGCCTTAGATGACATCCGGTGCCCGCAGTGCCAGAAACAGCTGTACGTGTTCTTGCCGCTCTCATTTGAATATGGGGTCCTCTCGTCCAGCCGGGTTATTTCAGAACTCACTTCCGCGGGTGTCAAGCCCTGCGGAGTCGCAAACCGGATCCTCGAAGGATCCGCCAAATCCTGTCTAAAAACATAGTCCCTCCAAGCAGTCACGTGAGGTTGGGTCTTACCCTTGTCCCTCCGGTGCATCAGATAATGATGGCTCGTCACCTCCTTGAAAACGGCCATCATCTCCGGGTCCTTATCTTCCAAGACCTGGATCTCTTCATTCGATGGAAAATATTCCTCGTACGGTTTCGAGCCCCAAGGAAGCTTGGACACTTCGTACATCTCATGAAGGGCCAATCCCAACTACCCCACTGGAGTAAAGAAGCTGCCAGTCTGGGCGTTGAAAAGCTCCAACAGCGCAAGGAACATCGGCTTATTGAGGTCCACGCCTGCCTGCGTGGCCCGAATGGCGGCAGTCAGCCCTATCTCTTTAAGCTCAACTTTGAACCTGGAAAGCACCCAGGAGGTCAACTCGTCCCACTTTGGGATGTAGTGACACCAACCTTCGACTCTAAAACCAGCTGTCGGATACGTGACCTTCGACGTCAGCATCCGATTTGCAAAAGTCGGGGCACTGAAGGGAAACGTGTCATTTGGGACTTCACTATAGATGCTCCCGGGACGCAAAGCTCGGTAACTGAACGAAGAACCAGTTCGTGAAGCGGTCAAGGTGTCTCGCTGGTTCGAGGTGGTGTCAATCGAAAGGGAGCCCCCCAAGGCACCTCCTTGAGAAGGAGTAAGTTCCCAACCCATCCTTCTCTTCGAAGCTAGACGACAAAAGGCTGTCAATGGCAACTGGCGGTCAACCTGCCGCATGTATAACATCATGCCCTTAGCAGCGAAGAACCAGTCTTCTCTGATCTTCAATATCTTCGCCTCGGAAGAGACTAATCGGTCGCCAAACAGAAACGCAGGCTTTAAGAAGGTCACACCTTCAGAATCAGCAGACTTCAGTTTACCGCTCTCCATCATACTCTGGAGGAAAAGCGGCAACTGGACCTGGATTTGTAGCATCCTCTCACGAGGTTGGTCCTGAAGGATAGCATCCTTTGCAGGGTTGATCACCGCCTCATCAAAATCAACTCCCATCTGGCAAAGAGAAGCGTCCAGAAGGACCTCATTCAACAAAGGGATCGTCATCGACACTGGCACAACAAAAGTGGAAGTCAGGCAAAAAGACAAAATATGTCAAGCAGACAGGCACATTGCCAGGGTATGAACCCATACGCATCTGCTTCGGCGCATCATCAGGGCATAGGCCCATGCGCGTCAGCATGTCTCGGCGCATCATCAGGGCGTAAGCCCATGCGCGTTGGCATTGGAGCGTCGGCGCATTATCAGAGCGTGAGCCCATGCGCGTCAGCAAAGGCTTCGGTGCATCTTCAGGGAATAAAACCCATGCGCGTCAGCCATTAAAACCTCGGTGCATGATAAAGGTATAAACCTATGCACGTCGGCAGGACAGAACCTCGGCGTATCATCAAAGACCAAAGTCTATACGCGTCGACAGTTAGGGCACAGGGCCCAAAGCAGAGACGAAACCCACCTGTCACCTCAGGACGAACGTCGGCAAGAGGTGCAAGAGTGATAGGTACATCCTCATCGACAGACTCCTTCGCTTTCTCCTTCCCCTTGCCGGCAGCGCCGCGAGGAGTCTTGGGAGCCATTCTCTCGAAGAAGGAGAAGTTAGGGTTTTGAAGAAGAAACTCTAAAGAAGCAGAGGCACAGAGAAGAAGAACTCTTTCTCTCTCCGACTCTTACCTATTTATAGGGCATGGTCGCACGCGTGAACAGATGACGTGTGATCTCAGCCGTCGCCTCGGGTTCTGTGCAAGGATAGCAGCAAATAAGGCCAAAAGATCATCATTAATCTTTTCGGTTACCGAGGCACCATCATCATTAACTGAGAAGAGCATGCGCCCGAACAGGCATGCGCCCAGAAATCATGCGCCCTGACCTCCATGCTTCTTATTCAAAGTATTCCAAAACTTATTCAAAAGTTTTAAAAACTTTGAAGGGGGTCTTGTAGAAGCATGGAATTTCACAACCAGAAAGCCCATGCGCCAGACACTACATGCGCTAGAACTCAGACGAAGAACTTCACAGCAAAGTCAATAAGTATAGACATTTGAAGAAGGACTTTTCATTTTATATAAAAGTCTATTACATGTCTAGAAAAGGTTGTACAAAGGAGAATTTCTACAAAGAAAGAGCCTAAGTCTACAGCCAGCGACCATCATGCGCCTTCAGATAAGCGCAGCGGCCACCATGCGTCTCCAGATAGGCACAGCATCACTATGCGCCACCAGTGAGGCGCAACAGATATCATGCGCCTCCATCCAGGCGCATCCCATCATCTCTTCAGCACCTCAGTTATGTGCATCCCTTCAGCCAAATTCTTCCAGCCAGGCTCACCTGGCCGAGCAGAGCCCAGTTATGTGCCGCTCTTCCAACCAGGCTCGCCCGATAAATGCTTCGACACAAAGCATTTAACCCTCTGGCTGGAACCAAGGAAGAGAAGAGCACCGCAAATGCTGTGGCCAGGGGAGGCTTCGAAAGAGCCTCCAAAGCCGAAGGAAGACCGTGATCGAAACCACGGCTAAAGGAGCAGCTTTCGACACGATCAAAGTGGGGAAACCCCACTTTGCAGGAAGAGAGAGCCTTGCACCGCCATTCCGATCTACGGCTCTTCCGGAATAACGGAGACGAGGCTCGAGCATCCCTATCTTTGGATGCAACAGGCACCTTCCGCCTGCCTCAGAAGCCCTCGACTCCGTCTTTTGGATGTAACAGTCACCTTCAAGTGTATCAAAGACAACACAGCGTCTCATCTTCACCCTCGGGAGCACTTCGTCAGCAGAATGCACCCGTATGTTCAAGTTCATATTGGAAGTACGTGAGGGAATGAGAAGCAAATCTTCTCTCCATGCCACTATTTATAGGCCGGGCAGATCAAACCCACGCGCCAAGTGGATGGCCCTCCGAATTCCGTGCAATGAATTTACATTAAATGGATGAACCGGACGCCTCGAATTCAGCCAAACGGCTATTTATAGCACTCGAAGAGCGAGACAGCCGCATCATTAAAAGACATGTCCGATGCACCAGCCAGACAGCACATCACACGGACGCGCCCTTCGGCATTAGGCGCATCACACAGACGTGCCCTACAGTACTCGGCGCATTATAGAGGATGCGCCCCCACACATCTCCATACCGAGTGGAACGCCAACCGACGCGCCCACTCAGCTGTCCATCGAACGTCACCAACATTAAATGCTGAACTGACAGAGTTGGCAGCACGCCTCCCAAAGTCTGAACAGTTGACAGCTTTATTCACAAAACGAAGCGTCGGTAACGTCAGCATCATCATGACTCTATTCCGACGGCTACTGCCACGTGGCCACCCGTATGCGCCTCTACGGCCATGCGTCCACACCTGCATGCGCCTCTACGGCCATGCGTCCAAACCAGCATGCGCCTCAAAAGCCATGCGCCCCAGACTGATCTCTGATCCCGAAAGACAGAAGGAAAGTCGCCTGCATGCGCCTCAAAAGCCATGTGCCCCAAATGGTTTGTAACTCCTAAAGGTTATGAGCCGCAGCCTCCTCATGTGCCCAATCCAAGGCACAGCCCACCAGATCACTCCTCTCCACCAAATCCGAGATCTTCGAACCATGAGTCGACGACACGTGTCTTTTGACTCAACTCGTCCAAGATTTCAGCAACGGAAAGATCTTCCCTCTGCTACGTGCCGGCTCACGACAGCAGTATGAAGAGTTCTCCCCCTCGATCAGGGCGCAGCATCCATGCGCCTCCATCAGCAACCTCCACGTGGCATCCCTACACCGGCGTATCCTACATGCGCGCATGAGCAGCCAGCCTGCAAAACTATAAATAGAAGGATCATCCCCTTCACACAGGGACAGGGACTCAGAACATAAGACTCACAGAGAATCCACAACAGAGAATCACCGGAGAGGCAGTTCTAGACACTCAACGTCTTCCTCCTCTCGGCAAGCTCCAGCACCCAGAGTAATCAACACCTTCAGAGAACCGATAACCGCCGTCAGCCGGTCAACGGAGTCAACACATTACCACTCGCTCCATTGGCACTAAGGACCCAGCTTAAACAAAAGTGTACTCCTAGGACTACATCTAAGTCCTATATTGTATCACTGTTCTGTTTGTATTAAGATTTCAATTAAAACAATTTTAATGGCAAACAACTGAGACTCTGCTCTCTCATAAGCTCAGCCTGAAGTCTTTGTACCTTCCGCACATCCTGAAGAAGTCTGTAAATATGAGCCCCATCAGGAATGGCATGGGGTACCACTCCAGGAGGCAAAGTGAGGCCCTCAGTCTCCGGGTGAACTGCAGCCCACTCCTGAAGGATAGGAGATGGAAGAAAATTCTCTGATGCGGCTACTAATACTTCCTGAGCAATAGAAGGGGAAATACACTCTCGGTCTCATCCGAAATTGCAGCTGTGTACTGGAGACGTCTATCATCCTATATGAAAACTGGTGATTATAAAAAAAGCAACTGAAATTAACTATAAAGCGTTACTATTCTAAAGATGATCAAAAACGAAAGTTTAAAGCACGACTGTCAGTAGCATTGAAATCCAATCATGATATATATAAAGAAAATTTAGTCTCAGCACGATCTAAGTTGATCAATCTTCGAGTAAATCAAGATTTCGACAAAATGGGGAACAAGGTCATCAAAGTCTGAGTACGAGCATCCAAGGATGGAGATCTAGGTCACAATTAAATTTAATTTAATTTAGTATGACCCAGATATTAATATGATAAAAAAATGTGACCAAAGTCAATTGGTCGTAATCAATTGAGTTAGGGTTCAATGATATTGAAAAAATTTAAGGGATAATTCAAGGATATGGAATAAGCCAATTTTCTCCTTTTGATAGGGAAAACAAAAGACAAGGTTTCATAGGGAAGTCAAGTTAATCATCTCTCTGATACCATCAAGCTTATCTAATCATCATTTGTCACTCATATCCTTATCTCATAAGTCCAAATACAAAAATCAACCTTTATATGACTACCACCAAGAATTTATACCCTTTTGTTATGAAGATTGGACCTTGTCATGATCGTCATAGGCTCAATTCTTAAATTCCTAAACATTGTTCATGAAGAATACCCTTTTATTTTTTAGCACTCAATACTAACCACTTAATCATCTTTAAATCCAAATTCTTCCACATTGTCTCAAATTAGATCCGAAACCTCTAAATCAAGTTTTATGAAATCCTTGAACTTGTTCAAATTACTCTTCTCGTGTTATTCAATCTGAAACTACTAGACCTTATAAAACTTATTCTCCATTAAAAATCAACCTTCATATTTTCTTTAACGTACACCCTCAAATATTATTCTCCTTAAAATTTAAAATTTTCTCAAAAATATCTATATTTTCATTAATTCAAAAATCCTTGCGTTCTTTCTATTCTTAACCATTTTCTTGCAATATCATATTCAATTTCGTATTACCACCAAATACAGTTAAAATCTCTTCTCCATTACTGAGTTCCTAAATTTAACATCATAGCCTTAAAGTGAACGTCTCAAGAATCAATAACCAAAATTTATCCAAGTCCTCAACTATGTCGACCTCGAATATCCTCGTCAGCTAAGAAATGCATCTATTATCTACATCCAAATATTTCTGTGTGTGATCATTCCTAAATTGATAATATAAATCTCTTGATTTCATTCTCACAATTTACCACATCTCTATCTCAAAATTCTATATCAAAGACCAACATTTTATATCCCTACCCAGATTATCATGAGATAACAAATTATGTCCTTTCCGAGCTAGATGATTTACGTCACTTCCTCGACCTTTCCAAGGTAAAAAGGTATGGAGATTCAAAGGTTTCAAAGTATAGATGACAGAGTTAGATACGAGATAGGTGATTGATGTAATTGGGACAGAGTTAACTAAGATAAAGAATAATGGGAATACAAGAAATAATGGAAAGAAAGAAATAATGATAAAACCTGTTCTTGCTCTTCTGTTCAAAGGAATGAACGAATTTTGAGATATAATCTGATAACGATATACGTCTTCCTGAAATCATGTTGCTAGAATATCGCCACGCCAGTAAGCATAGCTGTAATAAACAATAGAGTCCATAACTGTGGTATACATCCTATAATTATGTTATTTAGAATTCTTACCTTGCCAACCGGTATGGCTGCAAGAAAATCTAGATTCTATAATTAGGATAAGTATACCAAAATTAGGCTCTACGTCATTGTCATTCTAGCCAATAACTCCACAATTAAAGTAGACATTTACCTTTCTCACTGTCCTTATCAAGTATGTTATCAGGTTATACCCTAAATTCCAAAATAAAATAAATATAAATATAAATATATTTAAATACAAACTCAAAGTTAATAACTAATCAATAAGGTTCAAAATTCAACAATGAATACATCAAAATCAAATTCAATAACAAGGAGTAATGAGTGAATCAATGAGTAATGGGTGAATCAAATTAGGAAAAAAGATTTCAGACCGAAGTTAAAATAAGATTCTCAGGGATCTTCCCAGGAATCTCTCAAGGAATCCTAACAGTGATTGAGTATTCTCTCATTCTAACACTTTGCTTCTTGTACTCTATAGCAGGCTCGTAGTAGTACGACTAAGTCGTTGTACTACCACGATATCGCACTAATACGAATTAGGACCGGCATGGACCGGAGAGAAGAAATTGTGTCTCCATAATCACCTTGAAGACAGATCAAAACAAGAAGCAATTACTGAGAATGAAGTAAAAAATCAAAGAAGGACAGTTTGTTTTCAAAAGAAGACATTTAACAGCAAGAATTAGATAAGAGTTTTCCTAATGTGATTGAGTACCTTAACTTATATCCTATATCCTACTGCAGGCTGTAGTGGTACTCTAGTTCGCGTACCACTACGAAATCACACTAGTTGTGATTGGACCTGCATGGACTACCACTAAAAATGTGTCACAACCCGCACCCAGTGTAAGGGCACGAGATATGGGTACGTCCAGCCTACGTCGTAGTGTCGGCGGTAGAACGCTGTACTGGGTCCAATATCTAACACAATCTAGTAAATACTCTGAACGGAGAATAATATATAAATGGTACTACTCAATCACAATACAATAGCTAAGATAGAATGGAAGAAAGATAATCACAGCAGAGAGTTATAACATGAATACAAATCCCGGTGTAAAATCACACCATAACAAGTCTCAATACAACCCCAAAGTCTCATAACTAAAAGATAATATAAGTTTAATCTAATCAAGGCAAGTCCTCAGCGACTACTAGATCCTGCTGAGGGTCCAGGTCACGTGTGTCAACTAGGCCTGCTCCTTAGTGTCGCAGCAATCCTCATCATCTGTAATATTGTCAACGGTCCAGTCAGGACAGGAACGAATACATATCTCTCATACAGTTCATAACATGAAAGGAAATATAAAACAAATAATAGAATAATATACATGAACTGCTGATAAAGAAATAGTAAAAAGAATGTAAAAAAGAACATGATATAGTAGAAATAGATATACATGATATAGATAAGAAAACTGAGCTAACTACGTGATTCAGAGCACATGTTTGGTTATGTAAACAGGCTTAGGTTATACATGACTTAAATCTAGTTTAGAGTTATACATGAAATGGTGTAGATCACATAACCAAATAAATACTTCCCCTGCCCCAATCAGTACACAAGGATCTGTCCAGGTTATGTTATTGCACATGAAAGTAGTACGTCACATAGATAGCTAGTCCACATGCACACTGGGTTATATATGAAGGCTCATATGATCATGAGTGTACATGAATGTCACATGAGTATACATGAATAAGTACGAATACAATGAGCAGACGATGCACATGATAAAGTGCATGAGCACAATATACCCGATGTATTCGAGGGGATAACATCGCATAAAGAGATCCATATAGTACTAATCCGTGATATATCATGTCAGCAACAAGTAAACTAGTCTATAACAAGTAAATACGTCCAAGCAAGAATGAAACGGTCAGAGAATGTACTCGCCTGACAATCTGAGCTGCTGATGAGGATGTGTAACTAAACTGGGGCAATATAAACCTATTTAAAGTATACATATGTCACAACCAAGTCTACAATATCAAAAGAAATAGCTACAATACAAGACTACATGCTTCTAGGTCCCTTTTGGTCAAAGTCAACCCTTGGTCAACTCTAGTCAAACCTGGTCAATGCTGGTCAAACTTGGTCAAACATTGGTCAACTAGTTCGTTTACTAATTTTTAGGTTATACACAAAATTGCAGGTCATTAGGAGTTCGTTTGAGTCGATTTGCATCAAGTTTGACCCAAAGTTGACTTTTGTCAACTTGGTCAACTTGTCGGCCAATTCGACCGAACTAGGCTCCTAACATCGAACATAATCTGTCCAAACACTTCCTATAGTCATATCACAAGAATTTATTACATTACCTATATTTATACATTCATCACAATTAATATATATAAATATATATATATATATATATATATATATATATATATATTTTTTTTTTGAAAACCCCTCTTTATAAAAATCAAGGCTCAAAAAGCTGAAGCCCGACACGTATACAAGACAAAAGTATACGACAAAAGGAAGACAGGGGGGAGGGGCGGTCGCAGCCGTGAAGACTAAGAAATGAACGGATGTCCGAATGCCGGAGATATGTGAGAGCAGAGTGAACTCCTTTTGCGACGTTGCCGATGAATTTCCCGGATAAGCTGATCGGCAGAGTATTGGTGGCCCTCGTATCTCGCTATGTTGCAATTTTTGCAGATTGCCCAGGTAGCGGCCGTTGCAACAATCTGGTGGCCGTGGGAGGCAGCTCCCCAGTGGGCTAGAAGATCGATAAAGCGCCCGTCTCCTGGAGAGGTATTGTAGTTGTGGTTAAGGATGTTCCAGATTTGTTCCGGGAGGCTTCCCTCCTGGAAAATGTGGTCGATAGTTTCCGTCTGGCGCTCAGTGCAGCAATTGCACGCGGACGTCAGGCTGAAATCGATAGAGTTAAGGTTGTCGTCGGTAGGCAGTTTCTTTTTTATGACTCTCTACAGAAGGAAGGACCATTTCTTAGGGATGCAAGAGTGCCAATACCGCTTGATAAATAGGTCAGGCCCGTTCTCTTGGATCATGAGTCTCGCCGATCGTACGGAGAAGGCTCCAGAGGCAGCCGGCGACCACCTCAGATTGTCTGCATCAGGCCCAATGATAAGACCGTGCTGACGAATGCTATCCACTATTTCGTTCCCTGACCACTCACGAATCCTGTTCCAATTCCAAGCGTTGTTGGTGGGATTCCAAAGGTCTTTGATCTTGCTGTTTCTGGGGGAATCGGTAATATTCGGGATCAGGCAGTCACCTATCCACCTTTCCAGGAAGGGGTTGGCCTCGCCAGAATCCAACCGGATTCTGATCGCGGGCTCAGCCAAATCTCGGCCTCGTAAAATACGACGCCACGCCGCTGAGGATCTGCTGTTAGCTGTAGCCATCGCTGGATGGATGTGTTTGAAGTACCTGGCCATTATAAACTTGGTCCACAGGTTTTGGCTGGTGCGTAATTTCTACCATAATTTTATTGAGAAAGCATTGACGATGTGATCGAGTTTGGTAAAGCCAAGCTCGCCGGTCTTGGTTGGGGTGGCCATAGTCTCCCATCTGGCCCAGTGGTGTTTGTTCTGCCCCTTGTTGTGCCCCTAGAAGAAGTTACAAAAGATTATTTCGATCGACGCGATAACCTTCCTGGACGGAGAGCATGCCGCCAGAGTGTGGATGGGGACGGAGTTGAGCACATGTTTGATGAGGATAATTTTGCCTCCAGGGGAAAGGGTGGCGTTATGCCATCCTTCGATTTTGTTTCTGATTTTGGTGATCAAGTTCTCGAAGATGCTGGCGATAGATTTTCCGTACACCAGAGGACAGCCGAGATAGTTGAAAGGAGGATGAGCCACCATAATGGAAGTAAGGTTGGTGAGTCTGGTCGCATTCTCGATTTTGATGCTATGGTGGGCGTAGATGACGCTCTTGAAAAGGTTGATCTTCTGGCCTGAGCATCTGGAGTACCGCTCCAGGGTATTGTAAACCACCTCTATCGATCCGATGTCTCTGGAAGAGAAGATGAGTAAATCGTCGGCAAAGGCCAGGTGGATGATGGTGGGGCATCTACTGGCTGTGTGGTAAAGCTGAAAGTTGGGGGTGTTGACCATGTTATTGAGGTTTCTGCTCAGGGCGTCGGCGACAATGATGAAGACCGTGGACGATAGAGGGTCTTCCTGTCTGACTCCATGGCTAGATTTAAAAAACCTTCTGATTGGCCGTTGATAACTGTGGAAAACCAAGAGTTGCTGATGGATCTCCACACGATGTTGGTCCAATTCTCGGAGAATCCGAAAGCTCTGAAGACCCATATCATGAATTGCCAGTTGAGTCTGTCGTATGCTTTTTCTATGTCAATTTTGATGGCGATGTTGCCCCCTCTGGCTGGAAATTTCATGCAGGTGATAAGTTCTTGGGCCAGCATGATGTTGTCTTGGATGTTCCTTCCGCGAACGAATCAGCTTTGCTCCTCCGAGATGATTTTGGGAAGAGTTTCTGTCATTCTAGTGGCGATAATCTTGGAGATAATTTTGTTGGTGAATGTGCACAGACTGATGGGTTGGAAATCACGAAAGGAGTTGGGGTTATCTTTTTTCGGGGTGAGGATGAGATTGGCGCTGGAGATGGCTTTGGGGTAAGAAACTCCTTCAAGGAAGGCGATAGCCGCTTCTGTGATGTCGTGCTTGATGATTTTCCAGCAAGTGTGAAAGAAGGTGCAAGAAAAGCCATCTGGGCCAGGAGCGCTATACGCGTTTAAGGCCCATACCGCATCTTTTACTTCTTGTTCGGATAGAGGGCGTTCCAGCAGCGCATTGTCGGAGTCGTTAATAATGGTGGGGATTTGGTCAAGGAATGAAGTGTCTTTGTGGACCGTCTCCTTGGAGAATAATTTGGTGTAGAAATTTGTGGCCGCCTCTTGGATACCTTTATGGTCAGATCTGATGATGCCTTGCTCGTCCGCGATGTGGTGTATCGAAAGTTTATTTCTTTTTCCGTTGACGTAGGCGTGGAAGTATTTAGAGTTTTTATTCCCGTCGCTGTCCCATTTCAGTCTGGCTTTCTGCTTCTAAAACTCGGTCTCGACTTTGAGCCTGAATTTGAGCATGACCTTGGTGAGATTCAAGGCTCTCCTAGCCGCAGGGGAACGATCAGAAAGGAATAAAGCTTCCGCTCGGGTAACATCGTCCTCTGCGATGCAGATGGCTTGGAAAATGTTCCCAAAAGCTTGTTTGCTCCAATTGGAATGAGCTTTTCTGGTGGCTTTGAGCTTATTACTGACCCGAGAGAGAGGGTTCGGGGAGTCCTGACTGTTCCATGCTTCAGTCACGATGCTCAGGAATTGCGGATGGTCGGTCCAAAAGTCGAGGAATTGGAAGTTCTTTTTGGATGGGTGGGATTTATTTTTAATTTCTACCAGGATGGGGGCGTGGTCTGATTCTGTGGAGTTGAGGTGGGACAGGATAGAGCTGATCCTCATACCGTTCCAGCAAGCGTTGGTAAGGGCTCTGTCCAATCGGGAGTATTGACGCCGGTCTCCGTCCTGCATGTTACATCATGTGAATTCGCTGTCTTTGAACTGGAGGGGGGTGAGGTGAGCATTGAAGATGAAGTTGTTGAAGTCTTGCATGGCTGATAGAGGCGGGGGACGGCCTCCGATCTTCTCTTCTCTGCAGGTGATGGCGTTGAAGTCCCCTATGCACAGCCAGGGGGTGTTGGTGTTGTGGAGATAGGTGTCGAGGAGGTCGTTCCATAGGTGTTTCTATTCTACGATGACGCAGCTACCGTGGACCGCAGAAAAGATGGCTCACTCCGAAAGGGTAGGGTGGGTGATCCAGCAGGAGAGTGCTTGGTGGGTGTCCTGTATGATGTCGATTTTAACTTCCTTCGACCCGAGAATCCAGATGCCATGCCTGCCAGCAATAGCCGTTGGGAGGCCCAGAGCTAGCAGGGTGGATTTAAGACGTTTGGAGGGAATTTTAGGTTCAATGATGATGAAGATGTCAATCTTGTGAATTTTCCGAAGACTGGAAATTCTCCTAAGTGTAGGTTTATTTGCCAGACTTCGAACGTTCCAAGATATGATGTTAAGCATTTAAAGAGTTGTGGGGGAGTTTTTTGTTCCGTCTTGCGGCGGATCTAGTTAGTATGGTGATTGTTTTGTCAGTGCCTGAATTGCTTCGTTGGTAGTTGGCCGGGTCTGCGATCGATGATGAGGGAGGATTGTGGTTGTGGCGCTCGTGCGAGCCGGGGAGGGGCCTATCAGATTGCCAGCTAAGTTGACTGCCGTATCCTCCAGGGGAATGGCTATTGAGTCGTGAGCACTCTCGATCAATAGATGCTGTAGGGGACTCCTGCGGCAAAGACTTGTAGACCTTTCCTCACTTGGTCGGGTCTGAGGATAGCTAGGGCGTCTTCGACTGGGATGGTGCTGAGGGATAGATGGGTTTCGTGGGAGGGGGTGGGCTTGTGGGTCGTCCCCCTGACTGGTGGTGGGTTGTCGGTGATCTACTTTGCCTGAGTCGTTGGCGTCAACCGCTCGCGAGGAGGAGGAGGACGGAAGCTCGGGGGTGCTGGATCCTTCTAGACGGTTGCCTGACTCCGGGTCCTCTGATTCAAGAATGGCGAATTGGTTGGAGATCTCTAAGTGTTGGGGAATGAAAGGGATCAGGGCCCTGCTTGGTTGTTCGCTGGAAGCTGGCTCTCCTTTGCTGGCATCGAATCGAATAGGAGAATTCGGAAGAGGAAGAATGGGCGACTTGGGGTGCTTCCCCTCCGAGAGAGCGCTGTCTTTTCTGGATGGCTTCTTTCTAAGCTCCGGATGCAGGCGGTGACAGTGCTTGGATAGGTGTCCTCTAAGGTGGCAGTGGTTGCAGAACAGTATGTGGTTGTCGTAGAGGATTTGTTGGGTGTGGGTGTGGTTGCCTAGCTCGATAGTGATGAAGTTGGGAAGTTCTGAAGAGAGATCTAGTTCAATACAGATTTTGGCGTAGTGTGCTTTGGTGAGGTTGTTAGTCTCGAGCGCCGACGCCACGTACGTTCCGAATGAGTTGGCGATGCGCTTGAGCGCCGCAGGGACAAAGCAGATGAGGGGAAGGTTGGGGAGGGTAACCCAGGCTGCTACCATAGCTGAATCTACTTTGGTGTTGAAATCAGGAGACCACTTGATAATCTTCATCTGGTGGGTGTGGATCTTGCAAGTGCCCTTGGACCACACAGTCCTGTGGTCAAGATCTGAGGATAGGTGTAGAAGAATGTGTCTGGGGTCGAGGGGATCCACTCGGTAGTCAGACGAGAGATGCCATTTGGCGATCGCTTCCTACACCCTGGCAAGTTTGGGACATCCGGTGGAAAATTTAAGGATGAAAGTGTGTGGGAAGGCTGCTGACAGCGACGACAGTTCCATGTCTGAGAATAAGATGACGGGGGTGGAGGTCTCGAGAGAATAATCAATATCCGACAGCTGAACGTCTGGGAAGATAATGCCCTTCGAGGGGGAGAGGTCCGAGCGAAGCGTGGCGGCATAAGAAGGAGGGGCGGTCCGGAGGGGGCGGGGCCCAATGGGACAGAACGGGAGAGCGGATGGCCGCTCTGGGGAGGGGAAAGCCCGGACTCGGGGGTTGAGAGAGCCGGGGCCTGCTGCCCTGGCGAGGTGGCAGGGGGAGGGGAAGTGACCGCCCCAGTGGGAGGGGGTTGGGAGGCCGCATGAGGAGGTCGGATGCCGGAGAGGACAGGCTCGGAGAAGGAGGCGGGGGAAGTGGGGGGGGCGGAGAGGGGTTGAGGAGGGTGGAGAAGCCTGGGGATCGGGAGGGAGCCTGGGTGGCTGGGGCGGCAGCTAAGGGAGGCGGAAGAATAGCGCAGAGGGAGCCGGGGGGTGCACAAAGGAGGAGGGAGAAGGATGGCAGGAGGGTGGTAGAAGGTGGCACGAAGGTGGGGCGGGATGGCGCAGGATCGCGAAGGTGGGGGGGCGGATTGCGCACGGAGGGGCGGGGTGGATTGCGCCAGGAAAGGGGGGTGGATAGCGCCAAGGGGGGTGGATTGCGCCAAGGGGGTGGATCGCGCTAGGAAGTTGCGCAAAGGAAACGAGGCCCCCAAGGGCTAGCGCAATCCGCTGCTGCTACTCCCAAAGGGAGGAAACGAGCACCTGGATCTGCGCAACAGAGGAGGAGAGCTCGGCTTGCGCAACAAAGGGAGAGGGCTCCGCGCAAGTGAGAGAGGGCTCCTCGGGGAACGTGCCCGAGGGGGGAAACTCGAGGCGCCCAGGAGCGGGGGGCCCGAGGCTAGCTCTGCAGGGGGTTCGGCTCCCGAGGGGTGGAAGGTGGGATTCGAAAAGCTGGAGGGAGCGGAAGCTGGAGGAGGCTGCGACAGGAGGCCGGCGGCGTCGGCTCCGGCGGAGCCTAGCTCCGGATCGGAGGGGGGCAGGGGGACAGCCGACGAACTCAACGGGAGGAGGGGGCCACTCCACGGCGACTGAGCAGGAGCACCTGACGGCGCGGAGGAGGGAGAGGCAGGCGGGGAAGGGGAGCTGGGAAGGGGGAATTGAGGGGAATGATGATGAAGAGCGGCGGAGAAGATCTGGCGAAGCAATTCCAGTACCTCTTGGGGGCATGGGGGCGGCATCGGGGGAGGCGAACGGAAAGGGATGGCGGGAGTTCACACACGGAGGGGCGGATGATGATGGGGAGGGAAGGGGCGGCCGGCCTAGGCCGGCCGAGGGAAGTATATATATATATATATATATATATATATATATATATATATATATATATATATATATATATATATATATATATATATATATATATATATATATATATATATATATAAAATATATATACATATATATATATATATATATATATATACACAAACATATATATACATATATATAAATTAGGAAAGGAAACATGGTTTGTGAGTGAACAATGATGTTGGGGCTGCTGGTAGAGGGTCTAAATCTGAGCAACAGAATAATATGAGACTATAAGAGAAATCTATGTATAAGATATTACAATCAATAGTAAAATACCTATATATATATATATATATATATATATATATATATATATATATATATATATATATATATATATATATATATATATTTTATATATATATATATATATATATATATATATATATATATATATATATATATATATATATATATATATATATATATATATAATATGGAAATATAAGTATATACCAAGAATAAAACCAACTAAGGTTGATTCCGGTCCTGAAGCAAGCTCCTAGGTCCGAAATCAGAGGGAAAATATATATATATATATATATATATATATATATATATATATATATATATATATATAGGCTTTTATGGAAAAATAAGTATATACCATGAATAAAACCAACTAAGGTTGATTCCGGTCCTGAAGCAAGCTCCCAGGTCCGAAATCAGAGCCTCGATCCTCACATAAACACATTTACGAAGTTAAGCATTTAAAGAATTATATCTATATATATACATAAATATATATCTTTATACATTAATAGGTAAAATACCATATATGCCTAAAAATAGGTAGAAAATATGAATCAACCCCGAGAGTTGATTCCCACAAGTCCCAAACAGTGTCCGAGGACCAAATACTCAGAAATTATCGTCAAAATTCTCAGAAAACAAAATATCACATAAATCCCAAATTTCCAATTCAATGAAAACCCGATTTTTCACAAAAACACTCGAAACGCAAAATACTCAGAATTTACCCGCAAAACTTGGCAAATAGGTTGGTCTCGACACGTGGGACGTGCTCGGGTACTCCCGTGGTCGAAATCGTGCCCGTGTCATGTCCAGAGAGTGCATATCGAAAAACGGATTTTACGTGTCGAAGAGGGTGTTCTCGCTCGATTGCACATCACACGCGCAACGAGAAGCCTCATGGTCGTGCACACAACTAGATAGGGTCACAGGTTAGGTCTAGGATACGTCGACATGAGACAAAGTCACAGCGATGAGACAGAGTGGCTCGCGCAACAGCGCGCGGCCTGTGTGCGCGCGCGCGCGTACGTTCGTGCTCGTGCATGCGGTTCGTCGTTCGTGGATCGCGCGTCGGCCCATGCCACGACTCGGGATCGAGTCCCTGGGTAGTCTAGGTATAGGGCTGTGTGTTCCAACTCCTGGTACGGGTCCTCGACGCGCCGTGTTCGCATACGAAGGCCGTGTCAGCGGCAAATTTCAGCCTGAATGCACAGTTCAGCCGACCAGTGCACGCGCAATTTCTCCGCGCTTGCTTCACGAAACGACGTGAAATTTTATGGGCATGTGGGTAGATGTTGCCCCTACATGCTTGTAAAATTTCACATGAGACGGAGCTATATGCATCAAGTTATGATGCACAGACTGCAGGGCGTGCATGGGACCGTGCACGGGATCTCGTGCACGCGTGTTCGTGTCCGTTCGGATGCCGAAATCGTGTCGATTTCTGATCCGTCTTCATGAAAGTTGTTACAAATCTAATAAGGAAGGATTTCGTGAAAATAGAATCAAAAATTAATTCTTTTCAATTCTAAGTGGTATTTTGCCGAACACGTGCAACATGTGACCGATACGTGTCCGATACCGCTATCAAACTAATCCAAAATCCTACGAAACTTCATACACATATCAAGGGTGCCTACATGGATGCAATAATGAAGAAATTTTAGGAGAAACAAAGGTATATCGGGATTTACCTATTAAGAGTCAAAATCTCAATAAAATGAATTCTCCGAGCCTTTTGTCGGCCGATTTCTTCCGAGCAAATGCCTCCTCCTCCTCCTTGCTAGCAGTACTCCAGCAAGATCCTCTCCTTCCTACGAGCACAACGGACTTCGTTTGGAGAGAAACGGACTCCGGATGCAAAAGTTATAATTTTTGGAGAGTGGAGGCTAGGGTTTCTCTTGGAGGCTAATGTGTCTCTACACAATGAGGAAGGGGCTGCTATGGACGGCCAGGGGTAGGGGTGTTAGGGTTAGGGTTTGCACATGGGCCTAGGCTCCCTAAGTTGCTAATAAAGCCCGAGTCAAAAAGGCTTTAAAAAGGCAAACTATAAAATAACTAAAAATTCATTTAAATCATTCTAAAAATAACTAATAAATTCTAAATTAAATCTAAATGATGAAAATTTAAGTCTAACTATGGCATTAGGTTTCTAGTCATTGTTGGCTAAGGTCAAACCACTTATACTACCAAAATACTAATTCAGCTACCAATCAAACCGTACAAGCAATTTAATTAATAAATTAATAAAATTCAAAGTAATGAATAATGACTAAAATACCCTTAGCCTAAAAATAGGTAATTAGCCAATCTAGTCACATGGTCGAGTCTTCTTGGTCATGGTTAGTCTCCAAGTCAAGCAGTCTCTAGGGTTAAGCTAGCAACAACCAAAATCACAATTCACCCATCTAAATAATATAAAATAAATAAAGAAAAATCACCAAAAAATCATAATATGATTTAAATATTATTATTAAATAATAAAAATTATAAAAGTACAAAATTATTCTCATTTTCGAAAAGTGGTGGTTACAAGTCTACCCTCCTTAAAATAATTCGTCCTCGAAATTAAGATGATCCTACTCCTTCTAGGTCAAATCTCCAACAATCATGGTCTTAAGAAAACTTATCTATATCATGCAGTTGGAAAGATATCATATAGGATTATGGCAGGTAATATCAGTCTGGGATCTTATCATAGTCATACTAGATCAAAAGTAGTCATAAGGTATCAAAACACACAAACAATATGGTAGGGTACAGTAATCATCAAGACATGATAAGGTATAGGTCAAGAACTCACCTCTACTAGGTCTGGTAGCTGGAACTCTCTCCCGGAGGTAGGCCTCGATGTTTGCCATGAAATATAAAAGAGCAGAACAATTATCGGAGGACTGGACTTTTACTTCATGTTAGAAACTCGCTTGTACAAAGAAAGCCTAGGGACGAAAGCCTAGGTACAGCAATCTAAGTACAATTGTTTATTTTAGATTCTAGGGGGTGACGATAGAGGCTCGGGAAAGCGACGGCCGCTCTGCCTGACTCCTTGGACGATCGGTATGCAGCCTTGGCTCCAGAAGATTGCTTGGCGTTGAAGAAATGCTTTCTTTGCTCTCTCTGCTCTTTCTCTCCAAGTCTTCTAATGCTCTCTGATCTCCAAAAAAGGGTCTTCTTTTGCAAGAGAATGGTACCTCGCTATTTATAAGAAGGGGAATGCAATTATTAGGGTTTGCAGTGATTGCCCCTTAGAGTGGCGGCGGCCTGTTGATTGATCAATCTGGGCCATTAATCTTGAGTGTGATGAATCTGGGCCAATTAATGTATATTGCACCAAATCCTATCACTAATTAATGTTGATTGGAATAAATCTCCGTGATAATAATTTGCTGATGTCTACGAATCTGAATGAATAAGTTTAATTCGTTCTCCTGTCACGTGTCCCAGATTATTGGGATTTGACCCAATCTTTGATTGCAACAAATCTGGAAAATTGATTGGCTTTATGACACGTGTCCTGAGAGCCGCTGAGGGGATCTGAGCCGTATAAGGATTGAGCCGTATAAGGATTGAGCCACAAAAAACTGCCACGTGTCAGGGCTGCTTGGGGAGTGGCCTCCGAACCTTCGAACTACATGATAATCTGGACCACATAATGGGTAGTGAGACGCATGGAGATGATCTTTGCGAGCCGCATGGGGAGGCCTCTGCTTGAGCCGCATAGGGCAGTTTCAATCTGGGTCGCATAGGGCAACTTCGGCCTGAGCCGCATGGGGAGTCTCCACTAGAGCCGCATATGACTGTCCACGGGTCTAGGCTGTGTGGCATTTTTTGGATCTCAGGGGGTTGTGTCAAAGATCTCTTTTGTTTCCCTAGGGGTCTATCATTATGACAGAGTCATCATTACCTCTTTGTGTCAGGGCTGTCACTTTATCAGAGCTGTCAGCCGTCAAAGTAATTAATGCAGTATAGGGCGGAGGGGAGGACTATTTTGCAAGCCACGTATCTTCTCTTCTGAGCAGCATGGAATGTCTCAAGCCGTATAGTCCCTCGTACCGCATGAATCTTTGAGCCGCATGGGCTTTCTGAGCCGCATGGGGTTTCCTGGCCGTATGGATCTTTCTTTAGTATTTTCCATGCTTCTACCAGACCCCCTTCAAAGTTTTCAATTTACAAAATTGAAATACTTTGAATAAAAAGCATGGCTGTGCGCAGGCTCTCCGCATAATAAGTCCTGGCCGCATGGATGTTTCAGCCGCATGGATGGCTTAGCCGTAGGGACTTTCGAGCCGCATAGTTGTTTCAGCCGCATGGCCATCTGAACCGCATAGGCTCTTTGCCACGTCATTATACCATGCGTGTAAATCTTTTCGGGGCAGGATCCCAAGAGTTTAGTCTTTAATTGGCTAGTTTGCCTCGATAGTCGAAGAGTCGATCACGTTGTACGAGGCGTCGGTCCGTGGTCCTCCTTTTTCTGTCTATAAATAGAAGGGTATTTGGACGGACTTCTCTCTTAGACTCGTCTTGACTAAAAATTCCTGTCTTGTTTCCTTCCTCTGACCGACAGATAATAATGGCACCTAGGGCTTCCAAGGCTGTGAATAAGGCTGTGGCGAAGAGTAAGAAATCTGCTTCGTCTTCGACTATCGCACCCCCCGTTCGTCTTGACGTTCACGTTGCCATCGAAGGTAATGACTGTGTGGAAGATTGGATACTTTGAAACCCTAACAGAGCCTGCTCTGCTGCGTGTGAACTTTTCAGATTACATGGTCCACATACACATCCCATGACTGAGCCGTATGGGGTATACCCCACGTCCGAGCCGCATGAAAGTTGTCTTTTAAACGAGCCGCATGAACATTTCTGAATATCTTCTGACTGTTTTCATTTTTGTCTTTGGTTCTTGCAGTATCTCCACCGAATGCTGAGATTGCAGTGATAGAGGAGCCGCCACCTCCTGTCATCAACCAAGGGTCTTCCTCTGTTAAGGAGGAGGTGATGAAAGAAGAACCGGCGCCTGAGGGGGATGGCATCCTTGCAACTATCGAAACTGCTGAGGGTGGCAGCGCTGGGAATTCTGATTCTCCTATTCTGGACGAGGATCTTCTTCAATTGCATCCTTCATATGTAAGGTGGTTGAAGGAGTGGTATACGCACTTCTGCAACTAGGGTTTAGGGGTTTCTCGTAAATGTCTATCTTTTGTCCATAGTCTTTGTTTTGTTTTGCTTTTCTTCTTGTCTGCATGAAGAACCTTTTTGACTTGCTTGTAGTCGTGTGGATGTAACCAATTTTTGAATGAATAGAATATATTTGCTTCACTCTTTTGCTTTGTAATAGTCATCTTATTGGGACATTTTGCGTGGACCCATCGCCCCTAACGTACCCTGGTTTTGGATACGGGCTTCAAGTTAAAAAGTAACCAACATCCTTACTCAGAGGTAATGAGAACATGGCAAGCATGAAGGTTTCTTCGACGGAGCCTTCCCACTCAGAGGTAATAAGGATATGGCAGGAGTGGGCTCAATGAAGGAGGGTACATAGAATGACTCAGAGGTAATGAGGACATGGAAGTTCTATGTAGAGGGGTGATTTGTTTTTGGCAGAATTGAGACGACTCAGAGGTAACATCGACATGGTCGTTTTGGAAATTTGTGGATCCGTTACCCTTTTTGTGCACTGGGAGTGCGGGTAGTAGATCATATGGGAGGAGCTCCTTCAGGAAGAAAGTTCAGAGGTATGGTCATACATAACTTTCCCCAAAGGAGTGACTGGGATGTAAGTTCAGAGGTACCAGCGGGTACATGACTTGATAAATCTGAAAAATGGTGAACAAGAGTTCAGCGGTACCAGCGGGTACATGACTCTATAATCTGGGATATGGCGGATGTGAGTTCAGCGGTACCAGCGGGTACATGAATCGAAAATTTAGAAAATAGAGAATATGAGTTCCGCGGTACCAACGGGTACATGACTCGATGAATCTGGACTATTGTGAAGGTGAGTTCAGCGGTACTAGCGGGTACATGACTCAATGATCTGAAGAATGTCGTTTAGACATAATATTTCTTCAGGAACTTGTTGACGGGCAACATGAGCAAGTCTCCATTTTGTTTTGTGAGGCGGTAGGCTCCGTTGGAGAATACAGCCTCAATGATGAATGGGCCTTCCCACTTCGGCTGGAACTTGCCGACGGTCTTGTGAGTCATAACCATCGGCCTCCGGACTGCCATGACGAGATCGTCCACCTGGAATGTTCTGATTTTAACCTTTTTGTTGAAGGCTCCAGAGATGCGTGCTTGGTATAGCTCGATTCATTGCTTTGCTAAGAGGCGCTTTTCTTCTAAGGCCTCCAATTCTTGCAGTCGGCGACGGTAGTTATCATCCGTCGTCAATTGGTAAGTAAGGGCGACGCGGAGTGATGGTATTTGAGTCTCCAATGGGAGGACTGCCTCACTCCCGTATACCAAGGAAAATAGCGTAGTCCCAGTGGTTGTTCGGACTGTGGTACGGTACGCCCAAAAGCATTCGCCAAGCTTCTCGTTCCAGTCGCGTTTGTTGGAAGAGACAAACTTCTTGAGTAATTTGATGACCGTTTTATTGAATGCCTCTGCCAACCCGTTTGCTGCCGGA
This sequence comes from Iris pallida, assembly GCA_029216955.1. Taxonomy (NCBI): domain Eukaryota; kingdom Viridiplantae; phylum Streptophyta; class Magnoliopsida; order Asparagales; family Iridaceae; genus Iris; species Iris pallida. The sequence continues at coordinate 20,839,839 of JANAVB010000999.1, read as the reverse complement.
TTGTATGGTGTTGAAGCAATATTCTGGATGCGATGCTTGTCGCAGAACCGATAGAAGGCATGGCTTGCGAACTGCGGACCATTATCATGGATGATCCTTCGGGGCAGTCCAAAGCGATAGATGACATGATAATTGAGCAAGCTAATCACGTTTGACGTCTTTACTTCTACCAGTGGGACAGCTTCCGCCCATTTGGAAAAATAATCTATAATGGCGAGTATGAAACGATGTCCTCGGGAAGAAGGTGGAGCGATCGGACCGATGATATCCATTTCCCATGCTTCAAATGGCCAGGATGCCACCGTCGGATGTAGAAACTCGGATGGCTGGTGAATGAAGTCCGCGTGGACTTGGCAGGCTTTATATTTTCTTGTATAGTCTATCGCATCTGCTACCATCGTTGGCCAGTAGTAGCCAATTCGGCGAAGACGATCTTGTAATTTGGGGCCAGGCTGATGGGCCCCGCAGACACCGTCGTGAGCTTCGCGTACGGCTTCTTTGGTTTCGGCGTTTGACAGACACCGAAGTAATAATCCATTATAAGATCGACGATACATCATTTTCATCTCTGTATCGTAGAAGAATCTGAGAAAACGCCTTCTGATGGAAGTGGCTTTCTTTGGGTTCTCGGACAGGATGTCGTAGACTACGAAGTCTATGAATGGTTGTCTCCAATCCGGTGCTTCGTCGACCGTCTGAGTGGAATAACATACCACAAACTGAACGTTGTTCTTGGGACAGACCAGTTCATGGCCTATCACATCCACCGATTGATGAGCATAGTTCGGAACCGCTAGGGAAGCGGCAAGGCCAGCTAGGGCATCGGCTTCGATATTTTGGAGTCTTGAAACATGTTCGATAAAGAACCCTTTGAACGACGAGATGATATCGATTGCTATTCGGTGATAGGGGATCATGTCTTCATGGCGGACTTCGTATGAACCCCGGATCTGATTGACGATTAACTGCGAATCGTCGTATGCTTGAAGATATTCTACCCCCAGCTCTCTTGTAAGTTGGAGGTCGATGACCAAAGATTTGTACTCGGCCACATTGTTAGAGCAGGGCTCCGTGAGGGAGTAAGCGCGATTGATCACCAACCCAGAAGGAGACACCAGCACCACCGCGACTCCGACGATGATGTTGCCCTTAGGTCCGTTATCGAAGCACCGTCGAAGAATATTCGCCATATATCATCGTAAGAGGTTATATGCGAGTCGACGACCTCATCTGGGATCTCTTCATATATTCTGGATGACTCCGAGCCTGGGTGGGCTGCTAAAAAGTCTGCCAGAGCTTGACCCTTAACAGTCTTTTGGGGGACGAAGATCATATGGTAGGGGGACAGCAATATTGCCCACGTAGCAAGGCGGGATCGGAGCTGAGTGCCCCTGGTTTAGTCATGAGGACCCTGAGAGGGTTGACTCGTGAGATCACATGTATGGTTTGTCCGACGATATAGTGTCGCATCATTCGACTGAGGTAATATATGGCTTGTTTATGGCCTGTATCGTTGTTTTGTACCAGCAGAGCCCCGAGGGAATGTACCATTGCTCGTACGTAGAGCAGGAATGGTTTTTCAGCTACCGGAGCAACCAGGACTTGAGGGTTCGACAAATATTCTTTGAGGCTGTCGAAGGCACGTTGGCATTCTTCGTCCCATACGAATGAGACGCCTTTCCTCATGAGATGGGTGAATGGTCGACATCGCCCGGAGAGGTTAGAAATGAACCTCCTGATGTAAGCTAACCTGCCTTGGAGGCCTCTGAGTTCGCAAAGATTTCTCGGGGGACCCATCTCCATATTGCCTTCGTCTTCTCAGGGTCTACATGGATACCCTGGGCCGTAATGATAAAACCCAAGAACTTCCCGCTGGATACGCCCAGGAAGGACTTCGTAGGGTTCATTTTCAAATTATGCGCTCGCATCAGATCGAATACCGTCCTCAGATCCTGTAGATGGTCTCCCTTACAGCGACTTTTGGCGGCGATATCATCGACATAGCACTCCACAGTCTTGCGTAAGTGATCTCTGAAGATGATGCTCATGGCTCTTTGATATGTAGCGCCAGCATTCTTTAAACCGAAGGACATGACTGTGTTGCCGTACGTGCCAATCGGTGTTCGAAATAATGTGTGCTTTTTGTCGTTAGGAGACATCTTGATTTGGTTGTACCCCGAGAAACCATCCATGCATGACATACGTTCGAAGCCGCATGTGTTGTCAATCATGATGTCTGTGATAGGGAGGGGGAATTCATCTTTGGGACATGCCTCGTTCAGATTGCGAAAGTCGATGCAGATTCGAATCTTTCCATTCTTCTTGAGGACCGGTACTATATTGGCGACCCAGTCATGATGTTGTTCTTTGCGAATGAAGCCGCTGGCTATCAGTTAGTTGACTTCGGCTTCGATCGCATCCATGATGCCTGGGCGAAAGCGTCGCTGTTGTTGTTTGACTGGCTTTGCATCTGGCCGAATGTTGAGTTTGTGGATAGCAATATCAGGACCTAACCCCGGCATGTCTTCATAGCTCCACGCGAACACGTCAATATATTCTTTGACAAGTTTCAGCAGCGATTCTCGCTTTTCGTCTGTTAGGCTTTTACTGACGAAGATTGGTTTTGGAGAAGATTTGCTACCAAGATCCACTTGTATAACCTCATCTTCAATACGGGGTTCTCCCAGTTCGAACCGCTTTTCCCATTGTGCGTCCAACTGTTGGGCCCAAGGCTCTAGCTCGAGGATTTCAGGAGTGTCTTCATCATCTTCATAAGCGTCGGCGAATGCCATGTTGACTGACAGGACTTGTCTGAATAAGTCTCCGATGCTGGTATCTGAGTCAGAAGTTGGTGACCCGGTTGAATGTGACTCCCAGTCGCACTCCTCATCTGAACTTTCGGGGGTCATCGTGGGTGTTACATACCCTAATCCATATCGAGTTTTGCTATAGTAGTCCCGTGGCTTGCCAGTCGGGACTGGTGGCTTCAAAGGTAATCGTCGCCCGGTGCCGTAGTTCAAGCCTGGCGTAGTCTCCAGATCATATCCCTGTTTTTGTATGAGATATTTTGATTGGGGGCTATAAAGATACAGAGGCAGTCTCCCGACATCTGACCCAAGGTCGACTTCTTCTGATCCTGAGGCCATCTCAGTTCGAGCCTGTACATCATCATCCAGGTGCCTCTTCGACTTCTCGTATAAACAGGAGTCCGAGTAGTAGGATTTGACTCCTTTGATGGGGTCGATGTCGACGAATTCCGTCCTAACGAGGCCATGTTTGTCGACATATTTGAAGAACTGGTGCAGCGTGGAAGGCACGATCATAAAATCGTGTATCCAAGGGCGCCCCAAGAGGATGTTATAGGAAGTGTCCGCGTCTATGACGTAACAGGTTACTTCCGACTGGAGATCACCAATCTGGTACTTCAAGCGAATCTTGTCACGACCTGCACGAAAGAGTTAGGGCACGAGAACGTAACGACGCCCAGCCTACGCCGCAGTATCGACGGTAGAACGCTGTCCTAGGTCTCAATGCATCTAACAGTATAAGACTAAACAGTTTATACTCCCCGAATGGGGGTGACATAGCAGATACAGCTCAATCACATCTAAGGTAGAGCATGATAAGGATAGATAAAACATGAAATCCAAAAGAGATACAGGAGATAGAAGTCTAAGTGTCTAAGATACATGAACCCAGAAATATATCTCAAAACTCAATAAAGATACAGTAATCCACAAAGTAAATACAACTCCAGACAAAAAGAAATAACTACCTAAACAACCTCTAATGTGTCTCCTCTAGGCTAGCAGGCACCTCCAGGCTATCTGTAAAATTTATCAACAGGTCCAGTCAGGACTGGAGCGAGCACATTACATCTCAACAGTTCATAGCATGTTAGAAAATATAATCATACAGTAAAGTAAGATACAAGATCTGAAGAAATACAGTATGTAAACAGGAAGAAAGAACTGTAATAGAAATATCTACTATAAATAGAGAACTAACAGTGGCTAGTGATGTAGAGTACAGGATAGCACATGTGAACGAAACAGATTGGTACATGATCTATACTAAAGAGTTGTACATGATCTATACTACTAAAGAATTGTTCACATGATTACTAGCACTCCTTCGTTTTCCTCAATCAGTACACAAGGATCTAAGCAGGTTATGTTATTGTACATAATATCACATGGGGCCCATATAGGGTGCACATGATAGTATACATGAAGGCTCTGTGAACATGAGAGTACATGATTCACAAGAGTGTACATGTATGGTGAAAGCACAGGAGTACATGATGAAAGTGAAACGCACATGACATAAAGTACCCGATGCTCCCGAGGGAGATAACATCGCATGAAGAGATCCGTATAGTACTAATCCGTGATAATGTCGTGACAGCATCAAGTATAGTAATTTAAAGCAGGAATATAATTCTAAGCAGGATATGAAATGATCAGAGAATGTACTCGCCTCGATAACCTGAACAGCTGATAAGTATAGGGGGTCCCACTGAAGCCACAGAGTCCTATTTAAAGCAACACAGGTTACAAGGTGTTCAAGTTGAAAATAAATAAATCCCTACAGGCAATCTATATTATTCTAGGTTCTTCTAAGTCAAAACAACTCTAGGTCGACTCCGGTCAATAATCTAGTCAAACTAGGTCAAGTGTTGACTTATAGTTGACTTTGGGTCAACTGATCAACTCTGGTCAAACAGGGTCAATTCTAGTCTAATATAAAGTGTACTTCGTTATTTGTACGTCGAAACTTACGACACGTAAATCGAGATAAGAGGATTATCGGTAAGGTTCACAATCTTATTATAGTGATCCACGTATCCAACTTGTCAATTTCAGCGATGTGAGATCACTGGAATTGGTTGATCTCAGTTTCGTTGTATTAATCCCGAAATACGAACATTATATGAATTAATTATTAATTAATTATAAAAAGGTTAAACTTAGAGAAATTATCAACAAACATTGTCGGACGATGAAATGAACATCGCCAACGTGTCCAGAATGGTCAAATTAGCTAGGATAGCCTACCCAACGGTCCAATTTGGACACAAGGGCAAAAAGGTAATTTCGGGTCAAAACGGTGTCCGTGTCGGAGCCGTTTTGCACCGAAAAATGTGCAAGAAAACAAGTCTATAAAATATAACAAATTATATGTCCACGCAACCAGAATGTCGATACGAACCCAACGGTATCTCCAGAATTGGATTCCGTTGTCTCGATCTCATTTTGGCCCATTGACCAGAACTTAGAATTCCAGTTTGCACGAAAATGCGTGCCGGAGCCAAAGTTCTCAAAACTCAGCAAACTACCTGTCAACGAGTTCAGAATGATGATACGAACTCAACGATATCTCCTGAATTGGATTCCGATGAGCCGATCTCAAAATGACCCGTTGACCCGGATATTGGTATCCGACTTGTACCGAAATGCGTGCCAGACCCAATGTCCACCAAAAGCTAGCAAATTATATGTCAACGAGTCCAGAATGACGATACGAACTCAACGGTATATCCGAAATTGGATTTCGATGAGTCGGCGTCAAAAAGTTCCGTTGACCCAGAAAGTGGGACCCGCTTTGCACCAAAAAACGTGCCCGGGCCCACGTTCTCCAAATCTAACAAATTTTATATGAAAACAAGCCAGAATGACGCCACAAGTCTAATGGTGGTGTCAGAAATGAAATCTGGAGTCCCATGTTCAAAAATAGAATTTTACAAGTTGGAAATTACGAATTCGGACGGCCAACTTTGGCGTCGAATTCAACCAATCAAACAAGCTCACAATGAAACGAAACTGGAGAGAAAGTAAGAGGGTTATACCAGCTTTGCACCGAAACTGGTAGCATGCCAAACGGAGCTACGGTGGAGGAGATACAAGCTGACGAAGTTGGCCCCGTGAAACTGTCCAAATTTAATACAATTTAAACGGTCAACTTGGTGGCCGGTTTTGATGTATCAAACGATAAAATTAACGGACAAAATTTGACATGAGCGAAGGTGGATATACCGAGATTGCGACGGAGCAAAGAAATCGCCGATCCAACGGTCGGATCTCCAGGAAAATGCGCGCGAAGTTACTGCGACGGGCGCCAAAACGGACTTTATTTCGCGCGTGTCACGACGGGACGTCGTGCAAAACGCACGAATCGCCTATACGTCGCGCTGGAGGAGGAGAGACTGACCCCAGGGGGGTCGCCGGAGTTCGCCAAGGTAGGGAAGCCATGGCCACGTCGGCCTCGACGCGCCATTCGCGCGCGTGCACAGGCTCGCTGCTGTGTGCGAAAAGTACTGCGCACTGCTGCGGAGGCCGGCCCGGCCAGGCGGCGGCGGGGGCTGCGCACCTCGACGTGGGTCGACGGCGGCGGCGGGTTGGTGCGGCGTTGGAAAGTGGTGATGGCCGTTCGAGTTTGATGGTGGTGGTGATGTTTCGAAAATGGAGGAGGAGAGGAGAGGAGAGGAGATGGAGGAGAAGGAGAGGCCTGATGTGGGTAGCCGATGGCCATGGCCGAGGAGGAGGAGCTCTGGCCATGGTGTCGGGTTTTGCATGGGAAGGTGATGCTGTGGTTGTTGTAATAGTTTGTGTAGGAAAACAAGGAAAGGAGAGAGAGAAGGAATGAGCTCATTAATGAGAGGGAGAGAGAGAAGTTATCCAACCTTGAAATTAGGGCCGGCACATGGCTGCCAAGGGTTGGGGAAAAAGTGAATGAGGAATTTAATGGATAGGATTAGTTTGTAGGATCTAAGGGCTAGAAATAAATAGAGAAAAATTGGCCAATTCCAATAGGAATTAAATAAATAGAAATCTCCAAAAAAATATAGAAAAAATATGTAGGAGATTACTTGATATTTTTGGGCAAGAATTATGAGGGTGTCATGATGGAGAAAATCATGGAGCTGGACTGAGCTCGGTGGAGCCGGATTGGGTCAAAACTGGACATCGTGCAAAAATAGAATTAAAATTAGATGTTGATGATCATGTGTAAATAAGTAGCACATGGGGATTCCAAATAATGGGACACAAGTGGCAGACGGATAGTAGGCTCAAAGTGGGCCATGTCCATAGTTGGGGCTGACAGGTTTTGGTCGACAGGGGACCCACAAATCAAGTTGGAAAATGAATGTGACGCCGTGGCATGAAATAAAATCGGGTCACGTGCCGCAAAAGTTGTGCGAATCAAATGGAGCCCAAAATGACGTGTCTGAGTAGGACACAAAGGTCATGGGTGACGAGCGTCTCGAGTAGATCATCAATGAGGAGTTGGTTTCAAGAAACTGACTGGTCTGGCGCTCCCAATTTAAATGTCATGGTAACGCGCTGAAAATGATCAAGAAAAAGAGTGAGAAAATCAATTACTGATCGAACGGTCTAATTCGACCCGAAGTTCAGCGAAGAAAAAAGGGCACAAGGGAACAAGTTTGGGTGGGACACCATATACCGTCATGAAGGTAATCGTGTCCACTCCAAAACTCGTGAAGAGGATTTCCAGAGTTGAACATCCCTGATACTCCAAATATCAATGGCATGAAAAAGTACACTTAAGGAAAAATACAGAATAAATTATTTATCGAAATAAAAATCAATCAGGAAAATAAATAAAAAAATAACCCGAAATTCAGGGTGCTCATATCCTACCCACCTTATAAAAATTTCGTCCTCGAAATTAAAATATCCCTACTCCCTCTAGGTCAAACACCCACGATAAAAGTCCCAGAACTTAAATAAAACATACCATCAAAAAAAAAGAACGGCATACAGGGTCATGGCATACGGTGACAGTGAAGTCTCATCTAGGTTTACTAGTCATGCTAACCAACGGTCATAGGGTATCAAACACACAAGCAAATCCAGGGTGCTAAACGAGAAAAGATGCAGAAATATCAAATCATCAAAACTGTAAGACAGTCTACCATCCCATGTGAAAACTGGTACTCATCAAAAAAATAAAGAAAGGTAACCACCAATCATCTAAAAGGGTACAGAAAATCAAATTAAAAATTAAGGAATTGAAAATCCCTTGCATTGAAATCCAATCACAATATATATACAGAGAGAGCGTTAGAGAGGAAAAACTAGCATCATGTGTATGGGGACATGTTCATACGGTTAGATAGTAGACGTGTGTGTACGTGAATACATATGAAATTGTATATGAGAAATTGAGTTCCAAATCAACAGCTATCAAGTTACACTAATCATGGCATATTGGTTAACAATCTACAATACGCAACCTATTTAATCATAACATGCATGGCTAACCATATATATATATATAAAAAAAAATAGAGACTTAGCCATGTATCTATATACGTTATAACATGTTTGCATAAAATCTATATATATCTATACAGGCATATGATCATAACATAGAGGGGAAGGTTAGGTTACATGACATGGTATACTAAGTTAGTGTGTGTGTGTCCTTGTACAGGGTTATAGCTTAGTATTGGAAGGTTAAATCCAGTTTTAGTTCAATTTTTACATATAAAATCTGAAAACAAGCTAACATTTAAACCATGGAAAAAATATGAACATAATACGGTCTCAGATTTTAGGGTTTGAAACATCACAACTATCTCAATGCTCCCAATACATCCTATCAAGATAGAAATGAACCCTAATCATATTACCAATACATTTATCTACGCATACAGTTCAATATTACATATTAAATCTGAAATTTAACTAAACATGGAAATCAATGTAAAAATGTTAACATGTAGCTAGTTTTCAGAATTTTGGAGAACTTGAACATTAAAACCCAACTCAATGTTTATCTCAAACTAGCATGTAAGAATATGAAACTTAAATTTATATCCTACTTCCCACAAGGTAGCTCAATATTACATTTAAGAAAATAAAACAGCGATTTGAACTAACATTTGGAAATTCAGCATTAAAGGTCAATATGCACACAGTCTTAGATTTTACAAATTTAAACACAAATTTTCAACCAAAATTTTTTGAATTGAAACCCTACGTATAACATACATGTGCAGTTATATAAACCTAAATAATAACATGAAATTTATATTTAAATTACGAATTTAAACTGGAAAAGCAGAAAGCCAAAAACATTGGGATTTTGAAAATTTAACATTAATGACATTTCAATATTATCTAGATATGTGGAAAAATCAAGTGTAGCATGCATACGTGTTAGGCAAAGTGTCTGCTATATATATTCATATACATATTCTCATGTCCCAATAAAATTAATTTTACGTTAAGACTAACATTTAGATTCCTAGCAAGATTGCAAGCAAGCGATTGACAAAATCAAGACAGTTTTATTATCATTATTATTTAATACAAGAATAATAGCAAGAAAGAAATAACGCTAAAATCTGTTCTGCTTATTTGTTTTAAAGAAGGAACAATTTTGAAATCCAGATCTAAATTATCAAATCCAAGATAAAATCTAGCAAAATCATCGATTCATGGTATTATGAAAAACTCCTAGCAAGAAGCTAAACAAAGGTTTATGAAAACAACTAAACATACTCTTAAGTTAAATGACAAGAAACTAGGCAAAACATCAAACAATAATTCTTTTTTTTTTGAATGACTGAGAAAAAGTAGAGAAAACATGTTCAAAATATTTTAAGGTGCAATCCGATAATCATATGCGTCTATCCAAAATCATGGTACTCTAAATCCTCGTCATACTAGTAAGCAAGGCTACGATAATCACAAAGCCCTTGACTTATGCACATATCTCTAGAATCATGGTATTTAATATTTTTGCGGTGCCGCATGCTTGGCTGCGAAAACCTTAAATTCCCACACCCGAGAAATACATCCAGAGTCAGACTATATGTCCTCACCATGCTGGCTAATGTGACTATAGAAGACTAGATTCCATAACATAGATGACCTAGCCCATATAATTTCATCTTGCCAAAAATCAAATTAAATCAACAATGAATACTCAAAAATCAAATCAAAATTTTATTAACGAACATCAAAATTCAAAAGTGAACACAATCCATCAAAATGTAAACTCGAATGCAACAACTATCATCAAAATTCAAAATTCAAAAATCTTCCATCAAAATAAATACAAACTCAAATCCAACGATAATCCATAAAAATCAAATTTAACAACAAAAGTAAAATAAATTAAATCAAGAGAAAAAAAGAGTTTTCAAATCGAAGTTAAATAAGATTCTCCAGGGTCGTCCCGGAAATCTCTCAAGGGTTCCTATCTGTGATTGAGTACCTTCAAAATATATCATAATCCTACTGCAGGCTGTAGTGGTACTCTAGTTCGAATACCACTACACTTTAGTCTCGACCTGCATAGGCCACCACTAAAAACGTGTCACGACCCGCACCCTAGAGTTAGGGCACGAGAATGTAACGACGCCCAGCCTACGCCGCAGTGTCGGCGGTAAAACGCTGTCCAAGGTCTCAATGCATCTAACAGTATAAGACTAAACAGTTTATACTCCCCGAATGGGGGTGACATAGCAAATACAACTCAATCACATCTAAGGTAGCATGATAAGGATAGATAAAACATGAAATCCAAAAGAGATACAGGAGATAGAAGTCTAAGTGTCTAAGATACATGAACCCAGAAATACATCTCAAAACTCAATAAAGATACAGTAATCCACAAAGTAAATACAACTCCAGACAAAAAGAAATAACTACCTAAACAACCTCTAATGTGTCTCCTCTAGGCTAGCAGGCACCTCCAGGCTATCTGTAAAATTTATCAACAGGTCCAGTCAGGACTGGAGCGAGCACATTACATCTCAACAGTTCATAGCAGGTTAGAAAATATAATCATGCAGAAAAGTAAGATACAAGATCTGAAGAAATACAGTATGTAAACAGGAAGAGAGAACTGTAATAGAAATATCAATTATAAATAGAGAACTAACAGTGGCTAGTGATGTAGAGTACAGGATAGCACATGTGAACGGAACAGATTGGTACATGATCTACACTAAAGAGTTGTACATGATCTACACTACTAAAGAATTGTTCACATGACTACTAGCACTCCTCCGTTTTTCCCAATCAGTACACAAGGATCTAAGCAAGTTATGTTATTGTACATGATATCACATGGGACCCATATAGGGTGCACATGATAGTATACATGAAGGCTCTGTGAACATGAGAGTACATGATTCACAAGAGTGTACATGTATGGTGAAAGCACAGGAGTACATGATGAAAGTGAAACGCACATGACATAATGTACCCGATGCTCCCGAGGGGGATAACATCGCATGAAGAGATCCGTATAGTACTAATCCGTGATAATGTCGTGACAGCATCAAGTATAGTAATTTAAAGCAGGAATATAATTCTAAGCAGGATATGAAATGATCAGAGAATGTACTCGCCTCGATAACCTGAACAGCTGATAAGTATAGGGGGTCCCACTGAAGCCACAGAGTCCTATTTAAAGCAACACAGGTTACAAGGTGTTCAAGTTGAAAATAAATAAATCCCTACAGGCAATCTATATTATTCTAGGTTCTTCTAAGTCAAAACAACTCTAGGTCGACTCCGGTCAATAATCTAGTCAAACTAGGTCAAGTTTTGACTTATAGTTGACTTTGGGTCAACTGATCAACTCTGGTCAAACAGGGTCAATTCTAGTCTAATATAAAGTGTACTTCGTTATTTGTACGTCGAAACTTACGACACGTAAATCGAGATAAGAGGATTATCGGTAAGGTTCACAATCTTATTATAGTGATCCACGTATCCAACTTATCAATTTCAGCGATATGAGATCACTGGAATTGGCTGATCTCAGTTTCGTTGTACTAATCCCGAAATACGAACATTATATAAATTAATTATTAATTAATTATAAAAAGGTTAAACTTAGAGAAATTATCAACAAACATTGTCGGACGATGAAATGAACATCGCCAACGTGTCCAGAATGGTCAAATTAGCTAGGATACCTACCCAACGGTCCAATTTGGACACAAGGGCAAAAAGGTAATTTCGGGTCAAAACGGTGTCCGTGTCGGAGCCGCTTTGTACCGAAAAATGTACAAGAAAATAAGTCTATAAAATATAACAAATTATATGTCCATGCAACCAGAATGTCGATACGAACCCAACGGTATCTCCAGAATTGGATTCCGTTGTCCCGATCTCATTTTGGCCCATTGACCAGAACTTAGAATTCCGGTTTGTACGGAAATGCGTGCCGGAGCTAAAGTTCTCAAAACTCAGCAAACTACCTGTCAACGAGTCCATAATGATGATACAAACTCAACGTTATCTCCTGAATTGGATTTCGATGAGCCGATCTCAAAATGACCCGTTGACCCGGATATTGGTATCCGACTTGCACCGAAATGCGTGCCAGACCCAATGTCCACCAAAACCTAGCAAATTATATGTCAACGAGTCCAAAATGATGATACGAACTCAACGGTATATCCGGAATTGGATTCCGATAAGTTGGCGTCAAAAAGTCCCGTTGACCCAGAAAGTGGGACCCGCTTTGCACCGAAAAATGTGCCCGGGCCCACGTTCTCCAAATCTAACAAATTTTATATGAAAACATGCCAGAACGATGCCACAAGTCTAATGGTGGTGTCAGAAATGAAATCTGGAGTCCCGTGTTCAAAAATGGAATTTTACAAGATGGAAATTACGAATTCGGACGGCCAACTTTGGCGTCGAATTCAACCAATCAAACAAGCTCACAATGAAACGAAACTAGAGGGAAAGTAAGAGGGTTATACCAGCTTCGCAACAAAACTGGTAGCACGACAAACGGAGCTACGGTGGAGGAGATACAAGCTGACGAAGTTGGCCCCGTGAAACTGTCCAAATTTAATACAATTTAAACGGTCAACTTGGTGGCCAGTTTTGATGTATCAAACGATAAAATTAACGGACGAACTTTGACATGAGCGAAGGTGGATATACCGAGATTGCGACGGAATAAAGAAATCACCGATCCAACGGTCGGATCTCCGGGAAAACGTGCACGAATTAGCTGCGACGGGCGCCAAAATGGACTTTATTTCGCGCGCGTCACGACGGGACGTCGTGCAAAACGCACAAATTGCCTATACGTCATGCTGGAGGAGGAGAGACTGACCCCAGGGGGGTCGTCGGAGTTCGCCCAAGGCAGGGAAGCCATGGCCACGTCGGCCTCGACGCCGGCGGCGCGCGGCAGCGCCGTTCGCGCGCGTGTGTAGGCTCGCTGCTGTGTGCGAACAGTGCTGCGCACTGCTGCGGAGGCCGGACCGGCCAGGCGGCGGCGGAGGCTGCGCACCTCGACGTGGGTCGGCGGCGGCGGCGGGTTGGTGCGGCATTGGAAAGTGGTGATGGCCGTTCGAGTTTGATGGTGGTGGTGATGTTTCGAAAATGGAGGAGGAGAGGAGAGGAGATGGAGGAGAAGGAGAGGCCTGATGTGGGTAGCCGACGGCCATGGCCGAGGAGGAGGAGCTCTGGCCATGGTGTCGGGTTTTGCATGGGAAGGTGATGCTGTGGTTGTTGTAATAGTTTGTGTAGGAAAACAAGGAAAGGAGAGAGAGAAGGAATGAGCTCATTAATGAGAGGGAGAGAGAGAAGTTATCCAACCTTGAAATTAGGGCCGGCACATGGCTGCCAAGGGTTGGGAAAAAAGTGAATGAGGAATTTAATGGATAGGATTAGTTTGTAGGATCTAAGGGCTAGAAATAAATAGAAGAAAATTGGCCAATTCTAATAGGAATTAAATAAATAGAAATCTCCAAAAAATATAGAAAAAAATATATAGGAGATTACTTGATATTTTTGGGCAAGAATTATGAGGGTGTCATGATGGAGAAAATCATGGAGCTGGACTGGGCTCGGTGGAGCCGGATTGGGTCAAAACTGGACATCGTGCAAAAATAGAATTAAAATTAGACGTTGATGATCATGTGTAAATAAGTAGCATATGGGAATTCCAAATAATGGGACACAAGTGGCGGACGGATAGTAGGCTCAAAGTGGGCCATGTCTATAGTTGGGGCTGACAAGTTTTGGTCGATAGGGGACCCACAAATCAAGTTGGAAAATGAATGTGACGCCGTGGCGTGAAATAAAATCGGGTCACGTGTCGGGAAAGTTGTGCGAATCCAATGGAGCCCAAAATAACGTGTCTGAGTGGGACACAAAGGTCATGGGTGACGAGCGTCTCGAGTAGATCATCAATGAGGAGTTGGTTTCAAGAAACTGACTGGTCTGGCGCTCCCAATTTAAATGTCATGGTAACGCGCTGAAAATGATCAAGGAAAAGAGTAGGAAAATCAATTACTGATCGAACGATCTAATTCAACCCGAAGTTCAGCGAAGAAAAAAGGGCACAAGGGAACAAGTTTGGGTGGGACACCATATACCGTCATGAAGGTAATCGTGTCCACTCCAAAACTCGTGAAGAGAATTTCCAGAGTTGAACATCCCTGATACTCCAAATATCAATGGCATGAAAAAGTACACTTAAGGAAAAATACAGAATAAATTATTTATCGAAATAAAAATCAATCAGGAAAATAAATAAAATAAAAAAATAACCCAAAATTCAGGGTGCTCACAAATCTTTCCAATTGGGTAGCTCCTGCCCGAATTAAAACTGCTGATGGCGGTGCTTATAGGCGTCAGGCGATGCATTAGGATGCGGAGATAATATAACAGGCCCTTCGGGATAATGCTTATGGAAGAGCCAGGATCAATGTGCATCCGATCCACGTTTACGTCGCCGATGTATCCAGTGTAGTATAATGGGCGATCGTGCAGGTTGGTTTTGATGAGCATATCCTGCGGAGTGAAGACAATGTTGGGCATCGCTCCCGTGCAAGCGCTGTCTTGGAGATCTGCAGGCAGGCTTTCTCCCGAGAGGTTGACTTGAGCCAAGTACGCATCAGCATTTTGGAGTGCATCGCTCAAAGCCGCACGAACATCTTTTGAGAGTCTCAGAAGCTCGTATAATGACAACTTGGCCGGTGTATTGGCCAATTGTGCCAAGATGTCGAAGTTGTAGGGCCTCTTCAGCCCCTGAAGTACCTCTTTTCGGAGGGATTTGTCAAAGCAAGTCTCCTTCGGCCTAGGCTTGTCGGTCTTCGGAGGCTGAGCCGATCCCGGAGCGTCTGTTGTAGCGGGCTGATGATCTTCAGCCGAGTTATCAGCCACCGGTTGGGATTGTGCCACAGACCGAGTGACGACGACTGCAGCTTCTTTGATATTTGCCGAGACTGTGTGGCAGGATGTTGCTTTTCCACTCTTCTTCTTGCGAGTGGAGGATGGCGTAGACTGAGTCACTTCAGATACCAAGTCTGGATGGACCCACATGATTTCCCCCCGTGATGTGGTGAGGGGCACTAGACCAGCAACCTGATCCCGAGGAGGTGGAAGATTAGCAATCTCCATCGTTTCTCGAGGGACGGGGACCATTCCGTCTTGAGTTTCCGTCGGAGGAAAGCTGCCGAATTGTACTGACACCATATTGTCTGCCACGGTTACCTCTTCAAAATCGATGGCCAGAGCATTCGAATCGATGAGATTTTGGATGTACCGTTTTCGTTGGTAGCAGTCGTGTGTAGCATGGTCGACGTAACGGTGGTAATGGCAGTACTTTGGGTTCTCCATGTCTGTCGGTCGAGGTTCCCGTCTTGGTGGAGGGAGCTGAATTTTGTCTCCTTGTATGATCATGTCCAAGATGGGCTTGACGTAACCGTCTTCGAAGGAGTATGTGATTTGTGGCCATTGTTTGTCTGCCGATTTTGACTCGGGTTTCTGGGCTGTATCGGCCACTATAGCCTGTTTACCTCTGTTGTTTCGATTGTTGGAGGGACTACCCCCATTGTCGTTGTTGGCATTAGGACGCTTGCCTTTGTTCTTTTCGTCCGAGATGTACAATCCCAATTGGCGAGCCTTCTTCAATCGTTCTTCGGCGCTTGTGGCACTGATGATAAATGTCTTCCAGTCCTTGAATTGACTTTCGCCCATCCAGAGACTGATTGTTGGGAGCAATCTCTTTTGGTAAATTTCAATCAAGGAGGAATCCGGATTTCCAGACGGCAGCTTCATTGCGGTTTAGCAAAACTGCTCAATGTAGTTCCTTGTCATCTCTTTCTTCCCTTGGACGACGTCCATGAGGGTGGACATTGTGATGTCCTGACCTACTTCATAGAATCTCTCCAAGAACATGCACTTGAAGCCGGCGAAGGATTGGATGCAGTTGTCTGGCAGGTTGCGATACCAGTCGAAGGCGACTCCTTCCAATGCCCCGATGAATAATCGTATGAGGATGGCATCATCGTGGGGCAGATGGTCGGTGGTGACCTCGAAGTAAGTGATGTATCGACTTGCGGAAGTCTTGCCATCATAGGGATTGATGTTGAACGGCTTATATCTTGGTGGGAATGGAACATCCCTCCAGGCAGCAGGGTATGGTTGCCGTATTCTGAGGTCTTGAGAATTTTCTCGAGCGTGAAACATGGCTCGGAGCTCTTGGACCTCTCTTCTCGCTTCGCGGGCTTCATCCACGGCGGTAGGGGCCGTTCCTTCAGGAGGATTGTTGTCCAGGTTCGGTGCTGCTGAATTCGAGTCCGCATTGATCGCGGGACCCGCGCTTGTTTGGCCAGGCGTTCCTTCCTGTAGAGTTGGAATAGCCGCCTTGATCTCGTCTACAGACTTGACCAAGGCAAGCAGTATGGCCTCCAGAGTGTCGATGCGTTGGCGATCACTGGAACCACCTTAGTTACTGTCTGTCATAAATATCGTCCTTACGTGAGGAGAGATGGACGGAGCGGTGGAGGAAGCGCCCTCTGAATCATACCCCTGTAGTGAGAAGTCATCGGGATATGTGGGAATGTTCTCCTCTAGTTCGGACTCGGAAGGAACAGTACCCCCAATCTCCGAGTTTGCCTCGTCTTGGGAGTTATGGATGTCCTCGGGGACATCGGGGTTTGTTGCATCTGATGGGAGAGTTGTTTCCCCCGGCTCGTCCTCTTGGAATATCGGATTATCGTGGAGGTTCGGAGGAGTGCTACCCCCAGTCCCAGCAACCCCCAGTGTTGTGTACGATGAATCTCCTATTGTAGCATACTTCGTCTTAGAACGGGTACCTTGGAAAACTCCGGTGGTGGGCACCCGCTTAGATGAGAGTCTTTTAGTCATAGTGGTTGAAATTCTCGGGCTAGGAACATTCGTCTTATTCCCTTTACCATCGGCGGAGACTTTCTGAGGAGAGTTGCAGGAGACGACGGGAGGCGCCTCGTCTTCTGAGCTTGATCGTTGCAGTCTTTGGAAGACGTACGGCCGGTCCTCTTGTACTGTTGCGTTTTTTGCAACAGCAGTTGACGATGACTTGGGTGCAGTGACATCCGTGGGAGGACACTTTGCCCCCCGGGGCACCTTCTCTTTCCTTGCGTTTGTGGAGGATGGCCTCACGCAAGTCAGACGAGTCCGGATCGACCCTGTTTGCTCCGTGGATTTTGTAAGACTTTTAGGAACCTCTCTGTCCGTTTTCCACCGGGGGCTGGACTCGAGTGGCTCTATACAACTTTCCATCAGAGGCCCGCGTAACAGTACACGGGACGCTCGGATGGTCAGAGGTCGGATCAACGGACCGAGTTTGCCAAGCTCGTGCTGTCCTAGACTTCTTCGCTCTAGTGCATAAGGGCACATAGTAGAAAGAGTCTAAGTGGTGCTGGAGAGAATCAGACATGTCTTCTTGGGAGCACAGGAGATCAGGACCATAGGTGAGGCGGTCGAAGACAGAACCTCGTGGAGTAGACGTCATGCGGCTGGAATCATCAACCCTCATGCGGCTGGCAATCGTAGTCGCATGGGTCTTCTCCATGCGACTGGAAACCCTTGCCGCATAAGTGTTCTCCATGCGGCTGGAAATCCTAGCCACATGAGTACCATGCATTTGGCTAGCAGTTTCAGCTGCATGGTCATCATTCATGCGGCTGGCAATCTTGGCCGTATGAGTCTTCGTTTTGCGGCTAGTGCCCTTGTTCGGTTTCTTCCTGGAGCCCATAGAATCGCTCTTTGCCCTTGCAAGTCCAGCATCGTAGTGCTTTCCTCTGCCGGACTTGGGGACAGCAGAGTCTTCTATAGCTCGAAGTGGGGTCGTACGAGAGTCGCCTTCGCCGTCTTGGGTAGCAGAGAGTACTCCATCGAGGGCCTGGGAAGGAGCAAATGACTTTGGCCTCCATTCTTTGCGAGCCTTCGTTGTGCGGATGCTCCTTTGGACCGGACCAGCGCTTCCTTCGGAGAGCATTTCTTCGAACGCCTGTTGGTCGAAGCGGACGACCATCTTCTGTTGTGTGGAGCCAAGTTTGGCTGTATCTGATTGGGTCACCAACTCCTCAGCCGTAGAGAAGTTTGTCCCCAGCAGAGTCGCCATCGTGTTTGCCATAAAATATAAAAGAGCAGAACAATTATCGGAGGACTGGACTTTTACTTCACGTTACAAACTCGCTTGTACAAAGAAAGCCTAGGGACGAAAGCCTAGGTATAGCAATCTAAGTACAATTGTTTATTTTAGATTCTGGGGGGTGACGATAGAGGCTCGGGAAAGCGACGGCCGCTCTGCCTTACTCCTTGGACGATCGGTATGCAGCCTTGGCTCCAGAAGATTGCTTGGCGTTGAAGAAATGCTATCTTTGCTCTCTCTCTGCTCTTCCTCTCCAAGTCTTCTAATGCTCTCTGATCTCCAAAAAAAGGGTCTCCTTTTGCAAGGGAATGGCACCTCGTTATTTATAAGAAGGGGAATGCAATCATTAAGGTTTGCAGTGATTGCCCCTTAGAGTGGTGGCGGCTTGTTGATTGATCAATTTGGGCCATTAATCTTGAGTGTGATGAATCTGGGCCATTTAATATAGATTGTACCAAATCCTATCAGTAATTAATGTTGATTGGAATAAATCTCCGTGATAATAATTTGCAGATGTCTACGAATCTGAATGAATAAGTTTAATTCATTCTCCTGCCACGTGTCCCAGATTATTGGGATTTGACCCAATCTTTGATTGCAGCAAATCTGGGAAATTGATTGGCTTCATGATACGTGTCTTGAGAGCCGCTGAGGGGATCTGAGCCGCATACGGATTGAGCCGCATAAGGATTGAGCCGCATAAGACTGCCACGTGTCAGGGCTGCTTGGGGAGTGGCCTTCGAACCTTCGAACTACATGATAATCTGGACCACATAATGGGTAGTGAGCCGCATGGAGATGATCCTTGCGAGCCGCATGGGGAGGCCTCTGCTTGAGCCGTATAGGGTTGTTTCAATCTGGGCCGCATAGGGCAACTTCGGCCTGAGCCGCATGGGGAGTCTCCGCTTGAGCCGCATATGACTGTCCACGTGTCTAGGTTGCGTGGCATTTTCTGGATCTCAGGGAATTGTGTCAAAGATCTCCTTCGTTTCCCTAGTGGTCTGTCATTATGACAGATTCATCATTACCTCTTTGTGTCAGGGCTGTCACTTTATTAGAGCTGTCAGCCGTCAAAGTAATTAATGCAGTATAGGGCGGAGGGGAGGACTGTTTTGCAAGCCACGCGTCTTTTCTTCTGAGCAGCATGGAATGTCTCGAGCCGTATAGTCCCTCGTGCCGCATGAATCTTTGAGCCGCATGGGATTTCTGAGCCGCATGGGGTTTCCTGACCGCATGGATCTTTCTTTAGTATTTTCCATGCTTCTACACTCGACTAGGGGTAGGTGTAGTAGGACAGTCTCGCATCTTGTGTGCAGCTGACCCATAAAATAGGCACAATTATAGTCTCTTCCTACAGTCCTTCCATACGTGCCCAGGCTTCTTACAGAAAGTACAGGTAGGCACCCACTCAACTGGCCTCTGCTGGACAGGAATCTGACCTAGATAGGCTGGTCTAGGCTGGAAGTCTGGGTACTCCGGAGGCTCTGGGTATAAACTGCTCCTCGCTCTCTTGGGACTAGGCTCTCCCCTCGAATGCATGTAATCCCACAATAGTTGGATACTGAGACTCTGCTCTCTCATAAGCTCAGCCTGAAGTCTTTGTACCTTCCGAACATCCTGAAGAAGTCTGTAAATATGAGCCCCATCAGGAATGGCATGGGGTACCACTCCAGGAGGCAAAGGGAGGCCCTCAGTCTCCGACTGAACTGTAGCCCACTCCTGAAGGATAGGAGATGGAGGAAAATTCTCTGATGCGGCTACTAACACTTCCTGAGCAATAGAAGGGGAAATACACTCTCGGTCTCATCCGGAATTGCAGCTGTGCACTGGGGACAGACTCTGGTCATGGGTGCCATTCTGGAAAAGATAAGGAAAATAATAAATTATCGGGCTGTAAGGCAGTCTATCATCCTATATAAAAACTGGTGATTATAAAAAAAGCAACTGAAATTAACTATAAAGCGTTACTATTCTAAAGATGATCAAAAACGAAAGTTTAAAGCACGACTGTCAATAGCGTTGAAATCCAATCAAGATATATATAAAGAAAATTTAGTATCAGCACGATCTAAGTTGATCAATCTTCGAGTAAATCAAGATATGGACAAAATGGGGAACAAGGTCATCAAAGTCTGAGCACGAGCATCCAAGGATGGAGATCTAGGTCACAATTAAATTTAATTTAATTGAGTACGACCCAGATATTAATATGATAAGAAAATGTGACCAAAGTCAATTGGTCGTGATCAATGGAGTTAGGGTTCAATGATATTGAAAAAATTTAAGGGATAATTCAAGGATATGGAATAAGTCAATTTTCTCCTTTTGATAGGGAAAACAAAAGACAAGGTTTCATAGGGAAGTCAAGTTAATCATCTCTCTCTAATACCATCAAGCTTATTTGTTCATCATTTGTCAATCATATCCTTATCTCATAAGTCCAAATATTAAAATCAACCTTTATATGACTACCAAGAATTTATACCCTTTTGTTATGAAGATTGGACCTTGTCATGATCATCATAGGCTCAATTCTTAAATTCCTAAACATTGTTCATGAAGCATACCCTTTTATTTATTAGCACTCAATACTAACCACTTAATCATCTTTAAATCCAAATTCCTCCATATTGTCTCAAATTAGATCCGAAACCTCTAAATCAAGTTTTATGAAATCCTTGAACTTGTTCAAATTACTCTCCTCGTGTTATTCAATCTGAAACTAATAGACCTTATAAAACTTATTCTCCATTAAAAATCAAACTTCATATTTCCATCAACGTACACCCTCAAATATTATTCTCCTTAAAATTTAAAATTTTCTCAAAAATCTCTATATTTTCTTTAATTCAAAAATCCTTGCGTTCTTTCTATTCTTAACCATTTTCTTGCAATAACTTATTCAATTTCGTATTACCATCAAATACAGTTAAAATCTTTTCTCCATTACTAAGTCCCTAAATTTAACATCATAGCCTTAAAGTGAACGTCTCAAGAATCAATAACCAAAATTTATCCAAGTCCTCAACTATGTCGACCTCGAATATCCTCGTCAGCTAAGAAATGCATCTATTATCTACATCCAAATATTTCTCTGTGTGTGATCATTCCTAGATTGATAATATAAATCTCTTGATTTCATTCTCACAATTCACCATATCTCTATCTCAAAATTCTATATCAAAGACCAACTTGGTCATGGTTAGTCTCCTAGTCAAGCAGTCTCTAGGGTTAAGCTAGCAACAACCAATATCACAATTCACCCATCTAAATAATATAAAATAAAAAAAAATCACCAAAAAATCATAATATGATTTAAATATTATTATTAAATAATAAAAATTATAAAAGTATAAAATTACTCTCATTTTTGAAAAGTGGTGGTTACAAAGCGAGACAAGCGACTCTAAAGAAGAAGAGAGCCCTCGTCAAACTATGAATTTATGCTTAATGTCATTACCCAACGAGGTACAAAATTATCCTCTTTATGAAGGGAGTGAATTTTCTTATGATGAATTATCTGATGCTTTCAGTTATCTATTAGAAGAACACAAAGAAAGTATTAGATAAGTATAAGCAAGCTTGAATGGACATTCTGTCCTATAAGCGTGAAAATAAAAAGCTTACTTGCTTATTGAATGGTGCTAGAAACACTTCTACTTCTAATAACTCTACTAAGATTTCCACACTTGAGTTCAGATTGCATGAGGCACTTGAATACATTGAAAAAACACTCAAGAAAATTCTGAACTTAAGGAGAAATTAGAATCAGAAAAGAAAAAGTATTCTATTGCTTCATGTAGTATTTATTCTCTTACTGCTAGATATGATGAGGAATGTGCTATCTCTAAAAAGTTAGATATTCTATTGAGAAAACAGGTAATACCTACTACCCAATCAAAGTTTTGTCCTATAATACATCACGCACATGATAGGACACGATAAAAAAAGCACGCAAAGCAAATGCTACACATCATCATACTTTCTATTACAAATATCCACACACATCAAATCACACCACTACACAGTCTCATACTGCCACACAGAACACTAATATTAATACTTTTTGTCATTATTACGATATGAAAGGACACATTTCTAGTCAATGTCAGAGTAGAAAACTTGTTGATATGAACTTGTGCAAATGGGTTCCAAAAGCTAACAAATATGGATCCAAGTTTTGGATACCAAAGTGTTCGTCTCTTAGTGCAGGTGAAGCTTCCTATATCAAATAGAACCATGAAACATGTTGGTGATTGAAAATCTACAAAGGTCATCTTCCAAGCAATTACACCAACATAAGTGTGATCACTAGAACCACTTCGGTAACATGCTAAACGATTCTTTCTAAATGGCTAAATTTTTAGAATCTTGCATGTTATTAAGTAATAGTTTGCTATTAGCTCTCATTTAGTTGTTTTATCTCTTTAATTATGATTTTGAGAGAAGTTGTTTATTTGTATCTTGCATATGACCATATATGTATATTTATTTATGGGCCATCTTTTTGTGCGATATCTTGATATGTTTATTAGTGCACACTTATACTATATATTTATCTCTATAGTGCACTATGAAAAAATATGATCATTCTTTGTTCATTATTTGGGTATTTACTTCTCTTATAGTTAGGGATTCTGGATTTCGATGATGGTTGATAATATTGCATATATTCCTTCAAATCTAAGTTCTTAAAAGTAGAGATCATTTTAGGCACAAGCCAAAAGGGTCCTTCTATCATACAGGTGCAAATAGCCTGAAGCGACATGGTGTACTAGTCTTCGGACTACCGCTAGTTGGAAACCGGTCCCTACAGCTAACCCAAAGTGATCAATACTTTAAAAACTTAAGCTTTATTAAGGTCTACTTGCAACTATTGTCTAGTTCTGGATCCAAGGGACCGAACCCGGTACCCTAGGTTCCAGAATACATCAGCATATCTAGGTCCTACATTTTGATTTATAAATGTTTATATTTTATTGTTACCCAATAATTTTGTAGCACGTATAAGGATACATGTAATTAACTTATGCTTCTAGCTACAAATGATTTGATTTTTTTTTTGAGATCTTTCGATTCCATTGGATATACTTATATCGTCAAAATATTTTGTATTCTCTAAATCGATATATAATCTTGGATTGATCTCAATTCTAAGCAAAAAGATATGGATTTTGATTTGGATTTTCATTTTTGATCTTTTAATATTTTCAAAAAAGGTAACATACATTGATCTTCCATAGGTTAATGTTTGTCATCTTTTGATATATTTATTTTTCTGTCACTCTATTTTTTATTTAATCTTGTGACTACTCATTGAATATTATAGTTTTCTGATATGTTCTTTAGCATTTGTGTAATATACATGATATTCATTTTACAAAGCTTTTATTATCTTCTTATTCAAGTAAATAACTCCCTATAACAGTAATTTTTTGCGGAGGAGAAGTCAAGCAAATTGAATTTCTCTCTTGAAGCATTTCTTTTTTTTAAACCTACGGTTATAAGAAGGACACCGTGCTAAGGTTTTAAAAGAAAAAAACTGAACATTGATATTTTGATGAATTTATTTCCTACTTCTGAAATATATTTTGTTTGTTCATCTTTAAGGTTTTATTTATTGAATATTTTTTTACTTGCTTAAAGATGATATTTTTGTTTTAAGTTTGAAACTTTATATGCATTGATCAAACAGAAGAAAGATGTATATTGTCACGACCTGCTCCCGAATAATCGGACACGAGTCAGACACGCCCAGCCTTCGTCGTTAGACACGATGAAGTAAGCTGTACCAATCTTTAGGGAAAACTATAAGTCCAGATAATAATGAATATAAACCACAGCATCTAATATTGAATCCCATAATCAAGTACAAGTCTAAGAGTTATTAAAATTTCCAGCAAATAAAATGTAAACTGATGTCTCTAATACAAAGTCCAAATGAAAACTAAAATGGAAAAATACTAGGCTTCCTCAGCCTCTAAGTCCAGAGCAACACCAGCTAGCTCATAGGTACCCCCGGGCTCCTTCCCGTAATCAGTGTCACAGATAGCCTCCATCTCACCTGCAACATATTCTAGTCAGGAGCAGAGCTAAGTATATCCAAGGAAATGAACATGAACATCATGGTATGGAAATGAATACAGGAAAATATAAAGTACGAGAAATGAGAACATGACATGAAACCTGAACATGAATACTGAAAAAGTAAATACAGGAAACATGAAATAAAACCTGAACACGAAATACACAATGAACCTGATGTGTGCAATATATCGAAATACATCCAGAGTGTGTGATCGGCTTAGGTAGATTTAGGGAACATGAAATGGTACGGCTTCGGTCCCGCGTGCACGATGCGGGGCCTAAGCTATTCACATGAATAGTAACTCGTGTTTGATAACACATCTGTAGTATTTCTCCTCCCAGACACAAGTAAACTCAAGTAACCAGATATCAGACAATCTCGTGAAATATCATGTCAAACCAAAGATACAAGAATGAATATACACGACATAAAGTAATGGACAAGTCCGAGGAGTATACTTGCCTTGCTCCGGGTGATCAAGTGTGGGATGTGAAGCTGGATATCTCCTGATATATGATTTACAAGTTGATTAATATCTATACAAATTCTAAGTAGGGTTTTCTCCTAACCAAGCTTTTCCTATAGGTTAGCATTAATAAAACAACTACAATACAACCCAGTAAAGTTATAGATTCTTAAATGCTGAATGGTACTAGAGCATGCTTAGCTACTACTACAATACAAGGTTGGTATTCCTACTAAATATTCTGAACATTAGATACTGCAGCACCACGCAATGTCTAACAGTCTTAACAGGACTGTTATAGACAGGTATCAATCCTAAACTAAAATTAATCCTGAACTGAACGAACCTATAGGCTATCCTAATAGTCCTAAGTAAATCATGAAACCCATAACTTAGAATTGAAAGATGGCTCTCCCATCACTTGAAAACAAAGAGAAAGGTGACCAACTTCCAGTTCTAGGAACACAAACAACAGCTCATGCCAGTCTTAAACTCAACAGTAAATCACAGTAAACAAGATATGCCAATTTGGCAGTAAGGTTCAACCTGCAACCACTCTTAGTTTCCCTATTAGGAACTCGACTTAGCATCCAATGCCACTAATCAGCTCCTGATTTGTTTTAAACTGAAACCTCAATCCAGGATGCAACTCATGGTTCTGATTTCAATTGAATCATGATGTAAACAAGTCTTTAAGTCAGGCAACCGTGGGTTCCACAAATTCAGATAATATATAACATTCAACTAAAAGAATTAATAACTGAACAAGGTTCAAAAGGCCATATCTAGTTCTTGTAGTACTCTGCACATACTGGCAATTCATCTTTTAACATTCTTTAGGATCACAGCATCTCTAACTGGCATCATTTAAAGTTAACTAAAGGTAGAGGCAAATAAAACTTGAGACTGAATCAAACATAGATTTCCTTACTCCTGCTACTCAGCCTATATCTCTAGATAACCTATTACTCTTTGCTGCCATCTAATCAAGCATTGGTACAAGGTATTTATAAGTTATAGATTAAAACTTCCCAAGCTATTGAACTAAGGAGACATCATAAAGTTGTCGGGAAAAAACAGAGATTAGGGTTAACTTTACAAGTTACATTAATCCATCAGATGTTCAGGCAACTGCTAACTAAGCAACTAAGCTAGGAAGGAAAATTCACTCAGGTACGTCTAAGTTGGAATATCGATACTTAATTCAAGTGCCACTATCAGACCAACAGATTTCCTTCTGTTCAGACTGAACCACAACTACTGCTTCCAAGAGTCAAAAACAAAGCTGAAACATTGGTTGGAGTAAAACAGTTTGCAAGGTTAGAAGAACGCCCCCCCCCCCTCCCCCCCTCCCCCCATCTTAATATTAGCACTGACAGATCAAGAATCAGTCACAAGAAATGGAGTTAAAATAAGCAATGGATAACCCTTGCTACTGGGATGGAACAGTACACATGACCCTGTTGAAATATGAAATTCGAATCCTGAAAGAGTTCATCAACCAAAATTGGAAAGTACTGGCAAACCAATTTCTATTCAACTGAACTATAAGATCTAAAACATAACAGGCCAACTATCAATCCTAGTATCAGTCCCGATTCTAAAATTTATACAGGTAAATAAAAGTTAACTAAAACTGGATAACCTCATTAGAGTCAACAACCTGTTCATCCAAAATCTTAGGTTTCCTATTAAGTAGTACCCTCAAAACAAGAGAGAAAAATTCATCCACTCGATCCCGAGTTTACTAACATAGTTGAACGTAGAGGAGGAAGAATTCCTCACAACCAAACCCATTCCAAGACAACTCAGGCATAAGCTAACCATTAGATTACCACTGAAAATTAGAAGATAAGATAATTACCTCTACGAGATCAGATCAGGGTCCAAAGGTGACTGTAATTTATCCAAATTCTTACTCGTCCCAAAATTCTGGCACTCGAACATCCAACCAAATAGCACACATCACAAACCATGAATTGAACTAAAATAGAAATAATTCTACAATCTAAATTTGAGAAAAAAAATCTGAGATTACTTACCAAATAACAGATCGATGGGAATGATTTATCAAATCAGAACAATTCAAACTCAACCTCGATCTATCAATTCAACATCACATATTATGAGAACAGAATCGATAAATATTACCAATTGAACATAAACAATTGAATAGGGATCTTCACCTTGTTCGATTGATTGAATCAACCAAGAATAAAGCAAAATGTCGAGGAACACTCGAAACAGAGTCAAATGACCTATAAGCGAGATTCGAACAACTCTAATTTAGATCATTAAAAATTCAGAAGGTAGATCGAACAATTGTTGGATTACTCCTCCGAGAATTGATAAGAACTCACCTCAATTGTTGGTGATGAAGACAAGGAGTCGATCAATTGATCAATAATGCCTCGATCTGCAGATCCTGATCCACAAGAAAGAACATTGAATCAATCGATTGCTTCGATTAGAATCGAGTAATCACATGGATTTTTTCAATTTTTAGCAATCACTGGATTGAGGAAGAACTGCGAGCTGATGGTCGAGAAGGATCCACACTGCCAATCTCTGGAATCCCTTGTGCCAACAAATCTTTCGAAGAAGCTTCAACTGAGCATCATCACCAGTGTTGCCATGATCCCTCTTCGAGCTCGGTTGCAGGGATTTGGGAGGGATGAACAATGGAATGGCATGATCACAAGAAGAAAAGAGGAAGGTTAAATAGGCATTTAGAATGGGGTCCCCACGAATTAAAATTGGAGAGAAAAATGGAAATCATCCCTCTGCCAAAACAGTTACAACCCAATAATTTCAAATTTCTCATTCGATTAGAACAGTTGAGAATAAAAAGAAAGGGGATTTAGTTCAATTAAAAGAAATATGCAACCAACCCCTTTCCCTTATGGGCCAGGACAGCCCAAAAATAATATTGCCCCAATACAAAATGTTAAATAAAAAAAATTAGCCAAGCCCAAATAACAAATGGATCCTAAGTTAATTTAAGTATAAAAATATAATTCCAAAGTTAAAAAGGATAAAACATTAATATTTTATTATTTTTTTTTAAAAGAAAATAATCCATGAAATTAACATAAGACTTATATTTGAGGAAGGTGGGGTGACGTATATCTCGGATATCCCTTAGATTTTGTGGTTATCGATTTTATCTATGTTATGTATATAAATATTTTTGAACTAGATACGCATATTTTAAGGGGAGGCAAATTAATTGTTTCAATTCATATATATCCTTAATATGTGGTACTCCTAGTACATCATGACCATATATTCTTTTATCTAAAATATCCTGATGATTTGTACATGATACTTTTTATCCATAGTTGTTATATTTGTTATTATTTCTTCTTTCTTCTCCTCGAAAGAGCATCTCAAATGGTCTGGATATGTGATCTTGATGAGTTGATGTATTCAAACTCTTATTAGTATGCATTTTCTATTATTTAGTGTGTATTATTTCTTTTTGGTATGCACTTCTGCTTTTTATGCTTAGCACTATTTCTTTACTGCTGCTTCATTCATAAAACTGTCTATGAAATTTTTGTCATTTCTTTGTATATTATCTATGTGTTTCTTTAACGTTCGTTTCTTATGCATGAATTGCGGGGGAACTTCTCTCTTTGTAATTATTTTGCTAAGTGACAATGGAGGAGAAAAGGATCTAACATCTTTTTCAGGTTAAACTTTTACCAACAGAAGACAATACAGTACCAATACCACTTTTTGATATATTTGTCAAATCAAAAAATCAAGATGTTATATTGGTCAAGGTTTGTCAATTATCAAAATATAGAAGATTGTTGGCCCATTGGTCATGGTCGAACCTGATTTTAATAATTGATCTAACATTGTCTCAATATAAGGGCTACTTGGATGATCTGCTAGAACTGCTACTGCTACAGTTCAGGACTGGAGCCATGTTTGTCACTATTGTACTTTCATTTATCCAATATATTTTTATATTTTATTGAGTCTAGGAAATACAATATACACTGAGTCATACTGTCAAATAGGTTATCCAAAAACGTTTTCAAAATACCTATTCGTTTTAAAAATAAGCCCAAAACCAAAAACCCAATTCCTGACTGCTTAAAATATTCGAAAGCCCATTGAGTTTTACAATCCAAATTCACTCATTCTGCACCAGCTAAACTCGTAACGAATTTGCCCAGAATTTTACCCGAGTTCGGTTGGTGGAACGTTGCTTTTAAACTAAAATTTTCTGCAGTTACGGATGCAACGGCTATCTGCTGAGATTCTCTCAAAGAATTCTGTCCAAATTTTTTCTTTGGAAAATCTATAAATAGAGAAAATTTTCTATCATTTCAACACACCACTTCATTCTCTCTTCTCTTCTCTCTAAGCTTACTACGGTCTTCCAAATCCTTCTAAAGCTTTCAATTTCAAATCCTAAGCCAGTTACAATCCTCTAGTGGATTTGCCATTGCGGTACGGTCTTGAAGTTTCAGAGTGACTATATTCAAGAGGCTTGATAAGAAGCTCGCATTGTAGAAGTTGCAAGGACTTCGCATGAAAACTTGCATTTTTCCATAGTGGATTTCAACCGGAAGCGGGAATTCTTCCGACTGGATTAGTCCTCACAAGAGGGAGACCAGTATACATCAATGTGTTTGCGTTTTCTCTCTGTACCCTACTTTTATATTTCCATATATGTGATATATTTCTGCGATCATGCTACTAATAAATTTTTGTAGTTAATATTCTGCTGCCTACTATATTCACCCCCCTAGAGTATAGAGCTTTACATCTCGTTCCTACAGATGCAACACACGACAGTACGCTAGAAGTGTGCTCCTTACGACAGAGGGCTATAAATCCAAAAAAGAACCGTAATAATGGGACCACATGCAACATGGAAACCTCCTCTCCCAATGCATAAAAGTGAATCAATATAGTCATATGATCCTAATATATTTTATTAGGATCTTCCGAACCGTGGGCATCCGAGGATCCCTCTTAGACATGAGTGTTCCCCTCAAAGAAATATATGACATGATAAGATTTAATCAATCATAATCAAGACACTGGACAAGAAAGCACCCACATGCTACAATCAAGATACAAGTGTGCTACCACGAGCCACAATCAAGATATTAATACAGAAATAAGTAGTATGCTATGATGAGCCACAATAAAAAAATATTATGTGATTATGATAGGAGCAATATAGTACCGATATAGTATAAGGACAGTGGCAGGATCAATACAGTTCAAGAGAGTAGAGTACAATCGTGACAAGGTACTCCAACATGTGACAGACAGACAACGTATAATAGGATAACCTCGTATCGGGTACGGATACTGCCATACTCAATACAGTCATAACTATCACATTAAATTATGCTAGTGAAGTAGGCAATCATATAGGAAGATTATAAATCCTCTGTTGGTGCAAATGTGGGTGACTTTATAGGCTCAGCTTGAGCGAATCGTTGTAGACCTTTTCTTTCGACAATTTTCAACGATGAGTAGATGATACTTCTTTTCTTTTCTTTGATATCTTATCAAATGACTCTCTTGTTTCTGTCTATCGATCAATAATAAAAAGAACTAGATAAAAAGAGCACATTATTGTTGCATGCTTATCTTATAGAAATGTGAAATCGTGGTAATGTTGCATGCTTGATATATAAAATTCTTATTGAAATGTTCTAGTAAAATAGATATGAATCCATCGATAAAAATATTACAACGGTAGTATGAAATTTCATACGAATGCTCGAAGGGGTAACACACTGAGAAAATCAAGTTTTCTGATATCTTACATGTTATACATGAATAATTAAGTTCTCAAGCATGTATGGTCATGGACAACTTGTACACAAGGTATTGGTTCCTCTAGCGATTACCACGGCCACATTATCAATTGGCCTAAGGAGAACATAGATATACGTAATGACGTACTAGCACGGATGATTCAGAAACTTTCAGTGGAACTCGCTACCTGTACTGAAAAGATCATTGTCGAACCAAGCTATAGTCCAAGATAGCTTGTGGTGCCGAATGACCTTCATATATTCAACTGTTTAGCTAATGATATTTGGTTCACAAGAAAGAACATAGTTATATTGCAGGAAAGGAGACTCTGTCGTGAGTGAATCACCATATGTTATGTCATTTTATTTTCTTTTTCATTATCTGTAAATTGAACTAAGGAAAGATAGAAAGATCACTAATAAAATTGCATGCTTCCATAGTCTATAATAATTATTGGTAAAGTGGGTTTTAAATAGTTTTTTACCAGTACATGATAATGTTCTCACCCACGTTTCTAAAGATGCTACGAACCAAGAAGGTGCATCAAGAACTAAAGAATATATATATATATTGTTAGTCCCGGGACGTAATTTTTTGATGGAAAACTGAGAAATAAAATGATTGTAAAAATAACGTTTCGTAGCAACACTTCAAAGAAGGTGCACGACAGAGATCCTTGGAGGATTCTGGAAAACGAATTCAAATGTAATGCTTCTAAAAAGAAGGTACAAATGAATTGTTAGCAGCAGTAGCGATTGTCTACTAACAGTTTCTAATTAGATCAGAATTGTTCTCGTTCAGTATAAGTATAAGTGGATAGAAGAAATGCTGGGGTG
This sequence comes from Iris pallida, assembly GCA_029216955.1. Taxonomy (NCBI): domain Eukaryota; kingdom Viridiplantae; phylum Streptophyta; class Magnoliopsida; order Asparagales; family Iridaceae; genus Iris; species Iris pallida. Next base: position 20,808,221 of record JANAVB010000999.1, on the reverse strand, counting down.
AATGATCACTGGTGCTCAAAGCTTAATTAGCCCCACACGAACAGCTTCCAGGAACCAAAAAGTTCAACGGAGAACTTTTCGAACACTCTGCTCTTCTGACTCCTCGGATGGCGTAGAGTCCTGCGCTAAGTTGCACTGGTGCACTTCTCTTCTCTCTTGAACTCTCTGAAAATTCGTAAGGAATTGTGTTCTAAACACTTATATATCGAGAGAGAGAGAGAGAGAGCAGAGAAGCTTATATAGGCCGCACTGTAACTGTCCAGTTAGTAAAATATTCGGGACGTAGGAAAAACTGCCCCGAACATTCTGTAACTGCTCAAATCGTGCACAGACACGATTTGAGCCAACTGGCACACAGCGCGCGCTAATTGTGCCACCGCACCAATGGTGCTACTTGCTTCCGTATGCACATGCGCAACACATGCAGTGTGTGCACCCCGTGCGAATTGCCGTGCCGACCGCAGTGCCAACTGCTGTAACATCTGGCAGCGCCAACTGGCACGCCATCCGGCTGCACCAACTCGTGTTCCATCTATATGCACCAACTGGTGTGCCATCTGGCTGCGCGATCCGGCTACACCATCTGGCCATGCTAACTGGCACGCCATTTGGTCACACGATCAGGCAGTATGAACTGGCACGTGAACGGCTGCAAGAGGCTCGTGCAACCAGCGCAACTTAAGCGCACTACGCGCCTAGCGACGATGCTGACGTGCTAAGTGCAAAGTGCTCCAGCAAAATGTCATATTATGCCTCATGCGCCCATGAGCCCAAGTCCGAGTCCGAGTCGAGTCGCTAAGCCCCTACGAGGCTTAGCTCCCATGGAATAAATTTCAAGAGCAAAAAAGTATTGAGCTTTACCATAGAGTCTTATCCTTACTGAAGTAACGTATAGGAAACTCTAGAAGGAGGTGAATAGAGTTTGTGTCGATAATCCCAAAATAAAAATTAACTCTATACCACCTCCACAAAACAACTATCAAGATAGTAAATAAATCATAGAGAAATACAGAAGTAAATAAAGATCAAAAGAGCATACGCAGACACAGCAGTTTTTAACCTGGTTTTCCTCGTGGAGGACTAGTCCAGGCCTGAGAACTCTAGCTCAGTATTAAAATTCCCTATTTATGAAATAGCGTACAACCACGTGCCTTTACTCAGAAGAGTACGCCAACTTCTTACAGATTCGCCGATGGCGAAACTTGGAATTGTCCAAGTGGCTTCTCTTTCACTCTTGCACACAACTTCTAGCTGATATCGCACTAAGCACCTTGGGCTAAGGAGAGTTATGGCTTAGGAGATATAGAAGAATAAGGCTTAGAATAGTAGAGCTTAGAAGGCTTGAATATTTGAAGGTAAGAGACGATTTGAAATGAGAGAATTCAAGCTTTATTTATACTACTCTGGGGAGGCAGAGTTCGGCCCGAATTCTGTCCCAAGAATTCAATTTTTTGAATGTTGGACAGCTTCTATCAAGCAGGCCTTAAAAATTAGGGTACTAAAAATCAGGAGGCAGAGTTCGGCCCGAACTCTGTCTCCCTTAGGACAGAAGTTCTCAATGGGCTATGGTGATTTGGTTTGGGTCAGGAATTGGTCTGTTTGTATGGTAGAGCTTGGTGAGATATGTCTAGGGGTTGAGATGACATAGTGCGACTCAACATACACATTCTTCTAGACTCAATAAATTGAAGATTACATACATGGAACAAATAGGAAAACCAAGAGCCTTTTGATGACGTCTTTCTTCTAATATTTGAGCAGACCTGACGACGTCTTTTTTCTTGACAACCGTCGTCCAAAGATAAGCAGATATGTAAATCTGAATACTTTTCGGGGGCCTCGGATAAGTCGCTAGGCGGTTCAGAGAAATCTTTTTGTATGACGCTGTAACGCCCCAGTCCCAAAATACGTAGGACCAAGCACGTGAACATGCCAGCTGTACATGTACGAAGAATACTCCAATATATGGAATCCTTATATATGCATATAAGCTATAAATAAAATAATCACAGGCCAGAATAACATAATCTAATCTCATCACAGCTCAACACAGAAGATAATAGAGTCCAAATAAATAAATAAGTATCTCAAAAGATAGCCGGGTGAACATGATCACTCCAAACAGCTATGAAAATAGTCTCACACACTACAAAAAAATAGGTTTTTAGCAGCAAAAATGTTCGTTGCTAAAAGTACCACAATCGTTGCTAAAAGATTTAGCAACGAAAAATTTTCGTTGTTGGACTCGTTGTTTAAAGTGCGTCACCTAAAGTATTAGTAACGAAATGATGAATTCGTTGCTGAATTCTTACTTTTTAGCAACATGACTTCTGTTTCATTGCTATTTTGGTGTACACACGTTTCGTTGCTAAAGGTAGAAGTCTTTAGCAACGAATGCTTGTCATTGTTATATAATATATTTAGCAACGACAATATAGCATTGCCAAATGCACAATTGTTTGGCAACGCACATATTTCGTTGCTACATTGCGGTAATTAGCAACGAGCATTAATCCTTAGCAACGAGAATTAATCCATTGTCGAAAAAATTAAAATTCATCACATTATTTAGTAACGATTCATTGTCGTTGCTAAACCAAACTATATTTATTTATTTATTTATCTATGCACACAAAAGTTTTGAATAAATTAACACAATAAAAAGATAACTTTTCATAATAGAACTTCAATTGTTTTACAACCACATTCATCACCAAATTACATTTAAAAGTTTAAAAAACGTCTACATAAAAATCTAAAATATCTCTATAAACACGTTCCTCCAAAAAAATTTACTCTGATGAGGTATTGTCTCTATGAATGCCACCTTGCTCCATAAACATCATAAACATCTTCTCTAGACGGCTTGAAGCAGCTAGAGACTCCTCTAATTTCTTATTCATCTCTACTCGTTCTGCATCAAATTTCTTATTCATCTCTACTCGGTCTGCATCAAATTTCTTATTCATCTCTAATATCTCAGCTCTTAGCATAGCCTCTGTCTCGGATGTTCTGGATGTTGCAGTTGAACGAGAGGAAGTTGTTGGCTTAGTATATGCACCAAGACCCTGGACATAGCCCGATCGATGCTTTAAGACTTTGTCGACAACTTCATCTTGTGTCAATGTTAAGCCTTGTGTTTTTGCCTCCACTTGAATTGCCACCATATTTTCCTGAAATTACAAACATCTCTATTATAATGATGCACAGGACTCACAAAACATCTATAACAAATTTAGACAAATAACATAGATTTTAGTCCGCAATGTCAGTGAATAATATATTAAGATAGTTCCTTACATGATTTTTTTGTGCCTGAGAAGTAACCCAAGTTTGAGAGTTCTCACGAAAATGAGTGTCCTTAAAAAAGTCTAGCCTTCCTGGAAGCTCCTCTGTCTCAGAGTCACGCTACATTTAAAAAAAAATATTTTTAGGAGTAAGATAAAAAAAACTATATCAATATTTCCATTTATAAGATAAACATAAAGATGTTTACAAACACTATATACCAACTCAAAGCGACGTCGAGCAAATGATTTAGGACCTGAGACATGATTGACTGCAGATTTAGCCTTGTTTTGAGTATTGATATTACTAATTTTCTGCATTTAAAGATCAATTCATAATATACCAAATTGTTAGTATATTTATATCTATATGCATGATTTACAAGAATATTAATATTCATCACCTGCCAATTTGGACCACTAAACCTCTCACAAAGAATTTTCCAGTCATCTGAACTCACATCCTCATGAGGATGATTAAGCACGTCACAGTCTTTATACTTAAGGTAGTGGCGGTGATACTTGTGCCTCCAAAGCCTATGTGAATTCATAAGTGCTATATCAATCGCATGAATAACACGAGGGTTCTCTTCTGGTAGTTTAAACTAATCCTACAAAAACATAATTTATTCTAAGAACCTCTTCAACCTAGAATCAATAATATGAGACAAAAACATAGTATCAAACAAATATTTTACCAATACGAGTGAGCGCATGTGCATCTTATCGTCCTCACTTATTTCTCTCCAACTTGCTGCAGTCTTAGGCGCGACCTGACGTTGGATTTTACTCACTCCCCCACTCCATAAGCTAGAGCCAGGCCCAATAGGTGTGTTTGCCTCTTCTGTCCAAACGACCGGCACAAGCCCCTTCCCAATCTCAATCGCCTTCGCTAAAGCAAGTCCACGCGATGGGCCACATTTGCGTTTAGGAGCGCTAGTGGATCCTAAGACAATGAAAAGCAAATTATCTTCTTGTAATTTCAGGATTCGGAATGAAAATCAATAAAAACAATCTAGTAGAAAAAATAGCATGTGTTGAAGTATAAACAAGCAAGAGCACAATATTAAACTTGAATTCATAAGACATGAGTTATATGAAAGTTTTTGAAGTTAAAGTTTCCACTTGTAAAGACATTTGAATGCATGCTAATAGTCCAGAGTTCAAATCTCCTCAATAGCATTAATGTTTAAATAAAGTTTGACTTTTTGTGTCTGAATCGATAAAGTTCAGTTGAAACATAACCGGCTTCAAGCAGTTTATGACTGGGTTCAAGCAGTTCTAGTGCTTTATTTGGTCAAGGGAGTTGTACTATATTATATAAAAGATTGGGGATTTCTGCGAGAATTGAAAGCACCTTACAAATGCAGGGAGCTGAATAAAAAATAGGCTATCCTACATTATTTCAATTGTCTTAAAATTCACAGTACTTTTTCCTATTCCAATGAGAGCCAAGCAATGTTAATTGCTCCTTTTCCATGATTCAAATATGGTTTTACTCTTTATTTGATTATTATATTGACAACATCAGAACCAAAAGGACCAAAATTGTCTCGTGCTTACGATTACTGATAACGGCAAACTTAGTCTGTTCCCAACTTGGCCTTTTCCCCCAGGTTTCTGTATTTGCACATGATTTCATGAGTAATGTATAGTAGATGTAGCTTTGAAGAGTCATGGGACGATGCAGGGGCATACTTGGTTTGTTTACACTCGACACTTCCTATTTTCATTTTTCCCTATGAACTTATCGGGTATACTGTTTAGATGATTTTAAATAAACTTTTCATAGAGAATCAGTGAAGTTTATTTTACAGCTTATACTGTAGGGTGCCAACCAGAACAAGAGTGTGAACAAAAAAAGGAGAAGCATATGGAGAACACTGTCTCAACAATCAAGAAGGTTACAAGTAGTACATTTTGCAAGTTAGCTGAGATGGTGGAAGAAGACTCTCTCATATCTACAAACAGGAACTCAGAGGCCAATAGAAAAGATCCAGAGACTTCCTTACAAAGTACCGATCAATCGTCTGCTGATGTTTCATCTTTATTGAGTACGGAGATGGATACAGCAAGGAAGTGTGAAGATTCACTTAACAAGGATCTAAATTTATTTGGAAAATTTGAAGAGGATATCTCAAAAGGTGCAAATGTTGACCTTGCAAAACATAGTCATATGACTGATTCCAATTCCAGAGAAACCCCAGAGACATACAAGTAGTACAGGCGTAGAATGGACAAGAAGAAATTTTCTGAAACCAAAATTGTGGCTTACCCCTCATTGCCAGTTCAAGAATCTACTGATGGAAACGCTTCATCTTTGTCAAGTATTGCTAAAAGTGGATCAGCAAGCAAGATTAGTGATGGAACATTTGTCGGTGACTGCTCAATGTCATCTGGTGCAATGGATAACAGCACTTTGGTGAGAAATGCAAGTACACATTCTAATAAGAGCAACATGTTAGATGAGGCCAGTTCAAAACTTAAGGAAGTCAAAAGTTACTCAAAGGGACATGAAAAGGCAGAAAGGACCTATTTGCAGTTTATAGGTACCCACATCACTCCCTCAGTTGGAAGTAATGACATGTTTGTGTTTATTTTGATTCAAGTTTTCTTATAAAATTTCAGAGTTCAAAGTAAAAGATACGTTGCAAACAGAAAGGACCTATTTGCAGTTTATAGGTACCCACATCACTCCCTCAGTTGTTCTCCATTTGTGCAACTATGTCATTACCCACATCACTCCCTCAGTTTAATCAGAAAGTGCATGATTCCAAGAAAACACAGAAATGTTTTCCAAATTCACTGTAAGACACATTACTAAGTGTCATGACTTTGTTTTCCAAGTCAGAAAGTGCATGATTCCAAGAAAACATGTTTTCCAAGTCAGAAAGAAGTTAAATATCTGTCGAATACCAATCAAGTGCAATGAATTCAAAGTCAAATAATTGCTGGACATCCCAGAATAAGAAATACATGCAACGACAACAGCAAACCCTGCATATTATTTATTGTTCTAATTGATTAAATGAAGGAAAATAAAATTCACAAAGATGAGAAGGGATCGAGAGGACCTGAATTGAATTAATTGGGAATTCCAAACGAATAGCAAGCAATCCAAACGAATAGCACTAGCCATATGATAGGAATCTGAAGAAAGCTAGCAAGACTACAGAATATATATAGACAACCCAAGCAAAAAGTGATATGTGCATATTTTGACAGTAGGGGGTATAGTGATATGTGCATATTTTGACAGTAGTGATATGTGCATATGTGCATATTTTGAGGAGGAGGGGGTATAGTGATATGTGCATATTTTGACAGTAGTTGTAGCAGGAGTCCCCTGTAGTGTCATCGCTGCTATATTCGGACCCCTGTCCAAGCAAATCAACAAGGAGAATAAATCTTCTAAGTGTATAATATAAAAACTGAAACGAAGTCCTACCAGCACTAGATTCTTGAGGAGTATGAGGCTCTAGCACATCCACATCGTCTGGTGTTGGTGATGGTGATGGAGTTGGTATTGGTATCTGTGTTTGTGTCTGCAATGCTCGCAACCGACGAGTTCCTGGTGCCATACTCGTTTAAAATCTGCAAACTCCTTTTGTAACCATCAGACAAGAAATGTGCATATAAATAACATAGAAATTTGCATGTAAAAATAAAGTAAAAAGTATATTTATATTCATAAAATTAAAATATATAAGCAATTGACTCATGCTAAGTGCATTCAAACAGTTTAAACTACATAATTTTTTGTTTTAATCGAACATTGAATCATCTTCATCATTTTCATTGCTTATCAAAGGCTCCTGCTCATTTACACTACATTCGAGTAATTCAACATCTTCCTCACTATCAACATCGTTGTCATTAATAAATGCGCTATCTTCAACGGGCTGATTCTGGTTCTAGAGGTTTTCCATGACAATTGGATCAACTTCTACTTCAGTTGCAACTACATCCTCTCTATGAAGTGGGCCGAACACTTGATTGAGATTGCATTCGACTTGGGTATAAGATTCTCCTAACTCATTTAGTTGATACGCCGAATTAGTGTTCATTATTTGGTCTCATTCTTCATCTTCTCTGTTGTCTTTTTCTTCATGCTCAATAACGTCATACAAGTTCCTCGGTTGCAACCTTTGCACCACTTTCCAAGAACCACCCAATTTTGTGTCATTTAGATAGAAAACTTGTTCAGCATGAGAAGGTAGCACAAAGGGATCATTCTCATACCACACACAAGAAGTGTTGACACTAGTAAAATATTTAGTTTTTCGGGCTCCAATCCTTCTACTGCAAAGATCCCACCATTTACACTTAAATAAAAATACTTGTCTGCGTCCCAAGTAGCTCAATGCAAATACATCAACCAAGACACCGTAGAAGTCAATTTCGCTTCCTTGATGCTCCCCTTTGACGACAATACCACTATTTTGAGTTCTGCGATGCTTCTCCCGCTCTATGGTATGGAATCTAATTCCATTGGCAATACATCCACTGTAACGTCTTACCTCAGATTGAGGACCACATGCTATGGAATACAACTCATTAGTGACTTCTGTTGAGTTGTGGCAACGCAATTGTTTTATCTATAAAATAAAAAATATAGATTAATACAATCAATGTTTGTAACAATACAAATTTTCTACATAACTTACTACATCAACAAAGCATAATACTTACATGGTTGGAAAACCACGTAGGAAATTCTTTTTCATGTCTCTGTTGCCAATTAGTTATGCTTTGTCCTTGAATAATTTGTATATGCTTTCTACATATATTCATATTTGAACATATATGAGAATTAGCTAGGATTAAAACCTCAAAGTGGAATATCAAAGCTAATACTTACTCTAAGTATACTTCCAATTCTGAAGAATTATTAAGCACAAACCAATGAGATACATGGAGCAAAAATTCAAGCATTCATGGTCAATATATGCTTCGGCAATTGAACCTTCAGGGCGTGCTTTATTTCGAACATAGCCTTTCAAGGTATACAAAAACCTACAAAGCATGCAATGTGTTGTAAGTGCCCAACTTAGCATACAAACTTTAAAAAAAATGGTATAGTCCGAAAATGATATATTCTCAAGATGATATTTAGTTTACCTCTCTATAGGATACATCCACCGATATTGCACTGGCCCGGCAAGTATAGCTTCATAGGGAAGGTGTATTGCTAAGTGAATCATAACATCAAAAAAGGCCGGTGGAAAAATGCTTTCAAATTTGCACAGTATGATTGCTATATCCATTTCAAGTCGTTCTAAGACTTCAAGTTTTAAAGTCTTACAACACAACTCCTGAAAGAAGCAACTCAAATCAGCTAAGGCGGTGAATACATCATCACACAAGTACCCATGTAATGCAGCTGGAAGAAGTCGCTGGAGAAAGACATGATGGTCGTGGCTTTTCATTCCAATTATCTTACCATCTGCGACGTTTACACAATTTTTAATATTTGAAGCATAACCATCCGGAAACATTACCGACTTCAAGAATTCACACAAGCCTCTTCTCTCATCCTTAGACAAAGTGAAGCATGCGGGTGGCATTAGCCACTTTCCATCCTGTAAAGTCAAATGTAAGTCCTCCCTGATCCCCAATTTTATTAAATCTAGACGAGTATTAATGGTGTCCTTATTCTTTGAATCTTGGCCCATCAAAGTACCCAGAACACTTTCATAAATGTTCTTCTCAGTGTGCATCACGTCTATATTGTGCCTCAATTTATTCGTTTTCCAATAGGGAGTTCAAAGAATATGCTTTTCTTCGTCCAATTCAACTCCTCAGTTGTACGCTTCCTTTTTCTCTGGCTTCGCAGCTTCCCGAATGATGTATCTATTTGACTGAGTTGTTCCAACATATTATCTCCAGACAACATTCTAACTACTACTAAATCTGGTAGCAGTAGAAAGGCATTTGTACTTCAATTTAAGGGGGAAAAATCCTTCTGACTCCAGTAAAATTTAGGCACTATACAATCTTTCTATTTTGATGCTCGTATAAGATCAGTTCATTTTGAAACTTAGTGTTACAAGGCATTTAAGCATATTTGGAATATACACAAACTATGTATCTCTACAACCTCCCAACACCTAAATCAGGTCAAAGGAATCTTCCTTCTCATATGCAAACCAACCAACTATTAGATGAGCACTTTGATGCTCACTTATTGCCTCTACACATACGAACAGTATATGGTGGCGATTGTGAGAAAATTTTCCTATTGTGTATAACTTTCTAAGACCCGTGTATAAGAAAATCTCCTTATAGAACATCCATGGATGACACATCAACAATATCTCCTAATGGAACATCCACAGATGACACATCTTTGTTTATGCACTCTGAAGGGAACATGGTTCTCTATATAAAGCTATATGAATGACAATATATGAAATAGAGAAAGATTTTATGTATCCGGGATAAATATGGAAAAAAAGGTTTCAGGACAAGTCGTCTTTTTGTTCAGTTTATTACAAAAATTTTGTTCAGTTTATCCCATTTTGTAATTCATTTGGTCTCATTTGCAAGATTTTGTTGATATAGATTTCTTAATAGTTATGTGATGATCAAAGTTTCTTTTTGATAGTGCTAGTTCTTTACTACCTCTCTCAGCTACACTTAAATATTTGTTGCATTGCCTGTCATGCGAAGATTCCTTAATTATACCAAAAAAGTACATTGTATTCTTATAGAAACTCTCTTGCATTTTTATGGAATTTTGCATATACTTAATTAAAGTATTTTTCCCATCAATTTAAACATACTTAGACCAATATTTGAAAGGAAATACGGAGATTCCTTAATTATACCAAAAAAAATCAGTATCATGTGTTAGCACCTAAAAGTCTGATACCACAAGATTTGTGTAGAAGGTTTCAAATGCTTTTGGTTCTCTAAGATATCTAATATTAGTTTGATACCACAATATTTTATCTTGTTGCTCAAATTTATTTGGCTTAAAGTCAATATGATGAACTTTCGAATTTATTGAGTCTGATACCATTTGTAAATGTATTCCTATGACTTTATTGAGTATATACTTCATTTGTTTTTATTTGCAGAGACCTGCAAGTCGGGACTGGAATAACACGGCTCATTTTGAACCTCTGGCAAGTCATTTAAAAGAATCCCTTTAGTATAGGAATGTATCACCTTACCTTACCCTTGACACAACCAAAATATCTACCTAATATTTATGCATACCACCATGGGTATCCAGAAATTTCCATGACATAACACACCTCTCCCAATTTCTCACTGATAAACACATTTATTCCCCTTCCCCAACACTGGACACCCCATATCATACTTGCTGCTACCTGCAGCTCCTGCTAGTGCTGCTCGTAACTAAAGCAAATTTTAGACCAACCTTAAGATCGCCACAAAACAACTAAACGCAGATGCTATCCCCACCAGTTTCAAGCTTCAGAAAAAAAAAGGGGCAGGAACTTAGTACTAATAAGGTTAAGTGAGCACAAAATAACTCACAAGGAAACCTAGCTACATTACATGAATACCTTAATAGTGTCATCGAAATCGAACACCTACCTTACAAATACCCATGTCCTAAAAAAATTCATACACCTTCGACACTCAATGAGCAAGCAGACCTGCCTACTGGAGGATTTTCTATAGGATCAGAATCATTCACCTGCGACAGCTGAAATCCAGGCTCTAGTAGCTAATGAATCAGACTACTGTGACTGCAAAGTCAAACCTCAAGGTCACTCAACCCGGACTGGCCTTTTTGTCCTCTAATGCTTTAAGTTCCCCCTTCCATCCTTCAATTTTAGCCATCTTCTCCACATGCTCTGGCTTCATATCTTGTTGTTCACCTTTTACCTGAGCCTCCGCAAGCCGAATTTGTGGCAGATTTTGGATTCAGTTGATCAAGATCCAAATGTATAATTCAGATATATCAAAAAAGATTGTGTATATCAAAATCATATATGGTAGTGTTATTTCCTTAGAAACACATAACCAGTCAAGGCAAGGTCTATTCCCAAAAGTGTAAGCTAGGTGTTTACCCTCATCCACCAGTGAGCATTCTCCTATCCTCATTATTGTGAAGGAAACACATATAAGGAGAAATATCACATTCAAATAGTGTAACCATTGGCATCTAAATGAAGGGTATTCAGACACAGTTGAGTCCTCGTCTCCATGGAACAACTTGGTACATGGAAATGCCATGTTTGTGTTAGTCAAAAAACTAGGAAGGTGAAATTTGCATTGAAAAATTGGAAGAAGAGTCAGCCAGGTAAAACTTCAGGAACAATTGGAGAAAATCCAGGAGGGACTACAACAGGACCCTTAAACATGGAACATGAAGCCCAATATAGATTCTTGTACACAAAAATAAGGCCAGGTTGCTTAAACATGTTTGTCTGTCACAATAAGCACCCAAAAGTATTTCAAAACAGATTTGAGACTAAAGTAAGTCAAGCTATGCATGTACATCTGCTAGTCTACACATTGTACATAATATCAACATGAAGGTTGGTCTGATTACTTGGAAGAAAAAAATTGTGTCTACAGGAAACAAGAGATGCTCATTAAGTTATTTTCTTATTATGTTATGTAAACCAATATTCAGGGAATAGGGTGAGGAGTTATCATGTTTATTATTGTGTGTTATCTTTTATGAGTTCCTTGGTAATAATATGGATTGATATTTGTGGTTGTCCATATTATGGATTCATATTTTTCTGCATTCCTTGTGAAGAATACAAACTATAAATATTAATCTGATGCATCTTTTCTTGACATACTAATTTCAACATACAATGTGCAGACTTTAGCACTGCAAATTGCAGTGTGTTGATGTCCAATTGGAGTACTGCCTTAGTAAGTGTTAGGTTGTGTGTAAATTGGGGCTTATTGTAAATTTTAAATTAGGGTTTATTGTCTGGATGTTCTCGTGCTTACGCTCAGAACAATAATATCAATTGGGGCTTACTGAAATATTTAATTCAGGAGGAAACAAATGTAAATTGTGAATACACAGTACAAATTGGGAGAAAATAGATGTCCTCGACTAAAAATTAACAGATATCTACAACAATGCATTCAACACTTTCAAAAAACTAACATTAAACTCAGAAGAAAAATAAATTCAGGAGAAAATCAAAAAGGGGTTGGTGACAAAATAAACTCAAGAGAAAACCCTAGATTTTTTAGGGAAAGACGAACCTTAGATGAGGATGTCGTCGACTGGAGAGGCGTTGATGGAAGGGGCGATTGTACTGGAGAGGCGTTGATGGAGAGGCCTCCGACGGAGACCGTCGATCCAAAACCGTCGAAGGATTCTTCTTCTTCTTCGAGAGGCTGCTTCTTCTTCGAGAGGCTTCTTCTTCTTCGTACTTTTGGAGAGGAGAAATTTTTGTTAACAGGGTTTTCTATTGAGAACGCAGGGTTTAATATGTACGGTAGAGGAATATTTTGTTAAGAGGGAAAATTTTCGTTTGCCTCCCAAAAGAAACCGCCAAAAATTGCTCTAAATTATTTCCTTTGACATATTTAGCAACGATGCATTCCATTGCCATAAATACAAATATTTTAGCAACCAATTAATGCATTGCTAATTTTAGCATGAAAAAAATATACGAAATTTAGCAACGAAGTTGACGTTGCCTATTTACTTTCTACTCTTTGGCAACGAAAATTAGTAACGACTAAAACTTTTGTTGCCAAACTTGATGTTTAGCAACGACAACGATATGTGTTGTAGAAATGATTTATTCGTAACGAAAACGACCGTGTTGCTAGAAAATTCGTTGCCTTATGGAGTATTTCTTGTAGTGACAAGATCGGAGTCCAACCTCCGTAAAATAGAAAGAAAAGAGATGTAAAAATAATGTCCACTAATGTCTCAAATAAAGAATAGACTAGAAATCAGTAGGTACTGCCCCTTCATCAATGTAGGATAGCTCCAATGTCGTTCCGTACTTCTGTAGAAAATCGTCTAACCCTGGAGAGATAACCAAGTCCTCAGAGGGACGTAGCAAGATACAAAAAAATACCATGCCATATAAACTGTGATAATATAATAAAAGAAAAAGGTATGCATGCAATCGGGTTCCTGACCATTCTACTGTGAATATGCAGTTGAGATACAATCCTTCGACGCATGAGCCCTGGCTGTAAATAGGATCAGCATAGTTCCCGTAAAGGGCACCAGGGGCCGACGTCCGTAACGCTCGCAAAGCGTCAGTGGGCATCATGTGCAAGAGCTACGTCCATAACGCTCTGAAAAACGTCAGAGGGCACCTGGGGCCTGCGTCTCCGAAGGAGCGCACAGGTAATCAGGGAAGTGCAAAGAATCCCATACGTTAGGTATTGTTCTCCCCACCCAATACCTAGTATCATTATCTCCATGAATGATAAGAACCTCTAGTAACAGCCAAGTCTTCTAGCATGCAAAACTATTGGCAGTTACTCCTATTCGTCGCACGCTCCATACGTATCGGTGGCCAGCCGACTACGCAGATATGTGTCCTACATGTGACTCACATGACATGGTACAGCAAGTGTCAAGGCTGTATGAGATATACCAATACCTCAACATCAATGGGTGGTCACTAGACTAAGTCAATGTAAGAGAAATAAATAAAGCGAGAAAAACGACCGATTAAGTCGCTTTGCACCCAAGTGTGACTTGGACGCACAGTTTAAATATCAAGAAATAATAAATGTTAGAAATAATCAACTGAAAATAAGAAATATAATAATCACAGAGTAAGGTGGCAAGGTATCTTGCCTGATGGTACAAAGTGGCAAGTCTCAGAAATCATAATGTCAGCCAAGAATGTCACAATCACAGATGACTCCAGATGCTGAAACAAACATCAAAAATGATCTTGGTGAAGAAGATATACCTAGGAAATGCCTGTCCAAAAGTCTAATTCTGGAACAGGGGCAAAATCGTAATTTTTGGTCAAAACGATGTCCGCCGTCGGACCCGTTTTGCACCGAAATGTATGCTAAAGTCTATGGTCTCTAAACTTATCAAACTATATGTCTACGGATTCTGTTTGAGGAGAGAAACTCAACGGTATGTCCAGTTTTGGATTCCGATGAGCCGTGTACAAAATTGCCCATTTGAGTGGGTTGCGGGCCCGCCAAAAAAGGGTTCCGATTCGACCTTCTCAGAATCGAACCAAACTTGGCACACAGGACCAAAATTTTGAATCGGACCTATTGACACAAGTTTCATCTCGAATCGACGACTATACACGAAGTTAGGGCAAAGTTTGCAAATTGGCGATACGGGATATCTTGCCGGATACGGACTGATTTCGTCGCACACACACGACGAAACTGAGTTCTGTCAATTACCACACGTCGGCAACGTCCATACGCGCCTTTCGATGCATATAGCACACGACCACGTCGCCCGGTTTGTCGGGGCAAACGTCATATCGATTAATTTTTCTAAAATTTGTTTTATCCAAAAATAGGTTTTTCTCAAACTTTAACATTATAAATATTAGTAGGTAGAGCATTATAAATTATTCTAGAAGATGGGGTTGGTAGTCCTATAGTTGTTCTAAAACTCTACTCAAAAATTTCCTTAAAATAATTAATAGGTTGTGCTAAATTGAAGTCGAAACAGGGGTTCCTACAGTTTTTATGATCTGCCTTTGGGGCAGTTTTTCGACAATATCTCGTCGATTTCACGAAGAAGCTAATGGGTCTCGGTTCAATCTATCGAAAGAGGTTTGTAGGGGGTTGTATAGGCCTTACATAGGAACTCGTAGAATTGAAACGATGTAATAGATAGGAAGAACTTGGATCGAGAAGTGGGTACCTCAGTTGTTGAACGACGAACAGGAAGGGTCGTTCTCGGTCGGGACGGGTGGCTGGCGAAGCTCTGGTCGACGACGGCGGTCACAGGCCCCCTGGGTGGTTCGCTGGGGTCCGGGGAAAGGTCGGGGCGCTCTGGTGGATGGGTTCGAGAGGATCGAAGAGATATTAGGGGTTTAGGGTTTTGACCAATCGGCAATACATGGCCTATATACTGCTGAGCAGTATAAGTTCGTGTAGAACTCAACTTGCTGCTTGGGCACTCGTGAGATGGTAGGCCATCTCGGTGACCCGTGGGCAATGTAGCCTACGGCTACAGAGGAGAATGGGTTCGGCTTAGCATAGGTACTGTAGCATTTGCTACAGTACACAAGTTTATTATTATGCACAATGAATTTATATAATATATATATATATTTTTTTAATATGATTTTTTTTATGCACAATGTATTTATATATATATATATAAATACACACTCACAAATTTCCATGTATATATAAATATACACACAGTAATATATTTTCATTTATATTATTAACAATAATGCTATTATTATTACCAACATTTATTTTTGTTATTATTAACATACACTCGCAAATATTTATATATATGCCTAAAAATATCAAATTAACAATTAATTTAAAATACCAAAATTTAGGGGATTTTACATCCTTTCCAACTTTTTAAAAAAAATTTCCTCGAAATTAAGTTAGGATAGGTGGTCGAATGCAATGCAAAGGTGCAAGAACTAATTAGGGATTTAATATGTGCAAGACATACCTTGGTTGTCAAACAATTGAGGGTAGCGATTTGGAATATCGTCCTCGTGCTCCCAAGTAGACTCTCCTGGTGAGTGATGCTTCCATGCCACGCGAACCAATGGAATAGATTGATTCTGCAACACCTTCACTCGGCGATCGAGGATACTTACTGGTTGCTCTTCGTACGACAAACTCGGTCCAACTGTGATCTCGGAGTGATCAAGCACATGATTGATGTCGACCACGTACCTCCTCAGCTGAGATACATAGAATACGTCGTGCACTCCTTCCAGCGACGGTGGCAAGGCCAATCTATAGGCAACCTCTCCAACACGTTCCAAGACATCGAAAGGCCCAATGTACCTTGGACTCAACTTGCCACATCCTCCGAATCGAATCGTGCCTCTAGTGGGGGATATCTTCAAGAACATATGGTCGTCCTCTTTGAACTCTAAGGGTCGACGACGATTATCTGCCCACTTCTTCTGACGATCCTGCGCTGCTCGCAGGTGGCCCTGAATTTTTTTCACTGTCTCCACTATGCTCAAGACTAACTCGGGATCCAATAGTTGTCTCTCTCCTATGTCGCTCCAACAAACAGGAGATCGACACTTCCTACCGTAAAATGCTTCAAACGGAGCCATCTGAATGCTCACTTGATAGCTATTGCTGTAGGAAAACTCAATAAAATGAAGATGGTCCTCCCATGAACAGCCAAAGTCAAGCATGTACGCTCTCAACATATCCTCTAGTGTCTGAATGGTACGCTCCGACTGGCCATCTGTCTGTGGATGGTATGCCGTGCTAAACTTCAATTGGGTGCCTAAACTCTCTTGCATGCTCCTCCAAAAGTACGAGGTGAATCTCGAGTCGCGGTCTGACACAATACTAACAGGCACACCGTGTAACCTCACAATCTGCTCCATATACATCTCTGCCAATACCTCTGTCGACTGGCCCACTCTAAAAGGTAAGTAATGGGCTGACTTGGTAAGTCTTTCCACAATCACCCACACTGTGTCACGTCCCCTTGGACTCCGAAGAAAACTCGTGATAAAATCCATAGTAATGTGCTTCCACTTCTACTCAGAAATGGGTCGCGTCTGTAATAATCTGGCCGTTCGCTGGTGCTCTGCCTTCACTTGTTGACATACCAAGCACTTGGCAAAAAAATGAGCTATCTCCCGCTTTATTCCGTGCCACCAATAATACTGTCGTAAGTCACGATACATCTTGGTTCCTCCGGGATGAATAGAGTAAGTCGAACTGTGAGCCTCTGTCATCAGCTCCTGTCGTAACTCCCCATTAGGAACATAAATACGATCACCACATCACAATGTCCTATCGGGATGGATCCTCAATCCCGTCTGCTCTCCTGCTTCAGTCCTCTCTCTGAGCCGCCGAAATCTAGCATCAGTAGGCAATGCTGCCTTGATGCGCTCTACCAATGATGAGTACATTTGGAGGTTGGCTAATACGCCATCGACTCCAGGCAATACTACCTCAATACCAAGCTGCTCTAAGTCTCTAATCAACTCCTTCTGCGTAGTCAAAAAGTATGCCATAGGCTTACGGCTTAATGCGTCTGCTACGACATTAGCCTTGTCCGGATGATAATGTAGCTCGATCTCATAATCCTTCATCAACTCTAACCAACGACGCTGTCGCATATTCAACTCCTTCTGTGTGAACACGTACTTGAGGCTCTTATGATCAGTGTAGATATCAACTTTTTTTTCGTACAAGTAGTGTCTCCAAAGCTTCAAAGCAATGATAACCGCTGCCAGCTCTAGATCGTGGGTCGGGTAATTCTTCTCGTGCACTCTCAACTATCGCGATGTATATGCTACTAACCGACCATGCTGCATTAATACGCATCCTAATCCCTTCCCGGATGCGTCACTGTAGATCACAAATCCTCTCGGGCCCGATGGTAGTGTCAAGATCGGTGATATGGTCAATCGCTTCCTCAAATCATCAAATACGGCTTGACACTCGTTCGTCCATACAAACTCCTGATCCTTGCAAGTTAATCGAGTCATAGGCCCTGCTATTCGAGAGAAATCTTCTACGAACCGTCGGTAGTAACCCGCAAGTCCAAGTAAACTTCTCACCTCATAAGCTGATGTGGGAGCAGGCCATGATTCGACTGCTGTGATCTTCTCAGGGTCCACTGATATACCATCACCCATAACAATATGACCAAGAAATGATACCTCCTTGAGAAAGAAATCACACTTGCTAAGCTTTGTAAAAAGTTGCTTATACCTCAATATTCCCAAAACTATCCGTAGATACTGCTCATGCTCCTCTTGACTCTTGGAGTAAATCAAGATATTATCTATAAAGACTACTACAAATTTGTCCAAGTACTGGTGAAAGATCTTGTTCATTAAATTCATGAAGACTGCGGGAGCATTGGTCAAACCGAAAGGCATGACCAAGAACTCGTAGTGTCCATACCTTGATCGAAAAGCCGTCTTTGCAATATCTTCCTTCCGAACCTTCAATTGGTGATAGCCTGATCGTAAGTCAATCTTGGAGAATACTTTTCCTCTACTCAACTGATCAAATAGATTGTCTATACATGACAAGGGATACTTGTTCTTCACCGTCACTGCATTCAATGCCCTGTTGTCGATGCACATGCGCACTGTCCCATCTTTCTTAGGCACAAAAAGAATGGGTGCTCCCCACGGTGATGCACTAGCACGAATAAAGCCCTTCTCTAATAAGTCATCAATCTGTGTCTTCATCTCTACCAACTCCTTGGGTGCCAGGCGATATACTCGAGAGAAAATAGGCTCGGCTCCGGGAATAAGCTCAATGGAAAACTCAATATCTCGGTCGGGTGGCAGTCCTGGCAATTCCTCAGGGAATACATCCTCGAACTCGGTGATAATAGGGTACTGAGGGATGTCCTGTATCATCATGTGAGTTTCCGATGTGGGTACATCGCAACTCTCTCCGTCTTTTTTGATGAACTCAAACTCTGCCACATTCGGTGGTCTAAAGATAATACTACTCCTATGACAGTCTATGAGAGCGAAATGCTGGCTCAACCAGTCCATTCCAAGAACCACATCAAATATCGGCATAGGGAATACAAGAAGTCGTGCCCTCATCTCTCTACCACTTATTACTACAGGACAAAGTCTACAAATACCACTAACGGGTACAACTCCTCCTCCAGTGAGGATCCTAACATTCTTAGCTAAGGGTGTGATGGGAATGCTGTGTCTCGTGGCAAAACTAGTGGCTATAAATGAATGCGTGGCTCCAGTATCAAATAATGTAATAGCAGGAAAAGATACAACTAAAACCATACCTGCTATAACCTCTGCCTCTGTTTCTATATCCTCAACAGTAAGTGAGAATACCTGCCCATAATTCTGTCCTAGGCCCTGAACTCTGGCCTTATTGTACTGTACGCCTTGGGAAGGCAATGGTGGACGACATGCTTCTGCTACAGGCCATGGTGCCGGAAGAGCTGGGGCTGTAGGCCTCGGGTTCTGTCGAGCATGTACTATCGCCTGTTGCTCCGGACAGTCCTTGAGCATATGCTGATTGGATCCACATCTCAAGCACAATCCAAGGCGAGTCCTGTAGTCATTCTGGAGATGTCCTTGCTTTCCGTAGTAATAACAAACAGGCTTCTGGTAGGGTGTAGTCCTCTGCTGGTACTGTTCTGTTGTCCTCCGGATAGGTCTACTCTGAGTAGCTCAGGCTGGTGTAACTGCTGGGGTATGGCGTCTCGTCGTCTGCAGCTGCTCCTTACAAAGAATCTTCTGAACACGAGCTTCTTCCAGGACAGCTGAATGGGAGACTCGAGACTGGGTAGTCGTATAAGACTTGAGCTCTGGTGCAAACTCCTATTGAAATCTCCTCGCCTTCTCTAACTATGTCGGAATCAATCTTGTACCAAATCTACTCAGACGATTGAACTCTGAGTCATAGTCATCAACCGTCATATTCCCTTGCTTCAGATGAAGGAACTGGTCGTAGAGACCATCTCGAACATGAATAGGGAAGAACCTCTCATAAAATGCATCATAGAACTGCTTCCAGGTGATCCCAGTGCCTAATCGTCTCTCTTTCGCCTTCTACCAGTGGTGAGCATTATCTTCTAGCAGTAGGTCCACTGCTGTCATCCAATCTCGAGCTGGCAACTGGGATACCTTCAGTAGCTTCTCTGTACTAATAAGCCACTGTGATACCTCTAATGGCTTCTCCGTTCCTCTAAAGGCCTTGGGGTTCATATCTGTAAAATTCTTGATAGAGCCTTCAAAAGGATGTAGAGCCAGTACTGGTGCTGGTACTGGTAGTGATGGTGGAGGTCTAGATAATGCTGCCATCATCGTCTGTCTCATCAGCTCAGTCTGCTGCCACTGAGCTTGCATCATAGCGTATATGAACTGAGAAGTTGGGCTCCCATTAGTCGGTGGTGGAGGCATCTGAGGTCCCGACTGTGGGGGAAACTGCTGAAGGAATGGTGGTGGTGGTGGCAGTGGTACATTCCCTTCCAGTGGCATGGTAGTGGTCTGTCCAGCCTGGCTACCTGGGGGTGCTGCGCTCTCTGGATACTCCGTCGTCGGTGTCGTAGTAGGCAGCGACTGTCCTGGCTGGTATGGTGTCGCTGGAGTCATTGGAGGATTCTGTCCCTCCGGAGTAACCTCGTCACCGGATGTGAGGGCCAAAGCAGAAGTACGTCCGCTTCTTAAATGCATACTGATGGCATGAGGAAGATAAGTTGGTATTATGAAGGATTAGATATGAGATACATTAAATAATCAAGGAAGTTTCGAAAGATTGGAAGTCAAGAGGTAGTAGTCGTTCTGGATGAGATATTCCTATTCCTGTATGCAGGCTTGTTGGGCACAGTCATGTAATCCAACAATATTAACATTGACCTGCATAGGCCACCACAAAAACATGTAACGCTCCAGTCCCAAAATACGTAGGACCAAGCACGTGAACATGCCAGCTGCACATGTACGAAGAATACTCCAATATATAGAATCCTCATATATGCACATAAGTTGTAAATAAAATAATCACAGGCCAGAATAACATAATCTAATCTTATCACAGCTCAACACAGAAGATAATAGAGTCCAAATAAATAAATAAGTATCTCAAAAGATAGCCGGGTGAACATGCTCACTCCAAACAGCTATGAAAATAGTCTCACAAGATCGGAGTCCAACCTCCACAAAATAGAAAGAAAAGAGATGTAAAAATAATGTCCACTAATGTCTCAAATAAAGAATAGACTAAAAATCAGTAGGTACTGCCTCGTCATCAATGTAGGATAGCTCCAACGTCGCTCCGTACTCTTGTGAAAAATTGTCTAACCCTGGAGAGATAACCAGGTCCTCAGAGGGACATAGCAAGATACAAGAAAATACTATGCTATATAAACTGTGATAATATAATAAGAGAAAAAGGTATGCATACAATTGGCAGTTACTCATATCCGTCGTACGCTCCATACGTATCGGTGGCCAGCCGACTACGCAGATACGTGTCCTACATGTGACTCACATTATGTGGTACAGTAAGTGTCAAGGTCGTATAAGATATACCAATACCTCAACATCAATGGGTGGTCACTAGACTAAGTCAATGGAAGAGAAATAAATAAAGCGAGAAAAACGACCGATGGAGTCGCTTTGCACCCAAGTGTGACTTGGACGCACAGTTTAAATATCAAGAAATAAGAAATGCTAGAAATAATCAATTGAATATAAGAAATATAATAATCACAGAGTAAGGTGGCAATGTATCTTGCCTGATAGGGCAAAGTGGCAAGTCTCAGAAATCACAATATCATCCAAGAACGTCACAATCACAGATGACCCCAGACGCTGAAACAAATATCAAAAATGATCTTGGTGAAGAAGATATACCTAGAAAATGCCTGTCCAAAAGTCTAATTCTGAAACAGGGGCAAAATCGTAATTTTGGATCAAAACGATGTCTGCCGTTGGACCCGCTTTGCACCGAAATGTGTGCCAAAGTCTATAGTCTCTAAAGTTATCAAACCACATGTCTATGAATTTAGTTTGAGGAAAGGAACTCAACGGTATGTCCAGTTTTGGATTTCGATGAGCCGTGTACAAAATTGCTCGTTTAAGTGGGTCGCGGGCCCGCCAAAAAGGGGTTCCGATTCGACCTTCTCAGAATCGAACCAAACTTGGCACACAGGACCAGAATTTTGATTTGGACCTGTTGACGCAAGTTTCGTCTCAAATTGACGACTGTACACGAAATTAGGGCAAAGTTTGCCAATTGGCGATACGTGGTATCTTGACGGATACTGACTGATTTCGTCGTGCACACACGACGAAACTGAGTTTCGTCAGTTACCACACGTCGACAACGTCCATACGCAGATTTCGATGCGTATAGTGTGCGACCACGTCGCCCGGTTTGTCGGGGCGCACGTCGTATCGATTAATTTTTCTAAAATTTGTTTTATCCAAAAACAGGTTTTTCTCAAACTTTAACATCATAAATATTAGCAGGTAGGGCGTTATAACTTATTATAGAAGATGGGTTGGTAGTCCTATAGGTGTTCTAAAACTCTGCGCAGAAATTTCCTAGAAATAATTAATAGGTTGTGCTAAATTGAAGTCGAAACAGGGGTTCCTACAGTTTTATGATATGCCTTTGGGGCAGTTTCTCGACGATTTCTCATCGATTTCACGAAGAAGCTAATGGGTCTCGGTTCAATCTATCGAAAGAGGTTTGTAGGGGGTTGTATAGGCCTTACGTAGGAACTCGTAGAATCAAAAACGATGTAATAGATAGAAAGAACTTGGATCGAGAAGTGGGTACCTCAGTTGTTGAACGACGAACAGGGAGGGTCGTTCTTGGTCGAGACGGGTGGCTGGCGAAGCTCCGGTCGACGGCGGTGGTCGCAGGCCCCCTGGGAGGTTCGCTGGGGTCCGGGGAAAGGTTGGGGGCGCTCTGGTGGATGGGTTCGAGAGGATCGAAGAGATATGGGGGGTTTAGGGTTTCGACCAATCGGCAATACATGGCCTATATACTGCTGAGCAGTATAAGTTCGTGTAGAACTCAACTTGCTGCTTGGGCACTCATGAGATGGTGGGCCATCTCGGGGACCCGCGGGCAAAGTAGCCTACGGCTACAGAGGAGAATGGGTTCGTCTTAGCATAGGTACTGTAGCATTTGCTACAGTACACAAGTTCATTATTATGCACAATGAATTTATATAATGTATATATATAAATACACACTCACAAATTTCCATGAATACATAAATATACACACAGTAATATATTTTTATTTATATTATTAACAATAATGCTATTATTATAATTATTACTAACATTTATTTTTGTTATTATTAACATACACTCGCAAATATTTATATACATGCCTAAAAATATCAAATTAACAATTAATTTAAAGTACCAAAATTTAGGGGACTTTACAGACGCCGTCTTTGGTCCATCATTAATTATTCATTGCCTATGTCCTGGTTTGATCATGTTTGATCACGCTTACTGCATGTCTACAAATACATGTTAGACGAGCAAAATATGTTGCAGTACGATACAAGCATGGCAATATGATATAGGACAATTAGGACAATGCTAAGTTTAAGTAGTAACATGATAGTGAGTATATGAATATTAGTGTCATCACTATGTTAAACTTAATTGATTAACCATATTCAAAAACACGATATAATCATTGGGCTAACACTTACCTCCTAGTAAAATCACCCACATGGTTCCTTCCTTAGGGTCACCACCCCATGTGCACACTTCAACTACATACCAAGTATATATTGAGATACTACTTATGTTTCTTTTCCAATATGGGACTAAAATTACTAGGCATGTTGAGAGCAAGCTCTCTACATGTCAAGAAAAAAGCTTCAATAATCCCCCACATATCTCAATGTATGGGTTTGAGTGTCCCCACAGTAACTGTCCATCATGCATTAGGAGAGATGTCACTGACGACTTGAATCTTTCCGCATGAGTCAAACAACTGTCTATAATACAAGAATGGACTAAGCCTTAAATTCTGCATTATAGCTGTAATTCTTTTCACTCACATAATGTAGTTACATGTGCTTCTGACTGCATATTAAAGGCTCTGTGCCAGCCTGGTTTCAGTGTATAATTTTGGACGTCTACAAGTTTATCCTCAAGAGACGGCCTGATATCTCTGTCCATATATTATAGGTGAGTTCTTTATTAAAGAGACATGGCATGAAGCCTTGTGCTTCCCTTGCGGTGCTACGCCGCTATGACATGGCCCAAAGCTGAGGCTTTACCCTTACCCGGGAACCTCATCGTAGTGTCATACTACTATAGCATGAGGTCATAAACCTCTTTATAGTGCCATACTACCCAGCATGAAGCCTTAGGCTCCCTTGCGGTGTTATGCCACAATGACATGGCTTGTAATGTCGAGGCTTTATCACTATCCGGGTACCTCATCGTGGTGTCGTGCCACTGTACATGGAGAAAACCTCCCCTTTGTAGTGTTGTCTACCCTTTTTTAATTTCATCATACAATATTAGACTACCTGCCTATTTGCGGTGCTATGTTGCTGTGACTTGGCTAGCAAAGTCGAGGCATTACCCCTAACCGGGAACCTTATGGTGGAGTCACCCCACAGTAGCATGGACTTTCACTCCTTATAGTACTGCTCTACCGTGCTTCTTATAAAGCACACCAGGCATTCACTCTGCCTGAGAACTCATTAAGGCGTTTAAGCCATCCTTATCACAAGATCCATTTTTCGTAGAAAACATACAGTAGAAAACAGTGGTTGTAGGTTCGTAACATTTCCATGCCACAGAGGACATGTACCCACTGTTTCTGATATTTTCCCAGTTAATGGTCCTTCCTTGAACCGAAAGCTAGATGCCTAGTAGATTTCTCTTTGAAATAATAGCATAAAACTTTATGGTAGGATTGTAATAGCATAATATCAGAATGCCTTCAAGCCCATTTGTCACGACCCGTACCCGATTTTCGGGCACGAGCTCGTGAGCAAGCCAGCTACGTATCGAGCAGACTCCAGCCCGACTCGAGTACGTATAAGCTATCAAGGTCATGGTATCATGTCTAATCTAAATCCATATGAATCATATAAACAAGAATAAACAAGTATGGGTCATGGTCTGCAGCCCATTAGCATATTGTTCGATTAGACTCCAAGAATAATATGAGTCTATAAATAAGCAGAATATAACATGGTACTGAATATAAAGCACGAGAGGATAATAAATACAATAACGATACCTGAATCCCGCAAACGTATCATCACATCT
Organism: Iris pallida; assembly: GCA_029216955.1. NCBI lineage: Eukaryota > Viridiplantae > Streptophyta > Magnoliopsida > Asparagales > Iridaceae > Iris > Iris pallida. The sequence continues at coordinate 20,783,026 of JANAVB010000999.1, read as the reverse complement.
GCCATCCAGAACTACTAGCTAACTCCATGCAATCGCTAAACCTGAAGAGTTCATCAGGTCCTCAGAGGACTAGCAAGATACATAATATACAATCCAACATGTAACAGTACAATATACAAAGATGTAAGGAACAATCAAGGACATCCAACGAGACAAAATGAACCAAGACACAAGATCTAAACACAAGGATCCTAAGACACTGGCATGCCATACTAGAAGTGGCTAATAGGTCAAAGCTATAGACTATAGTCAAGGCAAGTACTCACATTCTATAGTGTCTCAATCGCAGTCAAGGCAAGTACTCACGACCAAGACAGTAGCCAATCCTAGTATAAAAATTCGATAGATCGTAGTCAAGGTCAGTACTCACAATCTATAGAATGTCAAAGTCAAGTCCTACTCAAGTCATGTCAAGTCAAGTCAAGTTATAATCAAGTCGAGGGAATCGTGGTGTAGGACTAGACGACTCTATCAAGGAATACATATGAAACTAACACAGTGTAACAGATTGAAATATCATAAAAGAAAGGAAAGAGAATGTGCAGGCAACTAGAAACATGTAAGGTAAAACTATAACAGGACGAGTGTACTAGACATGGAATAAAGCAATCACGAATGTAAGGAAAAGAACCGCAGCGAGATGATGAACATGCATATAAATTATACTGTACAAGTTGGCAAGGTATACTTGCCTGGGGGTTGCACGGAGAACCAACAATGTATCGCCAATCACAAGTCAGAAAGTCCAAGTCATCACAACTGTCTCCGAAAGCTGAAATAAATATTACCAACATTCTCAGAATAGTCAAATTAGCTAGGATTGCCTGTCCTTAAGTCCAATCCTGGATACAGGGGCAAACGTAATTTTGGGCAAAATGGTGTCCGCCATTGTACCCACTTTGCACCGAAAAGCGTGCCAGAGTCAATGGTCTCTAAATTCGTCAAACTACATGTCTACGGATCCAGTTTTCTGATATGAATCCGACCGTATGTCCAGAGTTGGATTCCGGCGGGCCATGCATAAAATTCCCTGTTGAGTTGTATCGTAGAAACCGCGAAACGGCGATCCGATCAACTGTCTCAGAACTGGACCAAACTTGGCATACAGGACCAAAAAAAATGATACGGTCCTGTTGGCACAAGTTTTGCCTCGATCTGACGAGCGTGCACAAAGTAATTAGGAAATTTGCACAGAGGCCGATACGGTGAATTTCGACGGATACGCATCAAATTCGTCGCGCACACCGCGACCAATTTGAATTCCGCCAAACCCCACACGACCACGAAGTCGTTATGCAGATTTTGATGCTTTCGGTTCACGACCACGTCGCCCGAAATGGCGGGACGCACGTCGTATCGAAAGGTTTTCTATGTTTTTGAAAACAGTTTTAACAAGTTTTTCTTAATTTTGGCGATTCGATTTCTCGACGCACAAACGATGAAATTTAGATTTACAAAAAGGATTTCGAAGCTCTATAGGTTGTCTTCCAGATTGTCTAATAGGATTTTGAAAACTCTCAAAATCTGGACAGTTATAATCCTTCCAAATCGGGTGTCGGGACTGTCATAATGTCCTGTTTTGACAGGATTTTTGTGATGTTCGCATTGATTTCCGATCGATCCAGCGCTCTATATATAAATCTATCTGAAGACAATTAAAGTGGTATAGATTAGGTTTATACCTGTGCGATCGTTTCGAGAAACGATCAACTGTGGAGAAAGAAACGAGGCGCAAAGTAGGGTCGATCGATGCACCGCTACCGCTGTGTCCTTGCGCGCGGTGGCGTTTGCCGGCCAGCGGTGGCCGTCGGCGACTGTAGGTGAGCGTGGGGGGGTTGTCGGACGTCGGGGTCATGGGTGGTCGATTGGGTGGTTGGCGCGGCTAGGGTTTGTCGCGCTTCCATCCTGCTCTCGTCTCCTTTATTTATACCTTCAGTATTTTGAAGGCTGTGGTCGGGCCCCGAGCTCCGGGGGAGCTCGACTGGGTTGGGTAGCTGGGCCCCGGGGATGGGCTCGTGGGCTTGCTTGGGCTGCTACTATATTAGTGTATATATATTTAATATATACACATAAATAGCTAAATACCTATGTATATACATATATACATATA
>JANAVB010000999.1:20513227-20776801 GCA_029216955.1 Iris pallida | reverse complement strand
GCATAAGCTGGTCGCATGAGGTTCATGCGGCTTGGATGACACTCTTTTAGCCGCATAGAGGCATACGAACCCGCTTTTGGGCAACGTCTCACGTCTTATCTTTCTGTGAAGTGTCAGAACTATCATGTTTTGCCAAGTCTTGTCACTTTATCAGGCCAACTGCTCCTCTGGCCGTATTTCTTCCTTTACAGCTGTTTGTCGATGGGCCGCATATGTCATGCGGCTTTCCTTCATACGGACATGTTTGGCCCGAAGTACCTATACGACAATTCATAATCCGCATAAACTCTATATTTTTTATATTTCTACAAGACCCCGTTCAAAGTTTTTAAATGCAAATTTGGAATACTTTGAATAATAAGCATGAAAAATATGTCAAGCCATAGGGAGTCTTCAAGTTGCAGGAAGTTATTTTCGAACTACCAAAGAGATCTTGAGTCACAAAAGAGATACTGAGCCGCAGGGGGATTCTATGTCGTAGAGAAATACTGAGTCGCTGGGACGCTTCGAGCCGCAAGAGTCTGCCAGCTGTCATACTGTATTTAATTCTCATGACTCGGTTGTGGATCTATTTTGAGATGAAGCCGACGTTACTGGGGATAAAGTTCCCAAACGTCTACTTTATCTTTAATAATCTCAAAAACCGAAGAGACGCTCGTGGTTACTAGGGGTAAAGTCCCCAAACGTCATCCCTATCCTTAATGATCTCGAGAATCGAAGAGTCCTCTCTTCAGCAACTCTATAAATAGGAGTCATTCGGAGAAGATTTTTCTCTTTCCCCTCCTTCTTTGATTACTTCTGCAATGGCTCCAAAAGCTTCTAAGTCGATTGGTGCGACGGGCAAAGGGAAGAAACTTGCTTCTCCGTCGAGAACGGCAGACACTCCTTCCATTCATGGTGAGCAGATAATGACAAAATTTCAAAAGGCCATAACGTGTATTTTATGCGCGGGCCTATCATATACTGCCTCTGTAACACCCAGTTTTCCAGAAGAGGATAATTTTGAAATTTTGAAATTATAATTATTAATTAATGATATTTATTTCATATTAGAATTTTTAGTGATTTTTAATTAATTTTAAACTATTTAAATTTATGACTTGTGATTTTGGTGTTGTGCTAGTGATTAGTAGATACTACCTACCCTAGAGCCTAGCCATGTGATTAGGATATTTTGACATTTTTAGGGTTATTTGGATTTATTATAATTTATTTGAATTTATGGGAATTTTTAGAATTTATTTTGGAATTGTTTAGATGAAGGTTTACTAGTGTTGACTAGGAGACTAACCTAGTGACTGACCTAGGTTAAGACCACTTGGTTAGGTTAAATAAACTTGTTTGACCTAATTTAGTGAGGGTTAGGTCATTGGAACTTGTTTGGAGGGATTTGGAGTTGATTTGACTATTATGGCTTATGACTTCATAAGTCATGATTAATGACTTAGGCTTAATAGCCCATAGGCCCACACCATGAACCAAGCCTAACCCAAATCAGCCCATGGCAGCTAACCGAGGGATTCTCCCACTATTTAATGCCTCCCAAATCTAGGGCTAGCCTCTTCCTTAGGAATTTATTGCAAGAGAAGAAAGAGGTGAGCTCCCATCTTTAGAAATTCATAATAAATCTATTTTTCCTCCTTTTTAATCCAAACAAGTTGCAATAGGTTCTAATTATTGTTTACTTGCTGTTGGGACTGAGTGTTCTCAGTTTTGGGAGCTTTGGAGGAGTTTCACCATTGAGAAGAACATCACTCTTTGAGCTTTTTGGAGGGTTTTGATACATTGAGGTAACTTCTTATTCTCACCATAGAATCCTAAGATTTTTGCATCAATAGGGAGCCCTAGACCTAACCTAATAGTAGGAATAGGAAACCCTAGGTTTTTGTGTCGTTTCGTGTCCGAACAGGACACATATCAGTGTCCTGAGCTAGGTGTTTGTGAAAATGCCACTGTGGATTATTTTGTGTTATTTTTGAATATTGTTTGAATGGAAAATCATGTTTTGATGTCGCTTACACAATTTTGAATTACTGGGGTGGTTTTGAGTCGTGTACGAGTCGCTATGGACTCGCGGACCGGCCCCGCGCGTGGCCTGGCGGATCCTCTGCCTATCGGGGTCCCCACAGGACACGACACTGGCTGGTTTGACACGAAATTTTATGGACACTAGGGGGCATGCACTGACATCATGCCCCCAAAATTTCACTAAGTTTCGTGGTCAGGTTGGAGAGAAATCAGTCGTGCACTGATTTCTCACTATCCTGCGTACAGTACAAATTAGCCACTATTACGGCCTTTATTCTTTGGACACGACACGCACTGACACGAATCAGGGTGACATACACCTAGGTCTACCCTAGGCGCACCCACTGACACGTGCACGTGGTCCAGTTTGCGTCGTGTCGAGTGCACGACACGCGTACACCTGTGCACGACGCTTGGCTGTTAATACACTGTTTTGGGTTCATTTTTTACTGGACACGTTTGTGTCCACTTTTGTGGACACAAACACATCACATAGCACAATTGCAATGTATTCTCACTTTACCAACCCTAAAATTTGTGTTTTAATTAAATTTTATTGTTTATTTGCATTTTCCTTTTTTTCTGAAATTCTCAGTATCAGTCTATTTCTGATTTTCCAGTTTTTGTAAAATTCGATTTCTAACATCATTTTAACCCCCTAGCCACTGTTATTTATATCATGTAAGACCCCTAACAGGTTCACCTACTTGAGTTCTACTAGTGTGACAAGTTTGGGTTCGATTTGTTGTGTTTTAGGTTCAAAATCTGAAATTGAGAGATAGGGACTGTTCTAAGTAATTGTATGTTATCATGGGCCTTTTAAACTGTCTTTTAACTCTAAAATCTGAGATTGAATGGTATTATTTGAACTGTTTGTTTAATATTAAAATCTGAGATTGTGTGGGGACTATTGATTAAATTTTTATGTGTTATATGAGTTGTGTGAACTGTTGTTTAAATGTTTAATTTCTGAAATTGATGGACTGATTTTAGGAGGAGGTTTTTCCTATTTAAAACTGAGTTTCTTCACTGTTTTTCACTCTCACTCACTGTTTTCTAGCCTAACACTCTATCACTCATACCCATATGGCACCACACTCTCTCTCACATATCATATGACACACACTTGTCCCTCACTCTCTTTCACACACATTGTTTACTCATGTGTTTTACCCCAAGGACAGCCCCTCCAAGCACACAAATCTATCCCTTAATACCCTTCCTAGACAGCCACTTAGTTGGCCTCATATCAAGTCCCCTTGCTCCATGTTACACCCACAAGTTATCACACATACACACACACTAGTTGGCACTTTGCATTCACATCACCCTTGCCACACTCTACTCTATTCACTCACCCTCTTTACTTCTTCACATGTACACTTCACATTTCACTAACACTTGGCCTATGGCACACACTCACATCACTCATGCACACACACACATAGCCCTCTTTATATCTATATTTTATATATATATATATATATATATATATATATATATATATATATATATATTTATATATTAAATGCCATGTTATATATAGCTAATGTGTAGTGATGCATGCCTATATATATATATATATATATATATATATATATATATATATATATATATATATATATATATATATATATATATATATAGTTAGTTTCTTTTATGTATTGTTCTTGAATGCCTAGTATGGATAACTTGAATAGGGGACAAGTGTGACTTATGAATGTGTGTATTGGCTTGATTTAGGCTTGGATAGCCTTGAAGTGGTGTGTACTAGCTAGTGTAGGCTTGTGTGACCTAGTATAGACTAGTTTAGACTTGATAGCCTAGTTTAGACTTGGTTAGACCTAGTTTGACTTCTAGGGTTGACCAGAGTTGACAAAGAGTTGACTTTGGCCTAGATTGACCTAGAATCATGTAGAATGCATAGTAGGACTTCATTATATCATTTTAGACTTGTTGTGACCTGTGCTGTTCTGATTAGGAGCCAGACACCTCTCCTCGGACAGTACATTTACTTCAGACATTCAGATACGAGGCAAGTACATTCTCTGATCATTTTATATCCTGCTTAGAATTATTTTTCTGCTTTAAATTACTTTACTTGATACTGTCACGTTGGTCACACGGATTGGTACTATATAGATCTTTTCATGAGATGTTATCCCCCTCGGGAGCATCGGATACAGCATGTTTTGTGCATTTTACGAATCATCACGTATCTCTATGCTTCCTCTGATTCACGAATTGCCTGTGACACATGTACTCTCATGTTCACAGAGCCTCCATGAATCACCTTTACGTATCACTCATTTTATGAGCCATGTGAAGTTTCACGAACCTTAACATAACTTGAACGGATCTTTGTGTATTGATTGGGGGTTGGGGGAGTAGAAATAGACATGTGAATATTATCCAAGTAGCTGTAGTCATGAATCACTCTCTTAGCTGTAGTCATGAAACTCCTATGCCATTCACATGTTTATATTTTACTCTGACTCACTAGTCACTATTAGCTCTCTACTTATAGTAGATATTTCTATTACAGTTTTCTCTCTCTGTTTATATACCGCATTTCTTCAGTATCTATATCTTACTTTACTGCATGATTATATTTTCTAACCTGTTATGAACTGTTGAGATGTACTGTACTCGCTCCTGTCCTGGCTGGACCTGTTAAAAATATTACAGAGGACGAGGAGGAGGCCTAGGAGGATACCTTCTTCGGACAGCTCTAGTTGAGGACATCACCCCACTGCCTAGACTAGTTTAGTTAGGCCTTATCTTATTTTCATGTTGTCTTGAGACTGTTTAGCTAGATTTTACTTCTGTTCAGAGATGTTGAGTTGTATATATTCTTTCTTATTCAGTCGCTGAGATATGTACTCTGGATATTTGCTGGGATATTATCCTAGACTTTTCTATATTCAGTATTTCCTTGAGTTCTATATCATATCGTGTTTTCTTCCTCCTTAGTTGTGATTGAGTTCATTTACTGCTTAGTATTATATTGTTAGATGTATGTTGACCTAGGACAGCGTTCTACCGCCGACACTGCGGCGTAGGCTGGGCGTTGTGACGTTCTTGTACTCTCACAGTGGGTGCGGGTCGTGACACGTTTTTAGTGGTGGCCCATGCAGGTCGAGTTTATGTAGTGGTACTCGAACTAGAGTATCACTACAGCCTGCAGTAGGATTAGGATACATATTTTTAAGGTACTCAATCACTGTTAGGATTCCTTGAAAGATTCCTGGGACGACCCTTAAGAATCTTGTTTAAACTTCAATTTAAATCCTTACCCTTGCTTTGTTGCTCTCACTCCTTGATTATCGAATTTGATTTTGTTGGATCGTTGTTGATTTGATTTCCTATCGAGATGAATTTTTATGGCCCAAGTTACGATATTTTTCTGATAACATATGACGACGGGAATACAGAGATGGTAAAACGTCTACTTGGTTATGGAACCTAGAGTTTATCGCAGCTATATTAGCTGGTATGGCTGAAACATAGAGACCTGACTTCGGATGTACGTATCTTGGTTATGAGATTTTGAATTCCTCGCAGCTATACTAGTCGGCATAGCAAGAATTCCAGACGACATGATTATAGAGGTGCATGCCCCTGTTATGTACTCTACCGTTTATCGCAGCCTTGCTTACTAGCGTGGCGAGGACTCTGAGTATCATGATTTTTGGACAGACGCATATGATTATCAGATTGTATCTTGGAAAGGTTCTTAAATATATCGTCTCTATCTTCATTCCAGTTATTATAAATTGTTTCCATTATTAAATAATTTAGGAGTAGAGATCTTCTTAGCTTTATAGAGCTTATGCATATGTAGTTCTTTCTTAGTGTGATGATTTGAGGACTTGTGATTAGGCCCTTGTCTTAGGAATGATAGTATAGCCTGGCTTTGAATAGTAATCCTTGTAGCTAGTTCTCCTTTGTTGATATTTACTAGTTTTTCAGCCTTGATGATTGATTTATATTTTATTTCCTTTCTCTTTCTTTCAGTATGGCACCCATGACCCGAGCCTGTCGCCTGAGAGCAGCTGCAGCTACTGAGAGTGTTCCTCCACCTCCTACCGTTCAGGAGGTAGTTATCCCTCTATCTGATCATGGGGTGGTAGCACCTCCTGCCATTGAGGAGATGGTGGTAGCCTCGCCAGAGAGTCTTCCTTCATCTTCTGTCGTTCAGGAGAGAGCTACAGATTTACCTGAGACCGAGAGCCCTTCCCTACCCTCTGCACTCCATACTGTACTACCCGGGGGTTTGCTACTTGATGCAGCCCAGGTGTTTGTATTTTTCCAAGAAAGATTGATGGAGTCACATAGAGCTCATGAGGAGGCCATGAGGGAGAAAATCCAGAGGTTGCTACGTCTGCGGGACTCTGTGCTTCTAGGAGAAGAGCCTAGCTCCAAGAAGGCGAGGAGCAGTACCCAGTCCTACCCAGAGTCTGAGGAGTACCCATTTATCCATCCTATATAATCATACCCAGCCCAGTCTCCTGTCCAGCAGGGGCCAGCTGAGCCGGAGCCTATCTGTGCCTACTGTAAGAAGTCTGGACACAAGTGGAACAACTGTAGAAAGAGACTAGGTTTGTGCCTAATCTGTGGTTCAGCTGCACACTGGATGCAGCACTACCCTGCTATACCTGCCCCAACCAGGGCCCTGCTTCCAGGAGGGAGTTCTGGTTCTCAGACCTAGCTGGAGGTAAGTTTGACCTAACCTTAGTATTCCTTTTTGAGAATTTTGATGCATCCCTTGCTTGTATGTTTTGATACCTTGTGATTGCCTAGTACTGTAGCATGGTTGGTATAACTAGAAGAGACCACAAACTGATATTGCATGCCATGACCCCATAGGTTACACTTTTCAACTGTATGATTTAAGAGAGATTTCTGAGACTTTGATTGCTGGGGGGTTTAACCTAGAAGGCCTGCTACCATCTTAATTTCGAGGACGAAATTTTTGTAAGGTGGGTAGGATTGTAACACCCAGTTTTCTAGAAGAGGGTAATTTTGAAATTTTGTAATTATAATTATTAATTAATGATATTTATTTCATATTAGAATTTTTAGTGATTTTTAATTAATTTTAAACTATTTAAATTTATGACTTGTGATTTTGGTGTTGTGCTAGTGATTAGTAGATACTGCCTACCCTAGAGCCTAGCCATGTGATTAGGGTATTTTTGACATTTTTAGGGTTATTTGGATTTATTATAATTTATTTGAATTTATGGGAATTTTTAGAATTTATTTTAGAATTGTTTAGATGAAGGTTGACTAGTGTTGACTAGGAGACTAACCTAGTGACTGACCTAGGTTAAGACCACTTGGTTACGTTAAGTAAACTTGGTTTGACCTAATTTAGTGAGGGTTAGGTCATTGGAACTTGTTTGGAGGGATTTGGAGTTGATTTGACTATTATGGCTTATGACTTCATAAGTCATGATTAATGACTTAGGCTTAATAGCCCATAGGCCCACACCATGAACCAAGCCTAACCCAAATCAGCCCATGGCAGCCAACCTAGGGATTCCCCTACTATTTAATGCCTCCCAAATCTAGGGCTAGCCTCTTCCTTAGGAATTTATTGCAAGAGAAGAAAGAGGTGAGCTCCCATCTTTAGAAATTCATAATAAATTCATTTTTCATCCTTTTTAATCCAAACAAGTTGCAATAGGTTCTAATTATTGTTTACTTGCTGTTGGGACTGAGTGTTCTCAGTTTTTGGGAGCTTTGGAGGAGTTTCACCATTGAGAAGAACATCACTCTTTGAGCTTTTTGGAGGGTTTTGATACCTTGAGGTAACTTCTTATTCTCACCATAGAATCCTGAGATTTTTGCATCAATATGGAGCCCTAGACCTAACCTAACAGTAGGAATAGGAAACCCTAGGTTTTTGTGTCGTTTCGTGTCCTAACAGGACACGTATCAGTGTCCTGAGCTAGGTGTTTGTGAAAATACCAATGTGGATTATTTTGTGTTATTTTCGAATATTGTTTGAATAGAAAATCATATTTTGATGTCGCTTACACGATTTTGAATTACTGGGGTGGTTTCGAGTCGTGTCCGAGTTGCTATAGACTCGCGGACACGGCTCCGCGCGCGGCCTGGCGGATCCTCTGCCTATCGGGGTCCCCACAGGACATGACACTGGCTGGTTTGACACGAAATTTTGTGGACACTAGGGGACATGCACTGACATCATGCCCCCAAAATTTCACTAAGTTTCGTGGTCGGGTTGGAGAGAAATCAGTCGTGTACTGATTTCTCACTATCCTGCGTACAGTGCAAATTAGCCACTGTTACGGCCTTTATTCTTTGGACACGACACGTACTGACACGAATCAGGGTGACATACACCTAGGTCTACCCTAGGCGCACCCACTGACACGTGCACGTGGTCCAGTTTGCGTCGTGTCGAGTGCACGACACGCGTGCACCTGTGCACGACGCTTGGCTGTTAATACACTGTTTTGGGTTCGTTTTTGACTGGACACGTTTGTGTCCACTTTTATGCACACAAACACATCACATAGCACAATTGCAATGTATTCTCACTTTACCAACCCTAAAATTTGTGTTTTAATTAAATTTTATTGTTTATTTGCATTTTCCTTTTTTCTGAAATTCTCAGTATTAGTCCATTTCTGATTTTCCAGTTTTTGTAAAATCCGATTTCTAACATCATTTTAACCCCCTAGCCACTGTTATTTACATCATATAAGACCCCTAACAGGTTCACCTACTTGAGTTCTACTAGTGTGACAAGTTTGGGTTCGATTTGTTATATTTTAGGTTCAAAATCTGAAATTGAGAGATAGGGACTGTTCTAAGTAATTGTGTGTTATCATGGGCCTTTTTAAACTGCCTTTTAACTCTAAAATCTGAGATTGAATGGTATTATTTGAACTGTTTGTTTAATATTAAAATATGAGATTGTGTGGGGACTATTGATTAAATTTTTATGTGTTATATGAGTTGTGTGAACTGCTGTTTAAATGTTTAATTTCTGAAATTGATGGACTGATTTTAGGAGGAGGTTTTTCCTATTTAAAATTGAGTTTCTTCACTGTTTTTCACTCTCACTCACTATTTTCTAGCCTAACACTCTATCACTCATACCCATATGGCACCACACTCTCTCTCACATATCATATGACACACACACTTGTCCCTCACTCTCTTTCACACACATTGTTTACTCATGTGTTTTACCCCAAGGACAACCCCTCCAAGCACACAAATCTGTCCCTTAATACCCTTCCTAGACAGCCACTTAGTTGGCCTCATATCAAGTCCCCTTGCTCCATGTTACACCCACAAGTTATCACACATACACACACACTAGTTGGCACTTTGCATTCACATCACCCTTGCCACACTCTACTCTATTCACTCACCCTCTTCACTTCTTCACATGTACACTTCACATTTCACTAACACTTGGCCTATGGCACACACTCACATCACTCATGCACACACACATATAGCCCTCTTTATATCTATATATATATATATATATATATATATATATATATATATATATATATATATATATATATATATATATATATATATATTAAATGCCATGTTATATATAGCTAATGTATAGTGATGCATGCCTATATATATATAGTTAGTTTCTTTTATGTATTGTTCTTGAATGCCTAGTATGGATAACTTGAATAGGGGACAAGTGTGACTTATGAATGTGTGTGTTGGCTTGATTTAGGCTTGGATAGCCTTCAAGTGGTGTGCACTAGCTAGTGTAGGCTTGTGTGACCTAGTATAGACTAGTTTAGACTTGATAGCCTAGTTTAGACTTGGTTAGACCTAGTTTGACTTCTAGGGTTGACCAGAGTTGACCAAGAGTTGACTTTGGCCTAGATTGATCTAGAATCATGTAGAATGCATAGTAGGACTTTATTATATCATTTTAGACTTGTTGTGACCTGTGCTGTTCTGATTAGGAGCCAGATACCTCTCCTCGGACAGTATATTTACTTCAGACATTCAGATACGAGGCGAGTACATTCTCTGATCATTTCATATCCTGCTTAGAATTATTTTCCTGCTTTAAATTACTTTACTTGATACTGTCACGTTGGTCACACGGATTGGTACTATATAGATCTTTTCATAAGATGTTATCCCCCTCGGGAGCATCGGATACAGCATATTTTGTGCGTTTCACGAATCATCACGTATCTCTATGCTTCCTCTGATTCACGAATCGCCTGTGACACATGTACTCTCATGTTCACAAAGCCTCCATAAATTACCTTCACGTATCACTCATTTTATGAGCCATGTGAAGTTTCACGAACCTTAACATAACTTGAACGGATCTTTGTGTATTGATTGGGGGTTGGGGGAGTAGAAATAGACATGTGAATATTATCCAAGTAGCTGTAGTCATGAATCACTCTCTTAGCTGTAGTCATGAACCTCCTATGCCATTCACATGTTTATATTTTACTCTGACTCACTAGTCACTATTAGCTCTCTACTTATAGTAGATATTTCCATTACAGTTTTCTCTCTGTTTACATACCGCATTTCTTCAGTATCTATATCTTACTTTACTGCATGATTATATTTTCTAACCTGTTATGAATTGTTGAGATGTACTGTACTCGCTCTTGTCCTGACTGGACCTGTTAAAAATATTACAAAGGACGAGGAGGAGGCCTGGGAGGATACCTTCTTCGGACAGCTCTAGTTGAGGACATCACCCCACTGCCTAGACTAGTTTAGTTAGGCCTTATCTTATTTTCATGTTGTCTTGAGACTGTTTAGCTAGATTTTACTTTTGTTCAGAGATGTTGAGTTGTATATATTCTTTCTTATTCAGTAGCTGAGATATGTACTCTGGATATTTGCTGGGATATTATCCTAGACTTTTCTTTATTCAGTATTTCCTTGAGTTCTATATCATATCGTGTTTTCTTCCTCCTTAGTTGTGATTGAGTTCATTTACAGCTTAGTATTATATTGCTAGATGTATGTTGACCTAGGACAGCGTTCTACCACCGACACTGCGGCGTAGGCTGGGCGTTGTGACGTTCTCGTACTCTCACAGTGGGTGCGGGTCGTGACAGCCTCTGCTATAAGCATGGTCGATGTATGCCCTACCTCGTCTGGACCATATGTGTTCTGTACGATAGGGCCGCATGGACTGGGCCGCATAACTGCTGCTCATTGGAACTTGAACCACCTGAGTGCCTCAAGGTGGATCTGTATGAATTTTCCATGACTAAGCCGCGTGAGCTCTTTATGATCGGGCCGCATGGATTTTTTATGACTGAGCCGCATTGAGCCGCATGATAATGACTGAGTCGTATAAATGTTGCATGAGTAATTTATGACTTTGGGGGCTGTATGTTTTGGCTGGGCCGCATAACTGGCTAGGCCGCATAACAAAGTTCTTTGTTTTTTCAGTGCTAAACCCCTTTTTCCTCTATTTCTATAGGGATCTGGCTAGCGAACTTCTTCAGGACGGGTGTCGGCGATGGAGTGAAAATACAACATTCTGGCGCCTACATCAGACAGCTCAAAACTCCTCATGCTTCAGAAGAGTTTTCTCTACGCCTTTTTGGCATATACATCAAACACCTCAGGACTCTTCATGCTTCGGAAGAGTTTTTCCCAGGTGGTAGGAAGAGCCTTTATACTTCGGAGAGTTGGAGGGTGGTCAGGCATCGTTATGAGCGTCCTGCCCTCACGGCTCTCCAAGTAGGCGAAACCACCATCAGGGACCATGTTTTGAAGGTATGGCCCTTGGGGGAGCAGGGCTAAGGCATCCGTAATACGGAGGAGAGGATAGCATGCTATATTTACCCTCCTCCCGGCAGCTCCTTGGAGATTCAACAGCTTTGTTTGGTTCTCAGCAGTAAAACATGACTTCCTTCGAGGGCCACGAAACTGCTTGAAGACGAAGCGCTGTCAATCCCAACTATGTACTGCTAGATTTTTTATTTCTTTGTCGTCGATGTAGTCTTATGAATGTAACTGATCTTGAATAAGCAGAGTATATTCACTCCACACTTTATCTATGATATTTTGTGGTGCTTGTACTAGAGGGCCTAATACAATATTTGTATTTGATAAAGGACACCCCATTGGAGGATTTTTATGGACTTATTGCCCTTTTGTGTATCTGGAAATGCGAGCAAATAGATTTGAATAATATTTTGTGGACCTACTACTCTTTGGTACACTGATGGTGCGAGTAATAGATTAGAATAACTTTTGTGGACTCATTACCTTTTTTGTGTACTGGCGATACAAGTACGGATAATAAGTAGAGAGGAAACCAACATATTTACTCAGAGATAATGAGGACGTGGTAAATACGGGTCAAAACAAAGCCTTCCTACTCAGAGGTAATGAGGATATAGTAGGGGTAGGCATAATAGAGGTACACAGAATAACTCAGAGGTGCTATCAACGTGGAAGTTCTATGCATTGGGTGATTTGTTTGTGATGGACGGGAAAACAACTCAGAGGTAATATGGACATGGTTGTTTTTCCCCATTGGGGAATCTTGTGGACCTATTACCCTTTTTATGCACTGACAGTACGAGTAATAGATTAGGATAAGTTGTAGGGACCTATTATCCTTCTGCGCACTGGTGGTGCGGGTAATAGATTTTGAGACAAAAGCTATGACCAGGAAGTTCATAGATATGACCAAGGGATGAGATATGGATTCATTCGGAGTAGTCAGAGAGTAAGTTCAGCGGTTCCTGAGGGTACTTAACTCAACAATCTGGAAGATTTGAAGTCGGAGTGTAAGTTCAGCGATAACTGAGGGTATATAACTCACAATCCGAGAGATAGTTGGAAGGTGTCGTTTAGACATAGTATTTCTTGAGGAACTTGCCGTTGATGGGCATCATGAGCAAGTCTCCATTTTGTTTTGCGAGACGATACGCATCGTTGGAGAATACGGTCACGATGACAAACGGACCCTCCCACTTAGGCTGGAATTTGTCGGGGGTCTTGTGAGTCATGACCATTGGTCGGCGAATGGCCAAGACAAGATCGCCAGCTTGGAATATTCTTTGTTTGACTTTCTTATTGAAAACCCGAGAAATGCGCGCTTGGTAGAGCTCGATGCTTTGTTGAGCTTGTAAACGCTTCTCATCTAATGCTTCTAACTCTTGTAGCCGTCGGCGGTAGTTATCGTCCGCCGTTAACCGGTAGGTGAGGGCCACTCGAAGTGAGGGGATCTGGGTTTTCAATGGAAGGACTGCCTCGCTGCCGTAAACCAAGGAGAACGGTGTATTTCCTGTAGCCGTCCGAATTGTCGTCCGATACGCCCATAAACACTCACCAAGCTTTTCATTCCAGTCGCGCTTATTTGCGGACACAAACTTTTTGAGGAGCTTGATTATGGTTTTGTTGAATGCTTTAGCCAGACCATTGGCCGAGGGATTATATGCTGTCGAGGCCATGTTCTGAATTCGATTCTTATCACAAAATTGATAGAAAGCGTGGCTTACAAACTGTGGACCATTGTCGTGGATAATCCTTTGGGGCAGTCCAAAACGGTAGATGACGTGATGTTCTATTAAGCTAATCACGTTCGACGTCTTGACCTTTGCCAAAGGAATAGCTTCTGCCCATTTGGAGAAGTAATTGATGATTGTAAGTATGAACCGATGCCCTCTAGATGATGGCGGGGTGATTGGCCCAATGATGTCCATTCCCCATGCTTCGAATGGCCAAGAGGCAACTGTCGGGTGCAAGAATTCAGATGGCAGATGTATAAAATCTTTATGGATCTGGCAAGCCTTGCACTTTTTTGTATAATCAACTGCATCTACGACCATTGTGGGCCAGTAATAACCCATCCGGCGAAGACGATCTTGTAATTTTGGGCCAGGTTGGTGAGCCCCATAAGTACCATCATGAGCTTCAAGTAGGGCTTCTTTGGCTTATGTATTTGACAGGCATCTTAGTATTTGTCCATCGTAGGATCGCCGATATAACATTTTCGTCTCTGTATCGTAGAAGAATCTAAGGAAGCGTCTTCTGATTGAGGTAGCTTCCCTCACATCCTCTGGCAGAATTCTATAGATCGCAAAGTCGATGAGCGGGCGTCTCCAGTCTTATATGTCGTTGGTTATCTGGGCGGAGCAACTTATACCTAGTTGAAGATGGTTCCTGGGGCAGACCAGTTCATGGCCTACTATGTCGACTAGATGATGAGTGTTATTTGGGAGTGCCAAGAAAGCGGCGAGACCTGCCAGGGCATCGACTTTGATATTTTGAAGCCTAGGAATATGCTCTATAAAGAACCCTCCAAGGTTTTAATGATGGCAATTGTTGTCTGATGATTGGGAATCAGGTCCTCGTTGCGAACCTCGTATGAACGCCGGATCTGGTTAACAACCAACTACGAGTCAAATATGCTTCCAGGTATCTGATCCCCACCTCTTTTGCGAGTTAGAGTCCAATGACTAGAGCATTATATTCGGCTAAGTTATTCGAACAGGGTTCTGTAAGAGAATATGCCCGATTGACTACTAGTTCGAAGGAAGAAATCAATACCACCCCCGACCCCAGCGACGATATCACCTTATGTCCCTGTTCTTGAAGTACCGTCGAAGAACATGCGCCAAATAGCGTCGTACGAAGCCATATTCGAGGTGACATTTCATCAGGAATTTCTTTATAAATTCTGGCTGTTTCTGAGCCTGGATGGGCTGCTAAGAAGTCAGCCAGGGCTTGACCTTTGATAGCCTTCTGCGGAACAAAGACCATGTCGTATGGGATAACAGTATCGTCCAGGTGGCTAGACGAAAACTGAGTGCGTCTGGCTTGGTCATGAGAACCCTGAGGGGATTAACTCATGAAACAACATGGATGGTCTGCCCTGTCATATAGTGTCTTGTTTTCTGAATGGTGAACACTAGGGCAAGGCACTCCTTCTCCACGGTAGTGTACCTATGTTCCGGTCCTACCATTATCCGGCTGAGATAGTAAATGGCTTGTTCATGTCCCGTATCATTATTCTGTGCTAGCAGAGCACCGAAGGAGTGTTCTATCGCCCGTACATAGAGTAGGAAGGGCTTTCCGACGACCGGGGCTACCAGAACTGGCGGATTCACCAGGTACTCCTTAATATCATCAAAGGGACACTGATATTCCTCGTTCCATACAAAAGAGACACCTTTTCTCATGAGTTGAGTGAAGGGTTGGCGTCACCCTGAGAGGTTAGATATAAACCTCCTGATATAGGCTAGTCTTCCCTAAAGGCCGCGGAGATTCTTTGGTGGATTCATCTACAGGATTGCTTTTATTTTGTCAGGATCTATGTTAATGCCCCGGGAAGTAATAACAAAACCCAAGAACTTTTCGCTGGACACCCGCAGAAAAGATTTGGTGGAATTCATCTTCAAGTTGTATGCCCGCATGAGATCGAACACTGTTCTTAAGTCATGTAAATGATCATTTTTGGTATGGCTTTTGATGGCGATGTCGTCTACATAACACTCCACCGTCTTGCGCAAATGATCTCTGAAGATGACACTCATAGCCCGTTGATATGTAGCACCGGCGTTCTTCAGGTCAAAGGGCATGACCGTATAACAATATACGCCGATCGGCGTTCAGAATGATGTATGCTTCTCATCATTAGGAGCCATCTTGATTTGATTGTACCCTAAAAATCCATCCATAAAGGACATACGCTTGAAGCCACACGTATTATCGATCATTATATCGGTGATCGGAAGAGGGAATTCATCCTTAGGACATACCGCATTCAGATTATGGAAATCGATACAGATTCGGATCTTCCTGTTCTTCTTGATGACTGGCACTATGTTGGCTACCCAGTATGGGTGCTGCTCTTCACGGATGAAACCGCTAGCTATAAGCTTGTTCACTTTCGCCTCGATAGAATTCATGATGTATGGACGAAAATGCCACTGCTGTTGCTTGACTAGTTTTGCGTCCGGATAAACGTTGAGCTTATGGAGTGCAATCTTGGGGTTTAGCCCTGGCATGTCTTCATAGCTCTAGACGAAGACATCGATATATTCTCTGACGAGTTGTAACAATGACTCCCGTTCGTCGTCTGTCAGGTTTTTACTGACGAAGATTGGCTTTGGAGAGGATTCATCGCCAAGGTTAATTTGCATAACCTCATCTTCAGTGAGAGGATCGCGAAGTTCAAAGCGTTTCTCCCATTGTGCATCTAGTTGCTGGACCCACTGCTCCAACTCAAGTGGTTCAAGTAGGTCTTCGTCTTCTTCTTCAAAATCAGCAGATATCATATTGGCAGATAATGTCTGTCTGAATATATCTTCAGTACTGCTATCGGAGTCGTAAATGGGTGACTCGGACGAATGAGAGTGCCACTTGCATTCTTTGTCAAAACTTTCGGGCGTTGTTGGTGGGGTAACATACCCGAGGCCGCGTCTGGATTTATAATAATGATCATGAGGCTTCCCTGCCGTTGTCGGCGGCTGTAGAGGTAGTCATCGACCACTGCCATAATTCAGACCCGGGATAGCCTCCATGTCGTACCCCTACTTTTGTATGAAGTACTTGTCTTGAGGACTATACAAGTAGAGCGGTAGTCTTCCAGCGTCGGGTCCGAGGTCGGATTTTTGTGGCGTGAAAGATTGAGGACCTTCTTTTCGGCCGAAGATGATTGTGTGATCCCATCCTCTTCTGTTTGGGACCAAAAAGTAAGAGACTTTTATGGAAGCAAGTCGATTCGGGGTACGGACGGTTGTCACCTGTGTGTGCAGGCTCACGTCTAGACAGTCATGTGCGGCATACGTTAGATTAGGCTTATCATACTCAGAATAGTCTAACGGCAGCCTCTTATTGATGAAATAAGGAATTTTATCCACCAGTATTACATCATCATGAGAGGGGCTATCCGCTTGTGTAACCACGTATTTGGCGAGTTCCTCGTCCTCTTTGGCTATCCCCTGCGAGCTTAGAGGTCGGGATGCTGCCTTGGGCAGCTTGACCACCAGGGGTTCTACTTGAGGTATTGATTTGCCTGAGAGTGATGGATTGACACTTGGTTGCTGACTCATCTTGGGAAGACGGATGACAATGGGCTCAGCAAGGGACTTTGTGTCTTCTGGTCGCCTTGGAGTAGATTTTGGTAATTGGATTACCATCGGTGTTGCAGAGGGCCTTGCATCTTCATGTTGCCTTTGATTGGTCTTTGGCAACCGGATCACCATTGGTGCCATGCCAGGTTTTGGTTCTTGGCTGGGTTTCGGGAGACGGATGACCATTGGTTCCAACTGCGTAGGCAAGGAAGGAGAACCGAGCACCCCTTTATGTAAGGTTACAACAAGGGGTGCGGCCCTGCCCGATTTGCGGGCTTGGAGACAAATTCTCAAGGGTTCTTCTGGCCCTGTGATGGCTTCCAGCTCGTCAGTTATATGTTTTTTGGATTCGTCAGATAGACAAGCCTCCGAAGAGTAATAAGATTCAACCCCTTTGAAGGGATCAATGTCGGCGAATTCAGTTTTCACGGAACCGTGCTTACTGACATACTTGAAACACTGGTGAATGGTGGATGGCACGATCATATAGTCATGTATCCACGGTCGTCCCAGGAGGACATTGTAGGAGGTGTCTGCATCTATAACGTAGCAGGTAACTTCCGTCTTCAGGTCGCCAATCTGGCACTTCAACCAGATCTTCCCTAGGGGATAGCTTCTTTCCGAGTTAAAACTGCTAATGGCAGTATTGGTTGCCGCTAGCCGATGCATAGGGATGCCAAGAAGTTGGAGCAGGCATTTCGAGATGATGCTTATTGACGAGCCAGGGTCGATATGCATCCGATCCACCTTGATGTCGCCTATGTATCCAGTGTAGTACAAGGGGCGATTATACAAATTGGACTTGATCAACATGTCATATGGAGTAAATATAATGTTGGGCATTGCATCTGTGCTATCGCCGCCCTGTAGATCTGTTGACGGGTCTTCCCCTGGAGGCTTGACCTGAGCTAAGTAGGCATCAGCATTCTGGAGTGCCTCGCTTAATATGACACGAAGATCCTTGGAGAGCCTTAGGAGCTCGAATAGCGACAACTTTGCTGGCATATTAGCCAATTGTTCTAATATGTCAAATTTGTAAGGTCTCTCCAGCCCCTGAGGTATATCATTGCAGAGTAGCCTGTCGAAACGGGTCTCCCTTGTCTTGTACTTATCCGCCAGTGGAGGCTGAGATGGCCTTGGAACATCAGAGGAAGGCAACGTTGTCGGCTGACGATCTTCAGCTGGACCATCCCGTACGGGCTGGACTTGTGCTCCAGACCGGGTAACAACATCTACAGCTTCTTCAGCTTCAGCTGAAATTATGTGCCAGGCTTTAGACTTCCTGCCCTTCTTCTTGTTGGTAGGAGATGACACCCCCTGGGTAACTTCGGACACCAAGTCTGGATGCACCCACATGATCTATCCTTGCGAGGTAGTGAGAGGTACCAGTCCAGAGGTCTGGTTCCGGACGAGTGGAAGGTTAGTAACCTCCATTGTTGCCCGAGGGACAGGTATTACCCCGTCTAGAGTACTTATCGGAGGAAAGTCGCCGAACTGAATAGATACCATGTTCGCCGCCACGGTAACCTCTTCAAAATCTAACGACAGAGCTTTTGAGTCGATAAGACTCTGAATGTATCGCTTCAATTGGAAGCAATCATGAGTGGCATGATGGACATAGCGGTGGAAGTGACAGTATTTTGGATCCTTCATTTCTACCGCTTGGGGCTCACGTCTTGGTGGAGGGAGCTGGATCCTACCCCCTTTCAGGAGCATGTCGAAGATAGGTTTGACATGACTATCTTCAAATGAATAGTTGATCTTGGGCCACGAACCTTCTGCCTGTTTTTTTAGGCTTTTGAGTCGCATCAGTGACCAGGGCCTGCTTGTCCTTGTTGTCCCGGTTGGTGGTGGCGCCATTGTTGTTGTTGCTAGCGGTGGACCCAGGACGTCTGCCCTTATCTTCTCCATCTGGGATGTGTAATCCCAACTGGCGAGCCTTCTTTAATTTTGCTTCCGCGTTGGTAGCACTTATGATGAAAGTCGTCCAATCACTGAACTGATCGTCATCCATCCAGAGGCTAATTGCAGGAAGCAGCTTCTTCTGGCAGATTTCAGTTAAGGAGCTCTCAGGATTACCTTGGGGCAATCTCATTGCGGTCTGGCGGAACCGCTCGATATAGTTCCTTGTGAGCTCTCTCTCTCCCTGAACGACGTCCATGAGAGATGACATCGTCACATCATGCCCCACTTCGTAGAATCTCTGAAGGAACATGTGCTTGAAGCCGTCAAAAGAGTGAATGCAGTTGTCAGGAAGGTTGTGGTACCAGTCGAACGCGATCTCCTCTAATGTCCCAATAAATAGTCGCATGAGGATGGCGTCACTGTACGACAAGTGGTCGGTTGTGACTTCAAAGTAAGTCATATACCGACTAGCAGAGGTCTTTCCATCATAGGAATCGATATGGAACGGCTTGTACCACGGAGAAAAAGGCACATCTCTCCATGCAACGGGATATGGCTGTCGTATTGTGAGATCCCGAGAGGAGTCTCGGGCTTTGAACATTTCTCGAAGCTCCTGGACTTACCTCCTTGGCTTCATCTGCAGCTGAAGGAACGGATGGTGCTAGGGGATCATCACCCAAAGGTGGGGCGGTCGTATTGGAGTCTGTGTTGACTGTAGGTTCCAAGCTTGTTTGTTCGGGCGTTCTTGCTGGTTGAGCTGGCAAGGCGGCTTTGATCGCGTCCACAGACTTGACCAAGGACAAGAGCATAGCTTCGAGCACTTCTAGCCGTTGTCGATCGAAAGGCGCTTCATGATCATCGTCAGCCATAAAGACTGTCCTTATGTGGGTAGAAATAGAAGGGATTGTGGCAGAGGTACTCTCGGTGCCGTACCCTTGTATAGAGAAATCGTCAGGAAATGTCAGGATATCATCTGTCTCTGACTCGAAAGGAGTGCTACGCCTTGTGCAGGAAGCTGTATCGTCTATTGGTGAGGGTGGTAGCCCTCAGGGAAATCTGGGTCTGTTGCACGATCTTGGGGGACTTCTACCCCCTGTATGTGCTCTTGGTACACCGAATTGTCGTATACATTAAGGGGACTGCTACCCCCAGCTTCATCTACTCTCAAGGAGGCCGAAAGCGCACCCCCGGGTGCCGGAAGCTTCTTTTTGGATCGAGTGCCTAAATAGACATCCCCTGTGGTTGATGGGAACCCCCCGGATGAGGGTCTCCTTGCAATACTGGCCGATATGGCCGGGCTGGAAGAGCATGTCCTCTTTCTTCCCTTGCCAGGAGAAACATTTTGAGTTGAATTACAAGAGGCGAAAGGAAAGTCCTCATCCCTTGGAATTTGCACAGGTGCTGTCTGCTGCAGTCACTGGAAAATCGACTGTCGATCTTCAGGTGTTGCTGATTTGTTGCAACAGCAGTTGATGATAAATTGGGTACAACGACGCCCCGAGAGGGACTCATTGCATGCTGACGCTGTCGTCTTGCGTTTGTGAGTAATCACGTCACGTAAGTCGGTAGAAAGCTGGTCTACCTTTGCACCAATCTTGTGAACTCGAGAACCTCGAGCGCACGGGTACTTAGGCATCATGTTTGCTCCCTGATCCGTGGCTAGTAGAAGCACTTGCTCTGGATCTTCAGAGGGAGACTTTAAAGACCCACCCTGTTCGTTAGTCCTGGAGGACTGGACGTGGGTGGTTCTGTACAACTTTCCGTCAGAAGCCCGTATAACAGTCAACGGGTCCCACTGACAGTCAGCAACTTGGACAGTTGACTGGGCTGGTTGGGCCCGTACTGCCCTAGACTTTTTAACTTAGCACCCGAAGGCGCATAGCAAAAGGAGTCCAGATTAATACATCCCACATCTTTAGTGAGCCGCATGGCGTCGGGCCCGTATGAGAGACGGTCGAACACAGAGCTTCGGACAGGGCCGTATGAGACGTCCTGTTTGAGGCCAGGATTGGTTGTCGCATGGACCATCTTTCTGCGGCTGGCGTCGGCTACCGCATGGATCATTTTCCTGCGGCCAGAGTTGGTTGTCGCATGAGTCGTCTGCCTGTGACCAAAGTTGGCTGCCGTATGGACAGACTGTCGATCTCCTCTATGCGGCTTCTTCTTTGTCCGCATGGAGTTCCCTTGTGCCCCCAAAAACTCAGCATCGTAGTATTTTTCTCTTCTTATTTTGGGGACAGTGGGGTCTTCTGTGGTCGGAAGCAAAACCGTAGGAGAGCTTTGGTCACCGTCTTGGGCTGCAGAAGAAGCTTCTTCGAGAACTTGGTCTGAGGCAACTATTTTATGAACCGACGTCTTGCGAGTACTCTTTGGGTTAGCTCGCTTCAGAGACGGGCTGGCGCTCCCTTTAGAGAGCAATTCTTCAAAGGCTTGTTGGTCGAAGCGAACCACATGCATCTGCTGTATAGAGCCGAGCTTGGACGCGTCATATTGTGTCACCAACTTCTCATCGGAAGAGAAGGATGTCTCCAGTAGAGTCGTCATCGTATTTGCCATAAAAATCAAAGACATGTATTACAGAACACTGAACTTGATTGCAAACTCGCTTGTACAAAGAAAAGCCTAGAAAGAAATCCTAGGAAACAATCTAAGTACAATTGTTTAGTTTTGATTCTGGGGGGTGACGGTGGAGGCTCGGGAAAGTGCTATCAACTCTGCCTTACTCCGTGGACTATCTGATGCAGTCTCTAGCTCGTGAAGAAAATGCTTTTCTTTTGAAGGTTGCCAGCCTTTGCAGGGGTGTGGCACCCTGCTATTTATAATATGATGTATTTTGAGTCGCATAGAAGACTTGCGGCCACGTGGCTGATTAGCACGCGAAGACCCGCTCTTGGGCTGCCATCTGTCGATTTATTGGAATTTTGTTGCAGCAAATCTGGGTAGTTAGGGACTGGGTCCGTTTTCCACGTGTCCCGTTGCGTATGGTGTTCTCAGTCTTCGATCATGTGGGGTCGCATGAGACTCATGCGGCTTGGATCATAGGCTGCATAAAGTTTGGGAACTTTGGGGCCGCATAAGCTGGGCCGCATGAGGTTCATGCGGCTTGGATGACACTCTTTTGGTTGCATGGAGGCATACGAACCCTGCTTTTGGGCGACGTCTCACGTCTTATCTTTCTTGTCGAAGTGCCAGAACTGTCATGTTTTGTCAGGACTTATCATCTTTATCAGTCCAACTGCTCCTCTTGGCTGCATGTCTTCCTTTTACAGCTATTTGTCGACGGGCCGCATATGTCATGCGGCTTTCCTTCTTGCGAACCTGTTTGGCCCGAAGTACCTATGCGGCAATTCGTAATTCGCATGAACTCCATATTTTTTATGCTTCTACAAGCTCGCCATTTAGGAAAGCCATTTTCATATCCATCTGAGTATCACCAACTTATGTGTTGCTGTGAGAGTAATTAACATTCTGATGGTGGTCATCCGGGCTACTGGAGCATACGTGTCAAAATAGTCGATCTCCTGCTTCTGAGAATACCCCTTGGCTACCATCCTAGCCTTGAACTTGTCAACAGTTCCGTCTGCTTTCATCTTTTTCTTGAAGATCCATTTACATCTGATGGGTTTTGCTCCTTCAGGAATATCAACCAACACTCAAGTGTTATTTGAGGTGATTGAATCAATTTTATTGTCTATCGCCTCCCTCTAGAAAATAGTGTTTATGGTCTTCATCGCCTCATCATAGGTAAGCGGATCTACTTCCACATGATAGGTGACAAAGTCATTTTCGAAATCCTTCGGCTTTCTCGTACACTTAGATAACGGCTCAACAAGTTCTGGTTTAACCGTTGTTTCAACAACAACATCTTCTTGGACTACATTCTCATTAAAAACTTCAGTTTCCTGCGCACCCTCATTGTTCTCCGGAACTTTTGCAAGAGCAATGTTCTTGTGCCTTGCAAATTTGTCTTCAAAATATTCTGCGTTGCGAGATTCAATGACATGATTTGATTCAATATCAAGAAATCTTCGAACATCACTCTTTTCGGCATAACCCAAGAATATTGTCTTTGTAGTCCTTGTCCCGAGCTTTTGAATCTTCAGCTGGAAGCTTTACATATGCCAGACACCCCTACACTTGAATGATATTCAAGTTAGGTCTGACTTTGAACCAGAGTTCATGAGGAGTAACGTCCGAAGTTGCATGAGGCACTCTATTTAGAATAAAAGTGGCCATCAATGCAGCTTCTCCCTAGTAGCATTTTGGAAGACCCGCAGTCAACAGCATTGAATTTATCATTTCTGTTAACGTTCTATTCTTTCTCTCTGCTACTCCGTTTGGTTGAAGATAGTATGGAGTCGTAGTCTCGTTGACAATTCCATGTTCTTTGCAGAACAATACGAATTCATGAGACTGGTACTCTCCACCTCGATCACTTCTTATTCTCTTGAGTTGTTGTCCAGCCAGCCGTTCAACCTCGATCCTGAACTCTTTAAACTTCTCGAATGCTTCGTCTTTGGCCTTCAGCAGGTAGACGAATGCGTACTTAGAGAAGTCATCGATGAAGGTAATGAAATACTTCATCCCATCCTTTTTAGAGAATTGTTTGAAGTCACAGATATCAGAGTGTACCAACTCCAGAAGATCTGTGCTTCGATTAACCAGAGGAAATAGTTTCCTTGTAATCTTCGTTTGAGCACAAACTTCACATTTCTCTACCTTACTCCCACATTTGGAGATAAGTCCTAAACTAGATATTCTGTTAATTCTTTTACAATAAACATGTCCTAGTCTATTATGCCAGAACTTAATAGTATAAGCAGAATGAGTGATTGCATTAACAATATTGGACTGATTTATAAGCTGAACTTTAAACATTCCTTCGATATAGAAAGCTTTTCTGAATTATGTTCCCTTTATGGTGTAACGACCCGTACCCAGTGAAAGGCACGAGGAGTAAATACGCCCAGCCTACGCCGCAGTATCGGCGGTAGAACGTTGTCCTGAGTCACAATATCTAACACAGTCTAGAATAAGCTCCGAATGGAGAGTAAATAATAAGTAACTCAATCACAACACTAAGATGGAATAGAAGAGTAAATCTCAAGAGAGTCACAGATATAAATAAAAGTCTAGGTGTAAACTACCAGAATAAAACTCAAGAACAACTCATAATGTCTCAAATAGAAAGACAATAAATACTAAGTCTCAACTAGATTATGGGCAAGTTCTCAGTGACTGCTGGATCCTTCTGATGGTCCACGTCACTAGTGTCATCTAAGCCAATGCTATAATAATTAGGGTATAACTCTTCATCATCACCTGTAAATTTTTTAACATGCCCAATCATGACGGAACGAGCACATATCTCTCACAACAGTTCATATCAGGATTGGACATATAAAGCAAGCTATAGAAAACTATACATGAATCGCTGTAAAGAAAATCAACAAGAGAGAGACAATAAGATGATATATAATATGATAAATAGAGAAATGTAACCATCTACGTGATTTAGAGCATGAATTGGTTATGTAAACGGTTTGGATTGCACATGGATAAACTATGGAGTTGCACATGGATACCTAGTGGGAATAATGATCACATAACCAACTACACTCTCCCTGCCCCCAATCAATATACAAGGATCAAGACATGATATGTTATTGCACAGGGATAACAACTACTTTATACATGGAGCTATTATGGTCATGAGTGTACATGAATAACATATGAGTGTACATGGATAAATATGAATACATGGAGTACATGATGGACACGATAAAGTACATGAACATGATATACTCGATATATCCGAGGGGATAACATCGCATGAAAAGATCCATAGGGTACTAATCCGTGTGAACATCGTGTCAGCATCAAGTATACTAGTCTATAACAAGAGAACATATCCAAACAAGTATGAAAAGATCAGAGAATGTACTCGTCTGGCAAATCGAACTGCTAATGATGAAGTATAGCTAAACCGGGGCAATATAAACCTATTTAAAGTATACACATGTCACAACCAAGTCTACAATATCAAAAGAAATAGCTACAATGCAAGACTACATGCTTTTAGGTCCCTTTTGGTCAAAGTCAACCCTTGGTCAACTCTGGTCAAACCTGGTCAAACCTGGTCAAACATTGGTCAACTAGTCCGTCTACTAATTTTTAGGTCATACACAAAATTCTAGGTCATTCGGAGTTTATTTGAGTTGAATTGGATCAAGTTTGACCCAAAGTTGACTTTTGTCAACTTGGTCAACTTGTCGGCCAATTCGACTAAACTAGGCTCAAAATGACAAACCAAATCTGTTCTAGGACTCCTATGGTTACAACCACAACTATGATCTATTCTAAAAAGGGTTCTCAAGCATAAATAACTATACACATATAGGTATATATACATACACATGCATTTACAACACAAGCCTACTCTTAATTCTAACAAACGGTTGTGTGGGTGTGTAAGTTACTGAAGTGAGTCAAATCTGAGATTAAAACATCAAAACACA
Source organism: Iris pallida (assembly GCA_029216955.1). Lineage (NCBI taxonomy): Eukaryota > Viridiplantae > Streptophyta > Magnoliopsida > Asparagales > Iridaceae > Iris > Iris pallida. The sequence continues at coordinate 20,751,249 of JANAVB010000999.1, read as the reverse complement.
ACCATGGTATGTCATATTTTAATATACTATTATATACATATAGACAAATAGGAAAACTATATATATGTATATATATCTATACCAATGCTCAAAAGGAAGAATTGACAATGGTTTTGAAATAGTTTTAATGAATCAAATCTGGGATTAATTCCCCAAGACCCATTCTCAATATATATATATATGCTTGCAATGGGCTTCAACGGGGTCTTATATGTATATATATATATATATATATATATATATATATATATATATATATATATATATATATATATATATATATATATATATATATATATATATATATATATATATATTTTTATATTATTTTTATATATATATATATATATATTTTGTATATATATATATATATATATATATATATATATATATATATATATATATATATATATATATATATATATAAATATATATATATATTTATATATATATATATATATATATATATATTTATATATATATTTTTATATATATATAAATATATATATATATGTATATATATATATATATATATATATATATATATATATATATATATATATATATATATATATATATATATTTGTATATATATATATATATATATATATATATATATATATATATATATATATATATATATATATATATTTGTATATATATATATATATATATATATATATATATATATATATATATATATATATATATATATATATATATTAAATATATATATATATATATACAAGCTACAAAGATAAGCATATATGCTCATAATTGGTAGAAAAATATGAAATAAATCCAAGAGTTGGTTCTCACAAGTCCAAAACGTCATATACATACTAAAAACTTAGATTTTATAAGTTAAATTACTGGAAATCAAAATATCATATTCAAACTAAAATTTTGCATTTAAAGAAAAACTTATTTTCACACAACGACCAAAATGAGATATACACAAAATAAACCCGCGAAACTCGACATACACATTGGTCTCAACCCACGTGATGCGCTCGTATACTCTCGGGTTTGAAATAGTGTCCGTGTCGTGTCCACAGAATGTGTATCTGAAAAATCTGATACCGCGTGACAACGTGCACGCGTGCGTGCGTTCTTGCTCGATTGAGCGCCGCACACACAACGAAAAGCCCCGTGCTCGTGCACGTAGCTGGGGGGTCCTGGGTTAGGTCTAGGACACGGCAACACAGTGACACGTCGTGTCGAGGCGACGTACGCAGCCTCGCACCTGCACGCGGTCTGCTGTGCGCGCGCGCGTGCCCTCCTACACGCGGTTCAGTCCTCGTGGCTTGCTCGTCGGGCCACGCCACAACGCGGGATTGATCCCTCGGGTAGTTTAGGTATAGGTCGACATGTCCCAGGTCCTGGAATGGATCTTCGTTGCGTCGAGAGCACGTACGAAGTCCGTTTCAGCGACAAAAATCAGCCCGAGTGTACAGTGCGGCTGACCAGTGCACGCGCGATTACTCCGCGCTCGCTCGACGAAACGTCGTAAAATTTTACGGGCATGTGGGCAGAGGTTTCCCCTACGTGCTCGTAAAATTTCACGCAAGACGGATCTCAGTGCGTCGAGTTATGACGCACAGACAGCAGGGCGTGCACGGGACCGTGCACGGGATCTCGTGCACGTGTGTCCGTGTCCGAAATGCCGCTGAAAAGTCATCAATTTCAAATCTGTCTTCACAAAAGTTTATTAAAATGATATTATCTAAACATCCATGAAGACAGAATCGAAAAATAGCAACTTTCAATCCTAAGCGGTATTTCGTCGAACACGTGCCGTAAAGGACCGACACGTGTCCGATACCGCTATCAAACGAAGTCAAAATCCAACTAAACTTCATGGGCAAGTCTAGGGCACCTATATGTATGCAAAATTGAAAAAAAAATTCAGAATAACTATGGTAGAAAAGGGTTTACCTATTGAGTGTCGAAAACTCTATAAACGGAGTCCCTCGATTGTCGTGTCGGCCACTTTCCCTCAAGAAATTGCCTCCGCCTCCTCGTTAGCAATGCTCCATAAGATCCTCCTCTCCAAGACGAGTGCAACAGAGTTCGTTTAGGGAGAAACAGACTCCGGATGAAGAAAATGGAGTTTTTTGAAAAGGAGATCTCTTAGGGTTCACTTATGGAGGCTAAAACTTCACAAATGAAAAGAGAGGGGAGGGTGTACTGCTGTGGGCATCCAAGGTAGGGGTCTCTAGGGTTAGTATTTCACTTGGGCTAACTCTTTCTTAAGTAAGAATAAGGCCCAAGTCAAAAAGGCTAAAAAGGCTACATGAAAAAGGCTTAAAAATTATTTAAAAGCCTTCAAAATTAAACCCAAGTCCTAAATAAATTCTAATAGATGAAAAATAATTTCTAAGGCATGGTTAGGCTCATATACAATGTCCACTAAGGTTAAACCAATTGCTAGCACGGCACAAGTCAAAATATTTAGAAAATCACAAAATGGCCAAAATGGCAAAAATGACTAAAATCATTTAAACCACTCCAAAAATAGAGATTTAAATCTAAATAATTTTTAAAAACCAAAATGTGAATTTTAATTACATTATTAGGCTTCTAGTGAAGGTTGACAAAGGTCAAACTACTTATACTACCAAGTCACCAGTCTACAACCAATCAAATCACACTGCAATCAATCCGATTAATAAATAGATAAAAATTCAAATAAAAATCATAAAAATTCAAATAATTCACAATTACTAAAATACCCTTGAAATTGAAAAGTGAGTGTGACAAATCTATCCTCCTTAAAATAATTTTGTCCTCGAAATTAAGATGATCCTACTCCTTCTAGACAAATCCCCAACAATCATGGCCTTAAGAAAACTTATCTAAATCATGCAATTGGAAGATATCATACATGATTGTGGCAGGTAATCAGTCTGGGGTCTCATCTAGCCACTATAGTCATATTAGATCAAAAGTAGTCCTAAGGTATCAAAACATACAAACAATATGGTAGGGTACAGTAATCATCAAGACAGGATAAGGTATAGGTAAGGAACTCACCTCTACTTGGTATGGTAGCTGGAACTCTCTCACGAAGGTAGGCCTCGACTAGGGGCAAGTGTAGTAGGACAGTCTCGTATCTTATGTACAGCTGACCCACAAAATAGACACAATCCTAGTCTCTTCCTACAGTCCTTCCATACGTGCCAAGGCTTCTTACAGAAGGTACAGGTAGGTACCCACTCAACTGGCCTCTGCTGGACAGGAATCTGAACTGGATAGGCTGGTCTAGGCTGGAAGCCTGGGTACTCCTGAGGCTCTGGGTATAAACTGCTCTTCGCTCTCTTGGGGATAGGCTCTCCCCTCGAATGCATGTAATCCCACAACAGTTGGATACTGAGACTCTGCTCTCTCATAAGCTCAGCCTGAAGTCTCTGTACCTCCCGCACATCCTGAAGAAGTCTGTAAATATGAGTCCTATTAGGAATGGCATGGGGTACCACTCCAGGAGGCGAAGGAAGGCCCTCAGTCTCCGGCTGAACTGCAACCCTCTCCCGAAGGATAGGAGATGAAGGAAAACTCTCCAATGAGGCTACTAACATCTCCTGAGCAATAGAAGGAGGAAATACAATCTCGGTCTCATCCGGACTTTCAGCTGTGCACTGGGGACAGACTCTGGTCATGGGTGCCATTCTGGAAAAGATAAGAAAAAATAATAAATCATCGAACTGTAAAGCAGTCTATCATCCTATATGAAAACTGGTGATTATAAAACAACTTAAATTAACTATAAAGCGTTACTATTCTAAAGATGATCAAAATCGAAAGTTTAAAGCACGACTGTCAATAAAATTGAAATTCAATCACGATATATATAAAAGAAAATTTAGTCTCGGCACGATCTAAGTTGATCAATCTCTGAGCAAATCAAGATTTGGGCAAAACGGAGAATAAGGTCATCAAAGTCTGAGCACGAGCATCCAAGGATGGACATCTAGGTCACAATTAAGTTTAATTCAATTGAGTACAACCTATGATATTAATATGATAAGAAAAAATGATCAAAGTTGATTGGTCGTGATCAAGGAAGTTAGGGTTCAATGATATTTAAAACTTTTAAGGATACTTCAAAGATATGGAATAAGTCAATTTTCTCATTTTGATAGGGAAAACAGAAGACAATGTTTCATATGGAAGTCAAGTTAATCATCTCTCTCTCATACCATCAAGCTTATCTAATCATCATTTGTCAGTCTTATCTTTATCTCATAAGTCCAAATATAAAAATCAACCTTTATATGACTACCACCAAGAATTTATACCCTTTTGTTATGAAGATTGGACCTTGTCATGATCATCATAGGCTCAATTATTAAATTCCTAAACATTATTCATGAAGCATACCCTTTTATTTATTAGCACTCATTACTAACCACTTAGTCATCTTTAAATCCAAATTATTCCACCTTGTCTCAAATTAGATCCGAAACCTCTAAATCAAGTTTTATGAAATCCTTGAACTTGTTCAAATTACTCTCCTCGTGCTATTCAATCTGAAACTACTAGACCTTACAAAATTTATTCTCCATTAAAATCAACCTTCATATTTCCTTCAACGTACACCCTCAAATATCATTCTCCTTAAAATTTAAAATTTTTTCAAAAATCTCTATATTTTTTTTAATTCAAAAATCCCTGCGTTTTTTTTTGTTCTTAACCATTTTCTTGCAATATCATATTCAATTTCGTATTACCATCGAATACAGTTAAAATCTCTTCTGCATTACTAAGTCCCTAAATTTAACATCATAGCCTTAAAGTGAACGTCTCAAGAATCAATAAGCAAAATTTATCCAAGTCCTCAACTATGTCGACCTCGAATATCCTCGTCAGCTAAAAAATGCATCTATTATCTACATCCAAATATTTCCCTGTGTGTGATCGTTCCTAGATTGATAATATAAATCTCTTGATTTCATTCTCACTTTTTGCCACATCCCTATCTCAAAATTCTATATCAAAGACCAACTTTTTATATCCCTACCTAGATTATCATGAGATAACAAATTACGTCCTTTTTGAGCTAGATGATTTACGTCACTTCCTCGACCTTTCTAAGGTAAAAAGGTATGGAGATTCAAAGGTTTCAAAGTATAGATGGCAGAATTAGACATGAGATGGTGATTGATGTAATTGGGATAGAGTTGACTAAGATAAGGAAAAATGGAAATGCAAAAAATAATGGCAAGAAAGAAATAATGATAAAACTTGTTCTTGCTCATCTGTTCGAAGGAATGAACGAATTTTGAGATATAATCTCATAACCATACACGTCTTCCTGAAATCATGTTGCTAGAATTTTGCCATGCCAGTAAGCATAGCTGCAATAAACAATAGAGTCCGTAACTGAGTTATACACCCTATAATCATGTTATTTAGAATTCTTACCTCGCCAACCGGTATGGCTGCAAGAAAAATCTAAATTTTATAACTAGGATAAGTATATCAAAATTAGGCTCTATGTCCTTGTCTTGCTAGCCAGTATGACTGTGATAAATTCTAATCCCACAATAAAGTAGACATTTACCTTTCTCACTATCCTTATCAAGTATGTTATCAGGTTATACCCTAAATTCCAAAATAAAATAAAGATAAATATATAAATATATTTAAATACAAACTCAAAGTTAACAACTAATCATCAAGATTCAAAATTCAATAATGAATCCATCAAAATCGAATTCAATAATAAGGATTAATGAGTGAATCAAATAAGTAATGAGTGAATCAAGTTAGAAAGAAGGATTTCAGATCGAGTTAAAATAAGATTCTCAGGGGTCGTCCCAGGAATCTCTCAAGGAATCCTAACAGTGATTGAGTATCCTCTCATTCTAACACTTTGCTTCCTATACTCTATAGCAGGCTCGTAGTAGTACAACTAAATTGTCGTACTATCACGACATCGCACTAATGCGAATCTGGTCCTATATGGACCGGAGAGATGGAATCGTATCTCCATAACTATCTTGAAGACAGATCAAACAAGGTATCAATTACTAAAAAAGAAGCAAAATCATCAAAGGAGGATAGTTGTTTTCAAAAGAAGACAATTAACAGCAAGAATTTGATAAGAGTTTTCCTAATGTGATTGAGTACCTTAACTTATATCTTATATCCTACTGCAGGCTGTAATGATACTCTAGTTCGAGTATCACTACGGAATCACACTAGTTGCGATTGGGGACCTGCATGGGCTACCACTAAAAACGTATCATGATCTGTACCCAGTGAAAGGCACGAGGAGTGAATACGCCCAGCCTACGCCGCAGTATCGGTAGTAGAATGTTGTCCTGAGTCACAATATCTAACACAGTCTAGAATAAGCTCCGAATGGAGAGTAAATAATAAGTAACTCAATCACAACACTAAGATGGATAGAAGAGTAAATCTCAAGGGAGTCACAGATATAAATAAAAGTCTAAGTGTAAACCACCAGAACAAAACTCAAGTACAACTCATAATGTCTCAAATAGAAAGACAATAAATACTAAGTCTCAGTTAGACTATGGGCAAGTCCTCAGCGACTGTTGGATCCTCCTGAGGGTCCACGTCACCAGTGTCATCTAAGCCAATGCCATAATAAGTAGGGCAGAACTCTTCATCATCACCTATAAATTTTTCAACATGCCCAATCAGGACGAAACGAGCACATATCTCTCACAACAGTTCATATCAGGATTGGACATATAAAGCAAGCTATAGAAAACTATACATGAATCGATGTAAAGAAAATCAACAAGAGAAAGACTATAAGATGAGATATAATATGATAAATAGAGAAATGTAACCATCTACGTGATTTAGAGCATGAATTGGTTATGTAAACGATTTGGGTTGCACATGGATAAACTATGGAGTTGCACATGGATACCTACTAGGGATAATGGTCACATAACCAACTACACTCTCCCTGCCCCCAATCAATACACAAGGATCAAGACATGATATGTTATTGCACATGGATAACAACTACTTTATATATGGAGCTCATATGGTCATGAGTGTACATGAATAACATATGAGTGTACATGGATAAATATGAATACATGGAGTACATGATGGACACGATAAAGTGCATGAACATGATATACTCGATATATTCGAGGGGATAACATCGCATAAAAAGATCCATAGGGTACTAATAATAATCCGTGTGAACATCGTGTCAGCATCAAGTATACTAGTCTATAACAAGAGAACATATCCAAACAAGTATGAAAAGATCAGAGAATGTACTCGCCTGGCAAATCGAACTGCTGATGATGAAGTGTAGCTAAACCGGGGCAATATAAACCTATTTCAAGTATACACATGTCACAAACAAGTCTACAATATCAAAAGAAATAGCTACAATGCAAGACTACATGCTTTTAGGTCCCTTTTGGTCAAAGTCAACCCTTGGTCAACTCTGTTCAAACCTGGTCAACGCTGGTCAAACCTGGTCAAACATTGGTCAACTAGTCCGTCTACTAATTTTTAGGTCATACTAAAATTCTAGGTCATTTGGAGTTTATTTGAGTTGAATTGGATCAAGTTTGACCCAAAGTTGACTTTTGTCAACTTGGTCAACTTGTCGGCCAATTCGACTAAACTAGGCTCAAAATGACAAACCAAATCTTTCCTAGGACTCCTATGGTTACAACCACAACTATGATCTATTCTAAAAAGGGTTCTCAAGCATAAATAACTATACACATATAGGTATATATACATACACATGCATTTACAACACAAGCCTACTCTTAATTCTAACAAATGGTTGTGTGTGTGTGTAAGTTACTGAAGTGAGTCAAATCTGAGATTAAAATATCAAAACACAACCATGGTATGTCTTATTTTAATATACTATTATATACATATAGACAAATAGGAAAACTATATATATGTATATATATCTATACCAATGCTCAAAAGGAAGAATTGACAATGGTTTTGAAATAGTTTTAATGAATCAAAATCTGGGATTAATTCCCCTCGACCCATTCTCAATATATATATGCTTGCAATGGGCTTCAACGGGGTCTTACTTATATATATATATATATATATATATATATACAAGCTACAAAGAAAAGCACATATGCTCATAATTGGTAGAAAAATATGAAATAAATCCAAGAGTTGGTTCCACAAGTCCAAAACCTCATATACATACTAAAAACTCAGATTTTATAAGTTAAATTACTGGAAATCAAAATATCACATTCAAACTCAAAATTTGCATTTAAAAAAAAAACTTATTTTTCACACAACGACCCAAAATGAGATATACACAAAATGAACCCGCGAAACTCGACATACACATTGGTCTCAACCCACGTGATGTGCTCGTATACTCTCGGATTCGAAATCGTGTCCATGTCGTGTCCACAAAATGCGTATCGGAAAAACCCTATACCGTGTGACAACGTGCACGTGTGCATGCGTTCTCGCTCGATTGAGCGCCGTACACACAACGAAAAGCCTCGTGCTCGTGCACGTAGCTGGGGGTCCTGGGGTAGGTCTAGGACATGGTAACAAAACAACACATCGCGCCGAGGCGACGCAAGAACCCCGTACCTGCACGCGGCCTGCTGCGTGCGCGTGCGTGCCCTCGTACACGCAGTTCGGTCCTCGTGGCTTGCTCGTTGGGCCACGCCATGACTCGAGATTGATCCCTCGGGTAGTCTAGGTATAGTTCGACGTGTTCCAGGTCCTGGAACGGGTCCTCGTCGCGTCGAGAGCACGTACGAAGTCCGTTTCAGCGACAAAAATCAGCCCGAGTGTACAGTGCGGCTGACCAGTGCACGCGCGATTACTCCGCGCTCGCTTGACGAAACGTCGTGAAATTTTACGAGCATGTGGGCAGAGGTTGCCCCTACATGCTCGTAAAATTTTACACAAGACGGAGCTCTGTGCGTCGAGTTATGACGCACATACAGCAGGGCATGCACGGGACCGTGCACGGGATCTCGTGCACGCGTGTCCGTGTCCGAAATGTCGCTGAAAAGTCATCAATTTCAAATCCATCTTCACAAAATTTTATTAAAATGATATTATCTAAACATCCATGAGAATAGAATCGAAAAACAGCAACTTTCAATCCTAAGCGGCATTTCGTCGAACACGTACTGTAAAGGACCGACACGTGTCCGATACCGCTATCAAATGAAGTCAAAATCCAACCAAACTTCATGGGCAAGTCTAGGGCACCTACATGGATGCAAAATGAAATAAATTTCAGAATAACTACGGTAGAAAAGTGTTTACCTATTGAGTGTCAAAAACTCAATAAACGGAGTCCCTCAGTTGTCGTGTCGGCCGATTCCCCTCAAGAAATTGCCTCCACCTCCTTGTTAGCAATGCTCCAGCAGATCCTCCTCTCCTAGACGAGTACAACAGAGTTCGTTTCGGAAGAAACGGACTCCGGATGAAGAAAATGGAGTTTTTGGAGAAGGAGATCTCTTAGGGTTCACTTATGGAGGCTAAAACCTCATAAATGAAAAGAGAGGGGAGGGTGTACTGCTGTGGGCAGCTAGGGTAGGGGTCTCTATGGTTAGGGTTTCACTTGGGATAACTCTTTCTTAAGTAAGAATAAGGCCCAAGTCAAAAAGGCTAAAAAGGTTACATGAAAAAGGCTTAAAAATCATTTAAAAGCCTTCAAAATTAAACCCAAGCCCTAAATAAATTCTAATATGTGAAAAATAATTTCTAAGGCATGGTTAGGCTCCTATACAATGTCCACTATGGTTAAACCAATTGCTAGCACAACACAAGTCAAAATATCTAGAAAATCACAAAATAGCCAAAATGGCAAAAATGACTAAAATCATTTAAAGCACTCCAAAAATAGAGATTTAAATCTAAATAATTTTTAAAAACCAAAATATGAATTTTAATTACATTATTAGGCTTCTAGTGAAGGTTGACTAAGGTCAAACTAGTTATACTACCAAGTCACCAGTCTACAACAAATCAAATTACACTGCAATCAATCTAATTAATAAATAGATAAAAATTCAAATAAAAATCATAAAAATTCAAATAATTCACAATTACTAAAATACCCTTGAAATTAAAAAGTGAGTGTGACATATAGACATCACCATCTGGCCAGCATTGATGTCCATCCTTAGGCCTGCGTTACAGAGTAGGCCTCCAGAGATCAGGTTCTTTGCGATAGCAGGTACATGCTTCACACCTTGAAGCGTCAGAGACTTCCCAGAAGTCAGCTTCAATACCACCGTCCTGATCCCTTGCACTTCAGTTTGTGTCTGGTTCGCCACCATAACAACTACAGAAATTGGTGTGTAGGTGGTGAACCACTCTTTGCTTGAGCAGACATGACAGGTGGCCCCAGTGTCTACCCACTAGCCAGAGTCAGCCCCCGTCGCAGTGACCTGAGGAATCATTGCAATAACGTCAGTGATCATTGAAACCTTACTAGGCTCACCTTGCTCTGATTGCTTGATCTTAGATTTGTATTCACTCTTGAAATGATCCTTCTTGCCACACTTGAAGCAAGGCATCTGAGCCTTTGACTTCTGATATTTGAAGGAAGTCCCCTTCACTTTCAAATTGTTGGGGTCCTTCTTCTTGATGTGGGAAGTCGCATACTTTTTCTTTGATTCATTGGTGTGAACCAAATTGGCGTTAGCCAGCTGTTTGGACAGAGCGTCCACCTTCAGTTGAGCCCTCATTTGGCCTTCAACATAGATTTCTTGCAGGAGATCTTCCAGACTGATCTCCAACTTCTTCCATGCATATTTGCATGGAACTTGCTTCACCCAGCGGGGAGCTTTGAGATGATCCCTCCAACAACAAACTTGTCGGGGAGGGACATCGCCTCATCTTCCAGCTTCTGTCGCAGCTTCAGGAACTCCTTCACCTGCGGCAGCATAAACTTTTCATCTTCAAAGAGCCACTTGTGATATTTTTCAACCATAAATATTTTGCTCATGTTCTTGTCTTCTTCATAAAGTTTTTCTAGAGACTTCCATATCTCTCTGGCAATAGTCTTCTTAGTGTATGATTCAGCCAGGGAGTCCTGCATAGCATTTAGGATTAAAAGCCTACAGATGCTATTCTCCCTTCTCCATTTGGCCTGGTTTTTAGTAGCTACAGTAATTGCGACTGCAGACCCAGTTTCTGGAATAGTACGTTCTTCTTCAAAAAGAACATGATCAACTTGAGAAAGTTGAAGATTGAGAGTAACTTTTCTCTTCTAGGCTTGATAGTGCTCTCCATCAAATTGTTCTAACTTGCAGAAGTTAGGATTGATGAGTGAAGCATGAAAGCTTTCCATCTTGTGAAATCATGCTTTGAGATTGTTAGTCCCGGGGCGTAATTTTTCGATAGAAAAATGAGAAATGAAACGATTGTAAAAATAACATTTCGTAGCAACACTTCAAAGAATGTGCACGACAGAGATCCTTGGAGGATTCTGGAAAACGAATTCAAATATAGTGCTTCTAAAAAGAAGGTACAAATGAATCGTTAGCAGCAGCAGCGATTGTCCACTAACAGTTTCTGATTAGATTAGAACTGTTCTCGTTCAGAACGAGTAGAAGTGGATAGAAGGAGAGGATGGCCTGCTGGGGTGAATGATCACCGGTGCTCAAAGCTTGATTCGTCCCACACGAACAGCTTCCAGAAACCAACAAGTTCGACGGAGAATTTTTCGAACACTCTGCTCTTCTGACTCCTCGGATGGCGTGGACTCCTGCCCTAAGTTGTGCTGATGCACTTCTCTTCTCTCTTGAACTCTCTGAAAATTCGTAAGGAATTGTGTTCTAAATACTTGTATCGAGAGAGAGAGAGAGAGAGAGAGAGAGAGAGAGAGAGAAGCTTATATAGGCTGCACTGTAACTGTCCAGTTAGCAAAATGTTCGGGACGTGGAAAAAAACCGTCCCGAATATTCTGTAACTGCTCAAATCGTGTCCAATCGTGCACAGACACGATTTGAGCCAACTGGTGCACAACGCGTGCCAATTGCGCCGCTTGCTCCCGCGCGCACATGCGCACTGTGCTCACCCCGTGCTAAGTGCAAAGTTCGCCAACAAAACGCCACATGAGCCCGAGTCCGAGTCGAGTCTACGGAACTTAGCTCCCATGGAATAAATTCCAAGAGCAAAAAGCATTAAACTTTACCATAGAGTCTTATCCTTACCTCCTAGTAAAATCACCCACATGGTTCCCTCCTTAGGGTCATCGCCTCATGTGCACACCTCAACTACATACCTAGTATATATTGAGATACTACTCATGTTGCTTTTCCAATGTGAGACTAAAATTACTAAACATGTTGAGAGCAAGCTCTCTACATGTCAAGAAAAAAGCTCCAACATATTTCAGCATAACACGTTCAACACTCGACAGAGGAGAACGGTCTAACACCATAGTAAACGAGGTTGGAAGGTACTAGAAATCCTCCCGCCTAATGAACTAGGTGATAATACTAGTTACTAACTCCTATAATTTACTTTTCATGCCCCCAGGAATCCCTATGTGAATCATGCTAAGATAATGCTAGACTCGAACAATCACAAGGAAGGAAAGAAGCATCCTAGATGTAGTCCACGGCAGTAGGTATAATAAGAAAACAAAGATGTGAAGTGCAAGCGGCCAATATGCCATATAGTGACATGTCGCATGTGTACCAGCCATGTATTGAGTTTATACATAACAACATGTATTGAGCCAAGTTGTTATACAACGGTATGATACTGTATAAACAAGATACAATCTCATTCCTATATTAATACTAATATTTTCTATGATATATATTATGATTGACCCAGAGTATTCATGATATATACATGTGATGTGATGCACTATATAATGGGGCTATGCAACGGGCATCCTATAAACCATTTAATATAAAATAGGTCAACTTGACAGCCATACTGAAACCATATATACAATAAATAATAGATACAATGTACTATGAGATATAAGATCAATCTGATATTCGTAGATCATCATCACCCGTGAAAATCCGTGGACAATATACCAATGTACCAAGCTAGGCCCTACTTAGTCCCCGTCGCGTTTGACAGTCCAAATCTTGTAAATGAGTGACATAGACGTAGGTAATCGTACCAGGTACAACATGCCAATTTTTAAGACGGTCAACGAACAATTCGGCCAGAAAATCGAGCACTGAAAATAGGGAAATAGGGTAGCTCTCTGTCATGTTCCTGATCCACTAAGGTACCGTCTGGGAAGGGTGGAAAATGGAAGGAAGGAAAAAGTTGAGGGAAAAGTGAGAGAAAAATTTTAAATGATGGTGTTTGGAAAGGGGGATAGAACATGGGGGAGAAAAATTTGAGAGGAAAAAGTAGGTGGGTCCCACCAAAAAAATTTTCTCCCAAATGTGAGAGAAAAATGGAGAGAGATGAGAGGAATTTGAGTGAATTTACCCCACCACCCCTCAAAAAGTTAAAATTAAATCATCATTTGAGAATACCAAGAAGAAAATAGTAATTATACATATATACATAAACAAATAAAAAATTATTTTTAAACTTTTCCTTTCCCTACTTTTTGTCCATCCAAACAAAGGAAGAAAAAATTAACTTTCCTCCATTTTCCTTCCCCTCCATTTTTCTTCCCCTCAAATTTTCCTCTCCCTCCTCCCAAATGTTCCCAAACACAGTGTAAGTATAACTCAATAGTAAGTCTGACAGTTGCCTCGTTCACTGTATTTTCATATGATTCTTTTGCTTCTTGTCCCGACACATTTATGCGAGTTGGGCTATGACCCCACGAATTTTCCGAAAGTGCATGTTCATGCATATGCATTCACGCAAAAACAAGTTTCTGACATGGAAATGACACACAATGCAACTGTGAGATCTCATCGAATCAAAGTCCAGTCAAGCCATGCATGCTCGTATCCACGAGTACAAACACGTCACTAAAAAGGCAAATCCGGAAGATATTCCAAGGAAAAGCTATTGTCTAAGTGGTAAAATAAAATAAAAAACATAATTTCAATAGAAACACAATGAGGCCATTTCCAAAAACAATGTGTACTTGGCTATGGGTGGATGTTTATATATATATATATATATATATATATATATATATATATATATATATATATATATATATATATATATATATAGAGAGAGAGAGAGAGAGAGAGAGAGAGAGAGAGAATGGGTTAAGTGCAATATAGTTTGTATATCATCAGGGAAATGTATGTAGTCCTTGGATCAAAATTCGATGGCTATGCTCAACAGATTTCCATATTGCTATTATTGTTTTCATGTTTGGCAGTATATAGGCAGTATACTATCAGTATAGTGTCTGTAGGACCGTTGAGAATCTCTAGAGGGGGATAAATAGAGTGTGTGTGTGCAGCAAAAAATATTACCAATTAAAAAATAGAACTATATACTATGGCAGGTAAATGACAGTAAATAAATTGCAGTAAACTAAGAGTTAACATGATCAAACTCAGTGACACAGTGATATATACTGGTTTACCTCTGAGATGACTAGTCCAGTCTCGAGCACTATTGCTCGATGTTAATCTACTATAGCACAAGCTAATTGAGAGCTTGCAGTCTCTTACAATACCGTGCTTGACGACGAGCGCACGAAAGACTCCAGAGGACGATTTAAAAATTGGAACATTTTCTACATGCAGCCTCCGATACAACTCTTCAACACCAAACTCTAGATTGAAACAGAAACTGTACTAGCTTGGCTAAGAGTAGTATAGGCTTCATTTAAAAGTGTAGCTCGTAGAAAATACTTAGGAATGAATAGAGAAGAGAAGGAATGAGTGATTTGGAAATGAAAAGTTCTTCTTTATTTATAGTATTTTTGTAGACCGAATTCGGGCAGAGTTCGGTCAGAGTTCGGATGCAGAAATCTCGCATTCGAACGTTGTATGCAGATTTAGAGAGAATACAAAATCAAATTTGAAATTGGCTGGGCCAAACTCAGGCTGAGTTGTGGCCGAGTTCTGACTGGGTTAGGATAGAATAGTTTGGGCTAAATATGTTGGGTTTTGGGATTTTTAGAATACGGACTTTTGGATTTTTGATATGTGGATAGGTTGGTTATAATATTTGTGGACTGAGAAAACCTAAGCCAGTGCCGATCCTGATTAATCTTACATATTCTTCCTAGACTCAAAAAATAAAATTACAGAAGAAATATGAAAATGGTTGATCTTGATTCCATTGCCTTTGGGTTCTTGATGATGTTTGTACTCTGTAGTAGTAGTACGTAGATTTAGGATGCATACATTCTTCTGACTTGAAACCTATAAATTTATATTAGTATATGTATTTTTGCGCATCGATCAAAGTTGACGTTGATTATCAAAATCAGGTGTGATCATTAACCAATGGGCCAACAGTCACTACAAAAATACTGTTAATTACCGACGGACGTCAGCGACGACAGTAAATTCGTCCCTAATTAGCGACGTACTTGTGACTGACTTGTGACGAATAATTTACGTAAAAATAATTCAATTGGACGTCACCGAATCCATCGCCAGTCCGCCGCTAGTTTTCTTCCGACGCCTCAACGACGGAATTTTTCGTCGCTGAGCTTCTGTAAAAGTTACCCCCCATACTCATTCTAAAAATGTTCCCAAAATTTTAATTTCCCCCCAACTTCCCTCCTCCCGCTCCCTCGACTCCCTCGCTCATCTCCGGCGACCCCTCTCCGGCGACCCCCATCTCCGCTCCTCTCTCCGACCCCCATCTCCGCCCCCATCTCTGACCCCTCTCCGGCGACCCCCTCCCCCTTTGCCCCCTCTGTCCCTCTATCAGACCCCCTCCTCGACCCCCTCACCGCCCCCGCTCTCTGTGCCTCCCCTCTCCGCCATCCCTCTGCCACCATCTCTGCCCTCCTCGACCCCCTCTGCCCCCCTTCTGCCCCCCCCCTCTGCCCCCCTTTCCCCTCTTCGCCCCCCTCCCACCTCTGTCCCCCTTTCCCTCCCTCGCCGCCCCATCCTCTGCCTCCCTCCGTCCACCCCCCTCCTCGGCTCCTCTCCGACGATAGGGCAACCCCCATTCCTCAAGTAATGACCTAACTTTTTTCTCTAATAATTTTTGTTGACACGGACACGATATGCTTCTCGGACACGAAAATTATGACACAATATAGTAGCTAGGGCTTTGGACACGGATACAGACACGAACACATTATAGTAGCTAGGGTTTTTGGTATTCGTACATTATTTGAAATTCGTTATGGCCGATACTAACCCGATTTCGATAGCTAACCCAAAATTCGTTAATGTAGTAGCTAGGGTTTTTGAATCCAATTTCGATAAGGCTGATACTAACCCGATTTCGATATTACCGATTTCGATATCGATACTCATAGGAATGGTATGATACCAGTTTCGATATCCGATATTCGATTATGATATAAGGATATCCAATTCCAATTCGATAGGCCGATACTATTCCGATAGGCCGATACTAACCCGATACGGACACTAAGATATTGAATCCGATTTCGATAAGGCCGATACTATTCCGATTTTGATATTACCGATTTCGATATTGATACTCCTATGAATGGTCTGATACCGATTTCAATATCGATACTCATAGGAATGGTTGATATTACCGACTTCGATATCGATACTCATAGAAATGGTGTGGACATGGATACGGATACGGACATGGACACAATGTAGTAGCTAGAGTTTTTGGTATTCGTAAATTATTCGAAATTCGTTAAGGCCGATACTAACCCGATTTTGATAGCTAACCCGAAATTCGTTAATGTAGTAGCTAGGGTTTTTGAATCCAATTTCGATAAGGTTGATACTAACCCGATTTTGATATTACCGATTTCGATATCGATACTCATTGGAATGGTATGATACCAGTTTCGATATCCGATATTCGATTATGATATAAGGATATCCAATTCCAATTCGATAGGCCGATACTATTTCGATAGGCCGATACTAACCCGATACGGACATTAAGATATTGATCTGATTTCGATAAGGTCGATACTATTCCAATTTTGATATTCCTTCAGCATCTACTCCTACCGGTGCAGGTGCCCCGTCTTCTACGTCGGAGACTACACCTGTCACTCATACTGCGACAAACCCATATCCTGGCCTTTTGGTCGACCGTGAGTGTACATACGTCGACCAGGATTTACAGACCCTCCTACCCTACCAGAGCGCCAATATCACTCGTATCGAGCTGTGGGCCGATGGAACGACGTAAGTATACTAGTGTTAGTAGACACATTTATTCATACTCTATTTATTACATAATCGTACATTGTTTTGTTTATTCCAGGTTCTTTCCGGTCCAGGCTGGTAGAGATTTGGGGGAGTTGATGCATCGACAATTCCATGGTCCCTATCTGAACTTCGGGGACATCCCAGTTGATAGACGATTCATTTGGCTCGAGATGCTTGAGGTATGTCTAAATAATATCGTCTTTGTTTACAATATTTCTTAAATATTTGCTTATTTGTTTTTATTTATCATTATTTTTAGAAGTCGTACTGGTGGCCGGCGCAGAGATCAGGCGATCCGGAAGTACTACAAGTCCGTCGCCAGCAAGAGGTTGAGGGATATGGTCAACAACCAGAGGGCATTGTCTACACTAAATAGCGCTCCTCGCAAGGAGTGGTTGAAGGAGGAATTCTGGGAGGAGATGAAGAAGAAGATGGACACTCCGACCTATAAGGCCAAGTGTGAGAAGGAAAAGGCTGTCAGTGCTAAGGGTGGTCACCACACGGGTGGATCTATCCCAATTACAGAGCATTATCAACGGCTGGTGAGTATTATTATTTGTTATTTCTTCAATTGTTTAAGTTTAATGTTTAATTATAAATTGATGTTTAATTGTTACTGTCACGATCCGTCCCAAATAATCTGGGTTTAGTCGGATCATGTCCAGCCTGCACCGTGGTGAGATGGCGGCAGTAAGCTGCATCAAGTAGTGAACACAAACATGCAGAAGATCTAACAGAAATAAAACACTTTATTGAATTGAAAGTGAGTCCGAAAGTAACCACCATTAATAACAACATTCAAAGAAATTTCATTTATTACATTGTTTAAAAAGGAAAAGTGCTAATCCAACAGCTAAGGTTCTGGGGTTCCTGGTTCAGCCTCTACGAGACTCGAGTTTGTCCCGTAGAAAGTACAGTAGGGCAGCTCCTCTTCGTCACAGTCACCTAAAAATGTTGTCTCCAGTCAGGAGGGAGCAAGTAACATACCACATCCACAACTAGCATTCCTAAGATAATAACTAAATGGAAAAATACGAGACATTTATGTAAGATTATAATTTTGTATTTAAATATAGTAAAATGAGACTAGCAAGTGTAAAAAATAATCAATGTCATGCATGATGTAATACTAGGCTAGTGTTTGAGTATATAACAGGGCCTATGACCGGCTGGTGAGGCAATATGTATACTAACGTTTTGGCCAAAACGAATAGTATACGGTACGGCTCAACCCACAATGAGGTTGGGGTTAGCGCAGACGAGAAACGAGCAAGTTTTGGCTTTGGTCACAGACGTTATACTACTCCCCCAAGCAATCCCCGAGCAATGAGTCAATGAGTCAATAATCAAATAATCCGACATGTCAAGATAGCCATCCAGCCATCTATCTTCCTACGTGGAGTCCGAGAGGGAACCACGGTGATTCAGTATAACTAGACTACTAAAACTTGCCTCAGAGTATTTCCTGACTTGACAGCAACCAGAGTGTAACCGCTAGGGTTTTATGGAGCAGGACCTACAAGATCGTAGTACCGTTTTAGTAACCAGAACTACGTCCTAATTTCCTAATTCTAAGGTACAATACTAGAGCTAAGTCTGGCAGGTTGGTGAACCTAATTGGAAATAATATTATACATAAAAATAGGTTTTGTTACATATCTAATAATTGACAAATAATCGTTTTAACTGAAATATAGGTTTTGTCAAAAATAACAAATATTTAGAAAATGACTTTAAATTGTATTTCTTAGAGATTAATAAATCTTAGGAAATTAGATTTATCTAACTAATATTTTAAAATAGAAATTGTACCGAACGTTTATTAATAAAACGATTTTCCTTAGAAAATACATTTTTAACCATTTTTCGTAAATTAGAGAAAAATAACTTCTTAAATATTTAAAAAATAGCACTTTTGCATAAAAAAATACGGTTTTACTAAAATAATGATTTTAAACTAATATCAAAACATTTTCGATTAAAACCATTTATTTACCGAAATTAATTATTTTAGCAAATAAACTCATTTATGGAAATATTATCTTTTCTATTATTATTCTAATTATCGAAAACTCTTTTTGGTTTAATCTCGTGTTTAAAGAGAATATATATAAATATCATAAAATTTTTATGTCAAATAATCTTATTATTACAGTTTACTAACAAAATCTTTTCCATAGTCTAATACTAACTCTAATAAATAATTATTAACATAGTGTTTTAATAATAGTTAAAGCTTGTAAAAATAACCAATAATTACTAGCATTTAAATATATGAAACCAACGTATAGCAATAATCTTGATTAATTAATTAAGGGTCCTAATTAATTATGTTAGGCTACAGCATGTCAATACCAGCATCCAAACCATTACTGCCTAAAATATATCACATTATTACCAAATATCAATCCTATAATCAATTGAATTATTTCTAAGGGTCCCAGGATACAAATTGAAGTTCTGTTAAATGGCAGAAAGTAAAAAGAAAGGGTACACCCAAAGATTTTGCACGAAGGAGTACCGAGGGGAGGCCTCGGACTCGGAATGGAGCACCGGAACGTTGAAAAGGAGTCGGGCACAGGTACGGGACACGCACGGGACGTGCGGACACACGAAGAAACCGTGAAGGGCGCGGGACGTGCGCGGGATCGAGGGACTGGTTTACCGGGGACGGACGTGTGCTGCTGCCAGCGGCGCGGGGGAGCGCTGGCGGGCTGCTGATCTGTGCGGGAAAATCGACCGGGGTGCTGGTGCAGCACCGGGCCGCTGCGGGTGCTGGGAACGCCGGGCGGAGGGCCGACGGCGACTGGCTGGATGCCTCGTGGGGCACCGGCCGGGTGATGGTCGGCCGTGGACGGGCGGCGGCCGGCTGGGGGCTGCGCCGGCGGGCTGGGGTGGCCGCTGGCGGTCCAGCACGGGTCCGGGTCGGAGGTTCACTACAACAAATATGGCCTATAATAGCATGCGCAGAACGCTATAGAAAGCCTTCTATAGCAGATTCTGTCTGCTATGATCGCCCACGCTATAGTATGTCCAGACATGTGAACGCTATAACATTATAGCGTTCATGAATGCTGTAGAAAGTTTATAGCGTTCGTGTATGCTGTTGATGGTTTATAGCGTTTATGAATGCTGTAAATACTTTATAGCATTCTAGAATGTTGTAGATAGTTTATAGCGTTCGTGAGTGCTGTGGATTACTTATAGCGTTTATGAATGCTGTGGATTATTTATAGCGTTTGTGAATGCTGTGGATGATTTATAGCGTTTGATGAATGGTTTGATTTATTATAGCGTTCATCATATGCTATCGTGGTAGCAACAATTTAGACGTTTTGAGTGCTATAAACCTGCTACAGAATTTCATATTATTTCATATCTGCTACAGAATTTCATATTTCATAACATGTTTTGTATCACATATAAATAACAATAATCACAGACAATTTCAATCGCAACTTGCATTTCGATCAATCAAGATATAGTAAAGAATTGCCAAAATATGAAATGTTTCATTAGAACATTCAAGATGTACAAAAAGTAGTAGTCATTAAAACATTCAAGATGTAGAAAAAGTAGTTGTACACCAAAATAAACCATTACATTTACAAAGTATCTGTAGTCCAAAATAAACCATTCCATTTACAAATATCTGTAGGCTAAAAAAATAGCTCGCCTCTTTCCTTCTAGCAGCTATCCACAACCATCAAAAACATACACGCCAACCTGCACAAAATTGAGAAGACTTTATATAAAACATTTGAAATATAAAAACAAAGACTTTATATAAAACATTCGAAATATAACTGAAGGACTGCCAGATAATATAAGTCTGTATTAGGCAAAAAATCTTGACCATCTTATCACTAAAGATCTGAGAATAATATTAACAGTGGCAGGAAAGTCTTTGTCCAACTGCTATGAGATCCAACTACTACATCTCATAGAAGAAAAATTATAAGATTATAACATAATGATAAACTTATATACAAGCTACGAATCAAGGACACTCCAAAAGGTTGTGCAGTATTTGTGTCGCATTGTATTGGACATGGCACAAATACTCTATCATAATTTATATAAAACATTAAAACAAAGACTTTATATAAAACATTCGAAATATAACTGAAGGACTGCCAGATAATATAAGTCTGTATTAGGCAAAAAATCTTGACCATCTTATCACTAAAGATCTGAGAATAATATTAACAGTGGCAGGAAAGTCTTTGTCCAACTGCTATGAGATCCAACTACTACATCTCATAGAAGAAAAATTATAAGATTATAACATAATGATAAACTTATATACAAGCTACGAATCAAGGACACTCCAAAAGGTTGTGCAGTATTTGTGTCGCATTGTATTGGACATGGCACAGATACTCTATCATAATTTAAATCCATCCATCCTGGTCCAAATCAAATTTGAATCAAGAATACCAGGTATTTTTTATTGATCTTGTTTTGCTGTTGGTATGTGTAATTAATTAGTATTATGTTTAAAAGGTTAAGTTTATAAGCATTGATCCAAAACCTGGACCAACCTTCCCATTGCAACCCTACCTTTTACTACTTAATAGGAAATATAAAATATTCAAACCTAAGAAGCCATGGACACATTGTCTTCATCAGCATGTTTTTAGCTCACGGACACAAACTCGTGTAAAATTTTGTTAGTTGTATGAAATGTATCCTCAATTTGGTAGTTGAAAAAAATCAAGGGTTATGAGAACAATTTGTATTAATTATTGTAGGAATATCAAAGAGACATTAGAGTGAAAACGAGGAAATGATCCAAATAGAAGCAGACAAGTAACAATTTAAAAATAATTAAATAATATGACGAGAAAAAGACCTGCTTAGGAAATGGTCCAAGCTGGATTCTGCTAGTGCATATTCTATAAATATAAGGTCCATAACTAATTCAAATAGTAATGTTCCAGTTTCAACTGTCCAAATGTCAATGTGAGGTTAAAAAATAATCTATAATTGCCTGAAGTAACAAAATTATGTAATAGCTTCGGACAAACAACCAGACAGGGATAGCCTTCTCATTTCTAAATGGTATCACAGAAGTGCAAAATGCTCCATGTCTTAATAAATAGTAGTACAACAGAGAACGGAGATAATGAAAATGCTTCAGTTGCAAAAATCTCTTCTTCTCCATGTTGATCATATATTGCTCTCTTTTGTGAATCGCTTAAAACCTAATTATGAGGAGTAAATATAAGGGCAAAAGGATAGCATCTACAAACTCTTTCTTCATTAATGTATGATTTTTTTACTAAAACATTTCCTCATGACAGATCATACTGTAAAATTACAGCAGAGAATATGTCGGAAGTTACAGTAGGTTGCAAAATAAATTTGTAAGAACCATGATGAACCAAAACGTTAAGAAACTTAATCGCATTCCCTTCAAACCAAATTAGTAAAACTACAGAAATCTAGCAAGTAAATCTTTAATCATGTAAATACTAGGTAGAGATTTTCTTTGCTTTAATCATAGAAATCAAAACTAGAACCATATATATTATCCCATAAAGCATCTGGCCAAAGAAGCCATCAGTATTATAAAACCTTAATTTAAAAAGCAAGGAATAACTGCTTTCAAGATTATACTTAATCTCTCTGTTAACTGACTTTAATTGCATTCTACCTTTCCACTCTCCAAGTCATTCCTTCCTCTCAACCTTAAGGGGGCGTTTGGTTCAAGTTTTTGAGGCTTGGGAATGGGATTTGAATTCTTTACCCATGTTTGGTATGTTTAGGATTGGGAATGAGGAGGGAATATGAGGGGGTTAGGTGGGAAAGCTATTCCCAAGCCCCCCCTTGGGGTCAAAACTACCTAAAAGAACCCTAATGTAGATATTTATTGCCATTTAATTTTCATATATTGTTATACTAAGTTGTTCAGAAACATGTGCAGAGAGGTATTCTTCAAATTCTCGACTATTATTAGAAATGGTCATGTCACTTTAACCCTTGAACCTTAGCAGCATTACTGTGACACCCGTAAATTCTACATGAAAATATTTTAAATAATGATAGCTTTAAGTTCTAAAAAAGTTGACATAACCCTACCTGGATTACAACTTGGAAAAATAGGCCAGTGAAACAACTGGAGATAAATAGCATGGTATGCCACCGCCTATACAATGAAAAAGTCTTTATGAGGTAATCAGGTATGTAAAATTCAAGGTGTTGTTCAAGCCATTCATCCTATAAAACGTTATTGCTTGAATTCTACAAGAATACCTGAAACTTGAGCTGCATATGCGCAAGTTTCGAATTTCTTAAAGGGGTAACCCTGCTTTCACCTGTTGGGTAAGAAAGCAAGAATTTAATGGAGAGGAGTTTAATATACATATATTCATCAACATGAAATGACCTGTTATGTAGGATTAGTTTCTTTTCTTTTTATATGCATGTGCTATTGATTTACTATCTATAAATAGCTAGGAATCCGTATTGTAACACTTCTGATTATGAATAACATAATTAATATGGTAGGATAACTCTGATAAAACCTGAAATATGTGCTCTTGATATCTTTCCAGCTCCAGTTATTTTGCCTCTATTCAATTTCTTTCCAGAGCTATGTCTTATGTACTTATTCACTATGTTACATGTATTGACCCTACTTTCTTAACACTCCATGCTGAATATGACTCACCCACATCTGTGAAGAACCCAAACATGGTTAAAATGATTTGGCATAATCATAATCATGTCAAACATAATTAAGATATGTGAAAGTAGCATTTCATTGCAGTGTTATTTCTAGAACTTTTAGGGGCCTACTTACTATTTAGTACATACTTAAATATATATATTAAGATCTAATGTTTTAAATATGTATATAGATATGTTTTCACAAGTATATACATCTTAATCTATGCATTGCCCGTATCTCAATTCTTTTTAAAAATGTTGTATTACGATGTCGTGTCTGTATCCGTGTCAAGGCCCGAGTATCAATATCGATTGTTTCAGTAGTTTCGGCAGTTTGGATCAGAGTATCAGGTTTATCATTTCGGAAAGCCAACAATGATAAAGAATATACACAACAGCAGACATACATTTCTCTACTGGTATGACTAGCTGGGAATACCTTATCCCCATAGCTATATATTGAAGAAACATTATTTGCTCTTGGCACCATATAATATATTGGCAACAAATACGTTGCAAAATCAATTTGGACTGGAAACTATTTTCTGATAAATTTGGAGGGAACTCATAACTCTGCTCCAGAAAGAAATAACCATAGCAGAAAGAAAGCACCATAGCAAAAAAGCAAGGATCTTAATGATGTATCATCCACAATTCTAAGCATTCAAATTATTCTTCTTACCATGAAGATAAATATTGCAGGTAAGAAGCATATACCTTAATAAGATACCAGTCTTTGTGTATGCACAGGTGGCTATTTTCGTAGCACATGCAAACCCATCAACTATTACATACTTAATGCATACTGATATATGCTAACACACAAATTCCTATCTACGGGTTCAATAACTGATATACACAAATACACACATATTGAAAGCAACAGCTACCCATCTTCCCTCCTCTACCTAAATCCTACTTTCAGTTCAAATCTAATATATATACCATCAATACAATAATCCAAAATTAGTTGTCCATATTCTTACTTTTGTTTTCAGCTTTCATAGAAAATTAATCAAACACTTGGTGACCAACTAGCAAATCTCTAATTGACAGAAAAATAAATAAGGATCTATAGGAGTTTTGGAAATTACCTACTGAAGATTACTCTTCAGTGAACATCCAATGCAATGAACTAACACAAGGGGAAGCACCCAACTCCCCCTAGCTTAAACTCCTTCTCCACAAGGATCAGCCAACTCCAATTTCGACCCGAGCATAGGTCAGCTCTTTGGTGACTGCTCGACACAACTCGAATCCAAGATCAAACAGCTCAATAACTCTAAAAGCAACAAAATTTAGTCCAAATTTTGAGTGATTTCTACCTGATCGACGACTTTGAAGACGGCCTTTCCCTACCTCGCCTTCGCCTCCTCCGCGAGCGCCTAAACAGAAAAGGAACCTAAAGTCGAAGTCAAGAACTAGTTCCGAATCTAAACGACAAAAGGAGCCCTAACCCTGATCCTCACCTTGGCAAACCCCTTGGCGGTGCCGATCTGTGTGCCGAAGAACACTATGACCTTCTTCCTTTCGTCTTTGACCTCCGGATCTTCCACCTTCGACGCGATCAGCGGCTTCAGTGACTCAATCAACTGGGTTGTCTTCCCGAACGAGGAGCGGTGCATAAGGAAGAAGGAGGCGAGTTCGAGCACGACGATGGAGGTGGTGATGGAGACGAGGAGTTGTCGATTATTGACGATCGTGACGGCCTCCGGTGGGATCCCTTCGGTGCCGAGCTTGCTGGTGAGTATCGCTGTCATGAGGTCGAGCAGTCGAAGTAGGGTTTCTTACGGATCAGAGGAGAGAGATTTGGGGGAAGAGAAATTTTTGACATGGTGAAGGTAACATAGTGAGAGAGAGAGAGAGGGAGAGAGAGAGGGGGAGCTGAATCGTGAGAAAGAGAGAGAAGGAAATAAGAAGGGGGGATTTTCGTGAACCCAAATAAAATGAGCGGGCTGATTCGGGAGGAGGGATTTAGAAATTTGGGAGGGACTTCTTGATTTGGGAGGAGGGATTTAGAAATTTGAAGAAAATTTTTAGAATATGCTGCCTATTGAAAAAAATTTCATTACTAATCTTTTTTTTACATAGATGAATCTTATATATTCTACAACATTCAGAAAACGCTATAAATATATATTTTTTATAGCACTACAGAAAGAACGTTATTGTTGATAACATTCTATAGCGGGGACACTTAAACGCTATAGAAAAACTGCTATTGTATGCCCTATTTGTTGTAGTGGTTGGCGACCGGATTCGCGGAAGAGCGGGAAGAGGGGTGGTGCTGGTGTGTTGGAGAGTGGAAAAGTAGGAGGAGATGTGGAGAGAACAGGGGTGGAAAGGATTTGGGAGATGATGATGGTAGTTTTTTTTTCCTTTTTGATTTGGAGATTTTGTGAGAGAGAAGAGGGTGCTGGTGGTGGTAGTTAAAGAGAGTGGTGGAGAGTTTTGAGGAAAATTGTGAGGACGTGGAGAGAGTGAAAGAATAGGAGAATGGGTCAGGCGGGTTGTGTGGCTGAGAGTTGAGGGGTTTAAATTAACTGAGTCTTATAGTTACAGTGCGAGGAGGTCGCCAAGGCAGGCGGAGATCCGAATGTCGTGGACTTTCCTAAAGTTTTCGAGCGTACCCATAAGCGAAAGAAGGATGGGAAGCTCGTAGATGATCGGGCGACCAAAGCCCATATAAGTTTTTCGAGTCCTATATCTAATTATATTTTTTCTTCGTCTTTGCGTACTTTACTTTAGCAAAATAGTTAGTCTGAACTCTAATATAAATATTAACTCTAAATTATAACCCTAAGTAGCATTATAAATCAATGAATAGTGAGACGTATGAGAACGTAACCATAACAATACTTACATCGAAAATAAAATACCAATATTAACTCTAAATCTATTCACCTATATAAATATATGAGACTTATGAGACTTTAGAGAGTCGAGTCGGTGAGGGAGAGACTGCCGATGGGGAAGCTGGCACTAGTCAGCCACCGTCGTCGGCTGTGAGGAACGACTTGTGGATACAAGTCGTAGGTAGAGGGAAAGGGGGCAGCGTGTACGGTACCGGATCGTTGGCATCCCAGCCGTCCGTTTATTCCAGAGCTCCTCTATCTCCACCACCTCCACCTCCACAGACCGACAATACTGCCGACGCCTACACCTCGCGGCAGATTACACAGATTCTGGTGGCCCTCCAAGGTCATGTGGGGCAGATGAGTGGAGCTCTGATCACAGCAGGTCTGATGCCTGCCCCTACTATACCGGCTCCAGCTTCGACCACAGCGCCTCCGCCAACGACTGCTCCTCCGACCACTGTGCCTCTTGTCGTGCCGCCGACTCTTTCAGACGTCGTTCCTGCCGAGGACGTACAGCGGATCCTCTCTTTGGTCCTAGGACAGATATATTCATGCGGACGGCCGGTTATGCCTCCGCCACCTCCTCCACCTCCACCACCATCAGTTTGAGATTTGTTTATTTTTTTCATTGTATTTGACGATGAGTTGTATTTGACGATGAGTTTGTGTATGTACTAGCGACTGTTGGACATATTTTTATCATTTGACTGTTGGAAGTGTTTGTATATGTAATATATTTGACTGGTGAACATATTTGATTGTTGGATGTGTTTGATCGAGATGCTTGGGTTTATTTTGTATATATTGGGATTATAGAGTTTATGTATGACTGTTAGACATATTTTGGGTTATAGAGTTTATGTAAGACTTTTGGAATGACTGTTGGACATATTTGACTTTTGGAATGAGTTTATGTATGTATTCCCAGGTTTGAGCAAGGCTGAAACAATTTAATATGGTATAAATAAAATGATTAGCGACTAACCAGCGACGGATTAGCGACGTTATTCTGGAAAATTTACAGGCTAGCGACTAACCAGCGGCGGATTAGTGACAGAATCCTGGAAATATTTTCAGGTTAGCGACGGAAATATCAGTCGCTGAGCTTTTGTCTGATATCAAAACCGTATCAGACGAGTCAGCGACGAAAATTTCTGTCGCTGAGCTTCTGGAAAATTTGATATTTTGGCTCAATAGAAAATGTTGCTAATATGTCGCTGTGATTGTCGATGTTTTGAATTCGTTGCTAATCCGTCGCTATATTTGTGTCGGTAGTTTCGTCGGTAATCCGTCGCTATGTAATTCGTCGCTATAGTGACGGATTACCGACGTATTTTCTATAGCGATGTTATGTTTATCGACTTCAGTTATCCGTCGGTAATCCGTCGCTAATATAATTTAGCGACGGATTGTTCCGTCGCTAAATCCAATATTTTAGTAGTGAGTGTCATGGCAGAAAAACTAGGGTTTTACCTATGTTTGGGTATCCGTGCTATCTACGAATCATATGACGTGTCTATGACAATGCTATTGGTTTCTACAAGTCTTGGGTAGGCTCATTGTCGGCTTGATGTTCCAGAATCTCAAAAAATTCATTATTGGTTGAACTAGTCACTAATACCCGTATAATCATGAGTTTATCATGAGATAACTTGTGTGATCCTCATGAGAAACAAGAAAATTCATGAAAACCAGGTATCTCCTAGGGAAACATGTTAAAGGGTGTATCTAAATTATTATAACACTTCTTTATAAAATGTTATAATAATATTTTTGCAAGCGTTATATTATGAGGTTATATAACACTTCTTTATAAAATATTATAATAATATTTTTATAAACAGTATAAAAGAATATATATTTTGTAGTGCTTAGAGTTAATGGTGACTTTTGACCATTTTGCTCAAATCATTTGAACCCTAGCTCAATTTCCTTTATTCTCCAATCCAACTACACACTCTACTTCCCCATAACTGCCAAATCAAAGCAGTTTTTGTATTTTGCGTATCGACCAAAGTTGACGTTAATTATCAAAATCAGGTGTGATCATAACCAATGGGCCAACAATCTTCTCCATTTTAATAATTGACAAACTTTGAGTCTATACCAAAATAAAACAAATAATATGTAACTTTGAAATAATATACCTGACTTTTTCTGAAATCATGAAAAAACAATTGGTATATGTTCTTTCTTCCCCTTTGTCATGTACTCAAAATACGGTTCTCATGTAATTTGTGAAGCCAACAACAAATAAGGAAAAAAATAAAAAGAAATACCAAATATATGAACTAACAAGTCAACATCTCAAATATATGTGCGGTTCTTTCAAATATATGAACGAGAACCGCAGTAGTAGCAGTATTGAAAACATGAGCAGTAGATGAGTAGTAGATGAAACAACTAATATATCAAATGAAAACAACTACAACTGAAGTCCAGTACATAAAAATAAACCAGTGCTACAGATAGTCCAAAATAAGAAAATGTCACTACATCATCATCAACCACCAAACAAGTCCATAAAATACTAGTCCAAAAATAGTAATCATCAGCTATCGGCACCACCAATAGGATCAGCAGGAGGATGTGGATCAAAGTAGGCTGTCGTCGGACCAAAATAAGAACAACGAAGCATTACCAAGTCATGGTCCATCAAAATCAGGATGACGAATGATAGTCGGCGGGGCAGTAGGATGGTGTACCATCGTCCACTGAATATCAGCCATCTTATTTCTCAAGACGTAGACCTGAGAAACATGGCAAAACTCAGCATCACCAAAGCGAGCTAGAGAGGCCTGATGCTGCTGTCCCTGGAGAGCGACAAAAGCATCGAACCTCTAATAAAGCTCGTCAATGGTACAACCCGGAGCTTCAGGGGCTGGAGTATCTGCTGGGGCTGCGGCTGGAGCAGGTGGAGGTGGAGGTGGAGGTAAAGCATCACCAGGAGGGTAAAGGAACTTCCTAGACCTAAAGAGCTCTGAAGGCGTTTCAGAGATAGGACACAACTCTAAATCGATGTGAAATTTCTGGAAGATGACCGCCATATGCATAGGATAAAGGAGATTGTATCCTGCCCTCCGACAGCTGGTCATGAATGATATTATAGTCTTGGGAAAATAAAATATAATCCCGAAGTAGATATGATACATAGCAGATAACTCTAAGAGCGTGATCTCGTCAGTGGATCCCGTCTTATGTAGCAGAGATGAATAGATAATACGATGAAGTTCATGAAATTGTTGGTTAAGGTAACGTGTGTACAATCGTGACCGTGGAACCGGACTCGGATGACACAATACAACGGCAGGAAATTGAACTTTTGTAATATCGACTAGAGCGTCACCAATGTCAGGTATTTGGAAGTATTCGCTCAAGTCGGCATAGTTAAAATCAAACTCCTTGCCACTAACAGAAGAATGAATACTGCCGTCAACTTCTTGCATGTTGTAATAAAATATACGGACAACGTTATCATAGATTGGATTGGAAGTCTCTAGAAAATCTCGAAGTCCTAGGTTTTCAAAGATAACAGCATATTTCGATAAATCGATAAAGTTTTGTTTTTTGGGGGCAAATTTTCTAATACCGAAAGTGATCGAACCAAAGGATTGATCTCTCTGAAGATACAAAGATAGTCGGATCATAGTTCTCACCATCATCGGGACGAGAGGGACTAAATACATTGACCGGTTCATATTCCGAAGTGGAAGATGAAGCAGTGTCTCTAGCTTTCTTCCTCTTAGGAATTTTAGATGTCATAATAAAAATAGAGATAGAAATGATAGATATATACCTTAATAGAGACCAACAAGTGATAGAGAATGCCTTCCTAGAGCTTTTAGATCCAAGAAAATAGGATTTTGAGGCTTGGAAAGGGGTTTTCTAAAACCTAGGGTTAGGGTTTAAGGGCTTAGAGGTGACTGTTCAGAGGAAGAAGATGAAGAATATGAGAGAGGGGCTGCTGGTTCGCTACTGTTTATAAAAACATTCCCCACAAAGTTTGGCATGAACTCGGTCCGAGTTCGGTCCGAGTTCGGCTACTTATATTTTAGGTTATATTTTGAGTAATGAATTATAAAAATAGCCTCCAAACTTGTATTCTTTGATCTAATTAATATTCATCCTCTTGGGTTAGCTGTAGAGGTCGTATCCCAGCTAGCGGTAGTCCAAAGACACTTGGCACCGTGTCGCTTATGCTTTTACATCCTGTTGACAGAAGAACCCTTTCGGCTTGTACCCAAAATAATTTTAATTAATAAATTGTTGAGTATCAAATTTTAAGCACTTTTATTAATCATAACACATTATGACTCTGAAAATTCAAGTATGCCTAACTCTCGACGCAGATAGTTGAAACGATCTTCAGCTAGTAGTTTTATGAATGTCTGTCAGTTGATAATCTGTGTCAATAAACTCGAAGCAGATATCCCCGTGTTGTTAGTGATCACGTAAAAAGTGGTGACATATTTCTATATGTTTAGTACGTGAATGACATACTATATTTTTAGTTAAGTTAATAGTGCTAGTGTTATCATGATAAATGAGAATCTTAGTATAGTACAAATTATAGTCTTCTAGGGTTTATTTCATCCACAAAATCTGAGCACAACAACGTCCTACGACGATGTACTCAGCCTCAGTTGTTGATAATGCTACAGAGTTTTGCTTCTTGCTAAACCAAAAGACTAAAGCTTTTTCTAGGAAATGACATACCGCTGGTACTTTTATGGTCTACTTTTCATCCATAAAAATCAGCATCGGAGTAACTGATTAGGTCAAAGGATGTGGTTCTGGGATACCATATGCCGACTGTAGAAGTTCCTTTAAGGTATCGGAAGATACGCTTAACGGCGTATAAGTGTGATTCCTTAAGATTAGCTTGATATCGTTCAAAAATGCAAACGCTAAACATGATATCAGGATGACTAGCAGTTAAGCAAAGTAAACTATCAATCATACCTCGATATTTATGCTGGTCGACTGGTTTGCCACTTTTATCAATATCAAATCTTGTTGATGCCAATGGCATGTCGATAGGCTTTACGTTGTCGAAGTCATACTTCTTCAATAAATCCTTCGTGTACTTGGCTTGATTGATGAAGGTTCCCTACAGGTGTTGTTTGATCTTGAGTCCTGGGAAGTAATTGAGCTATCCCATCGTACTCATTTCAAACTCACTCTGTATATACTTAGCAAAATCTTGACAACGTTTTTCGTTAGTAGAACAAAAAATAATGTCATTAACGTAAATTTGCACAAGTAAAATACTGTCAACTGAAGATTTGATAAACAAGGTTGTATCAACTCTTCCTTTTGAAAAACTATTTTCAAGTTGAAAAGCATTTAGGCGTTCATATCAAGCACGCGGTGCTTGTTTGAGTGCATAAAGCCTTTTCTAAGCTTGAAAACGTGATCGGGTTTTTAAAAATCTTCAAATCCAGGGGGTTGTTTCACAAAAATCTCTTCCTTTAAAAACCCATTCAAAAATGCACTTTTCATATCTATTTGAAAAGATTTAAAATTGCGAAAACATGTAAATGTACAAAACATGCGAATGGACTCTAGTCTAGCAACATGAGCATATGTCTCCTCATAATCAATTTCTTCTACTTGATTATAATTTTGTGCAATTAGAGGTGCTTTGTTGCGTAGAACAAGTCCATCCTCACTCATTTTATTTTGGAACACCCATTTGGTATGAAATATCGATTGACCAATAGGTTTAGGAACAAGTTTCCAAACTTGGTTTCTCTCAAATTGATTAAGTTCCTCTTACATGGCATCAATCCAAAACTCATCAGAAAAAGCATCTGCTACTGACTTAGGTTCTACTTGAGAAATAAAAGCTATATTTGCTACTATATCTCTAGTAGAAGAATGCATACCTACTCCTTTAGATACATCACCTATTACAAGTGTCTCGGGATGGTCTGGCATAAATTTTATCTTTTTCGGCAGACTCTCCAGATAACTTTCATTGGTAGCAGTATCTTCAGGCACATTGGATTTGCTTTGTACATATTCGTCATCACTATCGCTATATCTCTGACTATTGAGCTCATCAAAAGTAACATTAATAGATTCTTTAACAATCATAGATCTTTTATTGAAAATTCAATATCTCTTACTCTTGACAATATACTCGGGGAATATTCCTTCGTCTGCCTTCGAATCGAACTTACCCAAGTTGTCCTTGGTGTTCAGAATAAAACAGCGACTGCAGCCAAAACCTTTGAAATAAGAAATGTTTGGAATTCTTCCAAACCACAGTTTATAAGGAAGTTTTCTTCGATATAGGTCGAATTAACACCCTATTCAAAATATGACAGGCTGTACTCACAACTTCTGCCCAAAGATATTTAGGAAGATTATGTTGATTCAGCATGACTCTAGCTATATCGCTTAGAGTACGATTCTTTCCTCCACAACACCATTTTTGTTGAGGAGTTCTAGGAAAAGAAAACTCATGGTAATATCCATTATCATCACAAAACTTGTTAAAATCAGTATTTTTGAATTTACCACCATGATCACTTTGGATTCGAGTAATCATAAAGTTTTTTTTGTTTTGTACTTTTTTGCAAAATAATTGAAATTCAAAAATAGCATCACTTTTATTTGATAAAAAGTACACCCAAGTATAACAAGAGAAATTATCGACTAAATAAAAGTGTAGAGTTTACCGCCAAGACTAGCGACTCTATCCATATGAATTAACTATAAAGGTGTATAAGTGCTTACAGCGTTGACGGATTTAAAGGATGACCTAGTTGCCTTGTTCTTTCCACAGTCAGAATATACCATATCTCTCTTGAAGAAAATTTCTGGGAGTTATTTTACCAGCTTTTTAGTGCATAGTCTTGAGATAGTGTCCATGTTTGCATGTCATAGCCTTATGTGCCATAGCCAACTTTCATCCTGATTGGCTACTAGGCACTTCCCTATAGTGTTAGTGCATTCTAGAAAGAAAACATAAATATTATCTTTCATGATCCCTTCATATACGAAATTTTCAGTAGACATCTCGTAAATTGAACATTTGTCTTTCACAAAATTGATGCCATAACTATTATCTGCCAAATGACTTATGCTCAATAGGTTATCTTTCAATTCTGTGACTAGACAAACGTCTTTTATTTCTGGGTAGGGAGACATACCAACAGTACATATTCCTATAATATCACCTCGAAGATTATTGCCAAAGGAAACATACCCTTCTCTCTTCATCGATGGCGTAACGAATAAGGATGCATCAGCTATCATGTGCCGCGAACATCCGCTATCGAGTATCTACTTGCTTTTAGCATGAGAGGGTTGAGGGTCCACCTAAAAAACGAGTAGATGTAACCTTTGGTACCCATTTTTTCAAGGGTCTATTATGATTAGACTTAGGAATCCAAGCAAGTATATTTGTGTCAACTAGCTTTCTAGCTCTATAGTACTGTGATATGTATTCGTGTGTACCATAGTATGTGTATGTGATTTTTGAAATTGTGTTCTTGGTTTCTAGGTTAAGAAATTTTGTGTCTTTCTTGGAAACCTGTATGTGAAAGCATGATTGTGAGAAACATGTTACTTGTGTGCTTTATTTGGTTTAGTCGGTTATGGTATACGCTTGGTATTAGGACTAACCTTAGACCGTGTAACAGGGATGACCTGTTTGCCAAACTTGATCTCTAACTTTTTAGAGATTGCACAAGACTCCTCGAATTTAGCAGTTATATACGTGAGTCTTTGCTCAGTGACTAGATGTCTCTTCTTCTCTATGTCATAAAGTTATTGCACCTTGACATAGTCTTTTTATTTCTTCTCTATAGTGAGGATAGCCTCATGATAGTCCAATTTAAGTTTGGCTATCTCTTCTGTGTTACCGGTAGCAGATGTCTCTTTAATGTCTTCAATAAAATTAGACAATCTAGCTACTTCGGTTGTGTATGCCTTAATCTCTTTGCAAGATTGCATATACTTGTCTAACACATTTATGTACTTTTCAAGTTGTTCGCTAAAGGTATTTTCTAACTCATCGAAAGTAAAGTCAACATAAAGAGGGTTCTCAGATACCTTTTCGTATGCCATTAGACAGACATTTGCACTGTTGTTGGGTCTGTTCTCCTCTTCTGACTCACTGGCCTCGCTTTCATGCCAGATGCTAGTGTTAGCGTACTTTCGACCAGTTGTAGCTTTTTTCTTGATCTCGATCGATCATTTAGACTGCTCTTCTTCGATAGTGGACATTCCTTCTTCATATGCCCTGACTTCTTACATTCGAAGCAAATAGTTTCTTCTTCGTTGCTTTCGTAGATGTCCTTCTTCTTTCGGTTTGATCGTTCAAACTTTAAGAACTTTTTGAAATTTTTGACCAGCAAGGCCTGTTCATCACCATCGGAATCTTCTTCGTCAGAATTATTGTATGAGACTTTTTTGGCTTGAGCTTTGAAGGAAATTGATTTTTCTTTGGGAGTTGCTTCTTTAAATTCTTGCAAGTCCAACTCATGAGTCATGAGCTTGCCCATCAGTGTCTGCAATGTCATAATGGTGAGGTCGTTTCCTTCTATGATCGCGTTGGCCTTCGGATTCCAGTTCATTGTTAGAGCCCATAGTACCTTTCTGATCTTCTCATGATTACTATAATTCTTACCAAGAGATTGTAAAGGATTAGTACTATCAAGAAACGAGTGAACATCTGTGTAATTGACTCACCGAATTTTATCTTGAAAGATTTGTATTCCTGTATTAATCTACTGATGTTGGATTCCTTCACTTGGGAAGTCCCTTCATGAGTTACCTCAAGCAGTCTCCAAATTTTATTAGATGTCGTACAGGTTGATACACGATTAAACTCGATTTTATCAATTGCATAGAATAGTGCATTGATGGCTCATGCATTTAGACTAGCATGTGTCTTTTTATGCTCAGTGTATTTGTCATAGGATTTGTCTACTAATACATCATCAATCACTGTTCTAGGTGGTTTCTTGTAACCGTCTATAATTATCGACCAAAGATCGAAGTCTAGTAACTTCAGAAAGAAACTCATACGTGTTTTCCAGTAGGTATAATTCGTTCCATCAAATAGTGGAGGTCTACTTGTGGATTGTCCTTCACCGTTGAATATAGGGTTAACGGCTGCAGTAGATATATATACTCTCTAGATAGTTATGTATATGTATAACCTACTCTGATACCAATTGTAGGACCGTTGAGCACCTCTAAAGGGGAGGGTGAATAGAGTGTGTGCATGTGCAGCAAAAAATATCACCAATTAAAAAATAAAATTATATACTATGGCAGGTAAATGATAGTAAATAAATTGCAATAAAGTAATAGTTAAGAAGATCAAACAAGTGACACAATGACACAAGCTAATTGAGTACTATGGCAGTCTCGAGTACTCTTGTTCGATGTTAATACACTATGACACAAGCTAATTAAGAGCTTGTAGTCTCTTACAACACCGTGCTTGGCGACGAGCGCACGACCGACTCCAGAGGACGATTTGAAAATTGGAATATTTTTTGAATGCAACCTCCGATATAACTCTTCAACACCAAACTCTATATTGAAATAGAAACTGTACTGACTTGGCTAAGAGTAGTATAGGCTTAATTTTAAAGTGTAGCTCATAGAAAACACTTAGGAATGAATAGAGAAGAGAAGGAATGAGTGATTTGGAAATGGGAAAGTTCTTATCTATTTATAGTGTTTTTGTAGATCGAATTCGGACAGAGTTCGGATGCATAAATCTCGCATTCGAACGTTATATGCAAATTTAGAGGGAATACAAAATCAAATTTGAAACTGACTGCACCGAACTCGGGCTGAGTTCTGGCCGAGTTCTGCCTGGGTTATGACAAAATAGTTTGGGCCAAATCTGTTGGATTTGGACTTTTTAGAATGTGGACTTTTGGATTTTGGATATGTGGATATGTAGGCTATAATATTTGTGGACTGAGAAAACCTAAGCAAGTACCGATCCTGATCAATCTTACATACTTTCTAGACTCAACAAATAAAATTACAGAAATATGAAAAAGCTTGATCTTGATTCCATTGCCTTTGGGTTTTTGATGACGATGCGATGTTTGTACTTTGTAGCAGTAGTACATAGATTTAGAATGCAGACATTCTTCTGACTTGAAACCTGTAAATTTATAGTAGTATATGTATTTTGCATATCGATCAAAGTTGACGTTGATTATCAAAATCAGATGTGATCATTAACCAATGGGCCAACAGTGTCATGGCAGAAAAAGTAGGGTTTTACCTATGTTTGGGTATCCGTGCTATCTGTGAATCATATGACGTGTCTATGACAATGCCATTGGTTTCTACAAGTCTTGGGTAGGCTCATTGTCAGCTCGATGTTCCATAAAACTCAAAAAAGTCATTATTGGTTGCACTAGTCACTAATACCTGTATAATTGTGAGTTTATCACGAGATAACTTGTGTGATCCTCATGGGAAACAAGAAAATTCATGAAAACCAGGTCTCCTAGGGAAACATGTTAAAGGGTGTATCTAAATTATTATAACACTTCTTTATAGAATGTTATAATAATATTTTTGCAAGCGTTATATTAAGAGGTTATATAACACTTCTTTATAAAATATAATAATAATATTTTTATAAACAGTATAAAAGAATATATATTTTGTAGTGCTTATAGTTAATGGTGACTTTTGACCATTTTGCTCAAATCATTTGAACCCTAACTCTATTTCCTTCATTCCTTAACCCAACTATACACTCTACTTCCCCATAACTGTCCAATCCTTCATCCATTATCCCCTCCCACACCCGCTTCTTCATCCTCATATCCAGCTTCTTCATCCTCGTATCCAACATGACCACCTATTTTTCCTTCATCCATGGCCACCCTCATGCATCCTCGCCATCACCTTCCCCTCCACCCTCTCTCGGTCACTCCCCCTTGGCCCCACCATCCCTCGGCCACCCCCCTTCTTTGGCCCTCCTCCTCCCTCCAACCTCACACGCAAACCAATATACAAAAAGATTTGGGAACAAAAATGTCATTCAATTAGCATAGCTTTGGTTATATCTATGGTTAATTAGGTTCAGGATAACTCAACATGGACGAAAGCTAATTATGTTGAAATTAATAATGATTTAAGAGGTCTCCGTCCGAATACAAATTGCTTACGTTGAAATGGGCAAAATTTTATGGGTACATACTGGAAGGATGAAAGAAAAAACAATGCACTTCCTTTTCTCTTTGGACAAAAGGGCAGGAGCACCTGAATGAGAACCAACCTGGTCCATGTAACTCTACCTGAACCCGCAAGAAGCCAACAAATTCAATTTCTCGTGAATGGTACAGGTAATATGTCGATGTTGTAATAGGAATATGTAACATTTGGACAACCTTGAAAAGATTAACCCGCCAAAAGTAGTTGGTATGGAAACAGTTGGAACAAAATTCCGCACAACGAAGAAACACGAAATTGATTCAGTGCTCATAAATAGAATTTTTTTTTCACTCGACAATAGTTTGAATGTAAGAACTATTAGAACAAGATTTCACGCAAGCAAAATGCTTTTCCTTTTACCACTAATGATCAAGCATAAAACTGTATATGTATTATATTAGTAACCACTTCTTCCTTCTCATGTAATACATCTCTGTTTACAATAAAGTGAATCAAATCCCCAAAAAGAAAAAGAAAAATGAATAAAAGGGATCTTAAGATAGAAAGCTGTAACTTACTACTTATTGCTAAATGTATCATCTCTTTCAAAAGCCAAACTATTTTAAATCGAACAATGACCAAAACTGCTGTCTGAACCCCCTGATAATGTTCTCAATCAAACGACAGACCACGCAGCTACAATGGCACTAAGCAGGTGGAATAAGTTCAGATGGTATAACCGGTTCCTCTTTCTTCCTCTTACCATCTCTGAACTAGATGCCACATTTACAATCAAAACGGTCAAATGAAGCAAAAACTTTTCAAAGTGGAGTCACTCAAGACAGTCTCATGCCATTTTTGTTTGGATTTGCCGATGGATGTGTACAAGAAACTCCACATAGGAAAGGCCTCCGGGATTCTTGTCCTCAACCATATATGAAAGGAATAGCATTCCTGCAAACAGAAAATATTTCAACAAAATCCTTGTCCAGCTATATAGGCTGCATAACAAATTATTTAATACGGTGATACACCTACAGACAGTTTTATATTAACAATGCACTGTTCAACGTTTGTAAAATAAGTTCACATAAACAATAGGTATTTTGCAAGCCACATGTCAAGACCATTAGAAATATGAACCATTGGATTAGGTTGGAACCATCAGCATCTAGCTAATCAAATTCTAATCCTGTAGAAAGTACCATTAGCCACCATTTCACAGGATCAAATAAAAAGCAAAAAGATTGTGTTATGGATTTGCTTATTCCAAGCAACTGGTGGTTTTAGGGCCAGATTGGATTACAGTTATGTTTCATCGAGGACTCCATTAGGTGGCAAAAGCAAGGAGCGAACCACACATACCATTCATTTCGGGGCTTAAATGGCCGTTTCCAAAATGCTAGCCCAACAAGAGTTCAGGAAATGGGCATTTCAGCAAAT
This sequence comes from Iris pallida, assembly GCA_029216955.1. Classification (NCBI taxonomy): domain Eukaryota; kingdom Viridiplantae; phylum Streptophyta; class Magnoliopsida; order Asparagales; family Iridaceae; genus Iris; species Iris pallida. Next base: position 20,711,861 of record JANAVB010000999.1, on the reverse strand, counting down.
GGGATAAAATGTAATTGCAATCCAAACAAGCCCTTAATGTTGGAAACATGTCAAACTAATAGAAAAACATGTTACGAAATATATTGTTAGACAGAAAAGTAGAAAACAGTTTGAAACATTCACTTGAAACATTCACTGTCTACACAATTAAAAATTGTTAATAACTGATGGCTCACGACTCTGATGCTAATTTACACGGCTTCCACAAAAACACAATCCCTGTCATAGCCCATGATTGTGATTCATTATGCAACTGGAAATAACATGCATGCATATCATTAAAATATTAACCTGCATCTAGGGCAGGCTAAAGTATGAATCGATATTCTCAATCAAACTTGCAGAGGAAAACTATGTTTTTTTTCTAAGAGTTATTGTTAACTGACCTGACTGATCTCCCTTTTTGCATAGCCTCAAGCTGCACAAAAAATTTGAGCTAAAAATCGTCACAACCAAATATGACAGAAGAAAGGAAACACACAAAATCAGAATATCTGCATTACCGTAGGTATGAACATCTCTGCCGCCTTATCTCATTCACCACATTGTTTAGTTTCTTTGAGAGGTCATTGTCAAATTGCTCTAGTACAAGCTGAAAAGACCAAATTTCATTTTAGACAAGTAACTACTACTTCCATTTTAACTTTTGCTAGTTTACAGTATGGATACTTGAATACTAAAAACTACGATAGTAGTATATACAACTCTATCTCAAGCTAAAAGTACTACAGATAACGGCATAATGCATTATAGACATGTATATATTTTCCATTTTGGTCGTGCTAGCTAACTAGGAGACTTGAAAAGACCAAAAGCACAAACTCTAGACCACTCTAATATATGAAAGTTAAAACATAAAAGCTTATAATAGTCTCTGTCGAACCCCGGTTGCACCAAGGGCAGACTACAGGCTGAATAACAACAGGCCCAGACACTAGATATTAGTTGAGCGAAGCTATAGAGTTCCATAACAACAGGCCCAGGCAATTTAAGCTAACACTTTACAAGCCCATCCTACTAAGAGGAATATGGATTCCGACTAACTGTGACCATCAGCCACAACCTTCAAAGAAAGCTGATAGATACACATTAGGAGATGTTGACAATCCCAGTGCCATGAAAGCACTGATCAGTTTTGCGCTAAAGATACCAAAGACTGCCAGCATAGTGACATCCGTTTAGGATAATTCTACTAATATTATGAATTTAAGAGTACCCTTATGAAAGCACTGATCAGTTTTGCGCTAAAGATACCAAAGACTGCTCAAGATCAATTATCAGATATACTCATGAGTCATGACAAGTATAAAAGTAATTATTGATAACAATGAAATCTACTTGCAAAGAAGATTTCCCTACATTGGTTCACCAGCTTGTAAATTTATTAGTCATATAGTAAGGGCAACTGCAGCAAGTGATTTGCAGGAAATATATCACAATTATGGATGAACACTCGGCTGGAGCCTACAGCTAAAACTATCAGAAGTAGGACTAGTAGTAACCACACTCAATTAGCCAAACTTATTGTCTGGTAAAAACATTTTATATTTACTGGTTATAAGACTCCTTATAAAATTGTAGAACTCTTTCTCTTCAATGCATTAATCACTTGCACTGGAGGTATGTAATGTGGAAGGAACTGCAGTAAGTGATTTGCAGGAAATATATCACAATTATGGATGAACACTCAATTATGTAATGTGGAAGGCAAGAGAAAGATGATGGTTCACAATGCCAAAACTGTCATTACAGGCTAAAATTGGTGCCCTTGCCTACCTAGGGTCAGCATGTTGGGGTTTAGAAAACTATAAGCAACAAACTACGCCAAACACAAAGTCAAAACTAAGTTGACACATAATAATGTGACAAATACATAAGGAGAACCACAAGTTCCCAACTCAAACCATTTTTGTACAACATACACAGTAACACAGATAAAGATGTCAAACAAAATGTAGACAGTGGAACCTAATCCTATCACTAAAATGCAGTTAACTACACAAGGCAGTAATTAGTAACATATTGGAAGAAGGCTTGTTTAACTCCAAGAGTTGTCAGTTATACCCAGCTAATCTCACAGTTGCAAATTATCAGAGTATCTAGAAACTATGAACATCTAACATAAGGTCAATCTTGTATCTTATATTTTTGTAATATATTTTTGTAATATTATCAATAGGAACTAGCAACGGACGTATTTTCCATTTTGGAATCCATTTGAATTAGGATTTAATTCTATTTCAGTTTGGAGTCTATTTGCAATATTTTACTAGTTTTATTTTGGATTGCAAGTCTTTTGTTAGAGCTGCAGAGCCTATATAGAGGGATTAAACCTCAATGTATTCATGTGGATGATTGATATAAAAGTTTGAGTTATTCTCCATGTTGTGATGTCATATTCTCGGTGTGGTTCCAAGTTGTTTATCAATATTAGGAGCGACTCCATTTTGTTAATTATGGTGCGGATTGTCTCTTCTCATCAATTGATTTGGAGTCTATCCTTCACCTTTCGTCACCACAAACCTAGTCCTTCCATAATTAATATCTTCATACCTCAAACTTTGTCTACCTTAAACCCCATCGAATCCCATTGCTAAACCTATATTTGAAAGGAAAATAAAACACTTTGTTCCCATAAGTCAGATTGGAGAGTTCTGTCCAACAAGTTCTTTATCCAATAAAAAAAAGTCTTCAAGTTGATGGTGCTAGAAATTACTAGTAGAAAAATGAAGAGAAGACTGGATAAACATGAGTGAAAATAAGAAAATGGTGGAACTTGAAAGGAGAAAACTTAGACAAAGAATAGATAACAGAAGATGGACAATAGAAAAGGCACTAATGTTATCTAGCATGATATGTTGAAGTGTGTCAAGAAAATAGCGAAAGATATTTTAGGAGTTTATAAAAGCAATGGGTGGACTTCAAAGAAGTTTTAGCGGAATGAGGGAGCCCAAAAGGTAATTAAGAAAGCAATCATACAAAGGTTCGAAAAAGTATAGAAATATGGAGAACTTTAAGATATAATTAGCAAACAAGAAAGAGTTAGTGAAGCCAAAGCTAAGACCCATGACCGTTTGTATAAAAGGTTAGAAACTAAGGACAACGAAAAGGATAGGCTTGTTAAGAGCAAGGTTCAAAGTACCAGTATCGGTATCGGACATTTTGTATGAGTATCGGTATCGGCGGTATCGGATCGAAGTACCGAATTATTTGGTATTGACAGTATCGGCAATATTAAATAATTATTAATAAATGAGAAAAAACTGAGACAAAAATAATTTACAGATTTATTCATTATTTAAATATTTTATGTCTTGTTTTTATTGTAATTGAATGAAACAATAGTTATCCTTCCTGATTGGTTTACATACAGTATATAAGTTTTCTTTCTTTACGTGCTTTTGTTATTTTCGAAACATATCTGGATGGAAGAACGACCAGAAAACAGAGACCTTCTGCAAACAAGTTTGCTTTTTGTTCTGAGTAAAACGATCAGAAATAAAGACTTCACGCAAAACAAGTTTGATATTTGTTCTGAGTAACAATCAGAAACAAAGACTTCACGCAAAACAAGTTTGATATTTGTTCTGAGTAACAATCAGAAACAAAGACTTCACGCAAAACAAGTTTGCTCTCTGTTCTAAGTTTTAGGATTTTGGAGATTCCGGCAAACAAGTTTGCTTTCCAAAGGATCCTGAAGCCACTGAATACTACTATCATTTCAGATTACAACTTCCTCTCAAATACAAACTGATAGAAAGAGAACGTTCTTCCTTGCAAACGTGTTGCAATTGAGACAGAACGTATTACAAAATAGGAGAAAGAAGAAGAAGAAGATATAATAATAAATTATTATTTTTTCTGGGGTGGTAAAGACCACCGTTGCTCAAAGCAAGATTCGTCCACCGCGATCTGCTCCTAAGAACCAGGAAGTGCACAAAGAACTTCTGGAACGCTCGTAGTCAACTCTTTTGTGACTCGAACGGACTCCATGGACTCAACGGATTTCTTTTTTCTTTTAATTGCGTCTCTCCAAAAGGAGCCCAAGGGGCTCTATTTATAGAGACGGCTGGAAACTCCACCTCTTCTATTCAACGTGGGACTAAATACCAACAGTTAAAAAAACAAGTTTGATATTTTAGTTCATCCCTCAATCATCGAAGTCATGCGCCAGTCCGCGCTTATTTTCATGCATGTTTGACGTGTCATATTGCGCCCTTGACCCCGTATCCGATTCCGAGACGGAGTCCGAGTGACAAAAAGTATAATGCTTTCTATGAGGAGTTAATCCCTTTTTCTCCTAGGAAAACACTCCCACATGGCACCCAATGTGCCCCACCACACCCCACGTGCACACCTCAACACATGCAAAGCATTATATTGAGACGCTCACTTGGTGGTGTAGCCGATGTGGGACTATTTTACACTAGTCCAAAGGCAAAAACACCAACAATCTCCCACATATCTCAATATGTTCGAGTATTCCCCACAGTGACTGTCCATCATGCATTAGGATAGATGTCTCTTCGACTTGAATCTTCCCGAATGGGTCAAACAACAGTATGATACAAGAATGGACTAAGGCTTGAATTCTGCACCATACCTGCAATTACCCTCAAGAGACGGCCTATATCTCTTTCCATACACTCTAGGTGAGTTATTTTAAAAAGTCCTGACATGAAGCCTTGCGCTTCTTTGCGGTGCTACGTCGCTATGACATGGTCCAAAGTCGAGACTACACCTCATTGTGGTGCATACCACTGTAGCATGAGGTCCCAGCCTCTTTGTAGTGCAATACTACCCAGCATGAAGTCTTGCGCTTTCTTGCGGTGTTATGCCGCTATGACATAGCTCGCATAGTCGAGGCTTTTTCCTTTATAGGTACCTCTTGGTGGTGTCACATCACTCTAACATGAGGTCATCGATCTCTTTGTAGTGCTGCCTACCACTCTTCATTTACAGCATTAGGCTACATGTCAATGTGCGGTGCTACGCCGCTGTGACATGGCCCGAAGTCGAGGCTTTACCCTCTCGAGGTACCTCTTTGTGGTGTCACCCCTGTAGCATAGAGTACTTCACTCCTTTGTAGTATTGTGCTGTCCATGCTTCCTGTAAAGTACGCCGGACATTCAAAATGCATGAGAACTCATTAAGACGTCTAAGCCATCCTCCCACAAGACTTTGTTCCTGATATTCTCTCAGTCAATGGTCCTCCCTTGAACCAAAAGCTAGATATCCGGTAGATTTTTCTTTGAACCAATAGCATAAAACTTTATGGTAGGTTTACAAAAACACAATATCAGAGGTCCGTCAAGCCCATTTTCTTGCCGAGTCCTCGACCAGCTGACGCTTAATGCCTTGATGAACGGATCCATCAGATTCTTCTGACTCCGAAAATCACCCACTGTAATAATCCACGTTTGATGTGCTCATTCAGTGCCTTATGCCCTAGATGCACAATTCTCTTCTTATCATTGAAGAGATCATCCAATACCACTGCTGCAGCCACCTGGTTGTCGCAATACATCGTCATCACCCGAATTTGCGCACCAACCACAAAAAGAACATGCATGGTCACCTAAAGCCATTTTGCTTCATTTTCGAAGCTATTTCCGCTTCATCTGTTGCAGCTTAATAGCGGATAGAACTCGGATTACATAATGAGAGAAATGTCTGCTTCTTCGACTTCTTCGATATAGCAGAACCACTCATGTAGAAGATGTAACCTCTTTTTTGTCTCCTTTTGCGCACCAACTGGCATCACTGAAACATTCTACCCCTGCAGGATAACCGCTGTAGAGCATCCTTCTGAGTCCCTGAGAGATATCCCATCACTCTATTCACAGCTTTCCAAAGATCTACACCTGGATTGCTCGTGCATTGACACGGGATGCCTACAACAAAATCTATGTCAGGCCTAGTGGTACTTGTAGCCTACATCAAACTCCAGATGATGCTCAAGTACACCAGTTGTCAGATGCTTTCTCCAGGATTTAGCTTCAGCTTCTGATCACACCTATAAGAAGTATCGATCCTTGGAAGATCTTGATATTCATAGCGTGTGAGTAATTTTTCACGTAGTAAGCTTGTGACAGAGCAAGCTCAACTTCCGTCCGGATTATCTAAATCTCCAGAATGACATCCACATCTCTCATATCCTTCGTACAGAATCTGGACATAAGGAACATCTTTGTTCTAGTGACGCATTAGTATGTCGTCCACATAGAGACAAATGGTGACTCATCTTTCACCAGCGAACTTCGTGTAAGCACACATATAAGTCCTGCTGATCCTGTAGCCATTTGACCTGTTGACTAGATCAAATTTCTTATGCCACAGATTGGGAGCTTGCATCAGGCCGTACACGAATTTCACCAATCCTGGAGACTTTGTCTTCAAGATCCTGAAAGTCTAATCCATCTGACTGTTGCGTGAGAATCCCTCATGTCATATCCCTATCCGGAAATACTGTCTTGACATTTATCTGATGAAGAATCAGCTTTATGAATAGAAGTCCCGACCATCGTCATCCTGACAGTTGACACCTTAGCTATTGGAGCATATGTCAAACTCATCAATCTTATTTTCGAAGCAAACCCTTCTGCCTACCGGCCTAGCCTCGAACTTGTCAACGGTCATTTGGCCTTCGTCTTCGTCTTTTAGAAGATTTGATGGGTTTAGCTCCTTCAGGCAGATTAACACCCAATTGAATGATGTTATGGAGTCAATCTCATCATTGACTCACTCTTCCCAGAAAATCGCATCTCTGGTCTTCATCGTCTTATCAGCCTCCACGTGATAGATAATAAAGTCATCTCTGAAATCTTTTGATCTTTTCACTCACTTTGCTAGCATCTCAGCGAATATTGGTTCAAGCGTTGTCTCATCTACGACAACCTTCCCCTGGATAACTCCTCCTTTGGAAGTACTTGCTTCTTCGACACCAACAATGTTCTCCGGAACATCCGCGAGGAAAATATTAGTGTCCCGAGCAAACTTGTCTTCAAAGAATTTCGCGTCACGAGACTCAATGATATGAATGATACAATATCAAAGGATATCCGAGCGTAGCTTTCAACAACTTATCCAGAAATACGATATTCTTGGTCTTCGTCCCTGGATTTTGAATCTTGATATCCGGAAACTTCACGTGCACCAGACACCCCCATACTCAAATGTTATTCAAGTCAGGTCTGACCTTGAACCAGTATTAATGAGAATCATAGTCAGATATGTGAACGGTACTTTATTCAGCAATAAATGTAGCCGTACATGCAATCTATCCCAGAAACATATTGGAAGATCCGCAGTGTATATATCATCATCTCTGACAGCATCCTGATCTTCCTCTCTGAAACTCTTTTGGATTAGAGATACTACGGAGCAGTTGTTTCATAGCCAACACCATGTTCATTGCCTAATGATGCGAATCTAAGAAAACGATACTCTGTGTCTCAATCACTTCTGAGTATTGAGTTGTCGAACGGCTAGACGTTCAGCTTCAGCCTGAGGTCCCTAAACTTCTCGAACGTTCCGTCCTTCGACTTGAAGAGACATGCAAACATGTACTTCGAGAAACACTTCAACCCGGCCACTATGGAGAATTGATAAAAGTCACAGATATTTAAGTGTACCAACTCCAGAAAATCTGTACTTTGGTTCAATCGCTTGAGCAGCTTCCTGACAGCCTGTCCCTGCACAGACTTCATATCCCTCTACCTCCTTACCCCCACATACTGGAGATAAGGCCTAGAGTAGACATCTTGAGACTGCTATTACATAGCATAACTCTCAGTCCATTCTTTCACAACTCAATGAGAAAACTCCATTGACATAAACAGAAGTTCGAACATCCCTTCAGTACTGAACATCTATCCGAAGCATATTCTTCGCCAAGAAATCACCATCTGGCTAGTACGAATGTTCATCTTCAAGTCTGTATCGAACAACAGACTTCCTGAGATCAAGCCGTAGGAATTCTCTAGAACATACTACTCGCACTCCAGTGTCCTTAAAATGCCGGTGGTCCCAAACTACTGTCGTGATCCTCGGATCTTTTTGCTAGCAATATGTTCGCCATCGAGACCTTCATCACAGCTAGGCTCATCCTAGGTGAACAGCTCCTTTTAGAGCATGTGTGGCCAGATGCACCAGTGTCTACCCACTAGTCAGCTACCACGCTAGACTCAACATGTGCATACATAACAACCAAGTTAAATAATAAAAACAACAAAAGTTTAGCTTTACCTTGCTATTTTGATTTTGAATTGGATCTGTAATTCTCCTTCAAATAACCTCCAAACCACGGCCCTAACTAACCCAACAAGACGAAGTTGTCTTTATGTTGGGTTATTACACTCCTGGAGAATTTATGCGCTTATACAGTCGAAACCATGCGCATATTGGAGAAAAACCAACGCGCCAATCCATGCGCATCATCTGGATAGTCCCATGCGCCTCATCCGAGAATACCCATGCACCAAGATATGCAGCAGCCCACGTGCATATACAAGTAGCTCATACATACGCATAATCTAAACAGATGTTTTGCGCATAATCTGAACAGACACATGCGCATAATTCACATATGCTTAATCTGAACAGAACCCAAACGCAAAAATGCCTTGATCTTCTTCTCAACTGATTTGAGCTGCTCCTTGAGAACCTCCTTGTCCTCTCTTGTACAAGTTGTAATCTCCATACACTGCCTTGTACAGTGCATCAAACTTCTTGTATAGCTTGGCTCAACACTCATCCAACTATTTGACTAAGAATTTTTTTTCCTATCCAAATGTTGGAAGTGATGTCAGTCAATCTGCTCAAGTTTGTTAAAACTTGTATCGAGAAGGATTGCACGGTTGTTCTCCATCGGATCTGGATCTTGCTTTGAGATTGTTATTCCCAAAACAGATCTAGATGGAAGAACGATCAAAAAACATAAACCTCCTGCAAACAAGTTTGTTATCTGTTCCGGGTAGAACGACCAGAAACAGAGACTTCACGCAAAACAAATTTACTCTCTATTCTAAGTAACAATCAGAAACAGAGACTTCACGCAAAACAAGTTTGCTCTCTACTCTGAGTTTTAGAATTTCGAAGATTCAGGCAAACAAGTTTGCTCTCCAAATGATCCTGAAGCCACTGAATACTACTATCCTTTCATATTACAACTTCTCTCAAATACAAACTGATAGAAAGATAGCTTCTTCCTTGCAAACGTGTTGCAATTGGGACAGAACGTATTACAAAATAGAAGAAAATATAATAATTAATTTTTATTTTTTCTGGGTTGGTAAAGACCACTGTTAATCTTACTATCTTAAACAAAGCAAACTATTGACCATTGTTATTTTTTTCATTATATTCTTACTGCCACGTTTTTAGTATATTTTAGTTTTTCTAATTCAATTATAACCAACTTTGGCAATTGTAGAAATAGGTCTCTCCCTCCCACTTGTATGAGGTAAGGATTATTTCCATGCCTCAAAGATTATATATATATATATATATATATATATATATATATATATATATATATATATATAAAGAAAAAAATATAGAAAAACATAAGGCTCACCTAGGCGCGTCTTTTCTTGGTTTAAAAAAATATAGAAAATACATCAAAAAAAATATAGAAAAAAAAAAAATATATATATATATATATATATAAAGAAAAACATAAGGCTCGCCTAGGCGCGTCTTTTCTTGGTTTAGCCTTGCTGAAAGGCGCACCTTAGGCGTCCTGGGTGAGCCCGAAGAAAGGCGCATCGTCTAGTGAGGCAGTTGTTGTACCTTTCTGCGAGGTGTGTCTTTGACTACCATGCATAATATACCAAAAAAAGTAGCTACAAGATTTACATGTTTGAATTTAAAAGTCCTACACAAATCCACTTGGCCAGTAAAAGCGACAACAAGCGACATCAATTACAAAAAAATTTACATACAATAATAAAAGAAATTACATTGTGTATATGATACAATAATAAATAGTGTATTATATATATATATATATATATATATATATATATATATATATATATATATATATATATATAAACTAAAAAGATACATAAATCAAAGATAAACTATAATAAACATTTTAAGGGAACATATAAAAAAAGACACTATAAAATAAAAAGATACATATAAAAAAGATAAACTAAAGTAAACTAAAAAGATACATATAAAAAAATGCATACATTTTAAGGGAACATATAAAAGACAAACTATAAACTAAATAGACACATACATGTACAAAAAAAAAACTAAAAAGTTGAACAATTAATTGCTAAAGTTTAAGTTACATACAATAATATATATATATATATATATATATATATATATATATATATATATATATATATATATAGCCAATGACCCTCTAGCCTAGTGGGAGTGGTAAGGCATGTGGTCCGAGTGGTTAGGAGATCGATTCCCGGTGGGAGCGGTTGCCAACAATTACCATTTTCAATATATATATATATATATATATATATATATATATATATATATATATATATATTATTGTATGTAACTTAAACTTTAGCAATTAATATGTAAAACTAAAACGCTACATATAAATAAACAAACTAAAACGCTACATATTAATTGCTAAAGTTTAAGTTACATACAATAATATATATATATATATATATATATATATATATATATATATATATATAATCTAAAACGCTACATATAAATAAACAAACTATAATAGCAATTTTACATTTTAAGGGAACACTTCAATATACATTTTATTCTTAATGTGTTATATTGGACAATTATCTATTCACAAGTTAACTATATATATGTTGATAATATCCAGTGTCTGTTGCTACGATAAATACTATATATATTTTGATAATATCATAAAATTTGAAGTGTCGGTTTTTGCTAATATCAGTTAACAAACCAAACCAATATCCAATCCCCAACCTAATAAATATAGAAAGAGAAACCAGCTTCATTTCCTCTCCGATCCGCCTCCATTGCTCTCTCTCCTCCCCACCTCCACTTTCCTCTCCGCCTCCCCACCTCCTCGTCTCCATACCCTTTCTTTCACGAGCACACACGGCAAAGCACAGGCATGCCACGCGAAAGAGCACAGACCTACTTGAGGTAATTTTTGTATGATTTTCTTATATTTTGTAATTCTGAAATCGTTCTATCTAACATGTATCGGTCTGTATCAATCCGTAGGTCTGTATCAATCCATATCGGTAGTTATCGGTCGATACGGGCCAATACAATAAATTTGGGTGTGTATCGGCATCTATCGATATTTTGTCCGAGTATCAGATCGGACACCTTCAAAACCAATTCGATCCAGCCGATATCGATACGTATCGGTCGATACTTCGAACCTTGGTTAAGAGTACAGAAAGGAGTAGAGATTTAGGTAAAGAGTAAAGACCAAAAAGTATTCGTAAAACAAAATAGTATTAAAGAGACATTGAGTTATTACCACAAGTTGTTTAATGAAAACATAGAAACTTTAATATGGAAGTAAATCAGTTAGTTATGATAAGTCATATAGTTATTGTCATAAGATTAGGACTTCTAAAGTTAAGGAGGCTTTGAAGAAAATGAAAACTGGAAAAGCTATAGATCATGATGATATTCATATATAGATTTGGTACTGTTTAGGAGTGAAAGGATTGATAGGACTAACTAATTTATTCAACCAAATAATTAGATCTATAAAAAAATGTTCAATGACTAGTATTATGGTACATGTATATAAAAACAAGGGAGATATAAAAGTTGTACTATCAAAGGATCCAGTTTATGAGTTGTAAAATCAATTTGGAAAGACAAGACGGGGTCTGTAGCTGACTCCATGGTTTATTTGATAATGTAGCAATGAGGAAATTAGGCTATATAGCTTCCTCCACTAATTTTGAGGTTCCAGACAAGGCTTAGCATCCAGCTATTTTCATTTTTATAAGCAGTAAGGCTAAGGTTCTCAAAGACTCTAAAAATACTTTTAAGTAAAAAATTTGGGATTAACCAGTAAATAATTTTTTTAATAAAGCATCAGAGTTCAGACCAGCCCTGAACCTGAGTAGAACCCGGACATCTAAAACAACAAATTTACAGCATGCTTTCCTAAAAGCCTGAACTAGAAACATATTTCCACAAACATATGTTGTAGACGTAAAAGGTAAACCTGGGTAGAACCCAAACATCTAAAACAACATATTACAGCATTCTTTTCCTGAAAGCCTGAAGTAGCAACATACTTACATAAACATATATTGTAGAACCCGAACATCTAAAACAACATATTTACAGCATGCTTTTCCTAACAGCCTGAAGTAGCAACATACTTACATAAACATATATTGTGAACGCAACAAGTTAAATCAAGTTACATGGGTAGAGAAGCTAAACCTGAACTAAGTAGTTAAGTAGGGAAACCATTCGATAACTTGGACCCATTGTAGTGAACATTATCCTGCTTACTACTATTAGGGTTGAGACTGCAACCTTAGAGAGAGAGTTTGCAATCCGAATGTGTTGAACAGATATGAAAACTTTCCATAGTAACTTTTCACTCATACCTGAGATGGAATTCCCTCCACAGAAGGAGTTCCAAAAATTTGCTGAAGGATATCTGGATCAACCATGTTTCCAATGTAGATTAAACAATCTTCTCCATTTTCTAGGAGATAAATTCCATCATCATTTACATGCTCACTGGAAAGAGGAATCGTGGAAGAAATTAAAGAATCGTCATCCTGCTAGATGAAGGAAATAAAAAAAATTATATAAGCAACTCAAATAATAAACACATAATTGACAGATTATTTCTAACTCATACTTGACATTACATACCTTGGAAGTGAGATCATGTATAGATAACATCCTAGGATATACCAAAGGAACAGCCAAGGATATAGAAAGTGATGCAGCATAACTTGCCCAATATGAGCGATCATCCAACCGCCCATCATTTCGCAACCCAATGCTTTTTATCAATGCTATACACAGAAAAGAGTATATAAGTTTATCAACTTATGTTCCATGCTTTACGGATAAAAATCTGAAAACTTACAAGTGGAAGATCTATCAATAGTGCAATGGCAATGATGCCACCAAATAAACATAAGAAAACAACTACCCATGTATTACTATCTTAACATATCAGAGAGATTATAAACCACTTTGAATCATTAGCAACCTCATCGAGAATAGACAGGTCTGATTATAAACCACTTTGAATCATTAGCAACCTCATCGAGAATAGACAGGTCTTCTTGCTTCTAATTATGATTATGGTCACATAGTCGGTGGATACAGACAAAGTAGAGGACTAGAGGTTTAATCATTTCAGAACCATCTCATCATGTATTACTATCTTAACATATCAGAGAGATTATAGACCACTTTGAATCATTAGCAACCTCATCGAGAATAGACAGGTCTTCTTGCTTCTAATTATGATTATGGTCACATAGTCAGTGGATACAGCCAAAGTAGAGGACTAGAGGTTTAATCATTTCAGAACCATCTCATCCCTCTAAAATCTCACACATGGAAACAGGTTCCACACTTGCTGACAATGGCCCTTGTCACCTTTCAAATTTTGAGAATCCTGCCCAGTTTTAGTACAAATATTAATTAACAATGCAGATAATTACAGGTGGTCAGTCCCTTCTCAACAAGGAAGCAGCTAATCTGCCAACTCAACACATCATCATCATCCAAGCATTATCTCATCAAAATGGGATCAGGTATAACGAACTGACAGTTTCTATAAGTGGTTCTCAAAATAAAATGAACCATTTGTGATGGTGACAGATCCTCGCGAAGGTAAGTATTGGTAGGACAGGATTTGGCATAAAACCTAGAAGGCCTGCTGGCAGATAAATAGAGTAAATTTTCCGTTCATATGACCAAAGGAATAACCTCTAAGTTCTCCTAGACTAAAAAAGAGTTTAACTAAGAATGATGTGATTTAATTTTACTTTAGATAAATGAATTCCTCTCCATGACACAATTAAAGAGCACAAAGGAATGACATTCCCAATCAACACATACAGACATGTTACATAAGCAGGAAATAAATTAATTGCACTGCAGAATAATATGTAAAGGACATACCTAGAGTATATAGAGGAAAAAGCTTTAGAGCTTCTGGAAGAATTAATTGTCCAGAAGATGATACGGTGGCGCAAAATTTACGGTAGGAGTGCAGGATGTTGATGCAAAGATTTGTTATTTGCTCCTGTACTTGAGAAAGAGGACTCGCAGGTATGCCGCTTGCAGCTATACATCATTCAATGGTATGGAAGTCAGTTTTGTAAGAATGTCAAAATGTACATATAATAGCTAACAGAGAAAATTCCTGAGAATTCAATATTAAAGTTAAATCATCAGAGGAAACAAAAGTACTTGCTTCTCAGTCAGCACTTTTAAGCTTTACATATTACAACAGAGAGCAACACACTTGGACAACAAAAATAAACAATAATGCATGCAGAGAGAGAAGTAGAATTGATTACCTTGCTTCAAAAAGCAGGTGAACTGTGTATCCAGGTCGGCTGCCCGAAATAGATTGCTAAGCATGCTTGTGCAGGGAAGTGAGAGATTTGTAACTCGAATTCTCCTTTGCCCGTACACTGTAGTGTAAAGAAGGGCACACTGGCAATAAAAAGGACAAAGAAATTTATAAATAAAGAATCAAAAATGAAGCTAATAATACTAAGACAGTCCTGAAAAAACATACGACTCACCTGAAAAGCACATTCTGTGCCCTCCTGGAACTTGTCATCATGCTTCAAGGTGACCATGATGGTTTTGTCACAGTCAATCTGATTTGAAAATGTTCATTAGACATGAAAGTCGATGCAAACCATCATAACAATTTGCAAGTACTGACCGGATTAAAGTCATGCTCAGGTTAAGCACTAGGCAATTTATATCTCCTCAAATATACTTAAAAATACAAAGTATGGTAATAAAAAGGGAATGGCATTCCTTTTTACTTAATGTTTCATTGAAATGAATGCAATTCCCTATGGCAGATTATATCATCTTACCTCTGTCAACTCATAAGTGCTCCATTGTTGCATGAATTAAACTACAATAGTCAAAAGGTAGGTGTACCTACCTGCCAACTGGACATCTAGATTTTTATAGCATGCCCCCCCCCCCCCCCCCCCCACACACACACACCCCAAACCCCAATGCTTATTACCTTTGCTAGAAAAGTTAACACCAACATAGAGGGATGACATCACTATCAATCAGTCATAAAAATGTCAATTCTTGCATTGGAGCTTTCTTATGCTCCATAGTCAACCCATTCTCATAGGAGATGATGACGATGAGTTGCCAAGAGTCATCTTACGTCTAACTTTTAACATCCAAAGTTCCACTAACTTTAGACATTCTTTATTCTTAAATTGTCATCCTCTATATAATGAGTTTTGCATATAACCCCATATATATAAGTTTTGCATCTTATATCTATGCAACTAGTTAATTGTTTACATAGCCTGGGTCTTATTACATCTCCCTGGCCTAAGCTTGGGTCTTGTTCTCTACACGTCAATCCTTGATTATTGCGTATGAGTACTTGAAAGCAGTCTAAGATGGCGGAAAATTTAAGAAGGCAGAATATTTGAGAAGGCAGGTCATGTAAGCAATCGCCCTCTTACTCGGCTTGTGTAAAGATTAAGCAGGTGCCTAATGATAATTTTTTGATTAATTAGTACCCGGTTAGGGTACTGGGTCAGGTTCACATGCACAGCAATTAAGCCGCCCTGTTATTGGGTAAAATTGATGAGACTTCATCGGAGCAAAATGGAAGACAATAAGAATCTATGTTGCATAGATTCGGAAACTTGTCTATTCATACCTGCATTTGTGGTTGTATTCGTGCAACATAGGTTACTTATTGTTCCTATCTTAATATGTTTGTATCCCATATTTTGTATCGTTCCCTTATCCATATTTGTGACCATATCCCTGCAACATACATAACAATAATAGGAATAGATATCAATATATAAGGATGACGATGAGGACCACCAAGGGGGTTGTCTAGTGGTAACACTAGTAATGGAGGGGAGGAGTGGGCATGTGTACGAATCACACCCCAGGTAAAATAAATGTGGGAATGGGAGGGGCCTCGTGGTGCTAGTAGCCCAGGAAAGTGCCGGTCATTGATGACTGGCCTTATCTCAACTCATATATATATATATATATATATATATATATATATATATATATAAGGATGACAATGAGAGGTTAACTGTATGGTCGTACTATCTATAGATTGATGTCTTAAAACGTTATTTCTAGCTCTTTATTAACTTTATCGAGTATGGGCTTTTTTTGTGATTTGTTTATTTGTAGCTTATAGTTAAATCTATGGAGTGTGAACTACTTTTGTGTTTATCCTATGACTATTGGATATTTTTTCTGTTTATATGATTCTTTTTCTAACTTTTTGTAAGAAAATAATTATGTCGAGCGTAATACGATTAATCGCCGTGTAGTCTAATTCAACATTCTATGATCCAAGACCAAGCGCATAATGAAACCACATAATTTAATCTTTGATTTCAGATGGGGGAACTATCCTACATATTAAAGATGGGGGAACTATCCTACATATTAAAGATAACTGCTAAAGTATGTTAGGATATAATTGCCATAAGAATTAAAGAAGACACTGTTCTTTTGACAAAATTGAATACAAACAGTATGTAAAATGTCTAATTAATAAGATATAAACATTTCATCACATTGATTACAGAAGGTGACAATTGCAGAACAGGTTGGAACAGAAAAGATTGTCAGGATTGAACTGAATCGAGTAAGCATCGTCCTGCTCTAGTCAACTTTCCTATGAATTCAAGGAAAATACTACTTCCATGGGAGGTAAGTTTTCTTCAAGAATAATAAAAGAAAAATAACTTCAAATGGTAAAACTGAAACCAGAACAGACAACAACAACAACAAAACTAGAAGCTTATCAAGATGCTACTAATATCTTCTATAATAAAACTATTGGAAATGCCATGGCAGTGAAGAAACTAGATTCAAACATAACAAATTTCGGAAGCAAACTAGAAGTATTAGTGGGACAGATTAGAACTGGTAGCAACGGAGCCAATGTGTAATGTATGATAAAGAAGATGATGCTACCAAATTAGAAATTATTTTCCATTTATACCCTTTATAAACAATAAACTAAAATGCATCTATATAAAGTACTTATTTTATGTAGGCAACTTAACCTCTCAAGATTGGATGACAATAGAACAGAACATCATAGTTCAGTGTTCATTTTCCTTAATGAATATTAGCCATTTGTACCTAGAACTAAATCAAGACGAAGTGTCTTGTCATACTAGTAAAAGTTAACCATTTATGTCAAAGGCATAAAGTAGTCAGTTCTATAGCACTACTAGTTTGATCCAAGTTTCGTAGTATAGGGCAATACATGTACGTATCTGCAGTATCGTATCATTTCCGTCATGTCCAATCCAGTACTCATCACCATTGATACTGGCCAATAGCCAAATTGTGGCTCTCCCTCCCGGCCACTTAGTAAAGAGAAATAATAATACAAGAAAAGAGAAGTATGGCAAAAAAATTTGTTGACACAATGATTTGATTGGTGCCGAAAATCAACTTGCTCATAAATCTTAATTTTATTTCATTCAAAACTATCCATTGTATGTGTACTTCGTCTAAAAGCAAGCAATAAACGTATAGTACGGATGAATAATTCCATAATGTTTACTTCTCCATTCAAAACTAATGGGGAACAACAAATAATAGCGAAGAAAGTTCTTAAAATAATTCCTTATTACTTTTTGGCTTTCCGAAACCAAGAACTCCGGAACTTCAATCTGAAACTACTACAACGGTCATTCTGATACACATAAGGTCCAAAACAGATTCCAATATCGCGAACCTTGGTTTGATCCTATGTTGTCACAGGCGACGCCTAGACGCGCCTAGACAGCCTAGGCGTGCATGTTGGAGAGGTCGCGCCTCAACCTGGGAAAAAAATTTCCTGGGTGAGGTTTTGCTAAGCGTGCCTAGGCGCCCGCCTAGGGTCGCCAATTATTCTTACTATCCTTACTTGATGTTGAATATTGGTTTTTTTATATTTGTCGCTTCTTATATTACTTTTATGCTTATTGATTATTAGTTATACTACATATTTGTTGTATGCATAATTGCAGAAATTTTTGATTCAAAGTAGTGGATCTTGGACGGACGCTTAGGCAGTGTCTAGGCACGCATAGGCGACGCGGGTGGCCTGTCGCCTCGCCTCGCCTAGCGTCCAGTACAACATAGGTTTGATCATTAGGATGTGTAATAGTTAGCGGAAGCTTCATTTGATGTAGGATCATCATCAGTACCAAGGTTCATAGACCAATAGTATCGGTCGTATCGTATCGTTTTTGGCATATCCGATCCAATCCTGACCGAAACCAAATTGTGGCTCTCCTTCATATTAACTTTAGAAAATAAAAAAGAAAAGGAGAGAAGTATTGTAAAACAATGTCAATACAATAATTTGAACGTGATGAAAATAAACATACTCATACATTTTAATTTCATTCCATTCAAGACCATTTATTGTGTGGATATTTGGTCTAAAAGCAAGTAACAAAAAATATTTATTATGGATGGATAATTCAAAAATGTTCAATACTTTTCCATTCAAGGGAAACAACAAATAATATATAAGATTATTCCTCAAAACAATGTTCTAAATTTCGGCCTAGACGGTCGACTAGGCGGCGCCTAGGCGCTAGGCGGCCGTCGGCCGCACCGAAAATCTCCTAGACGACGGTCCTAGGCAGGTTTCGGCCATAGGTGTCCCTATGCGGACAAATCGGCCAATTTTTTTGGAAAAATTCAAAAACAAATCTGAAAAATGATCACATTTGAAAAAAAAAAACTGTACTTACCTGGCCGCCTTCTCGCCGCCGTCGACCACTGTTGGTGCTGGATAGCAGTTACTGCTGTCCCCGATGATGGGAGGGGAGGGGATGACGAGAAGGGAGGGGAGGGGGAGGGGAAGGGAAGGGGAGGGCTGCTGCTGTTCAACAGTTGAGCACTCTCTCCCCTCTCCTCCCCTCTTATTTTGTGTCAAAAGTTGAAAAACATGATAAAATGAAAAACCCAGGATTCGAACTCTTCATCGCCCCACCCCTTGATTTTCAAACTTATGCATACCCCTGCTAGCCATGAGAGCTAACAAGCTCCTATATTAACATGTTACCTATATAGTATTTATACATATATACATGTGCAAAATAAAATAATAAAAAAACAAAACAAAACGGCGCCTAGGCGCTAGTCGGGGGCTGGGCGCACCGATTCCGCCTAGCAAAATCTATAATATTGCCTCAAAGTATATATTTCAAGTTCTAAAAATAATTAGTATTTTTTGGCTTTCCAAAACCAATCGCTCTGAAACTCCAATTGACACCACCGAAACTACGAAGCCGATGATACCAAAACTCACAAAAGGGTTCGAAACCAATTCCTATACCGATAGTGCGAACCTTGATCGATACATCAAGGGTTTCTCGTTGACAATGGGTACAACAAAAATCTGCATCAATACAACTCTAACTAATTCACCAATTTTTAAGAGCAAAGTTTCAAAATGATGTCATTTCTCGGTACAATGCATCAATACAACTCTTACTGTTCACCAATTTATAAGAGCAAAGTTTCAAAATGATGTCATTTCACCTCAATGCCAAGTTGTTGGTAAGCTATATGTACATCTTTATAATTTATACTACATTGTCTGCAGAACTATAGTCATGAGAGAGGTCCATAAAGCATACAATCACGTTCATCACTTTCAGCTCATGCGAAGCATGACCCTTCCCCTTTCGACCACAACATCAAAAACTTTAAAACATAAAGAAAGAGGATAAGAAGTTCACTATATGGATCCTCCTCCCATCTTGAGACGACATAGGGTGTGCCAAACACTAGTTCCACAAAGGAGCAGTAAAACCAAGGAAGACTTTAACCTCCTTTTTCTATAACTTAAACTTCAATCAAAATACTGTCCATCTAAGATGATAACCTTGGCACCAGTGAGAAAAGGAAACAAATAAAGAGCAACAATGTGCCATTGCATATACTTTCCCTTACTAGCTAATGTTACAGCAGAATGACACTTAAAAGGGTCAGTGGAAGAAAACGGACTCATAGCCAACCCAAATACTTGACATCTATGCAGTTAAAAACGATTTTTTCATGATAACGGTCCAGTAGAGTTATTGATATATCACCGATATATCGAATTTATAACGGTAAATATCGGTTTGGATTTTTAACACAATTTTTATATATGTACAACACACTTAATAATTATCTATTATAAAATATGCAAGAAGAGTTTCTTAAAGCATTAAAACTAAAACATTCATACCCAAACCAACATTACAATATAAAAAGTACCACTTCAAAATGGTTCAACTAATATGAAAACAAAAAAGATTCCAATTCAACTTTCAAGTTTCAACATCTATTAATCATCATTAGCCTCAAAACCCATATATCAGTGATTAACTAAAGCTAACTGCGATATATTGGGTTTTTTCTCTCCCCCGCACCCATTTGTGTTTTAACTAAACCTAACTGATATATCAATTTTTTTTCTAAACCGATATATCAGTATATATCGGCCGATAATATCGGTACCGATATTTGACCGATTTTTTCCACAAAAAAAATAGGTTTCGAACCGATACCGTTATATATCGGTTAACACAGAAATGTTATTGTGTTGGACATTGTTGTCATTCTCTTACTCTTGTATGCAACAAAATTGCTTCTGCTGGGCCTCCTCGCATAGAGGATCGATGAACGTCTCCTTAACATATAAAAACAAAGCAATGCAATTTCTTCTGTCTCTATGAATGCTAAAAAAAAACTTTTTTTTTACTTCTTCTACACCCTTTTCAAGAACAAAAGAGCACCAGGAGCAACAAAAGAGCACCAGGAGCAACACGATATTGAAATGTCAAACTTTAACACCACGTGGATCGTCAATAAGAATACATGTTGTTGTGAGGCCTGGGCCTGATCCTAATCTACAAGTTGGATCCGAGTTGCTTCCATTCGTGAATCTGAAGCTACCTTATCGTATTACCAAAAACTAGGATATTTGTCAAATACTATGGGTAAAATCATTATCGATGGAACCAGATGCTTAATAACACAAGTTCTTAAGTTGTGAACTTAGGCAAGACTTGGTTTTGCATGGCTGTAGAAAGAAAGGGTTCATTACAAGATATATTGCCCCCTGGAGGTGATGTCTATATAGGTATGTAGCGTATCTTCAGGATGGCATTATGCTGTAGAAGCTTACACTATTGAATCAGCCAAATATTGAGTGTGATTATTTGCTTTCCCTTTTGTGTTACATTAGGGAGATTGGATGGTATGCCTTGTAATCAGATACTAATCTAATTTCAAAGTTCAGAGCATGTGTCCTGTATGCAACACTACATATTCAGTGTTTGACTCATGAAAGAAAGGGGAAAAAAAGAACAAAGAAAAAGCATATCTTTGCACCGCAATTTCCTATGATAATGTAAGCTTCCATGAGTTGAAAAAAGTAAGAAGCAAGTTTTGACACCATTAAACAATTATCTGCTATATGAACAGCATATTTATTGCCCACAGTGATTGTTCTGATATAGACAGTTCATATGCTCATTAAAAATGGGTAATACAGGTTCAAGTTACTTTAGGCATACGACCAATTTACTCAAAGATGAACAATCTATGGCCAGAATTATTTCAAGAGCATTTTAGTAGTAAAGCATACTGACCCCAGGAAGATCAATATCTGTAGGAATTCGCTTGCAGAAGTTCCCAGAGTAATCTTGAACTTGAACACCCTACAGTAAGCGACAATGAAGAAATGAGAATTCTTCATCATACGAAATTAAACTTTAAAGAGAAAGGATTGGAAACAATAGAGGACACAGTTATCTTACCGCGCTGCATCTTACACGCATCACAGCTTCAAAACCCTGTGGTCTACTGATGTTCCATCTAAGATCATTGTAGAGCTTGGCAGAATCAGAGAGAGCAGAAAATGGATAGTAATAATACACCTGGAAAAAAGAAATTTGGGTGCATTGCACCCAAGAACAATCTAGCAGTTAGAGAGAGATTGTATTCTAAAAGAAAATACTACACATTTTGTGAGATACGTATGGGAGTAACTTAATTAATGGCAAGTAATATCTACCTACAGGTACATATTTAGCAACATGAGATATATGCATGACTGAACAAGCAGCTCTCTTAACTAACATTGAGCTTGGAGATCGTTAAATATAGTAGCAAACACAACCAAGAATATTTCATATAGCACTAGAATCTAGATTTCTTAAGAAAATATCAAATTGGTCTAAATATACTTAGTCCATGCAACTTGACATTTGACACTTTTCTATTGGAAACACCAGTTATATAATTACGCAGCAACTGTGGCAAGAGAACGTAACCAATGTAAGAGAATGGATGGGAGCATATAGGGAATAAGCATAAGAGTAACACATGGTAATAATTTTAGACAAAGATACCCTTGATTTTTATCATTAGAGAATATCCATGTGTCTGCACATATTTAGTTTATTTCTTAGCAGCCTGAGGCTTCACAGTATTTATCTTCCCAGTATAATATGTAATTTCCGTGGTATTCTAATGTAGATTAAAATTCTTTAAACCACTTGAAACTTAAGGTGCACACCACATTATGAAATGGGAGAGTCGATGCCCTAAACTTTCAGGAATTGGAGAGTTGCTAATGTTGTCAAGCACGAGGATGAGAAAAAACAAATATCTCAAAATTTAATTCAACAGATTATAAAGCTATAAAATGTAAATGGGACTATGGTTTAACTCTAACTTTAGGCTCCAACTCAAATTAAGGTCTAATACACACACACAAACACACAGACAGACACACACAATAGGTTTTGGGTTGTATATGGACCTTGAACTACATTTGGTGATGATATCAGGATGTTGGATCTCAGTAGTAAGTATTTTGGACATGATCCTATAATTGTGAAAGTATATAAGATCGAGCGATAGTGATACATATGAACTGTGACAGGGTGATATGATGATATATGTTTGATCGTATTACCTGTATATGCCCTGCTATAATGATCGAAAATTCTAGACGGGACTTATTTGATGAAGTTAACTATCAGCTGCAGAATTTCGATTACGAGATCCAATACTTCTTGGGTTTTTGGGTCATGACAGTTATATATATATATATATATATATATATATATATATATATATATATATATAGGTCAACCAAACCACACCCGACCAATGACTACATCCTAGACAAGCCAGGTCCCAATTGACCTAGAAGTCACCAACCACGACACTACATAAATCAGACCCAGCCCCAAGGTCCCATGATAACTAGTTCCATTCTTTGAAGTCCAGAACTTAATACTTCCTCCTGCAAGTCTTAACCCTAAAGCACTGCAGAAGAATGAAGATAAAATCTGGAAGTGATTGTTGTTACAGGAGAACATATGATAACAAATCACACACAGTGGATATCGTATGTGATGTTAGTCTCTCTCACAAACACAAGCCCTCACAATTTATTGGTCCTCTAGTCTCATCAGCATCAAGTGTTGAGAAAAAGACCGATCAAAGATATTACGGTAGACAGGGGCAGATCCACGTGGGAAGCAGTGGGAGCTCAAGCCCCCACTGGATCTCGGGCAAAGTCAATATGTAGGTATGTTTCCAAATATTGTCAAAGCCTAGCTCAGTTGGTAAAATAGTTCTAGATTTTTTTTGTAGGTCTTGAGTTTGAATCTTCTCACACATTTGAAATGGATTTTTGTTTCCCGATGCCCCCACTAACTTTTTTCCCCCAGCCCCCACTAACTTTTTTCCCCAAGCCCCCACTTACTAAAATCCATGGATCCGCCCATGACGGTAGATTAGTGGAAACATCCCTAACGTTTATATTGATTTCAAGAAAGGCCCACAAGATCAAAAAAAACACCCATCTAGTAGGGTTCCGTCTTTAAATTTAGGTCACATTTTATCCTCAAACTTTACAAAACATAAAATTTAAAATAAGAACTTTCTTTTTTTTGCATTCTCCCTTTGCTTCTTTTACAAAGAAACAAATCCAGATTCTAGCAAGTGGGGGCGGACGACCTGTGATGGCTGGCTTCCATACACCTCTACCTCCATACCCACGCACCCTTCATTTGTAGTTGGAAAAAGCTGTGGCAGGGGAATTACATAGGGTTATCACCCCTACGGTGCTTCGTCGGCTATTGGCTAGTGAATAAATAGAAGGGGTGCTAAAGAGCGAGAGATGCGTAGAAGGTTTAGTCTAATTCCTTCGATAGCACAATTAAACCAATAGCAGTCTGGAACTGATCAACTAAAGCCTACATAAGATGGCACCATTCTGTTATAGAATATAGTCCAACTCCTTACGTTATGGCACTATTAGCAAGGATATATTTTCATTGTTTCAATTGCAATATAGTCGAGTAATAAGACGCATGAAAGATAGAATGACAAGTTAATAGAAGAAAGAGATGCAGAGAATAGAGACGGAATGACAAATGTACGTAATTATCCACATTTTACTTATTCTCTATTAATACTGTTGGCGGTAACTTAGATGTTAACTACTTCATCTGTCCTCAAGGAAGAAAAGGTCAGGGAAGCCTAACCTGTCCTCCAGTAGTTCTTGGAATAACAGAGATGGAAGCAATGTCCACGTAAGTCTGAGTAGTAATGAAGATATCCACACAAACCTGATAAAAACAATGGCTAGTACTTAACTTCTTTTGCACAAAACAGAGCAACCATTCCTTAAAGAGGTGCTTGTTTGTCACCTTTAATAATTGAAATAAAACTTCAAACTTTTGTGTATTTTTAAATAAGTAAACAAATTGTCTTTCACCTGATACTCAGCAAACTCTATCGCCATTGTTTTCAAAGTCTTGTCTGCAGGCTGGAGCAATTTATGAGCCTCCTGAAATTCAGATAAGGAATTTCAAGAAAGACCAAAACAAATGATGTCCATTTAGCTTTATTTGTTATATGATTCCAACCATACCAACACATAAGCATATGTGGTACTAAGCTAGTACAGTCATCTACATGCAATTTTCAGAAATAATACTTTGTTCAAGTTATGTTAATCAAATTTATAGCCCAGAATGAAGAATTGACAGCCAAAACTACATATATAACAATCCGCATAAACATTAAGAATTATCCTAAAGAAGCTATGGAGATTTTCTTTCACCAATACTTCCAACAAAGGTCAGCAAGTGTCATTGCAAGGTTTTTAAGTCATATTATCTCATGTTCAACCAAATCTGAAAGCTTCTTCTAAATGTTAACTTAAACACTTCATTATTCTAGCTAGTGTTATCGACATTGGCGATATTGTCCGACATCAGTTTGAAGCCTAAATCGGTGTATATTGGATCGGTGTATATTGGCCATATATATTGTATATATCATTTTGAGAAAAGACGGCCGATATATCGGTCGAAATCCAATATATTTGTCGATATGATATCATACGATATCTCCATATATTATTTTCCGATATATATATATATATTATTTTTTTCCATATATATATATATATATATATATATATATGGAAAAAAATAATATATATATATATATATATATATATATATATATATATATATATATATATATATATATATATATATATATATATATATGGAAAAAATAATATATATGAAAAAATAATATATATATATATATATGAAAAAATAATATATATATATATATATATATATATATATGTATATATATATATATATATATATATATATATATATATATATATATATATCGGATATTAGAGATGAATAAGTGTGTTTTCAAGTCGGGTCATGTCCTACGCATCAGTGTTTTTAAAAAACTCTAAGCGCTCAAAGGCGACTAGGAGCGCCTTAAGCACACCTAGTCTCGTCCGGAGAAGAAAAATGTCACCTAGGCAGCTTAACTCAGTGAACTTGAATTTGTAAACAATAAACTAAAGAAAAGAGTAAAAAAATAGAAAATTACCATTACAAAACAACAAGATCACAAAATACTTTGAAACAGAACATTAAGTTTAAAAGCAATAACATCAAACACAAGTCATTACAAAAGAAGACATTGTTCAAATGGAAAAAGAAACATAAGATAATCAACAAATCAATGTTCTAATTCCAAATTCTCTTTTCTTTTTCTTTTTCTTTTTATTTATGTCTATTTGGTTAAACTTAAAATGTTAAAACTTCTATAAAAAAAACTATGTTTAGGCATTTAAAACTTAAGCCTAGAACTTTAAAAATCCAATAAAATCAACCAAGCGCATAAAACTTACAAAAAAACAAAGTACAAAAAAGATGCATAAATCACCCACACACCTAGGCGTGCGCCTAGGCTCGCCTTGGACGCATTTCTCGTCTAGGCGTCGCCTAGAGAAGATACCTTGCATACCTTTGGATTAGGCGGTGAAACATCGCCTCTCGTCTGCCTTTTGGGCACTTGGATGGTGCCTTTAACAACACTACAAGTACCTCTCTCTCTCTCTCTCTCTCTCTCTCTCTCTCTCTCTCTCGAGCCGCGAGGCTCCCCCTTTCTCTCTCGAGTAGGTTTTTATATTGATACAATATTATCAACATTGCTAGTTTTTTATTTGTTCTTGTAATTTTATAATTGCCAGTTTGTTACCATTTTATGATGTATCTTAGATTTTTTTTTGTTAGTTAGTTACTTTGTTTAGCCTTTTAGGACATTAAGAATATTTAGCACATGTAAAAGTTTGATTTTAATAGGACATTTAGTATGTATAATATATTATATATTCAATATATCTTTGGTATCCGACATCAACCCAAACCGATATCTGGAGCATTGGTTCTAGCATCAGTGGTAATAATATGCACTTCTCCAAAATGTTGGATAAGCATCAAGCTTTAGAAACTTAGTTCTCAATAGAGCATAGGTTAGACATGCATCATACAGGCAAATAGATGCCCCAAATTCTGAAATGGCACTGATGATAAACAAACAAGGGGAAAATAATAGGAAAAATACTTAAGATGATTAAACAAGTCTATGCAAACCTTTATTCCAGAAGTGATACTAGTTCTTCCTTCAGCTTCCCTTGAAGATAGGGATCCAATTCCCAGTGATGGCAAGACTGGAAAAAAAAAGTATCACTATTGTTGCGTGATGTTATTACAAGAACAATTCAATATATGGAAATATCAGTTTAAAAGGTTTATGGACCATTTCAGTACTTAAAGAACTCATGTTGGTGTACAAGATGGACAAAAAAAACTAATGTACAAGATAGACAAGAACCATTCAATATATGAAAGAAGTCATTATTGTTCGCTGATGAGAAACACATACAAATAACAAAAACAGTGCACAAGGATGGGGAAGGCAACATATTGATATCGCAGTTGCACAAAAGCACCTATGTAGTAATTTAATTAAAAACATTAAATTGCATTTGTTTCTTCTCTACAAAAATCAGCAAAGTGCAAGATACATCAAATAAGTTGAGTTCAACTAAGAATCAAATGTAGCACCAGAGCAGAATTCTGGCAAGATATCACTAAAATTCTAAGCAGTTAAAAACCGTTATATATTGGTTATATAACCGATATATAACAGTATCGGTCCGGCACCGATTTTTTTTTTGAAAAATCGGTAAAATATTGGTACCGATATTATCGGCCGATATGACCGATATATCAGTACATATCGGTTTTGAAAAAAAATCGATATACAACGGTTAGTTTTGTTAAAACCAAAAGTCGGGAAGAGAGAAGTACAAGGTCACGTGGTGTTATAGATTCACTCTCCTCACTCGTTCACGATGATGAATATATGGAGGATGAAGAAGATGAACAAATTAGGGAAGAAGGTGGAGAAGATGGTGATGGTGAAAACGAAGAAAATGAAGTTGAAGTTGAGACTAATGAAGATTATTAGATGTTGAAACTTGAAAGTTGAATTGGGATCTTTTTTGTTTTCATATTAGTTGAACCGTTTTGAAGTGGTACTTTTTATATTGTAATGTTGGTTTGGGTATGAACCTTTTAGTCATGGTTTAAAGTATCGGCCGATACCGATCCGATACGGCCGATACCGATACGGTTTCGCATGTCCCGATCCGATACCGACCGATACCCGATATTGGCCGATACCGACATTGGGGATCTCTTTTTCGGTCAATTCGGCAAAAAAAATTAAACGAAAAATACAAATCAGCAAGGGTTTAAAACATAATAAGGTTGTTAAAGCATGTAAAAGAAGAAAATCAATCTATTGTATGTAAACCAATCGGTAAGGGTGACTACTATTTCATTTAGTTTCAAAACTACTGAGAAATAACACTGAAAATACTTAAAATTATGCCTAAATGTATAAAATATATGTTTTTAAATGTAAATAAATTATTAATAATTATTTGTTTTCCGATACCCAAAAATATCTGATACTCCGATCCAAAACCGCCGATACTACCGATATCGCCGATACCAATACTCATAGGAATATTTCCGATACCGATACTGTGAACCTTGCTTTTAGTTTTAATGCTTTAAGAAACTATTCTTGCATATTTTATAATGGATAACTAAGTGTGTTGTTCCTATATAAAACTTGTGTTAAAAATGCAAACCGATATTTACAGTTATAAATCCGATATATCAGTGACATATCAATAACTCTACTGGACCGTTATCATGAAAAAAACCGTTTTTAACTGCATAGCTAAAATTATAAAGCGATAGCCATAACAAGTCACGTCAATTTTAAAACTCACCTACACTGATTCTTCTTCATGTGTTAGATCACATGCTGCTCATGATTTTCACTTATCTCCATTTACTGAAACCTCGGCATTCTTTAACAGATCTACCCTGCTCAACTAACTTAGATGTCAAGTTGCATTCCTTTCGGCTCTAGAAGATCAAGAAAGCAAAGGATACACCAAAATAAGGTGAGTTCATCTAAGAATTAAAGGTAGTGCTATAGCAGAATCCAGGAGAGAGATCGGTATAGTTATAAACCTGTAACCACAACGCATCATGTTAATTTAAGTATCAGCTACACTGATTTTTCAAGTGTTAGTTCACATGTTGCTCATGAATTTTAGTGATCATCTCCATTTCTTGAAACCTCGTTTTCTTAACAAACCTACGCTGCACAATTTACTTAGACAATCAATCCATGTACAGCCATGCTATTCATTTCCATCCAAATTTCACCATATACGCATCTTACGCACTTTCCTTATGAATCATTCATGTCCCTGAATCTTATGTTAATTGACATTTCCTTCCAGCAATTATCACTGCATCTTTCGTCTTTTTAACCTTTTCACATGTCCTCTACCTATTTACTTTAAATATTTATCTCTAACATGATAAATCATTTTGGTTATCCACGTGCATGCCTAAAGCTTTGCCACAGGATTTGGTGCCTAACCAACCACTCCCATGATGTCAATATCTTCTTATTCATGTATCTTTAATATATCTTCTGTTTGTAACACTAAGCTAGATATTCGCTTTTAGACACATAAACCTTCAGTCAGCAAAAAAAAAGACGAGTGATATTATATTTGGAGCACCTTCAAGTGGTACATGTGTACAAACGATTTTACTATCTGAAAGCTCCTAAGAGGTGCATATTTAAAAATCATTAATGACGATTAACCCTCTTTCCCTAAGCCTAAAGGGAAGAGTAATCGTTATTGATCTATGATGAATTTCTGAACGAAGTGGAGAAGAAAATACACTGCTTGATGATGAGTTAAACAAGTTAACTCCTTCAGTAGATTTTTATCCAACAATATCTACAGGTCACTAAAGTAGGTTCTTATTCAACAGTATCTGCAGGCTATCTTGACAAGTTTCATCAACTGAAAACTAGTATTCTTTACAACTGAAAAAACCGACAAACATATTAGTAGGACAAGCTTTCTTGTACCCTCTACTCTCTACAACAAACATTTCTTGCTCTTCTTTGAGTATTATGGTCAAAGTACATGTGGATAAATAATATATCCTTTGGTATATCTTCCTCAATTTTTAATTTTTCATCTCTTTATGGTTTTCAGGCATTCAGTGAAACTTGAACACAGAACTTTAACCTTTGGTCTTAGATTTCTTTTGGTACTTGATGGTTTTCAAAGAGCGTATCTTGGTGCAACTGCAAGGCTTGATGTCTGATTCATGGAGGATGTAAGTTAGGATCAATTGAGACCACCTCTACATGAAATGCGCATAAGGTTGCTTACATCTAGACCTTCCCAAAATCTACATAAGGCAGAATCGTGTAGCACTCACCCTTTCCTGATTATTTCTATATCATGACGAATAATTGTGCCAGGTTTTCCTTTACAAAGTGCACACATAAACAGGGCATCCCACTGCCACAAGGCTTCCACTTATGCAGGGTCGAGGAAGGAGCATGGATGCAGTCTTACCCCGTGTATATGAAGAGGATGTTTCTGTGACTCAAACTTGCATTGTCCAAGATGCAAGAAGGCCTTACCCTCGCGCCAGGCACAACCTTGTTATTGATAATGTAAAGCTTTTCATTCCAAGTTTCATAAGATCAATAGAAATTTATATTGCTCTTAAGCCCCCAGGAATAAAAAAAGTGCAAATGAGACACTTACTAATCACATATATTCAATTATTTACGTTTGTTATTTTATTTTATTGAGGATAATTACCTTTTTTTTATGAAATTATACAATTAGCAATAACAAAGAGAATAAGGGGCACTTAGTATTACCATCAATAAAAACAAAGAACATATTTGATACTTAGTAATAAGCAACTGAGAGTATTTAATACTGGTTTTTACCAAAGCAAGTAAGAATGAGGCTTTTCATTGCCGAGGCAACTAATTATGATTATTGTAATATCTACCAACTATTATTTTCTTACCTCAAACGTTCAAGCAACAAATTCTCAGATCAAGGTAACTTTTACTTCGATTAAACATGTTTCACGCATTATGATATCTTCAATATTTATCTACAGCTAATAGTTACACTTCGGAGTTATGACTGCTTGTTGAATACTCAAATTGTGTATGTAGTCATATTGGACAAACTTAATTAAGATACAAGATATGATACAAACGTGATACACTACCTACTAAAGCAATTATCAGTACTACTACTACTACAATAATAACTTTATCCCAAATTTCTGGAGTTTGGCTGTTTGAATCATTTTCATCCATTCAGTTCTATTTAGGGCCAATGCCTTTGTAACACTAACAATTTCGTTATTCTATCTGTATTTCCGCTCGTCCATCTTAGCATTCTTATTACATTATACTAATTTTTTGGACATTTTTTTAATTTCTCAACACTCTACTATAAAGCATTACCAATCTGTTAAGTGTTATATTAGAGTTATTAGTTAATGGGCTTTAGTCCCACATTGCTTAGAATAATAGGAGAGGAGGCTAGCCTCTCCTATATATATGTAGTCTCTCATCAATAATAATCATCTCATTATTTCTATTCAACATGGCATCAGAGCCAAAACCCTAGCCGTCACCTCCCACTCTCCCTTTCTCCACAAAACCTAATCTCCACACACAAAAAAACCTAGCCGTCACCCCGCCACACCCCCCCCCCCCCCCGCTGCTGCTGGACCCCCCCCCCCCTTTCGCTGCTGCAACCCCCCCCCCCTTCCCAGACCTGCTGCCCCACCCTCCACGGCCTGCTGCCCGACCCCCTCGACCTGCTGCCGCACCTCCCCCCCCCCCCTCCACGACCTGCTCCCCCCCCCCCCCGACCTGCTGCTGCCGCACCTTCCCCCCCCCCCCCCCCTCTCTACGACCTGCCCCCCCCCATGCCTCCAATCCCTAACCCTAACTCTAACCCTCTCCTTCCATCAGCTGTCATCCACTCTCTCCGAACCCTAGTTTAGTTTCTAAAAAAAAATCATTGTTGGGATTCTCAAAGGAAAAACATTTGTTGGAACCTCTGTCCATCAATGCTGAAAATTTAACAAAGAGCACACATATGGTTTGTTGTGCATGAATCTTTGTTTCTTTCCATGATCTTCACACCAGGATCTATCAGAGGTTACCATGGGTTATCTCTCTGTCCTGGCTTGTGATCCACACTCTCTACTTTCTATGCACGTGTGCCGATTCTGGCTCAAGTTTTAGCGCATTGGCAGAGTTGCTGTGTTTATCAAGTGGAAAAAACATATCAACAGTCGAATATCTGATATGACAGACTCTACGACGAATAGCAGTGCCACAGATACTAGTGTCAGCAACACACTAGCGGGCACTAGCACGACGATTTCCTCCATTCGACTTGTCGATCGACGGTTGGAAGGGCCAGAGGGCTACTCGACATGGAGAAAGAAGGTCGAGAAAACACTTCGAGGAATGTGGTTGTCCAAACATCTGACTGACAACCCTCCAGCAGACGATGATCTCATCTTTGAGCAATGGAAGACAGATGACAGTCGACTGTTTACACAATTGATGAATTCCATGGAACCATCGGTGGAAAACATGGTTCAAAATACGGACTCCGTGAAGGAGTTATGGAAAATGTTGACGGCGACGTTTGATGGTAAACGCGATTTGTCTCGTATCTATGACTCGGTCGTTTGTGTGTACCGAGCAAATCAAGGAGACAAATCTCATAAAAACTATTTTCGGGCCTTTAAGGCTATGACGGATGAGACCGATCGCGTATTACCCCTTACGTCGAATATTAATGAAGCACGGGCTCAACGTAAGCAGCTTCATGTCATGGCTTATCTCGCCTCTCCGTCCTGATGCGGACTCTGCTCGTTCTCAGATTATTGCTGGATCTGATGTACCGTCCATGTTGGAAGCACACTATCGTGTCCTTCGGGTTGCCAAAGTCGTTGAGACCACTCCGGGTGATACTCCTGCTGATCGTTCTTCTCTCGAAACCGCTCGTACGAGATTTCGTGGTGGTCGTGGCGGCCGACGGGGTGGCCGTAATGCTGGTCGTGATGGAGGATGGGGCAATGGCGGTCGTGATGGAGGAAGACCGCGCACATGCTTTAACTGTGGTCAGCTTGACCATTTCTATTAGCAATGCACTAAATCACCTACTGCTAATATTACCACTGATGCCCCTGATGATGGGGTCCGATCTATTCAGATGACTTCGGACTCATATACAGAGTTCCTTGATTTCCAGGCTCAACGTCGGGGTGAAGCATCCACGTCTGGTTCCACAGCCGGATACTCAGCTGCGTGCATAGTAAAACTCAAACAATAGGTAATTGACTCTGGTGCATCCTTTCACATGACGGGTGACGCAGGTATGATACATGATTATGTACCTGTACGTCGTGCTTCTGACATTACTGTTGCCAATGACAGTTCCCTGACAGTCCGAGGTCGTGGAAGTGCCAATCTTTCTTCCGGACTGTCACTCAATTCTGTATTGCTTACTCCTGGGAACCCGTTCAGTTTAATTTCTATTAGCCAAATTACTCGTGAACTACATTGCTCGAAAACATTTTTTCCTGATGGTTGTGTTTTTCAGGACCTGAAAACTGGAAAAACTATCGGTAAGGGGCATGTGGCTGAAGGCTTGTACCTGTTTGACGCAACTCCTTCTGTTGTCTGTGCCGGCATGAAACTCGATCTTGTCGAGTTACATTGTCGGTTAGGCCATCCATCGTTCCAAGCTCTCCAGAAAATGTACCCATCTTTAGATATTCCCTCTTCTTTTCATTGTGAGCCATGTAGTTTAGCTAAGCATCATCGGGTTCCTTATCCGGTGAGTCCAAATAAAATTGCTTCCGCTCCTTTTGAGTTGGTGCATTCTGATATATGGGAACCTTGTCCGACTGACTCTGTAATGGATTTTAAGTACTTTGTTACTTTTGTCGATGATTACCCACATGTCACCTTTGTTTATTTGATGAAAAATCGCTCTGAATTATTTAACATCTGGTGCAACTTTCATGCTAAAATAAAAACACAATTTGGTCTTCCTATCAAAAAATTTCGGAGTGATAATGGTCGTGAGTATTTATCTCGTAATCTCGATAAACATCTGGCCCTCAATGGCATCATCCACCAAATCTCTTGTGCGTACACACCACAACAAAATAGTGTAGCCGAACGCAAGAATCGTCATTTATTAAAAACAATACGTGCTCTTATGTTTCAAGCACGTACTCCCAAGCGATTTTGGTCGGATGCGGTTCTTACTGCTTGTTATGTTATTAACCGCATGCCATCGTCTGTTTTCAATGGTAGCTCTCCCTTTTCTAGGCTTTTTCCTGGACGAGAACTATTTCCTCTGCCTCTCCGCATCTTTGGCTGCTTATGCTATATTCGGGATACCCGACCAACCCTTTCTAAATTAGATCCTAAGGCAATACAATGTATTTTTCTTGGGTATCCTAAAGATCAGAAAGGGTATCGGTGTTTCTCCCATGTCTTAAAGCGATATTTTTTCACTCGGAATGTTACCTTTGTAGAAACAGAATTTTTACCATTCCCACAATCAACGGGTCCGACTCCTCTGGTCTATCCAGAAGAGGATTTTTTGTTATTTTCTCCTCAAACACAACAGCTTTCCGTACGGGTGCCCTCCCTTACTGAGCCAGTCTTCCAGGCAGATGGTCCACATACACCGATTCAGCCATTGCCGACATCGCCCACAGAATCATCCTCCTCTGGTTCTACCAGCAGCTCCGGCTCCAATGAGTTGCCTCCATCTGTTCCACCAGCAGCTCCACCAGTTCCACCAGCAGCTCCGGCGGTTCCGCCTCCAGAACATCCTCGTCGTGCCTGTCGTGATCATCCCTTGCATGTTGACAGCTACAAAGGACTTACCAGTCACACTCAGTCTCTGGTGGCTAGTATTGATGGAATTCAGATCCCCAAGACCGCTGAGGAGGATCTCCGACATCCTGGTTGACGTGCTGCTATGAACGAGAATATGAAAGCTCTCCAGAAAAATCATACTTGGGACTTAGTCGACTTACCTACTGGTAAACAGGCTGTCGGCTGCAAATGGGTATTCACGATTAAGGTGAAACCGGATGGCACTCTTGATCGACTGAAGGCTTGTCTAGTGGCCAAAGGACACTCTCAAACCTATGGTGAGGATTACTTCGAGACATTCTCTCTTGTGGCCAAAATGACATCCGTTCGTATCCTCGTGGCCTTGGCCATTCGATATGACTGGCCGTTACTTCAGCTGGATATAAAGAATGCTTTTCTCCACGGGGATCTTGATGAAGAGGTATATGTAATGCAACCTCCCGGATTCGTTGCAAGGAAGGATAAAGTGTGTCATCTGAGGAAGGCCTTATATGGTCTGAAACAATCACCTCGTGCATGGTTTGGTCGATTTACACATGTTGTTACTCAATTTGGCATGTGTCAATCAAAGAATGACCATTCAATCTTTATTGACACACATCTGCTGGAAGAATACTCCTTGGTGTCTACGTTGATGATATTGTAATGACGGGAGATGACAACCAGGGTATTTCAAGTCTCAAGAAGTTTCTGAGAGAACAATTTGAAACCAAGGATATGGGATCCTTGAACTATTTCTTGGGCATTGAGGTCACACGGGGTAAGTGGGACATTATAATATCTCAAAAAAAGTATGTGCTTGACATACTAAATGATGCAGGCATGATGCAAGCAAAGGGAGCAACCTCACCTATGGATCCAGGGACGAAGTTACTTCCAGACGAAGGGGTCCTGATGACCAATCCAGGTCAGTATCGTCGAGTAGTTGAAAAACTCAACTACTTGACGGTTATGACGCGTCAGGACATTTCTTTTGCAGTGAGTGTTGCAAGTAGATTTATGGCTTCTCCAAGAATTTCACACTGGCAGGCAGTTCTCAGGATTCTGTGTTATCTAGTAAAGAATCCAGGAAAAGGAATTCGAATGGAGAATAATGGACATTCGCATTGAGTGTTATACTGATGCTGACTATGGAGCAAGCCTGACAGATAGACGGTCTACATCTGGCTACTCAGTATTTATTGGCGGAAATCTAGTGTCATGGAAGAGCAAGAAACAAAGTGTGATAGCACGCTCAAGCTCAGAAGCAGAATATCGAACTATTGCTCATGGCACGTCAGAGATATTATATATGAAGCATCTCCTACAAGAACTGGGAGAAGACGCAGGGTCTCAAGTGGCAGATCTATGGTGTGATAACCAGTCTGCTATTCACATTGCCACCAACCCAGTATTTCATGAACGGACGAAGCATATTGAAATTGACATTCATTTTGTTCGTGATGAATATACAAAGGGAGTGATAAAATTTCAACATGTGAGGACCGGCGACCAGATAGCTGATATCTTCACAAAGCCTCTTCTGGGTCCTCGGGTTCAAATTTTATGTAACAAGCTGGACATGATTGACATCTATGCTCCAGCTTGAGGGAGGGTGTTAAGTGTTATATTAGAGTTATTAGTTAATGGACTTTAGTCCCACATTGCTTAGAATAATAGGAGAGGCTAGCCTCTCCTATATATATGTAGTCTCTCATCAATAATAATCATCTCATTACTTCTATTCTACACAATCTTATAGCCATCTTAAAGAAATTTTCTTTCAACTTCAACGGTATCCTCCTACCACAAAGTACTCCAGAAGCACTCATTTCCATTCAACAACAACATAGTCTTTAACCCAAATTTTCAGGGCTCGCTAATGCCTCCATTTCAACCATAGGTTTTAATTCTATGCATGACATTATTCTCAATCTCTTCGTCGTGATGAATAATTGATCTAAATCACTGTTCCAAAAGGCGGTCTAGGCGGCCGCCTAGGCGCTAGGCCCCTGGTGCCCGCCCGATGGCCGCCTAGGCGTCCGCCTAGACCCCCCACGTCTGACTATGCATGTTTTGGAAATTTATGGTCTTTTCTGCAATTTTCAGTAGATTTTTTGGATTTTTTTATTTATTCTTTAACCGCCTAGATCTAGGCGGCCGCCTAGGCAGCGGGTGCCCGTCCAACTAGCGCATAGTGTTTTTCACAACCTTGATCTAAATACCAAAACTATAACTCTTAGATATATGTTATCCATCTACATGTTTTCACATCATTTACCTTTGCCTTTTGTTTGAAGTTGCAATTCATATACTTTGTTTGTCTTATTAGTTTTAAAACCCTTAGATTTCAGACTCCCTCCACACTTTTATTCTAGTATCTAACATTTATCTACTCCCACCGACCAACACAATATCACCAACACTAGCACTAGCATGGAACCTCATCTTGGGCCTAGTAATTTCATCCACAACTGGTGCAAAAAAGGTAAGGACTTAATATTGATCATTAACGTAAGCCAAAAGCAAGGTTCTAGAGGGTCAACCTACCGCCTAGGCACAGTCTAGGCTCTTGATACATTTTAGACATTTTTACTATGTTAGCACTATTTTTTGGCATAATATGCAGATTATAAGGATGTTTTATGCATAAATAAGCTGTAGAACAAAGATTTATGAAGTTTCAATTTTGTAAAAGTGAACCATGGGTCTATAATGCTTGCAAAACTGTTTTGCCAAAACATTTAGCTAGATATTGCTCCGCCTAGGCGCCCGTCTATGCCGCCTCACCTCCGTTAGCCGCCTACTCCACCTCCAACGGCAAAAGCGGTGCAAAGAGTAGCTGTCTAACGCCTAGGTTGATGCCTCGACCGCCATTTAGAACACTAGGGCCCAAAAGTAATAGAAAATGGTTTAACTATCCCCTCCAATGGTTTGTATAGCCATTATAACTTTATCCCACATCCTTAATAATCTCAATGTAGCTACTAGAAACTTGTTTCTTCTTCAAACTCCACATTATTTTCTTAGGAATTCTATTACGAACTTTTTCTAAGCCAATAAAAACCTATGTTAATCCCCCCCTCTCTCTAAATATTTTCATTTATCTTCTTAATAACTAATAAGTAAATGTCTATGCAAAGTAGATCTCCCCGGAATAAAACCAAATTGATTACCTGAAATTCAATCTTTGCCTAATTACTCTTCTCGTAGCTTCATGGTAAGGCTCATAATTTTAATGAATCAATAGTTGTTACAAGAATATATACAAAGTTGTAACTTACAACTTTGTATATCTTCCTTATTTTATATATGTAGATATTATTATACTAGTTTCCCATTCTCCGGCGTCTTAGTCCTTATGATTTGGATGAATAACTTAGTAAGTTATATCAATCACTTATCACCTAAACATTTCCAAACATCAATAGGATTATTATCAGGTCCTACTGCTTTTCCAATTTTTATTTTCTCCACCAAAAGCATCTTTAACTTCAGAGCTTCTAATTTACAACATCAGAAATATGACATATCGCTAACTAACTTTGCATCTAAATTAAGCTTATTTAGGTTGCTCTCATTAGTTTACTTGTGAAATAACTAGCTCACCTCTTCTTAATATCATTTTCTCTTACTAGTACCTTTTGGTCTTCGCTCTTGATACATTTAATATTACATAGGTCTCTACTCTTTTCCTACTCTTGGCAATCCTATAAATATCTTTTTCTCCCTCCTTAGTTTCTAAACTCCTATACAAATAATCAGAAGTCTTAGATTTAGCTTCACCAATTGCCTTCTTAGTTTCCTTCTTTGCTGAAATGAATGTAAACGGATCTCAATATATATGATGTATCTCAATTCATTGGTCTAGATACTCAAATCATGTGAGAGAAGCATATAAAGGTCCATGTGTTTCTATTGACAATCCATAGGCCACAATCCATCATATATTAAGAAGTCTTCATCCTTGAAATGTCCCAGCAGTAAACAATTTATTTGGACCATTGACACACTTGTCAAATTGCCCTGGTGTCTAGGAACATTTAGTGTGTCTGATATGTGTATATATGTGTGACTGAAGAATCTTTGTATATATTGCTTCAAATTATTGTTAAGATGATTACATAATTTTGAAGAACCTAGACAAAAATTATGAAGAACCTAGACAAAAAATATAGTAGACTTATGTGATATCATAATCATTTTATAACTTTGAAGTCTCCTGACATGTCATGTGCCCAGGCGCTCCAAGAATCTTGGCATTTGAAGTCCACATTAACCCTAGTCCAATCCGTTGTAGGTTGTAGCATAATATTAATCATCAAAACCAAACCAATAGGCAAATGGAAAAGTGTCTAGAAGATACGAAGAAGACACAAAGAATGTAGCAACCGAGAATTAAAGAAGTAAAAAAGTTCAGGAGGGAGAATAAGTATTGACTCTTCGGCACACTTGACGGCATAAATTAGAAACAGAATGCAACTTACCTGATTGAAATACAAGAAGCTTTCCACCTGTAGGCTTCATTGCCAAGAAAGCTGCCTGAGAGAGATTGCAAAATTAATATTGACACAAACCAGACATACATGATGGAGATGATCAGTTGCCAATTATTACTTCATAATTTTTACAATCATTCTGCAAAGAAGTAAGGTCCACAATGTGTGTCAATAAGATAACATTCCAGGTTGGACTTTTTCATAGTTCAATTAAGCATATCTGAATCCTTTAATGTATATTGTGTAATAAAATGGAGAACCTTCCCCACATGGTTTGAAGTCTAAAAGGTGAACTATAATTCATAAAAAGTTCTGCAATTAGGATCGAAAAAAGATGGTGCCCTTCATGTCCTTTGCTGCTATAGATTACAGGAGAAGAAAAAAAAAAAAGCATAGATACCAGAAGGAGAAACAAGACATTCTAGTGAACAATAATATTAGTTTATTACCTTAATGGCTGCACCAAAAGCAGATTCAGCAACTTTATTACTTTCAAACATGGTTGGAATGCTCTCCAGCAACTGCTCCAAATGTTGTTGGCACTAAATCCTCAGGAAAAAAAGACAACAGATGCTCTAAGCATGAAAATTTGATGAGTGACAATAAATTAATGGAATACATAAAATTTTGCACACCTCGGCAAGTTCAACAATTAAATCAGTATGGAGTGGAGTATAAACATCTTGCACATCTGGAACAATAAGCATCAGAGGCTGCAACAAAGGCAGAAGTCACAACTTTTGAAAATTTTCATGTGATCTATAAATAGGGAAACATATATCAAAGCAGGACCTCAATCCTTCTGATTCTCATCATCAATGTAAAGTTTCACCAGTGGGAAACATTACAGCATTCTTAGAATGCTACATTTGAAAGAATTAAATAAATAGGTTCAGAAAAAACTTATTTTCTGAATTTGAGTAAAATATCTTTTACAACCATAGAGGTGTTTCTCCTGTAGGGGTGAATATATTTAGAGATTAAGCCAAGCTACTTCAGATTAGTATATAATATAAGTTAATATAGGGTGCAATTTTGACAAGATATGATAAATTTATAATTCACCTTCCATTAAATTACTAAGTGTTTTCCTTTATAATAGAACTAGAATGTTACATATTTCATTCAAATCATAAGTGACCTAAATAATAGGCTAACCCTTTGGCTTTGTTTAGCTTTCCAGTCTGTTGGGAAACCAGGATTTTGTTTCCAGGATTCAGCCCAAATCCAGCTGGTTTCATTAAATTGTGGAATTTCAAATCTAGAAGAAAATAATTTCAGCCTTCTTATATAATATATAAAAGTTACTTTGGAGAATAATCCTTGAAATATTATGGCGCTGGTCTCATAAAATTATGGAATTTCAAATAAAGAAGGAATTAATTTCAGACTTCTTATATAATATATAAAAGTTACCTTGGACAATAATCCTTGAAATATTATGGCGCAGCATTTGGTTTCTTTTTACACTTGGGGACATCTCATAAAAAGAAACAGTAGGGTAACGTTTGCATTCTTTTTCACTTAGTTATGAGGTCGTAGCCTAGAACTCAAACGGTTAACCAAAAGTAAACAAACTATATGCCTAATCTGCACAAGGGTTCTCTTGCTACTTTCTACCAAAAATGCATGAATTCGCATAGCTATCAAGTTTCAACATGTGTGTTTCCATGGTTCTAGACTTCTAGTATTACTCCCATAATCCACCCTCTCTTCGGAGAATCCACTTCAACTATTCGTATTAAATAAAAAAATACAATACTTCGGAGTTGAAGAGAAGTATCCAAATAATATGTCTTATCTTTTTTTTTATTCAATAATCCATATTTGTAGCAATGAATTACTATTGTTCCTTCCCCAATATGATATATGCATATGAGAAATGACAAATATCTATGATCTGTCTTCTCTATAAAGGACCCGAAATACCTTGCTTACGTATCATTGGGAAGTGCATTAACATAAATAAGTGATGTGGAATGATTCCATGTTCTATCTATTCCACTTATTTATTTATTTATAGTATGGAAATGCATTCATTTCCTCTGCATCGATACCGATCTATGATACTATCGGAGTGAAATAAGGGATCTAAGGAAGAACAGAGGCTATACTTTATTAGTAACAAGTAAATATTTTGTATGTAAGAAAATCGAGATGTTTGGGGGATAAACACCAATCAAAAGACATGAGACAGTCCAAAAAGCACTTGATTATGATCAAATTTATAAACCTACTTGGATATTGAGCATTTACCTGTAAGAACTGCATTTTTTTGCAATGAATAATTGCAACACATGGCTCAACAAACGTCCAAAAATGGATGTGATACTAAAAATATTCAACTAATTTACAAGCATGACCACGCTTATATGACATAAAATGCCCATACACGAATTTGGAATCCCAATTTCATAATCCACAATCACATGAATCCTAAAGGTACATGAAATTGAAATCACATGCAAGTAAAACAACCCCAAAAATAATTCTAAGGTGCAAGCTGGAAACCCACGTCAAACTCCAATGGAAATGAATGAGCTTGATTCAGATCCATAAGGTAACAAAAAGGACCATGCTGTCTTCAGACGAATGCTCACCTCACATACGACATCTTCCTAAGAAAAATTTATAGGTTGAACATACCTGCTGAAGAGCCCGTTTGAGATTGTAGAAATGAATAGTTGAATCAAAGGTTGCAATCCCAACCATTGTTCGGGGACCTTCCTGAAAAGAATCAAATTATACTTGGAACTTAAGATGGCTTGATTTTCTACACGTACAACCCAACCCCAATCACAGGTGATTGATTACACATTAACAATAGTGTGGATAAAAAGAAAATTAATTAAATTATTGAATCAAATGTTACTACACCCACAATCATTCGGGAACTTTCCTGCAAAGATGCATATCATCACTGCAAACCTAAATGTCTTTAAATGTCAATCTACACTTATAATGACCCCACCCCAAAAAACATGCATACACAATAGACAGGTGCACATATTTGCAAATATTTGTTTTCAGGTCTAATACTGAAATTTACAACATATATAATGGCAACCACTGGAATATGTAGTGTACAGATTTTTACAAGATTTATTTTACTTCATCTCAGGTATACTTGATGGTGGATGAGATATCTTTGAAATGAAGTAAATATGAAATAATAAAAGGAAAGAGAAAGTTACCGGAAGATCTGCAATGGCTTGGCTGACTGAACTACAAGCTGCTGCAGTTGCACCAGTCTGTATCGCATTCATTGAGACATCGATGAGGAAGAAAAATACTGCAGGCATTGGATCACGAACCTGAAAACCAAGTGAGGTATAATAAATAATAAGTTACATTTAACAAGAATCAAAAACCAGTTTTTCATATATAAATCAATTGGCAATGATTTGCAACCTTGATATCATTGATTGGTATCAAGCCCTAGAGTACTAAAAAACACCATTGTGTGAAACATGCATCTGTTTCCTCATTGATATCCAGTGTGTACACAAAAGAAAGTGAATGAAAGAAGAAGGCACTAGAGAATAGACTTTAGGTAAGACTATGAAGTGAGATGAACCACTCTAGTCATCATGCCCCAGACCACAGGCCAGCAGGGAAATGAACATGACCCTTCATGGGCCTCACGCCAACCATCACTTGGTTTACAAGCCAAAATGGTTAACCCGGATGTACACGTGAGACTCAAGCATTCAAATATAAACCAATCAAACTCTTGTATTATATCCTATTTCGGATTAAATATTGGAGTCTCAATATAAAACAAACTCATCACAGCCTGTTTGGGCCAGTCGCACCCCAGTAGAACACAACCACCACTGGATAGCTAAGACGTCATCCGTCACATCCCGGTCCACGAGCACGCCAAGGACATGACCATGCACGGCCACATGCATCATCACTTGGCTTACTTGCCAAAATGGTTGACACTGATTTACACATGAGACTCAAGTTTTCATCTATAAACCAATCAAACTTTCTTATCATATCTCATGTGGGACTAAATCTTGGGGTCTCACACAAGTGGTGGTCAATAACTCAAACAATAAACTTCACTGCATATTACTAGGCAACATATCCAGAGCAAATAAAGATAGAATTTACCAAACCCACCAAAATGAAAGGCAATCAAACTTCAAACATGCATCTGTTTCCTCACTGATATCCAGTGTGTACACAAAAGAAAGTGAATGAAAGAAGAAGGCACTAGAGAATAGACTTTAGGTAAGACTATGAAGTGAGATGAACCACTCTAGTCATCATGCCCCAGACCACAGGCCAGCAGGGAAATGAACATGACCCTTCATGGGCCTCACGCCAACCATCACTTGGTTTACAAGCCAAAATGGTTAACCCGGATGTACACGTGAGACTCAAGCATTCAAATATAAACCAATCAAACTCTTGTATTATATCCTATTTCGGATTAAATATTGGAGTTCTCAATATAAAACGAACTCATCACAGCCTGTTTGGGCCAGTCGCACCCCAGTAGAACACAACCACCACTGGATAGCTAAGACGCCATCCGTCACATCCCGGTCCACGAGCACGCCAAGGACATGACCATGCACGGCCACATGCATCATCACTTGGCTTACTTGCCAAAATGGTTGACACTGATTTACACATGAGACTCAAGTTTTCATCTATAAACCAATCAAACTTTCTTATCATATCTCATGTGGGACTAAATCTTGGGGTCTCACACAAGTGGTGGTCAATAACTCAAACAATAAACTTCACTGCATATTACTAGGCAACATATCCAGAGCAAATAAAGATAGAATTTACCAAACCCACCAAATCAAACTTCAAATACAAAGAAAACGAACACACACACACACACACACACACACACAGAGACCAACCAAAATATAAACAATTTTCATAAATCTTAAAGGTTGACTCATATATTTTAGAAATGTTTTTTGAGAAACCTCTTATACTTTGTTATTCATTACAACTAATTCCACAACACAGTTTAGCTTGGACTCAGCCTATCACTATCACAAGTACTTCCAGGAAGTGGGTTTTCCCATCCATGGATGGATCAGTCTCATAACACGGCATTCTTAAGAACAACTTCGACATCCTCAAAGGTTCAAGGAAGAAATGAAGGAAAAACACTACACACAATGATGTTCTCTGTGCTGCATTTATTTTAACTTTCAACGTTTATAAAGAAGGGCCACCATATAAAAGTAGTGCTTCACAAAAGTTAGAAGAAACAGAAACTTTAGCAGACCATGAATTCCTTAGTAGCAACAAATTCAACTGTTCCTCTACACAGCTCAGG
This sequence comes from Iris pallida, assembly GCA_029216955.1. Taxonomy (NCBI): domain Eukaryota; kingdom Viridiplantae; phylum Streptophyta; class Magnoliopsida; order Asparagales; family Iridaceae; genus Iris; species Iris pallida. Next base: position 20,667,116 of record JANAVB010000999.1, on the reverse strand, counting down.
CCTCTCGTCTGCATCCCGACGCCTGCCATCCGGTCCAAGATTACAGAAATAATCTCGAGGAGTCTCATCAGTAAACCCTGCCAAGAATAAGAGTTCCATCATGATGTAATCCAAAAAAAATAGAAATTTAGGAAGGAATGGACAAAGAAAAGAAAACTGGAAAATTACGAGTGATACAGGCTATTATACATCACAGAGTGGATAAATGCATAAATATATTCTCAATAGACATGAGTGGGAAGGTATTCATACAAATTTTTGTCGGTTCTTGGACCTAGGAGGTTGTATTGTCACATGTCCAAATAACATGGCCAACACAAATTTATATGTTAATTATCTTTGGTTATTTTCTCTTTATACATTGTGTCTTCAGTAGGAAACTGCCTGCTTCTAAGGTCTGGTTTTGGGATTGAGCAGCTTTTGAAAGCAGTCTCCCACCTGCTTTCAAAAGCTACCCCAAAAACTGAACTAGCATTTCAGAATTTTTTTGATAAGTTGCTGCTACAAAATAACTTCTGGGAGGGCTTTTCAGAAAAATAATAATAAGAAGCAGCCACGATAAACAATCCCAAACCCAGCCTAAGTCGACAAATGTTTGCTGTCGCTGATATAGTATCTGACAAAATTCCTTATTTTCCTGACATGAAATCCTAAAAGAAACCTTGTCTCCACTGAGCTCATCAAACCAACCTAACAATACAAGCCCATCCATATCCTTTCCATATTAATAAGCTGGACCTCATGACCAAGGTCCTAATAACCAAGGAGATCAACTATGTTGAGCACACTTACAGGCCATGTCTACAAGATGTAGACTTTGACTTGGGATGCCTCAACTCTATGATCACAACATTGTCATGTGCTAGGTTGCATAGACATGGATAAGGACCCGACGCGGATTTGGAATAAGGCATTTTAGAAAATTTTGGGGGTACAGATCCGGCATGGATACGATTATATGTGCACATACAACGTATTTACATGCATACTTTATACATTGGATCTTAATAATAATTATATATAAGTAGTAACTAGGTTCCAAAAAGTTCTAGAAAGGATCCACAGCAAAGAAATGTTACTTCAGCATATCTCAATTACGTTTGGCACAATCACATATATCCCAAATTACTTCTATGTTCTGGGTCCTTTAGGAGCCTAGACATGGGCAAGTCATATTTAGAGGAGTGCCAAGAAATTGTTGTTCCAATACATGTCGGATACACGGTCCTCTCAAGGAGTATTCATGCACCATAGGTCATGTGGTACATGAGAACGTCTATAAAGCAGCAGCACGACAAAGCGGTGATACATAAGGTTCTTCAAATTGTCTTCTCCTCCAATATCATCCCCATAAGGTCCTCAAAGAGAAGGAAGAAGTTTCTGTCAAGAATATAGCGAGGTTGATTAAGATGTCGCAGATAAGTTTGGCATGCCTTGATGTATACTTTGAAGGGATCATAGTGCAAGCATGTGAAATATTCTATTAAGGATTTAAAGAGGTTGCTCAGATGAATGGTTTGGAAACCTTGCCTTTTAGGTTGCTCAGATGAATGGTTTGGAAACCTTGCCTTTTTTGTATGTGCATGACACAGAAAGATGACGAGTGATCAAGAAACTTGAGATAATTAAGAGCCAAGAATTTTTTGTGTAGTTCCATTCCAAAAAAAAATTCAAGAGTCCAATTAAGAGTTTACATTCAAGAACAAGTGTTTCCAGAGGAACTGATGGAAAAAAGGTTTTCTTACTTAAATTAGGATTTACTATTTAGGATTTAGAAAGTTTGATTTTAGAACATTAAAAGTAAGCATCCTAGAAAGAGTTGTATCGGTTTAGGGCATAGTTACTAAGGTCTGCAGTTCATTTTGATGCACAAACAGGTATGAGCTTAGGCAGGCTACTTCCCCTGGTACAATGTACGAGGGATCTCATGCCTTTTTGGTATGTGCATGACACAGAAAGATGGCGAGTGATCAAGAAACTTGAAAAATATTTAGAAAAGAAACTTTTGTTTAGTTTCATCGCAAAACATTTTCAAGAGTCCAATTAGAGTCTACCATTCAAGAACAAGTGTTTCCAGAGGAACTGATGGAAACAAAAGGTTTCTTAAATCAAGATTCACCATTTAGGATTTAAGAAGTTTAATTTTAGAACCTTAAAAGAAGCATATATAAAGAGTTGTATCGGTTTACGGCATAGTCACCAAGGTCACAGTTCATCATACAATACAAGTACAAGCTTAGGCAGGCTACTTCCCCTGGTACAATGTACGAGGGATCTCATGGAGATAGGCTTAACTAGTACCCTGTGTTTCGTTTCTCTCTATCATGTATGCTTCAATTTGACAATTAACTAATTTATTTGATATCTGTGTTGAACTTAGGCTGGTTTTGGGATTGCTTATCGTGGTTGCCTCTGCTTATTCTTGTTTTATGGAAAGTCAGTCCCAAAAGTTCTTGGGTAACTGAGTAGCTTATCAAATTGAAGAAGTAGTTCAATTTTACGGCAGCTTTTGAAAGTAGGTAAGAGGCTACTTCCAAAAGATGCTTCTGCTTCCCAAACCATGCCTTAGTCTTGAAGATCCGGATCACCCTGGTCGCCATTTTGGCTATGCAGATCGGGAACCCGCCACATTTGGATTCACAGGATTTGGAATGCAGTTCCCAGGGGATCCTGATAACAATGGTTTAGGGGGGTTTTAACTGTCAACACTCATGAAGAAAGTTTCCGTGTACTATGAGATTGTGTTGAGTCCTTGATTTGGTTTCACCCTTACCAGCGTCAACAACTAGGTTGAAGTCAGAAAATGTTATGTTCCTTCTGAGATTTGGTTATTTGGAGTCAAATTAGGAAAGATTTGCTCGTAAATTCCGTGTCGATCGATATAATTCTTATTACTTACTAGCTTGTTAGGAGACCTTTACCTGGTTGGAAGCCACTTTAGGTGTTTTTGACATTTTGTACATGAAGTCGGTCATATGAACTAGTATGGCAAAATTTGGATCATGTACTTGAACCTTTTGAAGGTGTTGGTTGTATTCTACTTTGTATCTTCCTCTTTCACCTCCAAAAGTCTTCCTTGCTCACACATCTCTACACAGTAATCTCTCACCATTTCGCAACCTCACCTAAGATGCATATTGACTATACATAATATGACCATCATGACACATTCTTTCATCAAGTTCCATCAAATATCCCGTGGTATGTATGAGTATCCTTACACTCTCAGTAATCATCTCATTTATGATTCGCCAGTAAATAATATTTATTGGCAAATGTTAAAGGCCACCCCCTTTTTACTAAGGGCCACCAACTTAAAACTTTCAAAAAAATACAAGTTTGCCATTTTGAAAACCCTAAGGGCCACCCCACTTCTGTCAATTAAGGACTGCAGGGCTTGCCTGCAGTCCAAAGTGAAGACAGGACTGCAGTGCTGGCCTGCAGTCCTCAATTGACATAATTTTTTTTTACCTACAGTGACTGCAGGGCTTGCCTGCAGTCCCAAGTGAAGAGAGGACTGCAGTGCTAGCCTGCAGTCCTCTGAGCTTCTCGACCCAGGCCTGGCGGAGGACGGCGTGGGTCTGGATGTGGACCCCCTCGACGGCGTAGAACATGGCTGCATCGAAGGGGAAGGGGTGGTGCGGATGGGTGCATAGTGGCGGTGGTGGCCGCGCTCGTCGTCACCGCGGCGGTCATCACCATCAAGAAGAAGCACCACGGCTCCGGCGGCAGCGGCCCCGTCCCAGGACTCCTCGTCGTCCTTCGAGAGCTCCTGCGACCGCTTCGCCACCTCCTCGGCGAAGACCCGAACTCGCTTCCATATGTCCATGGCGGAGTGGACGAAAAGAAGAGAGAAGAAGAGTTAGGGTTTCGAGGGAAGCGGGGGTGGAGGTGGGCGGCGGTGGAGATGGGGGCTGTCGGCGAGCTTGGGTTGGTTCGTCAATGGAGGAGGAGGAAGAAGAAGGAAGAAGAAGTGGTCGGCGAGGGTGGAGGTAGGCGGCGGTGGAGATGGGGGCTGCCGGCGAGCTTGGGGTGGAGGACGCCGCCGCCGGAGGAGGCGATGAGGTGGTCGGCGAGGGTGGCGATGGGGGCTGCTGGCCTCTTTTTGTTTTCTTTTTTTGTTTTTATTTTTTCTTTTCTTTGGTTCCTCTTCGTGGCCCTTAGTAAATCACTTTACACTAGGTTGCTCTTAGTAAAAATTTGAGAGGGTCATGGTTGCCCTTAGTAGGATGGTTGCCCTTAGTAAAAAGGGGTGGCCTTTAACATTTGCCTATTTATTTTGGGGACTTTGTGCGCACAGAAACAATTTAGCGAATCTCAAATTAGATGTAAGAAATGTGCATAACATAATCTGAACACGCAACCCATACAGGGTACAAATCTATTAGCATTTCTTTGAAGTCTAGCCTTGAAGCATGAGAAGAGGAAGCCTTCAATGAGCATTTTCAAACAATTACATAGATAGGTATGGCATAGTTATATAAATTACCCGCTACTCTTGATGCCAAAGACAATATATTTAGTAGCAAATTCTATGACAAAAAACTTCAAAAGGACCTAAAATATATACATCTCAAAGATCATTCCACAGCTACCAAATGACAGTCATGCTATAATACAGAAGAAAAATTAGGCCAAATTAATGGACAAAACATAGTTTCAGCAAACAGCAAGTGCAGTAGTTACCACATAAATTGCAGATGAATCGCCTTCCATGATCCACAAATCTCATAAAAGGATTTATGTATCCTTTGCAACGAGAACAACGAAGAGGCCCACTTTCCCCAAAGTCTACCACCTGAGAAACCGAGAAAAACGACAAACACTAAGCCTGAGTAGCAAACAAACATGGGGCTTTCAGAAGGTTTTGAGGAATTGGAATATAAGTTCTTTTTACTTGGACAGGCTCTTCTTCTGGATGAGGCAGCGCCAAAGGTTGCACCATCAATGCCAAAGGCATACTAGAGGTTGACAAAAGGTCGGCAGTGCATGGTATCTGTTGAAAAGTTGTATTATAAAATAAATTATCAAATGCAAGCTGAAAAGGTCTGAAAACAGAGACAGACAAGACGAAAAATAGGAATCCCACCTGATTCATAGTGCATCTCATCAAACGTGGGCTGCAATTACCGGTATCCCTCACAATATATTCACTTCCAGCAGGCTATATAAATAGTATTATGTTGGTAGTCAGGTTATGTACTATAAGAAGCAGGACAACTTACTACAGAAAAAGGTCAATGGAGCCAAGCTTTTACATTATGCATTGTTAACAGGACATACCGGAGGATTGCCAACTTGATTCCCCTGTCGGGTCTCAAACAGGGTAACTGAGGAACTAGGCATTGGGCGAGGAATTTGATTTGGGTCGATCTTTGATGGAGTCGACACCTGAGGTCCTGCCAGAGGTGCGTGTCCCATAACCGGTGGTACTGGAGGCAGCTGACCCATCTGGTTCGGCGGCATGCCAAACATTCTGGGAGGTGCTTGCGTGCTACCAGGCATTGGAGAAGCCCCCTAACACCAGGTGTATAGCTATATTAATTAATCCCAATTATAATGGAAATTAAGAAGCTGTTCATTAGACTCCAAGACTGATGCCATATATAGTAATCGAGTTAGCTGTTCTCTTGTACTAATAGAGCAGAAGTATTGAAATTTCCTGAAGGCACTTCTAGTTCAAATTTAAGAGTACAGAATACAAATACTAAATTTAACCGACTGATATTGGATATCTTACTACTCAAGAGGAAAGAAGGGAAGAAAAACAAAAAGAGAACTTCTTGAAAACTAAAAAGGGCATCTAGGGAGGATCAAGATGTACGCAGCCTTCCCCAAATATACTAAGAGTTGTTTCGTTGAATCGAATCAAACATGCATCCTCAATGATACAAGTGCCAAGCCTTAAAGTTACGCAAAGTGACATCCTCTTGTTAGTAATAAATTCTCTTGATAAACTCCAGATGGGTGGCATATGACCCCATTTTGAAATTCTAATTCTAATGCTATCACATTAATTGGGAAAGAGACAGAGATCATATAGTTGAAACAACAATCATTTTTGACAAACAAAAATTATTTTGTTACAAAAATCATGTCCAAACTACACTGGTTAAAACTTAAGAGTAGGTCTGGAATTATATCCAGCAACAATTACCCTATAAAGTATAAAATATAAATGTCACTACAAAGAAGTGTTTTTGAGAATCAATTCTCTTACATTGTCATTTTGATATAGGTTATCCCAATCATATTGTTTGCATACAGGCATTGAAATGTCGACATAAACCCACCAAATCGTACAATTTGTTTGATGTAGGTCCCTATGGTAGTCCTTCTAACAAGAGTTCTATATAATTTGAAAACAGTTTGCACAAATAGCAAGAATTTGAAAAAAGTAACTTCTTTGGTCCACATTCTAAATTCACTAAAATATCTACACAGTAATTTTCTTCCTTTTTAGTACCAGTGTCATTACCGATGCACTTCCAATATAATGCAAAACGGCAAAGGAATTTAGGGGGTGTGTGGTTTTTCATACCATTTAAATTAAGAGTATTGTGCATGAGGAACGTACAATCATCAAAGAACAACCTTTCGCTAATAAAAGAACAATTCATCAGTCTAATTCCGATTCATATTAAACTTATTGAACAATAAGACTTATTGAACAAAATAGAAGCTTTAACAGAGACCGGGACCAACTCACCGGCCGGGCCTGCCCCTGCCACATAGGGTTCCCAAACGGCGGTGCAGACGGACCCGACGACTGCAAGGAGAACGGCTGCGACCCCACGGCAGATGCGAACGGTGCCGGTGGTCCCACGTACGGTTGTTGCGCCAATTGAGGCCCTGCGGATGCCGCAGCTCCGGCATACAGTTGCTGTCCCGGTTGCAGCGCCGTGGCTGCCGAGAAAGGTGATGAAGGCGGTCCAGTAAACGGCTGCGGTGGTCCCGATTGCGGCCCCGCTGAGAAAGGAGCAGGCGGTCCCGCGTACGGCGGCGGCACCGAGAAAGGTGCTGGAGGAGGTCCTGCTTTTGGTTGCGCACCCGTGGACACCGAGAACGGCGCCGAAGGTCCCGCATACGGCTGCTGCGAAGCCGGTGGTGGACCGACGGCAGCAGTCGCGATCGCGGGAGGAGGAGGGGGGCTCCCAGGGAAGGGAGATCTCGGTGCTACTTGGGGTGGGCCCACCGGCGGGCCCCTAACGCCCGGCGGGAAGCGGGGTCCGGCGAGGGCGGCGAAGGGAGGCGGTGGGCCGTTGGAGGAGGCGGTCGAAGCCTGGGGAGGAGGCCTGTTGGATCCCGGCGGTCCCCGTGGCCGTCCGATCTGGAGGTTATTCATGGCGTCCGGGAGGTAGCTAGGGTTAGGGTTTGGAGGGAAATTAGGGTTAGTGTTCGGGGGGTTGAAGCCTGGGCGGGGGCGCGGGAAAGGCGACGCCATGGATTCGCAGATCCTTAGGGTTAGGACTTGTAGAGAGATCGGATCTGGTCGATGGGAGCTATAGGAAGGAAGAGAAGAGAATGAAAATTTTAACGCAGGAGTGATGGCACCTGGAGTACTGCAGGTCCCGGTCTAGACAACACGGTAGTTAGCGAACTATAAGATGACACGTCCAGTTTGTTTACATTTTATTATGTATTTTTACACTTTATTGAGTCTAGGATTTATATGAGTTGGATCGCACTTTGGCAAAATTAGATACACCCAAAGTTCACTCAAATAGTATATCTAAACCCAAACGCAAACCTGACTCGAACAAAAACTAAAACAACTCTCAAAACCAAACCAAATAGGCTACAAACCAAACCGAACTCAGACCGAGTTCGGCCAGAACTCTGGCCGAACTCGGGTCCTCAAAACATAAACCCTAGTCGGTCTTGTAGGAACGAAATCGTAAAGCACAATACTCTAGAGGGGGGGTAAATAGAGTTGGCAGCGAAAATATGCTAATTAAAAATGTTAGCAACAAGATCACAGAATAATAATCACAACTAAATAATGTAAAGGCAGAGATAAGAAAGCAAACGCAAAGACAGCGATGTATACTGGTTTTCCTCTGTTGAGGACTAATCCAGTCGGTAGAACTCTTGCTACCAGTTGAATCCACTATTGACAAAACCGCAAGTTTTCTTACGAAGTGCTTGCAACTTCTACAACGCGAGCTTTGATACGAAGAACTCGTCCAACTTCAATTGTGAAGAGGTATTCTTCAATCAAGCCTTCTGATTACAATCTCTCAGAAACTTCTAGACCGCACCACACTGGCAAATCGACTAGAGGATTGTAATTGGCTTGGGATCTGAAATTTAAAGCTCAAGAAAACTCTTTGGAAGACTGAAAGCTTTAGATAGAGAGAAGATTGAAAGTGAATGAGTGAGTTGAAATGATCGAAATCCTTCTCTATTTATAGTTTTTCCAAAGACAGAATTCTGGCAGAATTCGGGCAGAACTCGATGAGAAAATTTCGGTCAAATCCGCAACTGCAGGAGAACCAAGTTCCAGAGAATTCAAAAATCAAAACGGCTACCAACCGAACTCTGGCCGAGTTCTGTCAGGGTTAGGTTAGGTATTTAAAAATAGATTTTGGGAATTTTTGAAAACCTTTTTGAAAAACCTTTTTGAAACTTTTGTTAATAAGAATGTTTTTCAAAACAAAGGACATTTTAAAAGACATTTTGAAAACATTTTGGAATAGCCTATTTGCCAGTACGACTCGGTGTACAACGTATTCCTAAACTCAATAAAATAAAAAATACATTGCTAAAAGAAATACAGACTCGAACAGGCAAACATTGCTTCGGTCTTGAACTGTGTAGATAGCTGTTCTTGATCATGTCCAAGAGTCCGATATATCCTGACTAGCTTCATATATCCAGACAGAGTTTGATCAATTATTAAAATCAATTTGACCATGACCAATGGGCCAACAATCTCTCCCATTTTGATAATTGACAAACTATGAATGATATAACATTTAAGCTTGAAATAAAATCAAAAAATTGTTCATGTCCTGCATTTTCTCAAAAGAAATGTTAGATCTTTATTTTTCTCCCCCGTTGTCATTTAGCAAAATAATTGCAAAAGAGAAAAACTCTCCCGCAATCAATGCATAAATAACAGACAGTGAAGAAACACAAAAAAATAATCATGATAAATGATAGAAATAATAAAGAAAATTTAAATGACATCACAGACATGTATTTGTACTCAGGCAGTTTATATTAAACAAAGAATTATTTCACAGGCAGTTATTTAAAACAGAAAAAGATGCTAAGTAAATAAACTGATGTGAACCATAAACTACGAAATCCATAAAGATGAAATGATGTCCAAAAGACATAAAAATATCAAGTACAAGTCCTCAAAAGAAATACTGATAATAAAGTCTAAAAAGATAGAAAAACTTGAAATGTTGGAGCATTTCCAAGTATACAGTAGATAATGTCTAAGTCTCAAAAATCAGATAACATATCACATATCCTCATCATCATCATCATCATCAGCATGACCAGCATGTCCAGAAGGACCAGCTGCAGAGGTACCCGCGCCAGAAGGGTGAGGAGGAGCACCAGTGTAAAACTCACCAACATAATCTCGAGGAGCACGGTCAGAACGGTACCAATCATATGCGTTACCGGGCTGAAAATAGGCATGAACAGCCTCATCCTCACAGCGGTAACCAGAGAAAGCTGGATCTCTAGGAATGGAACCGGCAGAATGTCCAGTCTGGGCAAATCGAAGATCAGCTAAAGAATTTGCAATCGCCTGATAACGGGTGACGTCGCGGAACTCACGCTCGCGAGCCATGTCCGTCATCGAGACGTGTAAATTTGAAAGGTGCTGGTGTATGCCCTCAAAAGTCATAGCATACTGCTGAGGAGGTGGAGGAGGTGGAGCAGTAGCAGGGGCAGTAGGAGGAGCAGCAGCAGTCATACTGCGACGAGATAACTTAAGAAACTTGGGCTTAGGGTCTTGAGTACAAGTAGATAAATCAATGTCGAAACGCTGAAAGATGCGTGGGAGAATCATCGCATAAGAGAGATTTCTATCTCTTGCACGACAACGTCCCATCATCTGAATAATGGTCTTAGGGGCAGAAAATGGAATCCCCTTAAGAATGTGATACATAGCAGATAATTCAAGAGACGTGACATCATCCTTCGAAGTAGATTTCGAAAGGAGAGTGGAGTAAATGATACGGTGCAATTCATAATTAAACAAGTTCAAGTTGTTTGCCTTGAACTTTCCAGAGCGAACTCGATCAGGTGCACAGAGTTCCGCTTTGAAACTTGTAAGTGTCGCGCCGTCGGGAAAATCAAATTCAGTGATATCAACAAGCGGTTCACCTTCGTTGGGAATAGCAAGGATTTCCGCTAAGATAACATCATTGAAATTAATATCTAATCCTCCAACACGAGTGCTTACATCAAACGTGTTTAATATGATATTGCAGTAGAACAGTCTAATGGCATTAGTTGCTACGGGAAAACAGAGTTTAACAAAATATTGTAACCCTAATACCTCAAAGAAAGGTCGGTGTTTTAGAAATACAGTCCACTTGATGGGAGCGCCTGTGCATATGGATCTCATGGAAAAATCTCCATACCACAGTAGGGCTTGATCTAGGGTTTGAAAGTAAAATCCGTCGAACGCGCCATCGCTAGATTGGACTGGCGAAAAGAGGGAATCTGTGGGTGGATTCGAAGATGAACCTTCCTCACTTGGGTTGGTTGTCTTCTTCCTCTTAAAGGGGTTAAATCCCTTAGGTGTCATTTGTGCAAAATAAGTAAATAGCACGAAATTAAACGGAGGGAAAATAAAGAGTTATACCTCCCGAGATTTGAGTATGTTGTAGAGAATGACGAACTCCGCACGAATCCAAAGTTTGGATTGATTTCACCACTTGGAATGGAAGAGAAGGGGTGGTAAAGAACTAGGGTTAGGGGGTTCTCTCGCGCGGCTGCTGTTGCTGTTTGATGAAATTTAGAAGCAATGAAGAAAAAAGGCTCTCGGGTTCTGGTTATATAACCTGATACCTTCAACCGAACTCGGACCGAATTCGGTCCGAAGTCTGGCCGAATTCGCCTGGGGTTGGTTTGAAATACTTTCTTTTTCATTGGCTCATTTCAAATATTTAATTCAAAGATTAGTAATTTTGACATTAAAATAATATAATTAATGTTATTTTATAAATTAAATTTCTTTACACAGCGACTGTTTCAGATTAGCTGTAGGAGTACTGTCCCAGCTGGCGGAGGTTCACCGGGGAACTCTTAAGTACCGCTTCGCTTCAACCGTAGTTGTGGTGACAGACAGACTCTTTATTGGCTTGTCTCTAACACAGTTTTTGCATATTGAAATAAAATCATAAAATAAAATCAATTAACATTATTGACGTCTAAAATTCCTAATTCTCGACGTAAATAATTGAAACGATCTTCTGCTAGAGGTTTTGTGAAAATGTCAGCTAATTGATTCTCAGTATCTATGTATACAAGGTCAATATCTCCATTTTGATGATAATCTCTAAGAAAATGATGTCGAATCTCGATATGTTTTGTACGAGAATGACATACAGGATTCTTAGTCAAATTAATAGTGCTCGTGTTATAACAGAAAATGGAAATATGTGTATAAAGTAAATCATAGTCTTCCAAGGTTTGTTTCATCCATAAAATCTGAGCACAACAACGTCCTGCGGCGATATACTCAGCCTCTGTTGTTGATAGGGCTACAGAATTTTGCTTTTTACTAAACCATGAGACTAAAGCCTTGCCTAAGAAATGACATGTGCCACTGATACTTTTTTTATCAACTTTGCATCCGGCAAAATCTGTATCCGAGTAACCAATAAGGTCAAAGGACTTAGTTTTGGGATACCATAAGCCAACAGAAGAAGTGCCCTTAAGGTATCGAAAGATACGCTTAACTGCGCACAGATGTGATTCCTTTGGATTAGCTTGAAAACGTGCACACAGACAAACACTAAACATAATATCTGGACGACTGGCAGTTAAATAAAGTAAATTACCGATCATACCTCGATACTTACGTGTGTCGACCTGCTTGCCTTGTTCATCAATATCAAGCTTTGTTGAAGTTGCCATCGGAGTGCCAATAGGTTTGACATTGTCCAGATCAAACTTCTTTAGCAAATCTTTTGTGTACTTGGCTTGATTTATGAACGTCACATTATCAGTTTGTTTGATTTGCAGTCCGAGAAAGAATTTCAGCTCTCCCATCATGCTCATCTCAAACTCATTCTGCATACACTTAGAAAATTCTTGACACAGAGATTCATCAGTAGATCCAAATATGATATCATCAACATAGACTTGTATTAAAAGAAGCTTACCATTAAAGGACTTAATAAAAAGTGTAGTGTCAACCTTGCCTTTGAAAAACCGTTGTCAAGTAGAAAAGAGCTTAGACGATCATACCAAGCACGAGGGGCTTGTTTCAAACCGTATAAAGCTTTCTTCAACTTGAAAACATGATCAGGGTTTTTAAAATCTGTGAAACCTAGAGGTTGTGCTACAAAAACTTCTTCTTTTATAAAACCATTTAAAAATGCACTCTTGACATCCATTTGAAATAATTTGAAATTATGAAAACATGCAAATGCACATAACATGCGAATGGATTCTAATCTCGCAACTGGGGCATAAGTCTCATCGTAGTCGATACCTTCTTCCTGATTGTATCCTTGAGCTACGAGTCGAGCCTTATTACGAGTCACTAAACCATTCTCATTCAGTTTATTTCGGAATGCCCAACGGATGCCAATGACTGGATGATCAATAGGCTTGGGAACAAGTTCCCAAACTTGATTCCGTTCAAATTTGCATAGCATCTATCCAAAAACTATCACTACATGCTTCATCAATAGTTTTGGGTTCTAGCTGTGAAATAAATGCAACACTAGAAACAATATCTCTACTGGATGTACGAGTACTTACACCTTTGGTAATGTCACCAATTACCAAATTCTTTGGATGATCAGCCGTAAATTTTAATCTTTTCGGCAGAGTCTGAAGGTAGCTGGTTCCTGGATCTTCTCTAGGAGGATCAGCTAGTGCCGAGCTTGGTTGAGAATCAGCTGTTGTTGAGCTTGGTACAGTTGGATCTTCGTCATTGTCATCGATAGTTATTTGATTCAGTTCATCAAAATTGACGTTGATTGACTCTTCGATGATCATGGTTCGTTTGTTGAAGACTCTGTATCCTTTGCTCTTGGCCGCATAACCTAAAAATATACCTTCATCGGCCTTTTCGTCAAACTTTCCCAAATTGTCTTTTGTATTAAGAATAAAACATTTACAACCAAAAATTCTAAAATATAAAACTGATGGAATTCTATCAAACCATAACTCAAATGGAGTCTTCTTCGATTTGGGTCGAATTAGAACTCTATTGAGAACAAAACAAGCTGTATTGACAGCTTCAGCCCAGAAATATTTGGGTAGACTAAACTGGTTTAACATTACTCTGGCCATTTCGGATAGAGTTCTGTTCTTACGTTCTACAACTCCATTTTGTTGTGGAGTCCTAGGGCAGGAGAACTCATGTACAAAACCGTGTGTGTCACAAAATTGCTCAAACTCTGCATTCTCGAATTCGCCACCATGATCGCTTCTAATACGAGTGATCATGTAACCTTTTTCATTCTGTACTTTCTTACAAAAGGCGACAAATTCGGACAATGCATCATTCTTGCGTGTCAAGAAGTATACCCACGTGTATCTAGAGAAATCATCTACAATTACAAAAGCATAAAGCTTACCTCCGAGGCTAGCAACTCTGCTAGGACCAAATAAGTCCATATGTAGTAATTGTAGAGGTCTAGTAGTACATACTGCGTTTACTGACTTGAATGTGGATCTGGTAGCTTTGTTCTTTTCATATTGGCTGCATACCGAATCCTTTTTGAATGTTATGTCCGGTAAACCGCGTACTATCTTCTTTGTGGATAATCTTGAGATTGTGTCCATATTTGCGTGACCGAGTCTCATGTGCCACAGATGACTCTCATCACTTTTAGCCATTAAGCATCTACCTGAAATGTTAGTTTCTTCTAACAAATAGAAAACATATATGTTGTCTTCCCTGATACCTTCAAAGATAGTACTACCAGTTGAGCTATCAACTATAGTATATTTGTCTTTGCCAAAGTTGATGCCATAACCATGATCAGCTAGATGACTTACGCTGAGTAGATTATGTTTCAACTCGGTAACCAGACAGACATCCTTAATCACATGATAGGGAGACTTACCAACATCACCGATACCAATAATATACCCTTACAAGTTATTACCGAAGGAGACATAGTCTTCCTTCTTTTTCTTCGACAGTATCGCAAATAGTGTAGCGTCACCGGTCATATGCCGTGAACAACCGCTGTCGAGGATCCATTTTCTTCTAGCATGTGAAAGGTGTTCCACCTACAAAACAATTTGCAGATGAAACTTTTGGTACCCATTTCTTGTAGGGTCCTGAAATGTTAGCCTTTGGTATCCAAGCATAAATATTTAAATCAACAAGCTTTCTGATTCTACATGCAGATGAAATATGACCAATGAGGCCACAATAATGACATTGTACATGTCGAGTATTGAAAGCTGAGTGGTGTGCATGGTTGGTAGGTTTAGGTTTTCTAGTATAGAAGAAAGCATGCCTATAATCCTGTTTGGGCTTAACCTTTTGGGGTAAAGGTTTGATAGGGTTAGGTCTGACAGTGTTTGGTTTGGAAATGTTCCGATTTTTCGGTAAGTGACACGTGTTAGGGAAGGAAGCAGCAGTCTCAGGCTGTTTTTCTAACCTAATTTCCAATCTTTTGGAAGTGTCATACAACTTCGTATAATCAGAAGTGAGTGTTTCCATTCTGATTTGTGCACTTTGAAGACTTTTCTTCTCTTTAGAAAGTTCTTCTTTCAGTTGGTCAATAACCTTGTCTTTCTCTTCAGATGACTTGGTAGTCTCGTGTAATAAGAGCTTAATAGAGGAAAGCTCACCAGACTCACTAACATTATTTCTAACCTCAGCTAGTAGGTCGGTAAGTCTTCCTATTTCTCCTTTGTACTCTTTGAGTACCTTCTTAGAGGTCTGATATTTGCTACGCAGTTTCCTGTAATCACTTATCAGTTCACTGAAGGCATCTCCTAGTTGCTCAAAGGTGAAGTCATCATATGTATCAACTACAGGTTCAGTAGGTACCTGATCGGATGCCATAAAGCATACGTTTGCAGCGTCTTCTGATTGTTCATTTTCTGAGTCGCTGGCTTCACTTTCATGCCATATGCTGGTGTTGGCATATCTCCGAGATGTTGATCTCTTCAGGTTCCCTTTTTCATACCTGTTGCTCTTCTTGCTTGATGATGAGTTTGTAGGACAATCCTTCTTCATGTGTCCCTTCTTCTTGCAGCCATAGCAGACAGCATCATCTTGATACCAGTTGTTGCTGCTATTGTTTTTTTTGGCTTTCTTCTCATATCTCATGAATCTTTTAAATTTCCTTGCTATGAGTGCTTGATCTTCAGCATCAGATTCACTGCTGTCTGAGTCACCTTCAGCAACTTTTCTGTGCTGAGCCTTGAAAGCGATCGTCTTCTCCTTTGGTGCAGGCTCTTCAAAATCTTGTAGCTCCAGTTCATGAGTGAGTAGCTTATCCATGAGTACTTCGAGGGATATAGTTGTGAGGTCGTTCCCTTCAATGATCGCAGTAGCCTTTGGAATCCAGTTCTTGGTAAGTGCTCGCAGAAGTTTGCGAATCTTTTCATGGTTACTGTACTCTTTGCCTAGGAAGGACAAAGGATTTACAATATCCAAGAATCTTTCGAACATCTGAGTAACTGTTTCGTTGGGCTTCATCTTGAACACCTCATACTCTTGAGTAAGTCTGCTGACCTTTGATTCTTTGACTTGAGTCGTGCCTTCATGTGTAACTTCAAGTAGCTTCCATACTTTATTAGCAGTTGTGCAGATAGACACCCTATTAAATTCAGTTCTGTCTAAAGCACAAAATAAAGCGTTAATAGCACGTGCGTCAAGACTGGCCTTTTTCGTTTCCTCCTCTGTATATCTGTTATGGGGTTTTTCAACTAAAACTCCATCAACATTTATACGATGTGGCTTTTGATAGCCATCAATAACAATAGACCATAAATCAAAGTCAAGAGATTTCAAGAAGAAACTCATCCGTGTTTTCCAATAGGTATAGTTCGTACCATCAAACAGTGGAGGTCTGTTTGTGGCCTGGCCTTCACTTGTGAATTTCACCGTTGCCATGTGTTGTGCTGTGATCTATATAACAATTAATTAAATGAATAAATAATTGCAATGTTACCTTGCTTTACCTGTAACACCCGCTCTGATACCAATTGTAGGAACGAAATCGTAAAGCACAATACTCTAGAGGGGGGTGAATAGAGTTGGCAGCGGAAATATGCTAATTAAAAATGTTAGCAGCAAGATCACAGAATAATAATCACAACTAAATAATGTAAAGGCAGAGATAAGAAAGCAAACGCAAAGACAGCGATGTATACTGGTTTTCCTCTGTTGAGGACTAATCCAGTCGGTAGAACTCTTGCTACCAGTTGAATCCACTATTGGCAAAACAGCAAGTTTTCTTACGAAGTACTTGCAACTTCTACAACGCGAGCTTTGATACGAAGAACTCGTCCAACTTCAATTGTGAAGAGGTATTCTTCAATCAAGCCTTCTGATTACAATCTCTCAGAAACTTCTAGACCGCACCACACTGGCAAATCGACTAGAGGATTGTAATTAGCTTGGGATCTGAAATTTAAAGCTCAAGAAAACTCTTTGGAAGACTGAAAGCTTTAGATAGAGAGAAGATTGAAAGTGAATGAGTGAGTTGAAATGATCAAAATCCTTCTCTATTTATAGTTTTTCCAAAGACAGAATTCTGGCAGAATTCGGGCAGAACTCGATGAGAAAATCTCGGTCAAATTCGCAACTGCAGAAGGACCAAGTTCCAGAGAATTCAAAAATCAAAACGGCTACCAACCGAACTCTGGCTGAGTTCTGTCAGGGTTAGGTTAGGTATTTAAAAATAGATTTTGGGGATTTTTGAAAACCTTTTTGAAAAACCTTTTTGAAACTTTTGTTAATAAGAATGTTTTTCAAAACAAAGGACATTTTAAAAGACATTTTGAAAACATTTTGGAATAGCCTATTTGCCAGTACGACTCGGTGTACAACGTATTCCTAGACTCAATAAAATAAAAAATATATTGCTAAAAGAAATACAGACTCGAACAGGCAAACATTGCTTCGGTCTTGAACTGTGTAGATAGCTGTTCCAAGAGTCCGATATATCCTGACTAGCTTCATATATCCAGACAGAGTTTGATCAATTATTAAAATCAGTTTGACCATGACCAATGGGCCAACAGGTCTCCTTTCCTGATGACTCGTCTCACAAAGGTCAAAATTTTGAACGTTTGAGGTCCGAACCCGGTCTCAGAAAATCTTATAAATAGAGCTTGAGATTTCTATTCTTACTCACTCATTTCTCAAGCAATTCACTTTCGTATTTTTTTTTCCTCTACTGAGCTATTCTTCTCCCCGTCTCAAGGAAATAACTTCCTATGCTCTAACTGCTGAAGTACGAGTCGACTAGAAGTTGTTTTGAGTTGTACAAATTTGGAAAAGTTCAAGATCGTTTTTTCAAAAGTGTTGAAGTCGTCATGCTATTCAGATCAAAGCACATGGTGTCTATATGAAGTTGCAAGCCTTCGAATCAAAGCTTGTATTTTTACTGATAGTGGATTTAACATCGAACGAGAGTTCTTAAGACTGGACTAGTCCTCCACGAGGGAAATCAGTATAAATTATAGTGACACTACACCAAAATGGCTATTTTGGAACAGTAGACATTTTTCATTTTGGAACGCTTATTGGGCGTACCTAGGTGCTAGAACGAAATTAAAGTGTTCCAGATTAGAAAAATGTTCCTAATATAAATATTTTTAATTTTTAGAAAAATTATTTATTTAGGTGCACTTTTATACTATTCCAAATACGTTTCAAATGAGAATGTCATACATGTGCATCTCATGTCTTTAGAGGGAAAGTGTTCCAGTAAAAAAAAGAAAGAAGGAAAGTGTTCAGTAAAAAAAAACTTTTTCCCATGATGTCCTTCATTTCCACCCCTTCCCCCCAAAACCTCCTCTCCTCCTAAATTGACGATCAAACCTTCCTCAACCTTCACAAGAAATATCCTATATAGCAATGGTTGTTTTAACAACACAAGAATTTTCGTTGCTAAAAGTAATATTTCACATCAAATTTCAACTTCGTTGCTAAATACATCTTTTTGCAACAAAGTTTTTTTGCGTTGCCAAATCTCTATTGCCTAAGCCTAGAGATTAATAAACAACGGTTATTTTATTACAAAATAATGTTTTTTAATAACACAATAATATTTTGTTGCCAAATATTTTCTTTTTGTACACTATTAACTATTTACACTGATATTAATGATTAGCGTTGCTAAATGAGTAAACCCAAAAATTAAACATTAGAGGAAAATTTTTAGTTTTTCCTCTATCAAACAAATTGTCACAACACAAAGTTAGCAGCAGCCTCCCTCTCTCTCTCTCTCCCTAATTTTTTTCTCTAATCACCCACAAGCCCTAATTTTTCATCCCCCCTTTTAGAAAAAAAAATCAGCTTCAATTTCCCCTTCCCTTTGCAACCTCAAACTCGTCGGCCTCTACTTCTCCAACGCCATGACATTGTTGTCGTTCGACGGAACGGTCATCAATGAGGTCGTCGAGCTCACTCCCGGAAGGATGCCGACTGGCTTAGGATCCACATGCGTCTGCCACTGCCTTGTGGCACGTCTTCCAGGCCAGCATATCGGGGACGCAGTCGGCGTCGCCATGGGTGTCGCCTCCAAGACGAGGGTTGCCACATACAAGGTTTGTTGGATGGTTGCTGATCGTTTATTTTTGTCCTCTAATTCATGTGAGTATTTTCCTTTTTACACTTTATGTTTTTTTATCAGAGTTCTTTAATTTCTGATGATCTGTGGTAAGGACACGAAATTGACCTAGGGACACAGACACAATCACCATTTCTGTAGTGTTCTTGTGCATTGGTTAGTCAACTTGCAATTGCTGAGGCAAAACTGGCAGAGTTCCTTTCCAAGGCGACTGGAACTACTTTTGATTGGATTCTGATTGTTGCGATGAAGATGATTATTTAGTAGACTCAAATTGTCTTTCTTTTTGGTGCTAACTGAACTCATTGATGATAATTGAACTCAGTGATGTGACTAAACTTGTTGACTACCATTTGTAGCCTTGTCCGGATTCTATTAGAATCATTGTTGTTTGGCACAGCAAGAGCCTACGGTATTGTGATTCTAGTTGATTGTACTTTGATCATCTCATGTTAATTTCTCTTAATTTGTTTTCCATTTCTTATTTTCTTTGGTTTCTGGTAGCTAGATTTTGTTGTGATTAACTTGACACTACACCAAAAAAGACATTTAGGAACATTTTTTATATGTTCCTAATATTTTTAGGAACACGACATAATTGTTCCTAAAAGTGGCATTGCAATTTTTGGAACAGTTCTAAAGTGTTCCTAAATTTAGTTTGAAACAATTATGAAACGTTCCTAAATTAGATTTTGGAACATACATAATACGTTCCTAAATTACTTTTGAAACACCTTTAAAATGTTGCTAAATGTCATTTGAAACGCTTTACGCCAATTCCTAAATGTAATTTGCAACACTTTTACATTATTTATGTGGCTAATTTTGAAACGCTTTATTAACGCTTCTGTGTATTTTTAATTTTAATTGTGTTCCAATTTTAAGTTTGAACCACAAATCTGATGATTTCTAAAATGACCATTAAAACACATAAATGGTTTGCAAGATTATTACACATTCCCTGAATCAACATTTAAGAGCTCCATTAAATTAACTAAAGATGTCAAACTTAATATAAAATAACTAGCAACATATCCCAAAAGTTAATCTTTGAAAAATGTCATAAAAAGTATATAATAAAAAAAATACAAATCTATATATAATCTGGACTAGACTTTAAAATATAATTCATTTACAAAGTTTAGTTGATCTACTGATATATAAGAGCTTATGTCCGACATGTACATCTTGAAAGAGAACCCGCACCAACTTATCACTACTTATATCATCACCAGACATGTATCGCACATTGATCTTCTGATATCTTAGAGCTTGTGTCAAAGTATTGCTAACATCAACCGATATATCCTCTCTTAATACCGTGTCCACCACCAGAGACTGTATATATGCTGACAGTAATCTGCAGTCTAGCAAGATATGGAAGTTACTATCTCACATTTGTCATATTGAGAAAAAAAAGATTAGAGAAATTATTACAAACCTTTTCTTGCTTAGCAAGATCCACATCCTCTAGGGAACAAATTATACATGTCAGTACACAAAATTTAAAATTTTTAGGCAGTTTTATTTAGTACAAGATTCTCTATTGGATAAGATGTCATGAAAGGAATAGAAAAAATAAATAAAATGGTTGTATTCTCATTTCGTAGACACATGATATATATTACAAAGGTGAAAATGAATTATCAAACATTTATAAAAAAAACAGAAGGATGAGTCTATGCATTTGATACTTGATGGTGGACATAAATAAGTCACATGTAAATTTATATTGAACATGTTGATAATGAGCTAACCTAAAGGAAGAGTGAGATACAATACATAAATTGCAGATAACTGTATCCATATTAAGTACTCTAAGAATTCAATATGCAGCAAGAAATATATGTGTGTGCACGCGGGCTTGTGTGTGTTTGCGCATATCTGCACGCTCTACAACCAATCCTTGCAAAATTAATACAAAAGCATGGATAAAGGGAATATGAGAGGCTTACTAGACACATTTCTTATTCTTGTAGTCCATGACTAGAAAGAAGTTCACTATATCTATGTTTGGTACTTGGGCAGTGCACACCATGTGGCTGGTGATATTGTTTTATGTCCATTGGACCACTTCAGAGTCTTCTTGTCACGACCCGCACCCTGTTTTGGGGCACGAGCATGTGGGTACATCCAGCCTACGTCGCAGTATCGACGGTAGAATGCTGTATAGGTCGTCTATAAAATCTAATATCAACAATATATATAAACCTGTCATCTCTGCACGGAGGAATATATATAACTCAATCACATGACATCTAGGGAAGATAAGTACAATGTGATAAAGATATGATGGAAATAGAAAAGTTGAAAATAGATACAAGTCACAAAGTCACAACCAGAAGTTCAGAGTTTAAAACATTATACAATCCCAAAAATATATATACTACAACCCAAAATAATAAGCTAGAATGCAGTCCAGTCAAACCTAACTAGTCTAGGTCAGAGCAGGCGGTGCGTCCTCAATGGGCACCGGCCCCACAGGATGTCCATGTCGTACTCCCCATCTATGCTATACCCATAATAGGTCGAGCAGTCGGCCTCTAAATCCTCTGTAAACATCAACGGAGTTATCCTGTCAGGATAATGAGCAAGTACAAACACCAACAACAGTTCCATTGAATTGACAAATGCTATAAGAGACAATTATAATAGAATACAAGATAAAATATCAAGACTGGAATATAAACAGGATATATAGAACAGGATATCATGTCAGGGTGTAACGTACTTGAAAGTAGAACAGTACATGAATATCTTATGTACAATATAAATATAAACAGTGAGTATTAGGGCGTTATGTGATCGGCTTGGGTCAAGATCAGGCTGTTCCATTTGACCGGCTATGCACAAATATTATAGAGGATCAGGCCAGCCAAATGGAGAGCTGTGCACAAGTAGTATCAGGTCAGGCTATACCCTACGTGTGGTGAGGGTGGAGCTATGCACAAGTAGTAACAAGTGGGGGTAATGATCACATAACCTCTAATAACTCCCTATCCTCGGGTAGTATAATAGATCCAACCATGACACAGGATTTAAAGAGCAGGGGGCAACCTACTCCCAAATCAGTGTTTATACAAGTACAGAAAACAAGATCGAATAATGTACTCATATACCAGGTAAACCAAAAATAATATCGCATGACAAGATCCAACGTATACTAGTCCGTGTATCCTCGTATCGAGAATCAAGTAAAATACTATAACTGAATCGGATATAGTAGATATCAAAACAATAAAAACTATCAGAGAATGTACTTGCCTGCGGTCCTGAGCAGTCAATAAAAATCGAGTCTCAGAGGATAGTCACAGACCTATAGATGAGATATCATGAGTTAATTAGGGTTTAATAGTGTTGGACATGATTTTCTAATGTATGTTATGCAATCTAGGTCAAACTCAGTCAAACTAAGTCACACTAAGTCAAACTCAGTCAAACTAGGTCACATTAGGTCAAACTAGGTCACACTAGGTCAAACTAGGTCACATAAAGTCAAACCAAGTCAAACTAGATCAAAGATTGACTTACAGTTGACTTTTGGTCAACTGGTCAACTCTGGTCAAGTTCTAGTCATTTCTAGGCCAAGTGTTGACTTATAGTTGACTTTGAGTCAAAACAGCCAACTATGGTCAAACGGGGTCAACTTTAGCCTAGGTATCTTATTTCTAGCATTTACCTACCAAGATACCACATATCTTGGCCCTATTGGTATTCCGATACCAATATCTTGGTTTAGCACAATTACCTTGCCTAAGGTAAACCCTTATCTTAGCTAGGTAAACCCCTTACCTAGGCATCTAACAAACCATCCTAGACTAATAACTAACCCATACTAGTTATCTATCATATGACAAGGTAAACTAATACCTTACCCTACTATGGTATCCCAATACTTTACCCCATGACAAGGTAATCCTTATTACCTTGCCCTCTAACCTAGTATCTTGATACCCTCAAGATATAACTTGGTATCTCAATACCAATATCTTGGATCCTAAGATATCTAATATCTTAGATACCTAGATATCTAACTAACTAATATATCTAATATCCAGATATCTAACATATCCTATGATACTTAGATATCCTAATATATCTACTCTAGTATCCTAAGATACTAAGATCTAACCTATCTAACCATTACCTACCACTATCTAACTCTAAACTAACATATCCTAAAATCTAACATGTATCTAATATCATAACATCTAACATACTAACATGTCCATTCTAACATCTCGTTCTAACATAACTAAACACTCTAACAACTCTTTTCTAACACTCAAACACATACACATAGATAGGGGTATTAAAAGGATTAAAGGGGGGGCTAATTGGGGGTGTTAAATAGGGGGTCATGGGGGTAAATGGGGCTGCAACAGCAGCCCTAACTGCTGCTACTGCTACTGCTGAAATACACCAGTTACATGCTACTGCTGAAATGCAGCATATAGCTGCTGTGTTGGCTGTCCCAAAGGGCAGCCACTTCCCCCCTCATCGTCTACTACACTACACACACCTCCATCACTATCTCTCTATCTATCTCTCTATCTATCTATCTATCTATCTATCTATCTATCTATCTATCTATCTATCTATTTATTTGTACTTATCTCCTTTCTAACTCACTATCTATCACCCTCTAAACACCACTCACAACATCATAAAGACACTCACAAATCACATACAACCCACACATAGAACCACACTCACACACAAGCAACTTAACACTAACACAACTAATAACATCCCGAAACCTATCCGAATACCCAAATCCTCGCAATTCTACCCTCTAGGGCTTAGACACGTACGCGACACAAGCAATCCAACTCGCACACGCGAGCAAAAACAAAAAATGAGGCCCGAATGGCCAAATAGCCATTTTGGCGGCTCCGGGGTGTCCGATTCGCAATACCGTACGATACGGACACCAAAACTACCTGGATTTGACGCAAATTCTACCTAGGAGTCCTAAATAATGATTAGAACCTATTCTAAGTGCTAACTTGCCGATTCTAGTGTCGGTGCAAAAAGTTACCCGTGTGTTGGAACCCGAAAATCCCGAAAAAGTCTATTTTTATGATTTCACGCGAAACGACCACACGTATCTAAATATGGACACGTACCTAGCCTCATCTCACCCAAACTAACCTAATTAGGGCTAATTAGGCTAGGGACAACACCCAAACATGTCAATTTAGGTTTTTTCTCAAATTTGGCATTAAACCTATGCCAAAAGTCCCAAATTGAGTCCAATGGGTTCCAAACCTCTTCTAATGGGTTATCCTACACCTCGGGCATCCTTTAATATGCAAATGCAACTAATTAGAAGTAATTACAAAGGTTAGAGTAAGGGTTTACCTTTTGGGAGTTGGAATCCCAAGGAAAAGCCCCAAAATTACTTCTTTTTTAGGTCAAAGCACAAGATCTATGCTTCCACCACCACCAAGCTAGATCTACCTAGATCAAAACCACAAATAGGAGATAAATAAGGGTTAGCACCAAGATTAGAGAAAGATCTAGAGAAATGGAAGAGATTTGACTTACTTGGAACTTGAAATCAAAGAAGGGAAAAAGAGAGTTTTTGTGAAATGAGGGAAAAGAAAGAGAGAGTGTATTTTCTTACAAATGAGAAGAATAGAGGGGGGTACAATTCTGGCCAGCCACTTCAAGGGGTTTGGGGCATTTGGCACATTACAAAAATGCCCTCCAAGTCAAAGAATAGAATGGTTTTGAGTTGGGGTCAAAAGGGTAACTTGGAAACTCCTAATTCTAAGTTCTAAATCTAATTCTAAACTCTAATCCCACTAAAATCAAATAGGGTTAGTCAAAAATAAATATTTGGGTTTGGTCATGACGAGTTGGTCGGGTCCAATTGGGTCCAAAACTGACCCAGGTCACTAACACAAGTCGAAATGAGACAAAACTCAAACCCGATCAAACAAAATCCCAAAATACAATATTCATAAATAAATATTCACAAAAATATTAAAATATGAAAAATAAAAAAATGACCCTCAATTTTGAAAACTAAAAGGGACAAATCTACCCCCTTAAAATAATTTCGTCCTCGAAATTTAAGTTGGTTGTACACTTCCTAGGTCAAACCCCCAACAGTCAAGGTCAAAACTTCTATCTAGCAACACACAAGATAATGGTCCTGTTGGTCATGATTTATAGTCTCAACAGGGTCACTACACTATCTAGCACAACAAAACACAATCCAAGAGGTACTATTGGAACATACAACAATCATAAAAAAAGGACGGAAGAAGAACAAAGGGCAGACTGCTAACCCATCGCCTGTAGCATCGGCCTCCTCGGCCGTCAACGCAGAAACCCTGCCCGTCTGAGTATATCCCTCTGCTGGTGCAGGGCATGACGTTGTTCCACAGGTAGCCTAACTCCATCTCCTGCCCTTGGTATGGACACTAGCCAGGACAATGAAGGGTATCCCCAATTCGAGTCAGAAAAAATAAAGTGACTTAGTGGGGTGAATCAAGAGTGGGTCTTACGTTAGAAAAGTCGTACGATAAAAATGAAGCACAAGATGGTGTGTCTTAGTAGGACACAAAGGTCATGAGTATAGGGTGTTCCGTCTAGATTATGCATGTAAAGTTGGTTTTGAGAAAACAACTAGCCTTGTGCTCCTAAATTAAAAGTTATGGCAATGTGCATATGATAATCATAAAAAAAGTGGAAAGGGTCAAATGGCCTAAATTGATTCGAAATTGCGATACAAAAGTAGTATAAGGGAACAAGTTTGAGTGGGACGTGATATATCAAAATAAAGATAATCTTGTCTACTACAAACTCATGAAGAAAGTTTCCAGAGATTGACATCTTTGACGCTCCAGAATCAAAGTCACGGAAGAACATCATCTATATTAACAGAAGTGAAATGATAGAGATGACATGTTAGGACCCTTCTCAAGATACGATCTGATAATCATACGCGTCTGTCCAAAATCATGATACTTAGAATCCTCGCCACGCTAGTAAGCAAGGCTGCGATAAACGGTAGGGTCCATAACTGGGGTATGCACCTCTATAATTATGTCATCTGGAATCCTCGTTTTGCCGACTAGTATAGCTGCGAGAAATCTTAAATCTCATAACCAAGATATATACATCCGAAGTCAGGTCTTTATTCTTGCTACGCCGGCTAATATAGCTGCGATAACTCTAGGCTCTATAACCAAGTAGACGTTTTACCTTCCCTGTTATTTCCGTCACATATGTTATCAGAAGATACCACAACTCAGGCTATAACATTCATCTCGATATGAAAAGTCAAATCAGGGATGATCCATCAAAATTAAATTCGATAACGAGGAACAAGGGTGAACGGAAGCAAAAGAAAGGATTTCAAATTGACGTTTAAACAAGATTCTTAAGGGTCGTCCCAATATAACTCTCCACCCCTTGCAAATATTATTAACCAGGATAATACCTCCCCCGGTCATAATCTTGCAAGTCCTTCCCAGAAATTTAGCAATACTGATGTGTCCAAGAGCAAGAGAAATAGACACAAAACTGTGCATAGCACCATAGTCAGATAAAGCTAATACAGAAAAAGAATTGAGCAGAATAGTACCTGCCACTATATCTCCTATGGGCTCAGTCTTCTCAGCTGCCAGCGTGAACGCTCTGTCCTGGGGTGCTTCCTTATGATGTTGGACAAAATACTGTTGCTGCGTCTGAAGTGGCGGACCCCAATGCTGAACTTGTTGGCCCAATGATTGTATCATGTTTTTGAATATGGTTAATATGTTTAGTTTAGCATTTCATTATCACTAATCTTTATACTATCACTATAGCATTTCTACTTATACTTATACCTTTGGTGATATATGCCTATTGGTTTACATATTAGTAATATGAGCTTTCTATCTTAAATTTAATCGAGTTGCCAAAATCAAAACTATATTTTTGATTGTGGTTATTCAATTAAGTTTAATCATTATGATATCACTAACATTTATGCTATCACCTTAGCACTTATACTTAAACTTAGCATTGTCCTAATGTGCATTAAACTTATAACACTTGCTACTATGTATATTGCTTTGTTCGTCTAACATGTACATGTAGAAAACCAAAAAGCAAGATCAATGTGGACATATGCAATGAAGAAATCATGGTAGGCCAAAGACGACGGATCCCACAAGATTTCTCTGAACCACCCGACGACATCTCCGGAGCCACGCACTCGGGGGTTCCGCTGACCGGTCAGCGGACGGGGGTCGAGAGGGCAGCGCCCCTCGTCGGGGGTTCGGGGGCGAAGCCCCCGAAAGGTATTCAGTTTTCGCAAACTGGATATCTTTGGACAGCTGCCGCCAAGGGAAAAAGCCAGCGCCTATCAAAGAAAGAAGCCAAGCCATGCCGTCATCATTTCAAGACTCTGAAGAAGCCTGTACCTGCTACAGTATATCTGGAGTCTGTAATGAGTCTTAGGAATAATTGTAAACACAAGAAATGGATGGCAAAATCGAAAGCTAGGGTAGAAACTAGCCCAAGATCATTTTTGGCTGAAAACCGGCATACCGACGGTATACCGGTCTATACCGACAGTATACCAATTTTGTTCACAGAAAGTTTTTTGTCTAAAAAATTGGCATACCGACGGTATACCGGTTCATAACGACGGTATACCGGTTCATACCGACGGTATACCGGTTCAGTAACGTTGAAATTCCAACGGTCGGATTTCGAGCATTTAATGATCCCAACGGCTATATTTCTAGCCGTTGTAATTCCAGACCGGCATACCGACGGTATACCAGTCTATACCGGTGGTATGCCGATCGCTGACTGAAAAGTTGCCTTTGGCTCTTTTCAATGCTTTGGTTATAAATAGCCTTGAACCCCTTCATTCAAGGTTGATGCTTTGAGCCTAAAAATTTCTAAACCACCAAAGCCTATCCACAAACAACCCTATAAAGCTTTCATTTGCCATCCACAAATTGTGTTAGAGTTATTGAGTTGAAAAGTTAGATCTTCATCTTATTGTATAAGGAGATCAAAACCTATTGTGAAAGGTTGAAGTTTGAGAGTCTTCGTATCCAAACTCTCGGTTGAAGTTGAAGAGTCTTCGTATCCAAACTCTCGGTTGAAGTCGGAGAGGCCTTCGGATTAAAGCTCTCGTGTAAGAAGTTGGCGAGTTCTTCGGATCCAAACTCGTGTGTAACTATTTGCTCAAATAGTAGATTAAATTCGGAGAGAGTTCCGGGACTGGATTACCTCTAGGGAGGATACCAGGATACATCGGGTGTCGGTATTGTGATTGCTTCTTCTCTTGCACTTATATTTTTAAATTGCCAATTAGCTTGTGCTAAGTGCTTGATTAGTTAGCTTGACCCTATTCACCCCCCTAGGGTTCCTATAATTAGTATCAAAGCAAGGACTCTATTGTTAGGCTTAACATCCTTAGAGTAGATCCTTGTTATTTTTCTATGGCATCGTATTCCTCCTACTCCTCCTCCGATAAAGAGGGTTTTACTTCTAGTAGCATAGACAATCATGTTTCTTCTAAATGCAAGAAATGCTCTAAGTGGAAAGCCATGGCTAAACAATCCTTAGAGATTCTTGACAACCTTCATTCTACAAATGAAGAACTTTCTGAAAAGGTTATTCATTTAGAAGAAGCAAATGAGTTTTTGAGAAATGAAAACAATGTTTTATTATCTAGACTTGATTCTCAAAACTCATCATGTGTTTCTTTAAAGAGTTTGAATGAGGCTTTAATTTTGAAAATCAAATCTCTTTCCTCATCAATAGAAGATCTTAAGAGACAAACTCATGAGCTAAATCATTTGCATGATTCTTCTATTGACACTTTAAAGAAACAAAATGATGCTTTTATCTCTAAAATTGCTTTATTTAAAAAAAAGAATGATATTTTAATTGCTAAATTTGATTCTCTTACTTGCATGCATGATGATTTGCTTTTAGAACATAATATTCTTAAAACCAAATCTTCTCATGCTTACTCTAGAGATATTCATCATTCTAGTATGTCACATGTTCATAACCATGCTCAATCTGATACATGTGCACACACTAGTATTAGGTGCTTCTATTGCTCTCGCATTGGACACATGAGCTTAACTTGTCCTATTCGTAGGAGTATTTCTACCAATGCTACAGTAAATAGTATATGGGTCCCTAAAGCTAACAAATGTGGATCCAAGTTTATTTGGATACCAAAGTCTTCGCCTAATGTTGTAGGTGAAGCTTCTTATATCGGGACATAGCACCGAGGAGCTTGTTGGTGGTTGCGAAGCTCAAAGGTCATCTTCCAAGCAATTGCACCAACACAAGTGTGGCCACTAGAGCCACTTTGGTAACATGCTAAACGATTCTCTTTAAATATTTTATATTTGTAGAATCTAGCATGTTTCTCTTGATATCTTGCTACTAGCTCACATTGATATCTTTCAGTTGCCTTCTATATAAATCAATGTGGGATACAATACTAGCATGCTTAGTTAATTTTCTTATTAATTCTTTTATCTAGCATGACTAGTTACTCGGCTTAAATGATTAGTTCACACTATGTAGTTTATCACTCATTTTCTATTAAGTGTGACACATTTGATTCATGCATGCTTGTTATTCTTAATCTCTATATTATGAAGCATATATATCACTCTAGTTCATAGGAGCTTGATTTTGATTTGAGTTAATATGATTTTAACTCTCCGTCTTTAAAGTTTTTGAAATAGTTACTTCTTACCGATCTCTCCTTAATATGTATTATTTACTTTAAATCGGTATTTGTGAATATATATGTTTAGCACAAGCTTCTTATCACTTGACAAGTATACACTTATACTTCCATTTTAACCTTGTGCTTACATAATATATCCATTATTGATTCTCATATTTTATTTTGATTAAACCTCTTATGAATCAATTATGTTTTTGCCTAATAAAGCTTATTTATATGTGCTTTGAATTTGTGATAGTTTTTTAAACATTCATTAAGGATACATGACTATATTCATTAAAATTTCCATTTACATGTAGATCATGTATTTCTTATATTGATATCTATTTTTGTATAAATACCTTTATGTAGGCATATGAGTTACGCTAAAGTTTTATATTAACTTGAAGAGTATTTATTCATACTTGTTACTTTCAAACTTGTGCTTAACTCATACTCTAGCTATTGTTTCTTTTGATCAAATTTGTGTATCTCTTTTTGAATCAATAAGCTTCTTCCTTAAAGCTTTCTTTTAATGATGTCTTTTTAGCTTTTTGGTTGACTTTATGAATACATATTTTTCTCTTGATTGTTGAATCTTCTCATGTATGCCTATTCATATATTTAAATGATTCCTAACTTTTGATATTTATTTGCTTTATACCTTTAAGTTAGGATGTTGAGAGAAAATATTTATTAATGTCTTGCTCGTGACTTATTATGAATGTTCTATTGAGGATCACATGGTTTTGTGCTTTACCTTGCTTGTTAAATTTACCTCCTTAATTAGTATACTTTTTCTAGTTTATATCTTTATATTTTACTATGGTGCACTATGAAAGCTCTTTGAAAAATGTACTTCTTGATATCTTTAGCATTTAGCTTTCTTGATCTTAATGATCTTTCTTTGCTCATTCCTTGGGTTTACGCGAATTATTGTTGCCCAATAGTTTTTGTAGCACATGAGAATATATGTAATTAATACATCATTTTTCTTATGACTTTAGCTACTATGGTTTGAGCTTTTGTGTTGAGATTTTCCATTTCTAGAGAATACACTTATTTCATAATGGCTATAATATTTTGCATTCTCTAGATTGATATATTATTTTATTATCTTGGACCAATCTCAATACTTGGCAAAGAGATTTATTTTATTATTTTCATGAATATCTCTTTTGGTCTATACTTGATAAGAGATTAATTTATTTATTTGTCACCTTATGCTCTTATCCTTGCTTAGTAAAGAGTCTATAAATTATTTTGTTCATTCAAAATGTATTGCCCTCTTTGTGAACTCTATGCTTGAGCAAGTATCTTTAGTGCTAGTGACTTAAGATTAAATGAGCACATTTATCTTGTTAATGACCTACCTCATTAATCTTAATTAGTTATGTAGCTTGCTTATTTAGGATATATTGTTAAGCTATATATAATTCGGTTCACTTTCACTCATCTAGCTATTGTTTTTCTTTTCAATCTATATAAGATATGCTAGTTTACATAAACAAGATCTGTGATTCTTCTAAATGTAATTTGTATCCTATTTTAGATACATATGTTTGTTCTCTAAAACCAGTTTTACAAATTCTTGATTAGATCTTGTTTCTCTTGGAGGTTTGTGATTCCTTTCTTTAAGTCTCCTTCCTTATTAGTCATTAGCATGTATCTCTTAAATTTCTCTCACTTTTGAGTCATGGTTTCATCGTATTATCATTTACATCTCTTCTTGATTATATTTGCAATCATTTAAATGAGAATGACTCGTTTCCATATTTTTTATTGATTTGTGAGATCTTATCATAAATATGGGTTTGGGATTATCTTTATGAGATTTGTTGGATCATGTTTAACTTGTTTATTTTTATTGATAAAAGATCATAATGGTTGAGTAGTCCTATATTATCTTATGTGATTATCAAACTAATTTATTACTCTACCTTCACTACTCATAGATTGCCACATATGGGCCTTTGCTATTTGACCTTTATGGTTTATTATTTACCATTAGCAAGGTTTGGATTTTATCCGTTGATGGGTACATATATGGTGAAACATACCTAGTCCATGTAAAGTAATAAAATTGGTTGATTCTTTCTTAAATAGATAATCATGGACATGATGTTTGAGTTTTATTTTTATTTTATTTTTGAGCCATATTCTGTCTATCATCATGATTGTTCTTAATTGACTTTATTCTTTTTCATGATGACATTTTCTCAAAGAATAACATACATTAATCTATCATATTTAAATATGAGATCCTTATATATAGATTAATGTATGCCATCTTTTGATTATATGTGCTTAATTGGAATATTCTTTTGATCTTTCATCTTTAGCGGCTATTAATTGGATATCTCTTCTTGACTAAGGATGATATTATTCGTCTTTTGACGATTTTATAGTCTTATATGCATTGAGCAAGGGGAAGAAATCCAAAGTTGATTTTTCCCTAGATCTTGTAGTTATCTATTTTATGCTATAAGTGCTTTCGAACTAGATACGCATATTTTGAGGGGGAGCAAATTAATTGGTCCAATTCATGTATACCCTCTAATATGTCGTATACCTAGTTCATCATGGACCCATATTTTCTTCTATTTCATATCCTATTGATTGAGGTCATGGTATTTTTATTTGTGAAGGATTTATGAGAGTGTATGCAATTGTCTTCATCATAGTTTCTCTCTTTTATATGGGTAAAATAAGTCATCTTGTTAATATTAACTTTCATATCTTATCTTGAAGACTATTGTGCTTTCATTGATTTGGCTTTCCTTGTTGAGGACTTATCCAAAATTCATAATTTTTATCATCTTTGGTAGTACTTTGAGGGGGAGCATTCAAGTCGACTGAATTTCTCTTTTTCAAGTATTTTTATCCTTTACCTTCATGTTTATCTAAAGGGTATTCATATAGCATGATAAGGTAATTGAGTTCAAATGCATGAAATTGGATAAGCATATAGATTTTGCAAATAATGAGATTACTTTACATCAATTGCAATATTTTACATTGATCATTCTTTTATTTTGTTCCACTATTTATTTGTGGACAATTATGATTA
The DNA here is from genome assembly GCA_029216955.1 of Iris pallida. Lineage (NCBI taxonomy): Eukaryota > Viridiplantae > Streptophyta > Magnoliopsida > Asparagales > Iridaceae > Iris > Iris pallida. Next base: position 20,634,355 of record JANAVB010000999.1, on the reverse strand, counting down.
TTAATGGTTTCTTTGATCAATGTTTCAAGTTTACATCTTTTCAATTGGTATCAAGTTTATTTAATGTCATATCTCAATTGGTATCTATTAGTTGCAATTATCTATTCCTCATGGCTTTTGTTTGAAATCCTTTATTTCATAGTTCTCTTCCAAAACTAGAGCAATATTTCATATCCTATTGTGTTTTGGATTTATTCCTTGGATTTCAAGTTGGTAAACTACTTATTTCTTATTTTTCAAATACTTTTAGTTTTACCAACCATATTGTGTTTTGACAAGCAATTTTCTATTTAGTACTCTACATTTGGTATGTAGTTTTATACACTTGTCTTTACACACTTCTCCTATTGTTCCTCAATTAGTATAACTTGATCATGATTGTCTATGCCTTCCTCATGCTCTGATTTATGTACTTAAGATTGATTTCTTATCTATTAGTACGGGGGAGCGTATTTTTGATCATGTCAAAGGGGGAGAAGTATGTTTAAGTATGTATTTATAAGTAATATAAGTAGTATGCTTTCAGTGATAATGCTTATGTCTTTTGTATATTAGTGATACATGCATCTGTTCTGTCCATACTAAACTTAACCGATTTGCCATAATCAAAAAGGGGAAGATTGTTGGCCCAATGATTATATCATGTTTTTGAATATGGTTAATATGTTTAGTTTAGCATTTCATTATCACTAATCTTTATACTATTATTATAGCATTTCTACTTATACTTATACCTTTGGTGATATATGCCTATTGGTTTACATATTAGTAATATGAGCTTTCTATCTTAAATTTAATCGAGTTGCCAAAATTAAAACTATGTTTTTTATTATGGTTATTCAATTAAGTTTAATCATTATGATATCACTAACATTTATGCTATCACCTTAGTACTTATACTTAAACTCAGCATTGTCCTAATGTGTATTAAACTTATCACACTTGCTACTATGTATATTGCTTTGTTCGTCTAACATGTACATGCAGAAAAGCAAAAAGCAAGATCAGTGTGGACATATGCAATGAAGAAATCATGGTGGGCCAAAGATGACGGATCCCACAAGATTTTTCTGAACCACCCGACGACATCTCCGGAGCCACGCACTCGGGGGTTCCGCTGACCGGTCAGCAGACGGGGGTCGAGGGGGCAGCGCCCCTCGTCGGGGGTTCGGGGGCGAAGCTCCCGAAAGGTATTCAGTTTTTCGCAAACTGGATATCTTTGGACAGCTGCCGCCAAGGAAAAAAGCCAGCACCTATCAAAGGAAGAAGCCAAGCCATGCCATGATCATTTCAAGACTCTGAAGAAGCCTGCACCTGCTACAGTATATATGGAGTCTATAATGAGTCTTAGGAATAATTGTAAACACAAAAAATGGATGGCAAAATCGAAAGCTAGGGTAGAAACTAGCCCAGGATCATTTTCGGCTGAAAATCGGCATACCGACGGTATACCGGTCTATACCGACGGTATACCGATTTTGTTTACAGAAAGTTTTCTGTCTACAAAATCGGCATACCGACGGTATACCGGTTCATACCGACGGTATACCGGTTCAGTAACGTTGAAATTCCAACGGTCGGATTTCGAGCATTTAATGATCCCAACGGCTATATTTCTAGCCGTTGTAATTCCAGACCGGCATACCGACGGTATACCGGTCCATACCGGCGGTATGTCGGTCGCTGACTGAAAAGTTGCCTTTGGCTCTTTTTAATGCTTTGGTTATAAATAGCCTTGAACCCCTTCATTCAAGGTTGATGCTTTGAGCCTAAAAATTTCTAAACCACCAAAGCCTATCCACAAACAACTCTACAAAGCTTTCATTTGTCATCCTCAAATTGTGTTATTGTTATTGAGTTGAAAAGTTAGATCTTCATCTTATTGTATAAGGAGATCAAAACCTATTATGAAAGGTTGAAGTTGGACAGTCTTCGTATCCAAACTCTCGGTTGAAGTTGGAGAGTCTTCGTATCCAAACTCTCGGTTGAAGTCGGAGAGGCCTTCGGATTAAAGCTCTCGTGTAAGAAGTTGGCGAGTTCTTCGGATCCAAAATCGTGTGTAACTATTTGCTCAAATAGTGGATTAAATCCGGAGAGAGTTTCGGGACTGGATTTCCTCTAGGGAGGATACCAGGATACATCGGGTGTCGGTATTGTGATTGCTTCTTCTCTTACACTTATATTTTTAAATTGCCAATTAGCTTGTGCTAAGTGCTTGATTAGTTAGCTTGACCCTATTCACCCCCCTCTAGGGTTCCTACAGAACTGCAGGTGGAGCTCTGTCCTGACCTTCCTTGGCTGCACGAACAGGACAATTCTTCAGCTGATGGTGGATGCTTCACGTAACAGACAAACGCCCAACCTCTTCCGATAAACCTCCCGAGTGTTCCCCGGCTTCCTACAGAAGGCATACTGAAGGGCCTGTCTCTGCCCCTGCTGCTGATAGGCACGTGCTGGTGCCTGATGCTGCTGAAACTGAGGCTGTTGGTATGGCCTTTGCTGAGTGTGAGGATGCTTGGTCGGCCCCACACTAAAACTAGCTCCCAAAGCATCACCGCTCCTCTTCGGCCTGAGACCGAAGTCCTTCTCCGCTATCTGAGCATCCATCAGAATCTGCTCAAAAGTTGCCTCGCGATGCCCAGATGTGCGAGAACGAACAACGTGGATCAGGCCCCTCCTGAACTTGCGGGCCTTCTCTCCCTCATCCTGAACTATCCCTGGGGCGAATCGGCTCAGGCGAAAGAACTCCGCCGCATACTCGTCCACCAACGAGTTCCCCTGGACCAGTCCTGCAAACTGGCCTCCAATGTGCTGAGAGCTATATCAGGATAGAACTTCTCCTTGAATAGCCTCCGAAAGTTCTTCCAAGTCAGCCCTCTAACAGATGCACGAGGGTCCATACGGTACCAAGTCAACGAAATATCGAAGAACTGGCTCGCCGCTGCTGATACCCACAGCCTCTTCGGGATCTCTGCCAGCTCCAGGCTCCTCTCTACGTCCTGTAGCCAATCATCGGCATAAAGGATGCTCTCGGTTCCCTTGAACTCTCGAGGAACCATCTTTTTGAAGTCCAGTACTGTACCAGGCCTCGACTGCTGCTGATATGGCTCCTGGACTGGAGCGCCCTGAACCAGAGCCGCAACCACCTTCTCGACTGCTGCCAGCGCCAACTGATGAGCATTCTGTAGAACCCTAGAGGGGGGTTGAATAGGGAATTAAAAATAACTTAAGCACAAGTAGCAATATGTGTCAAATAAGAAGGAGAAAGTAAGAAGATCAAACACAAGATGTATCCTGGTATCCTCACTTGAGGCAATCCAGTCCCGGAACTCTCTTCGGCTTAAATCTACTATTTAATAAAATAGTACACATGAGTTTGGATCTGAAGAACTCGCCAACTTCAACACGAGTTTGGATTCGAAGAACTCGCCAACTTCAACACACGAGTTTTCTTACGAAGGCTCACCAACTTCAAAGAAAAGATAAGAGAACTTGTTGATCTTCTAACACGTGAAGATCGAAAATTATAACTCTTAAATACTCTAGCACTTTGGGAGAGGATGACAATTAAAAGCTTGGTAGAGTATTAATGGTGGAGCTCTTGGTAGTCTGGAAAATTTATGGCTTGAGTGAATGAATCTTCAAGAGAGAGAATGATCTCATTTATAAAGAAAACCAAGAGTAGGTAGCATTCAATGCTCCTGGATACAGCCTGAACGGCATACCGTCGTATGCCGGTCGAACAGTAACGGTCATAATTATATCCGTTGGGAGCATTTAATGTTAGCCATTAATGCAGTGTTTTGCCATTCAAAAATCAAATTTCATAAACCGATATACCGTCGGTATGCAGCGGTATGTCGTCGGTATACCGATTGTTTGTCACAGAATATTATGGGATACACAAAACGGTATACCGTAGGTATGCCGGAGTATACCGTCGGTGTACCGTCGGTATGCCGGAGTATACCGTCGGTATGCCGATAATTATCACAGAACGTTTTTGAGGCAAACAAAACGGTATACCGTCGGTATGCTGGAGCATGCCGTCGGTATGCCGATAATTATCACAGAACGTTTTTGAGGACCACAAAAACGGTATACCGCCGGTTTGCCGGAGCATACCGTCGGTATGCCGGAGCATACCGTCGGTATGCCGACATTTCTCACAGAAAGTTTTGTGGTCAGTAAAACGGTATACCGCCAGTATGCCGGAGCATACCGACGGTATCCTGTTCTTTAAGGTAGTGATTTTTTACTGAATAATTAGAAAGCTTTTAGTTTGTCATCCAACCTTAAGTATTAACAGAAAGACCTAGACCTTGTACAGACTCGAAATCTTGAAGTGTAGAGAGCCGTCTTTACAAGGAACGCTGGTCTTTGCTTCAGTCTTCAAGTCCATGGTTGCTATTCTTGAATGGACAAGCTTTATGTAGTAGATCTTCTGAAGGATGACAATCTGATAACAGAGAAAACTAAACTACGAAGATGCTGTTAATAAATCAAAATAAAATGTGCCAACAATCTCCCCCATTTTGATAATTGATAAAATAGAGAGATAGCATCTTTCGGGAGTGACTCCCCCGTAGGTAGACAACTCCCCCTCAATACGTTTTCTCCTCCTTTGTCACTTAGTCAAAGATGGGAAAGAGAAAAAAATGTAAAAAGAACAATTTAATAGAGGACACAGTGTTATAGACAGAAGCATGCAAATATATTTAAAGATAGGAATTGATTACAAGCAAGACACTTCATGAACCAGTACATAAAAACCTGATAAAAACTCTCATCTACGAGAGTTAAGAAGACAGTAACAGAAGCAAATATCAAGTCCCCGCAGGACTGCACATAACTAAAAAAATCCAAACACTGGTCCCCGAAGGACCTCAAAAGACATAAAAAAAGACAAACACTAATTCGCCATCACCAACATAAGAAAGCCACTCCTACTCATCGTCCGGATCATCCCCTCCATCCTGAGGTCAGTAGAACGCACAAAAAGGATCAATGCCGTCCGGGTACATAAAACCGTAGGCATTGGGATCGGAAAAGTGCGAGGCCTGGTACATCGGATCCTGAAGATTAAGATCCAGAAATGCATCCCGGCCTTGAAGGGTGCGCTGAATGAAATATGCCTGGTCATAGAAGCGGGATTGGATCAGGGTTCCAAGCCCACGAGTGTTGGTCCGCATCTGCTCCTCTGCCTGCGCCATACGCATGTCGAAATGCTGCTGGGTCAGCGGCATGTAACGGTCGGAGGCTGGAGGAGTAGAGGAGGGTACAGCAGGAGCAGTGGCTGGCGGCTCTTGGGAAGAGGAGGCACGAGATGCGGAAGCACCACCGAGGGAACGAGAGAGTGCAAGGAAGGAAGGGACGCCGTTCGACTGGCAAAGGGAGAGGTCGACGTTCTTCGCTTCAAGATGAGGTTGATGAAGGACCCATAGTAGAGATTCTGCTTCCCCGCGGGCAGGACACCGAAGAAGGCATGGAGAAGAGTCTTAGGGAAGGACCAAGACTTCTTCGAATATAGGTAGTACATGCAAACCAAGGCGTCGGCGGTAATGGCATCATAGTTACCGCCCTTGGGATAGAGGGTATGGCACACGATCCTATAGAGCTCGTAATAGAATGGCTCTAGCTGCACAAAAAAGGCTGGGATGGCAGGAGGGTTTGGGCCCTTGTAGATAATAGCACATAATTCGTCAAATGAGCACGACGCCGAAGGATAGAGGGCAGCCAAGCCCGGAAGAGCCTTGCCTTTATCCAGGACGCCGAGAATGCTACCGATGTCACGAGCCGTCAGGCGGAAGTGGCGCTCGTTGACCATCGTCTCAATGGCGCCGTTCTCGATGTCCGGAATTAGGTTACAGTCGAAGAGGCGGACGGCAGCGGGGTAGACAGGCACCTGACACCGAAGGAGGGAAGAGAGACCGGCTGCTTCGAAGAGAGAGACATGGCCGGGGAAGAGGTTCCAGTTAATAGCGCGGCCTTTGAAGACATTATGGTGCACGAAGTACTGGAACCAAGACTCGGCGGCCAAGGAGGAAGTGAAGACCCGCTGGTCATATCCATAGGGGAGAGCCACCGGGGTGAAGGGATTCGAAGCGGTGGAGGAGGAACGGGGACGCTTGGGGTTGGCCATGGAGGAGATGAAAAAAGTTGGAGGTGTAAGTAGGGTTTTGAAAAAGATATAAAAGGTGGAGGAGGATGATGAAGAGAATAGGGTTTTTAAAAGAGATGTTGGGAAGGGGAAGGGTGGGAACGGTTATAGAGAGGAAGTGAAAGGGTTGTGGGTTGGAAATGATGAAAATGGAGGAGTTAATAGGGAATAGGAAGAGATGGGTATTAATGTGGATGGGAAGTTAGGGTATTGGGAAGAGTTGGGTATTAAATAGGGAGATGATGGATGTGATGGGTATTTAATGAGGGGAAAAAAGGAATAAAGAGAGAATGGAAGAGAGGTGGGATCCGAGTTCGATCTGACATATCAGTCCGCCGCAGACCGGTATACCGGCGGTATACCGACGTATGCCGACGGTATGCCGATTTTTGGCACATAACATAATTCTGAACCAAAATCGGCATGCCGTCGGTATACCGTAGTATACCGACGGTGTGCCGTTTGAGTTGAACTTATGCGTCGAAATTTAAGATTCCCAATTCTTGGCAAAGAAAGACGAAGCGATCCTCCGGGAGTGGTTTGGTGAAGATATCGGCTAACTGATAAGTAGTGTCAATAAATTCAAGGCAGATATCCCCCGTTTGTTGATGGTCATGAAGAAAGTGGTGTCTAATTTCAATGTGCTTCGTGCGTAAGTGACAAATCGGGTTTTTCGTGAGATTGATTGAACTAGTGTTATCACATTTAATAGGGGTGCAAGTATGAGAAATGCCATAATCTAAAAGTGTTTGTGACATCCAAAGAATTTGTGCACAACAGCAACCAGCTGCAATATACTCGGCCTCAGTGGTTGAAAGAGCAACAGAATTTTGTTTCTTACTAAACCACGATACTAAGGATTTTCCAAGGAATTAACATGTGCCGCTAGTACTTTTTCGGTCAATCTTGCATCCGGCAAAATCTGCATCCGAGAAGCCGTGAAGCTCAAAGGATGAAGATTTCGGATACCAAAGGCCCATGTTAACGGTACCTTTGAGATATCAAAAAATACGCTTGACGGCACATAAGTGCGATTCCTTTGGATTTGCTTGATATCGTGCACACAAATATACACTAAATATGATATCAGGACGGCTAGCAGTTAGATAAAGTAAACTACCGATCATACCTCGATACTTACGAATGTCGACCGATGTGCCATCTTCATCATTGTCAAGCTTTGTCATTGTTGCCATAGGAGTCCTCATTGATTTGGATGAGTCGAGTTCGAAACGCTTGAGGAGATCCTTTGTATATTTTGCTTGATTGATGAAGGTTCCTTTGGGTCCTTGTTTGATTTGTAAGCCCAAAAAGAATAAAAGTTCATCCATCATGCTCAAATTCTTCCTGTATTACTTTAGCAAATTCTACACAAAGTGCATTATTAGTAGAACAAAAAATAATGTCATCGACGTAAATTTGCACTAATAAAAGATGCCATTATGGGATTTGATAAAAGTATCGTATCCACTTGCCCTTAGAAAAATTATGGGAAATAAGAAAGGAGCTAAGGCGCTCATACCAAGCACGGGGAGCTTGTTTGAGGCCATATAGGGCTTTGTGTAGTTTGAAAACATGATCAGGAAATTGAAAATCTTTAAAGCCAGGAGGTTGTTTTACAAAAACTTCCTCTTTAATAATACCATTGAGAAATGCACTTTTAACATCCATTTGAAAGAGTTTGAAATTATTAAAGCAAGCAAAAGCACATAGCATACGAATTATTCAAGACGAGCAACCGGAGCATAGGTTTCGTCGTAGTCAATGCCTTCCTCTTGGTTATAGCCTTGAGCAACCAATCGGGCTTTGTTACGAGTCACTAACCCATATTCATTAAGTTTATTTTGAAACACCCATTTAGTTCCAATAATGGGGTGATTGCTAGGTTTAGGGACAAGTTCCCAAACCTTGTTTCGCTCAAATTAATTTAGCTCTTCTTGCATCGCTATCATCCAAAATTCATCATGAAAGGCATCATTAATATTTTTAGGCTCTATTTGAGAGATAAAAGCCACATTTGCACAAAGATCACGAGTGGAGGATCTAGTGCTTACACTGGAAGAATGATCCCCAATGATAAGCTCCTTAGGATGATTGGTGACAAATCTCCATTCTTTCGGGAGATCCTTTTGAGGAGGCTCGAGTGGTGGAGACTCTTTTGTTGGAGGAGTCACAACTTCATTGTTAGATGAAGAAGGACGATCTCCAATAGAGGAGTTCTCCAACCCAAACAAGATATCATCAATATCATCGGAAGAGGAGAATGTAGAAGAGTTAAGTTCATTAAAAGAGACATTGATTGACTCTTCAACAACAAGACTTCTTTTATTAAAAACACGAAAACCTTTACTATCAATTGAGTACCCAAGGAATATTCCTTCATAGGCTTTTTCTTCAAATTTTCCTAGGTTGTCCTTGGTATTCAAAATAAAACAATTACATCCAAAAACTTTAAAATATTTAATAGAGGGAATTTTGTCAAACCAAAGCTCATAAGGAGTCTTTTTAGAAATAGGTCTAATCAAGACCCTATTTATAACATGACATGCCATGTTAACGGCTTTCGCCCAAAAATATTGGGGGAGCTTATATTGGTTTAACATAACCCGGGCCATATCGCCAAGGGTTCTATTCTTTCTCTCCACAACACCATTTTGTTGAAGAGTTCGAAGAAAAGTAAAATCATGTCCAAAACCATTCTTTTCACAAAATCTTTTGAAATCGGCATTGTCAAATTCACCTCCATGATAACTTCTAATCTTGTTAATAGAAAAACCTTTCTCATTTTGAACACGTTTACAAAAAGCAACAAATTCACGAAAAGTATTACTTTTACAAGCAAGAAAAATTACCCAAGTAAATCTCGAAAATTCATCAACCAAAACAAAAGCATAAAGCTTGCCTCAAAGACTAACTACTCTACTAGGACCAAAAAGATCCATATGAATAAGTTGAAGTGGTCTAGTAGTACTCACAGAGTTGACGGATTTGAAGGATGACTTAGTCAACTTACTTTTCTCGCATTCTTCACACACCATATCCTTTTTGAAAGGGATACTTGGGAGTCCTCTTACAAGCTTCTTGGTTGCGAGGCGAGAGATGGTATCCATGTTGGCGTGTCCGAGCCTCATGTGCCAAAGCCAACTTTCATCGTTCTTAGCAGCTAAGCACCTGTCATTGTCAGTGTCTTCGACAAGATATAAAACATAGATATTATTTTTTCTAATGCCTTCATAAACAATAGATCCATTTGAACTATCGGTAATGAAGCACTTAAGTTTAACAAACTTGATATCATAACCATTATCGGTAAGATGACTAATACTAAGAAGATTGTGTTTAAGATTGGTAACAAGACATACATTCTTAATTCAAGGATAAGAAGGGAAACCGATATTACCATTTCCTATAATGTGACCTTTAAGATTGTTACCAAAAGAGACGTGTCCTTCCTTTTTCATCGATAGCGTTGTAAATAATGAAGCATCCCCGGTCATGTGCCGTGAACAACCGCTATTGAGAATCCACTTTCTTCTAGAATGAGAAGGACTCTTCACCTACAACATAAGTTGAAGATGAATATTTTGGTACCCATGATCGTTTGGGTCCTTGAGTGTTAGTCTTAGGAACCCATTTATAAACTTTCATATCAACTTGCTTCCTTGTATGACAATAATTGGAAGTGTGTCCAAGCAAACCACAATAATTGCACATCATATAAGATTTAGAAGAAAACGTGTGAGTATTGTGCACATGTGAAGCTATAGTGCGAGGAGTTCTATCATTATTATGATGATGATAATAGAATGCATGATACGAAGTGTTCTTCTTAATAAACGGTCCTTTCCTTGTGTTAGAAAAGGACTTGTGTGTAGTATTCTTGTTCATGTAAGAGGTATGACTAGCATTGTGATGAGTGTGAGGGTGTCTTGGAGTATGTGTGTGAGTAGTGTTCTTATTTCCTAGTTTCTTACTCTGTACAAGGAGATCATTATACTTAGTAGAAGTATCATATTCTCTCCTATTAGCATCTTGAACTTTATGCATGGCAAAATCATAAGCCCTTCTGAGAGATTGAATCTCATCATCCTTTTTCTTGATGGTGACAAGAGATTCTTGAAACTTGAGTCGCAAAGACTCTATCTCATCCGTGTCAGAAGCATGAGATTTTCCTTTTACATCAATAATGATGCTTGAGAGTCTCTCCACTTCAAGTTAAAGAGCATCAACCTCTTTTAAAGATTTCTTGTATTTATTCCTAACACCTTTGTGTTCTTCATGAAGTTCAAGGATAGCATTTTCCAAATCATCATAAGTAAGAGTATTTAAGGAGAGATCATCGAGTACCTCATCGGTTGCCATGAGACAAATGTTTGCATTGTATTTGCATTCTTTGTCGTTGTCCGAATCACTAGCATCGCTTTCACACCAAATACTGGTGTTGGCAAATTTTCTGGAGGATGAGGAGCTTCCTTTGTTAGGCTTCTCATACTTACTAGAGTTTTTTCTTGTCATGGGACAATCTCTCTTGATGTGTCCGGTTCTTCTGCATTGATAGCATGCCGGATCTTCATCGTTGTCCTGTCTGAAGCGGTTGGCTTTGTTGAACTTGAGAAACTTTCAGAAGTTCTTAGCTGTGAGAGCTATGTCTTCATCATCATCCGACTCGTTGTCGTCGGAGCTATCCTTTGAGTAGGACTTTGTAACTTTGAGAGCCAAAGACTTCTCCTTCTCTTTGGCCTTCTCCTTCTCATTCTCTTGTATGGAAGATTCCTCTTAATCTTTCATGTCGAGCTCGTGAGTCATAAGCTTCCCCATGAGGGTCTCAAGGTTCATGATTGTCAGGTCGTTCCCTTCAATGATGGCGGTAGCTTTAGGACTCCATCCTTTTGTCAATCCTCTAAGAATTTTTCTGATCTTTTCATGAGCAGGATATTCCTTACCAAGAGAAGAAAGAGGATTAATGTTATCACCAAAGCGAGTAAACATGCAAGTGATAGACTCATTTTGTTTCATTTTAAAGGACTCATACTCTTGTGTGAGTCTACTAATCTTGGACTCTTTTACTTGTGATGTTCCCTCGTGTGTGACTTCAAGCAACTTCCAAATCTCGTTGGAAGTCTTGCAAGTAGAGATTCTATTGAATTCACTACTATTGAGAGAACAATAAAGAGCGTTCATAGCCTTGGCATCTCGACTAGCAAGCTTCTTGGTATTTTCAGTGAGTAAGTCTCTAAGGGTGTCAGATGCAACATCCTCAATAACTCTGGAAGAAGTAGGAAGACCATTTATCACACAATCCCATAAATCAAAATCTATGAACTTCAGATAAATGCTCATCCTAATCTTCCAGTAGTTATAGTTGGTACCATCAAATAGGGGAGGCCTATTTGTGGAGTGTCCCTCATTGTAAAAAGTGTTGATACTAGGATTAGTGGCCATTGATCACTCTAAGGGTGTAAGACCAAATCAAGAGAACAAGGCTCTGATACCAATTGCAGAATCCTAGAGGGGGGAATGAATAGGGAATTAAAAATAACTTAAGCACAAGTAGTAATATGTGTCAAATAAGAAGGAGAAAGTAAGAAGATCAAACATAAGATGTATCCTGGTATCCTCGCTTGAGGCAATCCAGTCCCGGAAATCTCTCCGGCTTAAATCCACTATTTAATAAAATAGTACATACGAGTTTGGATCCGAAGAACTCGCCAACTTCAACACGAGTTTGGATCCGAAGAACTCGCCAACTTCAACACACGAGTTTTCTTACGAAGGCTCACCAACTTCAAAGAAAAGAGAAGAGAACTTGTTGATATTCTAACACGTGAAGATCAAAAATTACAACTCTTAAATACTCTAGCACTTTGGGAGATGATGACAATTAAAAGCTTGGTAGAGTATTAATGGTGGAGCTCTTGGTAGTTTGGAAAATTTATGGCTTGAGTGAATGAATCTTCAAGAGAGAGAAGGATCTCATTTATAAAGAAAACCAAGAGTAGGTAGCATTCAATGCTCCTGGATACAGCCTGAACGACATACCGTCGGTATGGACCGGCATACCGTCGGTATGCCGGTCGAACAGTAACGGTCATAATTATATCCGTTGGGAGCATTTAATGCTAGCCATTAATACAGTGTTTTGCCATTCAAAAATCAAATTTCATAAACCGGTATACCGTCGGTATGCAGCGGTATGCCGTCGGTATACCGATTGTTTGTCACAGAACATTATGTGATACACAAAACGGTATACCGTCGGTATGCCGGAGTATACCGTCGGTATGCCGGAGTATACCGTCGGTATGCCGATAATTATCACAGAACGTTTTTGAGGCAAAAAACGGTATACCGTCGGTATGTCGGAGCATGCCGTCGGTATGCCGATAATTATCACAGAATGTTTTTGAGGCAAACAAACCGGTATATCGTCGGTATGCCGGAGCATGTCGTCGGTATGCCGATAATTGAGACGGAACGTTTTGTGGACCACAAAAATGGTATACCACCGGTATGCCGGAGCAAACCGTCGGTATGTCGACATTTCTCACAGAAAGTTTTGTAGTCAGTAAAACGGTATACCGCCGGTATGCCGGAGCATACCACCGGTATGCCGCTCTTTAAGGTATTGATTTTTGACTGAATAATTAGAAAGCTTTTAGTTTGTCATCCAACCTTAAGTGTTAACAGAAAGACCTAGACCTTGTACAGACTCGAAATCTTGAAGTGTAGAGAGTCGTCTTTACAAGGAACGCTGGTCTTTACTTCAGTCTTCAAGTCCATGGTTGCTATTCTTGAATGGACAGGCTTTATGTAGTAGATCTTCTGAAGGATGACAATCTGATAACAGAGAAAACTAAACTACGAAGATGCTGTTAATAAATCAAAATAAAATGTGCCAACACATTCTCCATGCTCTGCCTCAAGGCCTCTGTCTGACGCTGCGACGCCTCAGCCTGTGCTCGTTGTGCCTCCATCATCTGCTGGAGAAGCACGAACATCTGTAAAACGTTTGTCGACAGTACAGGTGGAGGTGGAAGAGTCTCTTGCATGATGATAGTAGGCCTCTAAATCTGCTGTGGAAGACCTCCGGGTGCTGCTGCCTCTCCTAATTGGATGGTAGGAACAGCAGCGACAGCCTCCTGGACTGCCACACTCGAATCCGGAGGAATAGGTCGCGACGGATCGGACCTCTTCGGCTCTGTACCGGATCCAGCTGCCTGAGCTCGAGTTACTGTCATCCTAGAAACAGATTCGAGCAAAAGATCAATATGGCACAAGATAAGATATTACCAAAGAAGAACAATTAAATTGAAATGCAAGAAGAGTTGTCATGATAATTAAAAAATCAAATTTTTTTCTAAAATGTGATTGAGTAACTCCTATCATAACCTAGAACCTATATCCTAATTGTAGGCTCGTAATTAGTACTCTAAGTCGAGTACCATTACGATATCGTACTAGTTACGACACAAGACCTGCATGGGCTACCACAAAAATGTGTCACGACCCGCACCTTGTTTAGGGGCACGAGCACGTGGGTACGTCCAGCCTACGCCGTAGTGTCGACGGTACAATGCTATATTGGTTGTCTATAAAATCTAACATCAACAATATATATAAACTTGTCATCTCCGCACGGAGGAATATATATAACTCAATCACATGACATCTACGAAAAATAAGTACGATGTGATAAAAATATGATTGGAATAAAAAAGCTGGAAAATAGATGCAAGTCATAGAGTCACAACCAGAAGTTCAGAGTTTAAAATATTATACAATCCCAAAAATATATATACTACAACCCAAAATAATAAGCTGGAATGTAGTCCAGTCAAACCTAACTAGTCTAGGTCAGAGCAGGCGGTGCGTCCTCAATGGGCACCGGCCCCAGAGGAATGTCCAGGTCGTACTCCCCATCTATGCCGTACCCATAATAGGTCGAGCAGTCGGCCTCTAAATCCTCTGTAAACATCAACAGAGTTATCCTGTCAAGATAATGAGCAAGTACAAACACCAACAACAGTTCCATTTAATTGATAAATGCTATAAGAGACAATTAAAATAGAATACAAGATAAAATATCAAGACTGGAATATAAACAAGATATATAGAACATGATATCATGTCAGGGTGTAACGTACTTGAAAGGAGAACAGTACAGGAATATCTTATATATAATATAAATATAAACAGTGCCTTGAGTATTAGGGCGTTACGTGATCGGCTTGGGTCAAGATCAGGCTGTTCCATTTGACCGTCTATGTACAAGTAGTATAGAGGATCAGGCCGTCAAATGGAGAGCTGTGTACAAGTAGTATCAAGTCAGGCTACACCCTACGTGTGGTGAAGGTGGAGCTATGTACAAGTAGTAACAAGTGGGGGTAATGATCACATAACCTCTAATAACTCTCCATCCCCGAGTAGTATAATGGATCCAACCATGACACGTCATGACACAGGATTTAAAGAGCAGGGGGCTAGCCTACTCCCAAATCGGTGTCTATATAAGTACAGAAAACAAGATCGAAAAATGTACTCATATACCAGGTAAACCAGGAATAACATCGCATCACGAGATCCAACGTATACTAGTCCGTGTATCCTCGTGTCGAGAATCAAGTAAAACACTACAACTGAATCGGATATTGTCACTACCACATTTCTAGTTTGAGGGTATTTTTGTCATTTTGAATTTATTTGAAATTAAAATATATTTATTGGAATGGTGTGATTTTAATATTATTTAATTAGTTGCCATGTGTTGTGATTATCCCTAACCAAGATTGGACCTAACCTAGATTAGTCATAGCTAGACTTAGTTAGCCATGGTTAGTATTAGTTAGTTATGATTAATTTTGGTTAAGTCATGGTTAGTAGAGCTAACTAGGTTGCAACTTAGACTAGTGTGTAAACCTAGATTTTAGACCCTTGATTTGACTAGATGAAATGAGGGCCATAGATTGATTTCCCAAAACCCTAACCCTAGAAATATCGGCTGGCCACTAGGGACACCCCCCTATTTAATGTCTCCTAAAAAATACTTGCCACTTTTGTTCATTCTCCCATTTTTTCAAGAGCAAGGTTTGTTCTTCCTTCAAACTCTTCATCAATACTCATCTATTTTCATTCAAACTTCTTGCATTGTAACCTAATTTCTGTTCTCCTACTGTTGGTGGAGGTTAACTTCAGTTTTGGACTCTATTGGGGCTTTGAGCTAGCTAGGAAGGATCTCCATTATTGAGCTTTCTTGAGGAGGAGCACCACATAGGTAACTTCCTATTCAACCATTAGATTTTCGATTTCTTGGCATATTTGCATAGCCCTAGGTGTCCTCTAACTGTAGGAATAGGTTTCGTGTGGTGTCGTGTCCTTTACGTGTCCGTATCGGACACGTATCAGCCTAGGTTCAGTAGTGTTTGACAAAATGCCACAGTGGACTCTTCATCATTATTTTCGAAATGTTTTTGAATAAGAAATTAGGTTTTAATGTGGCTCATCGATTTCCCTTTGACTGAACACGGATCGAGTCCAGTTCGTGTCGTGATTGGACTCGTGGACACGTCCCGCGCGTGCACAGTCGGCTGTCCTGCTACTCGCGTGTCCGTACGGCTGTTCTAGGGCACGTGGATACGTATCCTTGGACACAGAGCTTGGGGCAATGTCTGACAAAACACTCCCAAAGTCTCGTGTCCAATGGATTCGTGTCGAGTGATCTAGGACTCGTGCATGGGTTCACTGCTGTTCGTGTCCAGATTAGTGTTGGGTTCGTATGGTTCTTGGACACATTCGTATCCTATTTTTGGACATGATACTGTGTGAATGACACGTACACATGTTAGTCTCTATTTACCAACCATTAACCCAACTATTTATTGTTATTCTATTTCAAAAATGGGAAATTTCTATTTTACTGATACTGTCAAGTATCAGTGAACGTGCTCACTGTTTTCCCATTTCGATTCGTATTTAAATGTTGTTATCATGAAAGTTAATGTGGATTAATTACTGTACATATGGATAACATGTTAGGGTTTGTTAAGGAATCATTTTTGTGATGAATTGATGAAGTGTGTTCGAAATTACATGTGGGCTTGGGTCTTAATAACTAAAATCTGTCAATGAGAATTCCTGAGATTCGAATGTGTTAATTTATGTTATGATTTATTTGTGTTATGATACAACCTGAGATTGCACAGGACATTGGTCCATTCAATCTGGAACTGAACCTGGGATGTAAGCCTCTCCTTATGATTTAATGCTAGTTAGTTTTAGTTTGAATGTCATGAAATTGATTTCCTTCCTATATGAATGCCTAAGTTGTCTTAAACTGGGATGCATACTTTGTTAGACTGAATATATGGAATGTAGCTTTAGCCTATGTATGCACACACTGAAACCTGGGAGCTAAGGGTTATGTTGGAATGGAGCTTAGTTTCATATTACATTCGAATGGGCAGTAGTTGGGATCTCATTAACTAATACACTGTTTTAGAATCTGAATTTCCTGAGTTTAAACCATTATTATTTTACTGTTTTGTTAAATCTGGAAATTGAGAATTTGTATCAGTTTTACTCTCATAAACTATCACTTGTTGAACCTGAGATTTACCCATGTACAAACACACACAAGAATATGGGATTTTTTGAGAATGGCTTGCTAACCATTACACATACATTTATGACACCTAATGACACTCACCCACCTATCTAATTGATGGCACTGTACACATTAAACTCACACACACAAAGACTTGAAATTAAGGAGTACATGTATATGAAATGTTATACACACATGTGAACATAATGGTCATGCCTACACTTCACTAAGTGAAATCTGTAAATGGGTAAACTGTCACTCACTGTTAACTACCTGTGAACACACAAGTTATCCCACATATGTACTCTTATGAGACACACACATATGCCTTGTTTTCCCTCTCTAACTCTCTATGTATAGACATGTATATATATATATAAATAATATATATAACTAATGTGAAATTTGTAATACAATATAGGTGTTACCTATATGTATAGTGTGTATATGAATATATAGATTGCATGTGTATTGCCTATAAGGGCCTATGGTATCCTTGTCTGGTCTTAGCATATGGTAAATATGCACATGAGTGGTCTTATAGACTTGTATGGTGTATACTTGCTAGGGTAGACTGGTTAGGCCTAGTGAGACTTGATTGAGTATAGGTTGACATAGTTGACCTAACTTTGACTATTTAGTTGACTGAAGTTGACCAGGGTTGACTTTGGTCTAGGATTGACCTAATATCATGTAGACTGTATCGTAGTAGCTTACTTTATTAGCTGGACATGTTGTGACTTGTACTGTTCTGATTAGGAGCCAGACACCACTCCTCAGGCAGTATTTTCTTCCAGACATTCAGGATATCAGGCGAGTACATTCTCTGATCATTTCATATCTTTTTTAGGATTATATTTCCTGCTTTAGATTACTTTACTTGATGCTGACACATTGGTAACACGGATTATTACTATATGGATCCCTTCATGAGATGTTATCCCTCTCGGGAACATCAGATACTCTTGTCTTGTGTGTTTCACTTACATCATGTATCTTATGCTTCTATTTTCATGAATCTTCATGTATCAGCTTGTGATTCCTGTACTCTCATGAATCACAGAGTCTTCACGAATCTTCATGAATCACTCTTGAATCACCCTTTATGGGCAAAGTAGTATAGTCATGAATCTTAACGTAACTTGACTGGATAAATTTGTATTGATTGGGGATGAGGGAGTATAAACTAAGCATGTGAATAATTCCAAAGTAGAATAGTCATGAATCATCTCTTTAGTATAGTCATGAATCACCCTCCAGCTGTTCACATGTTTCATCTTGTACTCTGAATCACTAGCACTGTTTAGCTCTCTTATATATATTGTAGATATTTACTTACAGTCTCTCTTTTACATTATGCTATTTTTTAGTTTCATGTATCTTATTCTCTAGCATGATTATATTTTCTATTCTGTTATGATTTGTTGAGATATATTGTGCTCGCTCCTGTCCTGACTGGACCTGTTGAAAATATTACAGAGGATGAGGACGAGGTGTGCTGTCCCACCTATTATGGGACTACCTTAGAGGACAGTTGTGACCTGGACCAGCAGCAGGACCCCTTAGCAGTGGACGACACTCCTTTAGACTAGGATGTATTTTCTTTATGTTACATTCTGGATGAATGTATTATGATATTGGGATATTCTGGATTTGTGATATCATAGACACTTAGACTTCTCTGGTTGTATCTCTGTGGATCTTATTTCATTTTCATATCTATCTATCTATCTTATCATTCTGCCTTAGATGTGATTGAGACTGTATCCTGCTATGTCACCTCCATTCGGAGTGTATATACTGTACAGGTACCTTTATATTGTTAGATGATTGACCTAGGACATCGTTCTACCGCCGACACTGCGGCGTAGGCTGGACGTAACCACTTTTCGTGTCCTTACTCTAGGGTGTGGGTCGTGACACGTTTTTAGTGGTGGCCCATACAGGTCTAGTTTAGAAATGCAGTGGTATTCAAACTAGAGTATCACTGCAGCCTGCAGTAGGATTAGGATATTTTTGAAGGTACTCAATCACAATAGGAAAAACTCTTTATCAGATTTCGTATATCTGTATTTTGCTGCTTATTGTCTTCCTTTGAATATAACTGTCCTCCTTTGCTATTTTGACTCATTCTCAGCAATTGTTTCTTTTGATCTGTCTCCAGGATAGTTGAGACGAGATCACATCGCCAGGGCCAGGAGGACGCCGATGAGAGGTCTGCCACCTCTCATACTCAGCAGCCAGCCTCTGGTACCGCAGCCCTAGTCATGCCAGCTGGGGTAGGCGTTTCAGCTGTGTTCGAAGGAGCCCCTCCACCAGTAGCACATGGGCTGAGTCCGGTGATTCCAGTGGTGCTTCAGCACGGCAGCCACCTTCGGGGATAGTTGACGCAGTTCAGTTGTTCACGTTCTTTCAGCAGTTCATGGAGGGCCAGCAGCAGAGGCAGACAATAGAGTTTAGTCGGGGCGTTGATCTGGCCCTGACTACAGTTGAGGGAGCAGTAGCAGCACAGCCCGCAGTAGTTCAGCAGCCACAGCCGTCGAGGGAGAAGGGCATCCAGAATTTTTAGAAGATGCACCCGAGGGATTTTTGGGGTACAGAGGGCGTCATGTACGCCGATGAGTGGATAGAGCACATGGAGGAGATATTCAGATTGGCTGAGATTCTGACGAGGCTCCAGATAGAGGCGACGGCCAGCATGATGCAGGATCTGGCCCGCACATGGTACCAGACCGACCTGAGGGTTGGTACTCCAAGACAGACTTGGGCAGCATTCAAGAAGCTGTTCAAGGAGAAGTTCTTCTCGGATGCAGTGCTAGGAGTCCTCGAGACCCAGTTCGAGGCCCTAGTCCAGGGCAGTCAGTCCGTGGAGGAGTATGCAGGAGAGTTCTGCCGTCTGGGCAGATTTGTAAAGGGGTTGTCCTAGGCGATGAAGGCTCGAAGGTTCAGAAAGGGATTGGTAAAGGAGGTTAAGTCCTATACCAAGAGTGCCCGCAGCGCTACTTTCGAGGAGATCTTGGTGGATGCTTTAGCCGCAGAGGATGATCTTGAGCTGAGGCTCAAGAGGGGGCGAGACATCCTGGGAGCTAGTGGTAGAGGAGGACCGGCCAAGAGGCCGCACTTTCAGCAGCAGCACCACCTGCAGCAGAGGTTCCAGCCGTAGCAGTTTCAGCAGCAGGGCCGGGCACCTTTTCAGTAGGTACAACATCAGCAGCCGAGGGTGCAGCAGCAGACACCAAGGCAGCAGGCCACCAGCTGTGCTTATTGCAAGAAGCCAGGGCATGGGTGGAATGAGTGCAGGAAGAGGTTGGACAGCCTTCTTTGTGGAGCAACTGATCACCAGCTGAAGGAGTGCGCTCAGTTCATAGGCAGAGTAGCGCAGGGAACGGGAGCCAAGGCTCCAGCAGGGCGGCAGCAGAGGGGACCACTGCAGACACAGCACCAGAGGTTCGTCCAGCACCAGCAGCAGACTCAGAGAGGACAACAGAGACGAGCTTTCGCCATGGCGGCCGAGGATGCAGAGGCCATAGGAGAGTTGATTGCAGGTTCGGTTCTTCTCGACTCCATCCCAGCTTTTACCCTATTTGATTCCGGGGCTTCCCACAGTTTTATATCTATATTATTTACTATTAGACACTGCCTAGTATCTGAATCATTGCCTAGGACCTGCAAGATCATGATCGGGGGTGGTGTTATCCTCGTGAGTGATGTTTGCAGAGGGCGGAATATCATTTTGGGAGGCCGAGAGTTGGAGGTGAGCCTGCTCGTAATGCCACTACCAAACTATGATATCGTATTAGGTATGGATTGGTTGAGCAGGCACCACGCCAGTATAGATTGTCGAGGGGGTAGAGTTCCGTTTGGGGCGCCAGGAGAGCCAGAGTTCGAGTACACCCGACGACAGGCGGAGCAGGACGACGGACTTTTCTACAGAGCTTCAGTTGAGGAGTAGACGGCTCCACATCCTTTGATTACAGAGTTCATGGACGTCTTCCTGGAGGAGTTGCCTGGGCTTCCACCGGACAGGGATGTAGAGTTCTCGATAGACTTGGTTCCCGGTACGGAATCGATTTTTCAGCATATCTATCGGATGAACAACAGTGAGTTGGTAGAGCTGAAGAAGCAGGTGGATGAGCTGCAGGACAAGGGCTTCATCCAATCGAGTTCTTCACCTTAGGGTGCATCGGTACTTTTTGTACCCAGGAAGGATGGGTCGGTACGGATGTGTATCGACTACAGGGCACGCAACAACTTGACGATCAAGAACAGATACCCACTGCCGCGGATCGATGATCTCTTTGATCAGTTGAGCGGAGCTCGGGTTTTCTCCAAGATTGATTTGAGGTCAAGTTATCACTAGGTGAAGGTGAAGAGGGAGGATATTCTGAAGACCGCTTTCAGGACGCGGTACGGACAATTTGAGTTTTTGGTTATGCCGTTTGGGCTAACCAATGCACCAGCAGTATTTATGAACTTGATGAACAAGGTGTTCCACCAATACTTGGATAAGTTCATGGTGGTATTCATTGATGATATCCTAGTGTATTCGAAGACCGAGGAGGAGTACGAGGAGCACTTGAGAGTGGTTCTGGAGACACTTAGGAGGGAGAGGCTGTATGGCAAGCTCTCGAAGTACAAGTTCTTCCTGGACAGGGTTGACTTCTTGGGTCATGTGGTGGCTGGAGATGGGATCTCTGTGGACCCGAAGAAGATCACAGCAATTAAGGCATGGACAGCACCGACTTCACTGACAGAGATCAGGAGCTTCTTGGGGCTGGCAGGACATTACAGGAGGTTCGTGCAGGATTTCTCCCGAATTGCAGAGCCGTTGACTCGGCTGACCCAGAAGGATGCTAAGTATGTTTGGTCAGAGGAGTGTCAGGCTGCTTTCGATGAGTTGAAGAAGCGGCTTACGACAGCTCCGATTCTGACATTGCCTTCAGGTTCATGAGGGTTCACTATCTATAGTGACACTTCAGGGAAGGGGTTGGATTGTGTCTTACAGCAGCATAGGAAGGTGATTGCCTATGCTTCCAGGCAGTTACGTCCCTATGAAAAGAACTACCCTACCCACGACTTGGAGCTGGCAGCAGTAATTTTTGCTCTGAAGTTATGGAAACACTACTTTTATGGAGAGAGGGTGGAGATCTTCACAGATCATAAGAGCTTGAAGTATGTGTTTACACAGAAGGAGCTTAACATGAGGCAGCGAAGATGGTTAGAGCTGATGAAGGACTTCGACATCTCACTTCAGTATCACCCAGGAAAGGCCAACGTGGTTGCCGATGCCTTGAGTAGGTATCCGACAGCCATGTGTTTGACTATGGACTGTCACTTGCTTGCTGATTTGGAGAGCCTTGGGATTGAGGTGATTGTGCCCGGAGTTCAGATGTAGATATGGGGCCTACAGATTCAGTTAGACTTGGTGGAGAGGATCAAGTCGACGCAGTTTGAGGACGTTGCTCTGCGGTGTCTGTGAGAGCAGGTTCGAGCAGGGCTGGTAGATGGCGAGTTTTCTCTTACAGAGGATGGTGCCTTGAGGCACTGTTCCAGGTTATGTGTGTCCAGTGGGGAGCTCAGGGAGCAGGTTATGCAGGAGGCTCACAAATCTTAGTACTCTATACACCCTGGTACAAACAAGATGTACCGAGATCTGAGGGAGCATGTTTGGTGGTACGGGATAAAGTGGAAGGTAGCTCGCTTCGTAGCTAGGTGCTTGGTCTGTCAGCAGGTCAAGGCAGAGAGGCAGAGGCCCAGAGGATTATTGCAGCTATTGCCCATTCTAGAGTGAAAGTGGGAGCATATCACTATAGATTTCGTATCTGGATTGCCGCGTACACCAGGAAGGAAAGACGCCATTTGGGTCATCTTTGACAGGTTGACCAAATCGGCCCACTTCTTGCCATTCAAGGTGGGTACGTCTTCAGAGAGGCTTGCAGAGATGTACATACGGCAGATAGTCAGGATTCATGGGGTTCCGGTCAGCATCATCTCAGATCGGGATAGTCGCTTTACTTTCCATTTCTGGAGGAGTCTGCCGACTAGCTTGGACACTCAGCTCAAGTTCAGTACTGCATACCACCCCCAGATGGACGGACAGTCAGAGAGAACTATTCAGACGCTCGAGGATATGCTGCGGACGTGCGTCTTAGATTTTGGAGGTTCCTGGGAGGATCACCTGCATTTGGTAGAGTTTGCTTACAACAACAGTTTCCAGGCCAGCATTGAGATGTCACCTTTCGAGGCTCTGTACGGGCGTAGGTGTCGTACACCCTTATCTTGGGATGATGTTGGCGAGCAAGCTTTACTGGGACCAGAGATGGTTGTTGATGCAACCGAGAAGGTGAAGCTCATCAGGGACAGACTCCGTGTGGCACAGGACAGACGTCGGCACTGGGCCGATAGCCACCGGAGGCCCTTAGAGTTTGAGGTACATATTAGAGATAGGGTTAGAAGTAGGTTGTTGTTTTGTTTGATTGATCATGTTTGATCATTTAGTAACATGAGACCTTGTTTGTGTTTAGGTCGGAGATGTGGTTTTTCTGTGGAAATCTCCGACTCGTGGTACCATACGTTTTGGTGGAGGTGGAAAGCTTAGCCCACGCTTCATCGGACCTTTCGTGATCAGTGGAAGAGTCGGTGACATGGCATATAGGCTAGACTTGGCACCCATACTAGTGGGTGTCCACAACGTATTCCACGTATCACAGTTGAGACGGTATGTGGCTGACCCTAGCCATGTACTCGATCACTCGGAGATTGAGGTGGGACCTACTCTTAGTTATCCAGAGCAGCAAGTGGAGATTCTGGATCGCCGAGAGAAGGTACTGAGAAACTAGGTGATACCCTTGGTTCACGTCGCATAGAGGCATCATTCTCCAGGAGAGTCTACCTGGGAGCGGAAGGGTAAGACGCGCGAGCGATACCCTTATCTTTTTGGACCGTGAGGTATGATTGTCTATCCTTCTCATATGTTTAGTTTTGCCTTTCAATTTTGAGGATGAAATTTTTTTAAGGAGGGTAGATTTGTCACTACCACATTTCTAGTTTGAGGATTTTTTTGTCATTTTGAATTTATTTAAAATTAAAATATATTTATTGGAATGGTGTAATTTTAATATTATTTAATTAGTTGCCATGTGTTGTGATTAGCCCTAACCTAGATTAGACCTAACCTAGATTAGTCATAGCTAGACTTAGTTAGCCATGGTTAGTATTAGTTAGTTATGATTAATTTTGGTTAAGTCATGGTTAGTAGAGCTAACTAGGTTGCAACTTAGACTAATGTATAAACCTAGATTTTAGACCCTTGATTTGACTAGATGAAAGGAGGGCCATAGATTGATTTCCCAAAACCCTAACCCTAGAAATATGGGCCGGCCACTAGGGACACCCCCCTATTTAATGTCTCCCAAAAAATACTTGCCACTTTTGTTCATTCTTCCATTTTTTCAAGAGCAAGGTTTGTTCTTCCTTCAAACTCTTCATCAATACTCATCTATTTTCATTCAAACTTCTTGTATTATAACCTAATTTCTGTTCTCCTACTGTTGGTGGAGGTTAACTTCAGTTTTGGACTCTATTGGGGCTTTGAGCTAGCTAGGAAGGATCTCCATTATTGAGCTTTCTTGAGGAGGAGCACCACATAGGTAACTTCCTATTCAACCATTAGATTTTCGATTTCTTGGCATATTTGCATAGCCCTAGGTGTCTTCTAACTGTAGGAATAGGTTTCGTGTGGTGTCGTGTCCTTTACGTGTCTGTATCGGACACGTATCAGCCTAGGTTCAGTAGTGTTTGACGAAATACCACAGTAGGCTCTTCATCATTATTTTCGAAATGTTTTTGAATAAAAAATTAGGTTTTAATGTGGCTCATCGATTTCCCTTTGACTGAACATGGATCGAGTCCAGTTCGTGTCGTGATTGGACTGGTGGACACGTCCCGCGCGTGCACAGTCGGCTGTCCTGCTACTCGTGTGTCTGTACGGCTGTTCTAGGGCACGTGGACATGTGTCCTTGGACACAGAGCTTGGGGCAATGTCTGACACGACACTCCCAAAGTCTCGTGTCCAATGGATTCGTGTCGAGTGATCTAGGACTCGTGCATGGGTTCACTGCTGTTCGTGTTCAGATTAGTGTTGGGTTCGTGTGGTTCTTGGACACATTCGTATCCTATTTTTGGACACGATACTGTGTGAATGACACGTACACATGTTAGTCTCTATTTACCAACCATTAACCCAACTATTTATTGTTATTCTATTTCAAAAATGGGAAATTTCCATTTTACTGATACTGTCAAGTATCAGTGAACATGCTCACTGTTTTCCCATTTCGATTCGTATTTAAATGTTGTTATCATGAAAGTTAATGTCGATTAATTACTGTACATATGGATAACATGTTAGGGTTTGTTAAGGAATCATTTTTGTGACAAATTGATGAAGTGTGTTCGAAATTACATGTGGGCTTGGGTCTCAATAACTGAAATCTGTCAATGAGAATTCCTTAGATTCGAATGGGTTAATTTATGTTATGATTTATTTGTGTTATGATACAACCTGAGATTGCACAGGACATTAGTCCATTCAATCTGGAACTGAACCTGGGATGTAAGCCTCTCCTTGTGTTTTAATGCTAGTTAGTTTTAGTTTGAATGTCATGAATTGATTTCCTTCCTATATGAATGCCTAAGTTGCCTTAAACTGGGATGCATACTCTGTTAGACTGAATATATGGAATGTAGCCTTAGCCTATGTATGCACACACTGAAACCTGGGAGCTAAGGGTTATGTTGGAATGGAGTTTAGTTTCATACTACATTCGAATGGGCAGTGGTTGGGATCTCATTAACTAATACACTGTTTTAGAATCTGAATTTCCTGAGTTTAAACCATTATTATTTTACTGTTTTGTTAAATCTGGAAATTGAGAATTTGTATCAGTTTTACCCTCATAAACTGTCACTTGTTGAACCTGAGATTTGTACATGTACAAAAACACACAAGAATCTAGGATTTTCTGAGAATGGCTTGCTAACCATTACACACACATTTATGACACCTAATGACACTCACCCACCTATCTAATTGATGGCACTGTACACATTAAACTCACACACACAAAGACTGAAAATTAAGGAGTACTTGTATATGCAATGTTATACACACATGAGAACATAATGGTCATGCCTATACTTTACTAAGTGAAATCTGTAAATGGGTAAACTGTCACTCACTATTAACTACCTGTGAACACACAAGTTATCCCACATATGTACTCCTATGAGACACACACATATGCCTTGTTTTCCTTCTCTATCTCTCTATGTATATACATGTATATATATATAAATAATATATATAACTAATGTGAAATTTGTAATACAATATAGGTGTTACCTATATGTATAGTGTGTATATGAATATATAGATTGCATGTGTATTGCCTATAAGGGCCTATGGTATCCTTGTGTGGTCTTGACATATGGTAAATATGCACATGAGTGGTCTTATAGACTTGTGTATGGTATATACTTGCTAGGGTAGACTGGTTAGGCCTAGTGAGACTTGATTGGGTCTAGGTTGACCTAGTTGACCTAACTTTGACTATTTAGTTGACTGAAGTTGACCAGGGTTGACTTTGGTCTAGGATTGACCTAATATCATGTAGACTGCATCGTAGTAGCTTACTTTATTAGCTGGACATGTTGTGACTTGTACTGTTCTGATTAGGAGCTAGACACCACTCCTCAGGCAGTATTTTCTTCCAGACATTCAGGATATCAGGCGAGTACATTCTCTGATCATTTCATATCTTGCTTAGGATTATATTTCCTACTTTAGATTACTTTACTTGATGCTGACACGTTGGTAACACGGATTAGTACTATATGGATCCCTTCATGAGATGCTATCCCTCTCGGGAGCATCAGATACTCTTGTCTCGTGTGTTTCACTTACATCATGTATCTTATGCTTCTATTTTTATGAATCTTCATGTATTAGCTTGTGATTCCTGTACTCTCATGAATCATAGAGCCTTCACGAATCTTCATGAATCACTCTTGAATCACCCTTTATGGGTAAAGTAGTATAGTCATGAATCTTAACGTAACTTGACTGGATCCTTGTGTATTGATTGGGGATGGGGGAGTAGAAACTGAGCATGTAAATAATTCCAAAGTAGAATAGTCATGAATCACCTCTTTAGTATAGTCATGAATCACCCTCCAACTGTTTACATGTTTTATCTTGTACTCTGAATCACTAGCACTGTTTAGCTCTCTTATATATATTGTAGATATTTACTTACAGTCTCTCTTTTATATTATGCTATTCTTCAGTTTCATATATCTTACTCTCTAGCATGATTATATTTTCTATCCTGTTATGATTTGTTGAGATGTATTGTGCTCGCTCCTGTCCTAACTGGACCTGTTGAAAATATTACAGAGGATGAGGACGAGGCGTACTGTCCCACCTATTATGGGACTACCTTAGAGGATAGTTGTAACCTGGACCAGCAGCAGGACCCCTTAGCAGTGGACGACACTCCTTTAGACTAGGATGTCTTTTCTTTATGTTACATTCTGGATGACTGTATTATGATATTGGGATATTCTGGATTTGTGATATCATAGACACTTAGACTTCTCTGGTTGTATCTCTGTGGATCTTATTTCATTTCCATATCTATCTACCTATCTATCTATCTATCTATCTATCTATCTTATCATTCTGCCTTAGATGTGATTGAGACTATATCCTGCTATGTCACCTCTATTCGGAGTGTATATACTGTACATGTACCTTTTTATTGTTAGATGATTGACCTAAGACAGCGTTCTACCGCCGATACTGTAACGTAGGCTGGACGTAACCAATTTTCGTGCCCTTACTCTAGGGTGCGGGTCGTGACAGATATAGTAGATATCAAAGCAATAAAAACTATCAGAGAATGTACTCGCATGCGGTCCTGAGCAGTCAATAAGAATCGAGGCTCAGAGGATAGTCACAGACCTATAGATGAGATATCATGAGTTAATTAGGGTTTAATAGTGTTGGGCATGATTTTCTAATGTATGATATGCAATCTAGGTCAAAATCATTCAAACTAAGTCATAATAAGTCAAACTCATGCAAACTAGGTCAAACTAGGTTATACTAGGTCAAACTAGGTCACATGAAGTCAAACAAAGTCAAATAAGGTCAAACAAGGTCAAAAATTGACTTACAGTTGACTTTGGTCAACTGGTCAACTCCTAGTCCAATCTAAGTCAAACTAGGCTAATGGTTAACTCACAGTTGACTTTTGGTCAACTGGTCAACTCTGGTCAAGTTCTAGTCATTTCTAGGCCAAGTATTGACTTGTAGTTCACTTTGAGTCAAAACAGTCAATTATGGTCAAACATGGTCAACTCTAGCCTAGGTATCTTATTCCTAGTATTTACCTACCAAGATACCACATATCTTGGCCCTATTGGTATCCCGATACCAATATCTTGGTTTAGCACAATTACCTTAGCCTATGGTAAACCCTTATCTTAGCTAGGTAAACCCCTTACCTAGGCATCTAACAACCATCCTAGACTAATAACTAACCCATACTAGTTATCTATCATATGACAAGGTAAACTAATACCTTACCCTACCATGGTATCCCAATACCTTACCTCATGACAAGGTAATCCTCATTACCTTGCCCTCTAACCTAGTATCTTGATACCCTCAAGATACAACTTGGTATCTCAATACCAATATCTTGGATACTAAGATATCTAATATCTTAGATACCTAGATATCTAACTAACTAACATATCTAATATCCAGATATCTAACATATCCTAGGATACTTAGATATCCTAATATATCTACTCTAGTATCCTAAGATATTAAGATCAAACCTATCTAACCATTACCTACCACTATCTAACTATAAACTAACATATCCTAAAATCTAACATGTATCTAATATCCTAACATCTAAGATACTAACATGTCCCTTCTAACATCTCATTCTAACATAACTAAACACTATAACAACTCACTTCTAACACTCAAAAACACACACATAGATAGGGGTATTAAAGGGGTTAAAGGGGGGCTAATTGGGGGTGTTAAATAGGGGGTCATGGGGGTAAATGGGGCTGCAACAACAGCCCTAACTGCTGTTACTGCTACTGCTGAAATGCAGCAGTTACATGCTACTATCAGCAGCATATGGCTGCTGTGTTGGCTGTCCCAAAGGGCAGCCACTTCCCCCTCCTCCTCTATTACACTACACACATCTCCCTCACTATCTCTCTATCTATCTATCTGTACTTTATCCCCTCTCTAACTCACTATTTTTCACCCTCTAAACACCACTCACAACATCATAAAGACACTCACAAATCACATACAACACACACATAGAACCACACTCACACACAAGCAACTTTACCCCTTCTTCTCACACATTATATATATATATATATATATATATATATATATATATATATATATATATATATATATATATATATATATATATATATATATATATATATATATATATACACTAACAAAACTAATAACATCCCGAAACCTATCCGAATATCAAAATCCTCGCAATTCTACCCTCTACGGCTTAGACACGTACCCGACACAAGCAATCCAACTCACCCACGCGAGCGAAAACGAAAAACGAGGCCCGAATGGCCAAATGGCCATTTTGGCGGCTCATGGGTGTCCGATTTGCAATACCGTACGATACGGGCACCAAACCTACCCAGATTCGACCCAAGTTCTACCTAGGAGTCCTAAATAATGATTAGAACCTATTATAAGTGCTAACTTGTCGATTCTAGTGTCGGTGCAAAAAGTCACCCGTGTGTTGGAACCCGAAAATCCCGAAAAAGCCTATTTTCATGATTTCTCACGAAATGACCCCACATATCCAAATATGGACACGTACCTAACCTCATCTCACCCAAACTAACCTAATTAGGTCTAATTAGGCTAGTGGCAACACCCAAACATGTTAATTTAGGGTTTTTCCCAAATTTGACTCTAAACCTAGGCCAAAAGTCCCGAATTGAGTCCAATGGGTTCCAAACCTCTTCTAATGGGTTATCCTACACCTCAGGCATCCTCTAATATGTAAATGACATTAATTAAAAGTAATTACAAAGTTTAGAGTAAGGGTTTACCTCTTGGGAGTTGGAATCCCAAGAAAAAGTCCCAAAATTATTTCTTTTTAGGTCAAAGCACAAGATCTATGCTTTCACCACCACCATGCTAGATATACCTAGATCAAAACCACAAATGGGAGATAAACAAGGATTAGCACCAAGATGAGAGATATATCTAAAGAAATGGAAGAGATTTGACTTACTTGGAACTTGAAATCAAAGAGGAGAAAAAGTGGGTTTTTGTGAAATGAGAGAAAAGAAAGAGAGAGTGTTTTCTTGCGAATGAGAAGAATAGGGGGGGCAATTCTGGCCAGCCACTTCGAGGGGGTTTTGGGGCATTTGGCACATTACAAAAATGCCCTCTAAGTCAAAGAATAGAATGGTTTTGAGTTGGGGTCAAAAGGGTAACTTGGAAACTCCTAATTCCAAGTTCTAAATTTAATTCTAAACTCTAATCCCACTAAAATCAAATAGGATTAGTCAAAAATAAATATCTGGGTTTGGTCATGATGAGTTGGTCGGGTCCAATTGGGTCCAAAACTGACCCCGGTCACTAACACAAGTCGAAATGAGACAAAACTCAAACTCGATCAAACAAAACCCCAAAATACAATATTCATAAATAAATATTCACAAAAATTTTAAAATATGAAAAATAACAAAATTACCCTCAATTTTGAAAACTGGAAGTGACACTTCTTCTTTGGTAGAATGGAATATTATAGGAAGCATACGAAAAGTAGTTCAAGAGAGAATACAAATGTCCTTCATTGGATTCTCATTTGGTACTCTCATCAATTATGAGTTCTTGCATCATCATATTTTTTTTAACAATAATGAGTAGGTTTTCCTAAGAAACATATCTTCATTTGTGGGCATTTTTTCCTTGGCCCCTTGGCCAGGTGTTATTCCTCTTGAAATAGTATACTGAACATGTTTATATTAATATATCCAAATCAAATAGTCGACTTGTACACTAGATATGGCTACTAGACCTAAAATTTAAGAACTGCTAACTAACCTTCACCACAGATTTGCAGTTGGCACCAAGTCGAGATTTCTGTCGCAGGGTCAAGATTAAGTACCTGGCAAATGTGGACCAGGACACATTAATTTTAGCATTCGTTACAATATTCATTGTGCATAATTGTGAGAGCTTAAACTGATACCTGATTATGATGGTACTGTTCTGATTCTGACTTTACCTCTTCAATAATCATGACACATAAATATGGGCATTAGCTTCTTCTTTTTTTTCTTCTCATTTTAATGATTTCATAATTTATATAGAGTGATAATATAATGCCATTGTCATGTCAAGTATGAAGACCTCTTCCAATCTTGGTTCTGCAAGAATATAGCCCAAAATTTGATAAAGCATAAAGTGTTTGATTGGAAAGGTACTGAGAATATTCAGATTCCACTTCAAACGGATGCAAGTCTTTCCATATTTGCTTTCTTTGTCCCAGATGAAGTCATAAATAAAGGAATATGCACAAGAAGCTAAGAGGATCCACAAAGTAATTAAGTATGCTACTAATTCTGCAAGAAAGCTTATTTTGTGTACTCGACACCAAATGCCCACTTCTAACAGTAATGGATATATAGGATATAATATTGAGCCAAACCGAATGATAGCTTCAAGCCTATAATAGCCAATATCCTGGAGGAATGACAGTTACAATTAAGAGAAATGTAGGACGCTAATACGTACATTTAAACTATTAGGATGAAGTTGTCAATCATGAAATTTTACTTGATGTGCAATCAACCGAACAACATCTAGAGTTGCTTCACTGCCATTCTTTCCATTGTTGGCAAAAAGCGAGTTAGTAGCTTCACAACAGAGTTTCCTATAAGAAAAAGAGAAAAGGTTTAAAGTGACACCTTGACAATAGTTTTCTCAAAACACAAGAACAAGATTTTTGTGCCTGCTATATGCAGGTTTAAAACAAAGCACACGACCATAACTGAAAGTGGAATATTAGGATGCTGAAAGTGGAATATTAGGATGTTTGAAATGCTCAAATCTTACAACCTTGTGAAGATTTGGCGAATAAGAGAAAGACTCATCTAGACTCAAGTGTATACAAGCTATGATATAGTTACTTCTCTTACTATGCCTACAAGATTGTGCCAAACTAAATACACAGGTACAGTACCATTTAAATGAAATCTAAATAAATGCTTCCGTATAGAAACCTGAAAAACTCTATGAAAACCATATTAGAACATAAGAATATCATCCGAAGAGCTAATATTCTTGAAAACACCAGATAATAAGCTTTGGCAGAAATTAAAGTGTGGTACTGCGTCTAACAAGTTACACAAACAACGAACAACAACACAAATGTAAGGTGGCTATTTTTCTAGAGCCAACAACCTTAAGAGGTAAGCCTGATGTTATTCTCGAGGCATAATTTTTGATGGAAAAATAAAAAATAAAATGATTGTAAAAACAACATTTAGTAGCAACTCTTCAAAGAAGGTGCACTAAAGAGATCCTTGAAGGATTCTGGGTAACGAAGATCTAAAAAGATTTTGTTACCGTAGCAAACGAATGTAATGCTTTTAAAAAGAAGATACAAATCTAATTGCTAGCAGCAGCAGCGACGAAAGTCCACAAGGAGTTTCTGATTAGATCAGAGAAGAAAAGAAGGAAAGAAGAAAGAAAAAGACAGCTTTTTTTGGGGTGATCAGATCACCGTTGCTCAAAGCAAGATTCGCCTATATACGATCCGCTTCCAGGAACCAGCAAGTTCTTAGAGAACTTCTTGAATGCTCATTAGTCAATTTTTGAGACTTGAACGGGCTTTCTGAACTTTACGGACTCCCTTAACTCTCTTTTTTGGTGCATCTTAGAAAGGAGGTCAGGGGGCTCTATTTATAGAGTGGAGTGAGACTTTACTATCTCTCCTATCCGATGTGGGACTAAAATACCAATACTCTAAAATAGAGTCTGATGTTTTACATCATCCCATAATCAACATAGTCGAGTGCTAGCCCATGCCTACCCCCCTAACACACGACCGTGCATACACGAGGCATCCTGGAGTCCGAGTCCGATCGACAAAAGTCAACTTAGAATTAATCCTTTTTCCTTATAGAAAAATACTCCCATATGGCACACACTTGTGCCCCATTATACCTCATACGTACACCTCAACACAAGCAATACATTGTATTAAGATACTCATCATTTGGTGTAGCCGATGTGGGACTATCTTTCCTAGTCTAAAGGTAAAAATGCCAACAATCCCCCACATATCTCAATATATGGGTTGAGTGTTTCCCACAGTGACTGCCCATCATGCATTAAGAGAGATGTCGCTACGACTTGAATCTTTTCGCATAGGTTAAATAACAGCATGATACAAGAATGGACTAAGCGTTGAATTCTGCACTATAACTACAATTCCTCCTACTCACATAATAACATCAACTGTGCTTCTGGCTGCACATTAAAGGCCTTATGCCAGCCTAGTTTCAGTATATGTATGTTGGGTGTCTACAAAGTTTCCCTCAAGAGACGGCTTATATCTCTATCCATACACTCTAGGTGAGTTCTTTTAAAGAGTCTTGGCATGAAGCCTTTTGCTTCCTTGTAGTGCTACGTCGCTATGACATGGCCCAAAGTCGAGGCACTGCCTCATGTGGTGTCATACCACCTGTTGCATGAGGCCTAGCCTCTTTGTGGTGCCAAACTATCCAGCATGAAGCCTTTCGCTTCCTTACGGTGTTATGCCGTCGTGACATGGCTTGTAAAGCCGAGGCACTACCTCATGTGGTGTCATACCACTGTAACATGAGGCTCATCCTCTTTGTAGTGCTGCCTACCGCTCTTTATTCTACAGCATTAGGCCCTCTTGCCTATGTGTGGTGCTACGCCGCTGTGACTTGGCCCAAAGCCGAGGCTTTATCCTTACTAGGTACCTGATGTGGTGTCACCCCACTGTAGCATGTAGTAGTACACTCCTTTGTAGTGCTGTGCTACCCGTACTTCTTGTGAAGCACGTCGGATATCCTAAATGCTCGAAAACTCATTAAGGCTTTCAAGCTATCCTTTCACAGGACTTTATTCTATACAAAGAACAAATAGTAGACAATAGTGGTTCTGGGTCTGTAACCCCTCATTTCCCAAGGATTACCTACTGTTAACAGTGGTTCTGGGTCAGTAACCCCGTAATTCCAAAGGTTTACCCACTGTTCTTGATATTCTTCTAGTCAATGATCCTTCTTTAAACTAAAAGCTAAATGCCTAGTAGATTTTTTTTGAACTAATAGCATAAAACTTTATAGTAGAATTACAAAGACACAATATCAGAGTATCTTCAAGCCTATTTTATATGATGTGTCTTCAACCAGCTGGCGCTTGAGACATTTGGTGAACGAATCAGCCAGATTCTTCTGGCTCCGAACATCTACCACGGCAATGACTCCTCTTTTAATAAGATCATTTACCGACCTGTGCCTTAATCGCACAGTCCTCTTCTTGCCATTGAAGAGGTCATTTGATGCCACTGCTGCAGTCGCCTGGTTGTCGCAGTAAATTAGCACTGTCGAAATCTGCGCACCAACAACATGAAGATCATACATGAGCTCCCGAAGCCATTCTGTTTTATCTGCTACAGCTGCTAGTACATGAAAATCAGATTTCATAGACGAGTGTGATAGCATAGACTACTTCTTTGACTTCTACGATATAGCAGCTCTATCCATTGAGAATACATATCCTCCTGTGGACCTTTTACTCTCTACTTCTGAGCACCAGCTTGCATCACTGAAGCCTTCTACTACTGCTGGATCTCTGCAGTAGTGCAGTGCATACTTCCGAGTTCTTTTGAGGTATCTTATAACTCTCTTCACAGCTTTCTAGTATTTCATACCTGGATTACTCGTGAACCGACTCAACATCCCCACGATAAAAGTTATGTTAAGCCTCTTGGCAGTAGTCGCATACATCAAGCTCCCGATGACGCTTGAATACTCCAACTGTCTGACACTTTTTTATTGGATTTGGCTTCAGCTTCTTGTCACACCTATACGGCGTATCTATCCCTGAAAGATCCTGATACCCATAGTATGTGAGCATCTTCTCAATGTAATGAGACTGTGACAATGCCACTCCAGTTTCCGTCCTGATGATTTTTATCCCTAGGATAACATCAGCTTCTCTTAAGTCCTTCATGCTGAACTTAGACGAGAGAAACTTCTTTATCTCAGTAACACTTGCTAGATCTGTACCCAAGATCAATATATCGTCCACGTACAGACAAACGACAACTCCTCTCCCGTCAACAAACTTTTTGTATACACATTTGTCCGTCTCGCTGACCCTGTAGCCGTTTGATCTTATGACTTTATCAAACTTCTTATGCCATATCTTGGGAGCTTGCTTCAGATCATACAGAGATTTCACTAACTTGCAGACTTTGTCTTCGAGGCCCTTGACGATGAATCCTTCTGACCGTTACATGTAAAGCTCTTCAGTCAACTCACCATTCAGGAAAGCAATTTTAACATACATCTGATGAATAACTAGCTTGTGAATTATACTTAGAGCAATCAACATCCTGATGGTCGTCATCCATGCTACTGGAGCATAAGTGTCAAAGTAATCAATCCCCTGCTTCTGAAAAAATCCCTTGGCTACCAACCTAGCCTTGAACTTATCAACAGTTCCATCGGCTTTCATCTTATTTTTGAAGATCCATTTACTTCCGATTGGTTTTTCTCCTTCAGACAGATCGACCAACACCCACATGTTATTGGAGGTTATCGAGTCATACTCATCATTAATAGCCTCCTCCCAGAGGACAACGTCTCTGGTCTTCATAGCCTCATCATAGGTAAGCGGATCTGCTTCCACATGATAGGTGTCGAAGTCCTCTCCGTAGTTCCTTTGTCTCCTCACTCGCTTAGACACTGGTTCTACGAGTTCTGGTTCAATAGTTGTTCTTTCAATAATAATTCTTCTTGGACTACATCTCTGTAGGGAGCTTTAGCCTACTGTGCACTCATATTATTCTCCGAAATATCTGCGAGAATAATGTTCTTCTGTCTTACAAATTTATCTTTAAAGAATTCTACATCGTGAGACTCAATGATATGATTAGAATCAATATCAAGGAACCTCCGAGCATCACTCTTGTTGGCATAACCCAGGAAGATTGTCTTCGTAGTCCTTGTACCTAGCTTCTGAATCTTTAAATTCGGAAGCTTCACATACGCTAGACACCCCCACACTCAAATAACATTCAAGTTGGGTCTGACCTTGAACCAGAGTTCATGAGGAGTGACATCGAAAGTTGCATACGGTACTCTATTTAGAATGAAAGTAGCCGTAAGCACTGCTTCGCCCCAGAAGCAATTTGGAAGACCCGCAGTCAATAGCATTGAGTTCATCATCTCTGTTAATGTTATGTTCTTCCTTTCTGCAACATCATTTGATTTAGGGGAGTACGGAGCAGTCGTCTCATTAACAATTCCATGTTCTCTGTAGAACGATGGAAATTCATGAGACATATAATCTCCACCTCGATCACTTCTGAGTCTTTTGAGTTGTTGTCCGGTTTGACGTTCGACTTCAGCCTTGAAGTCCTTAAATTTCTCAAACGCTTCATCTTTAGAATTGAGCAGATACACGAATGCGTACTTTAAGAAATAATTGATGAAAGTAATAAAATACTTCATCTCGGCCTTTGTGGAGAACTGTTTGAAGTCACAAATATCTGAGTGTACTAACTCCAGAAGATCTGTACTTTGGTTTACCCGTTAGAACAATTTTCTGGTGATCTTCGTCTGTGCACAGACCTCACACTTCTCCAACTTCTTACCCCCACATTTGGAGATAAGCCCTAGACTAGACATTTTGTTTATTCTTTTACAATGAACATGTCCTAGTCTATTATGCCACAACTCAAGAGAATAATCAAAAATAAAGACTGTATTTGTTATCTCAACTGGAGTTACAAGTTGAAGTTTGAACATTCCTTCGGTACAAAAAGCCTTTCCAAAGTATGTTCCTTTATAAGACATAACCACCTGACCAGCGTTAATGTCCATCCTCAAGCCTGCATTACAGAGCAAACTTCCTGAGACCAGGTTCTTGGCTATAGCTGGTACATGCTTCACCTCCTGAAGCGTCAGCAACTTCCCCGAAGTCAGTCGCAATACCACTGTCCCGATCCCTTCACTTTAGCTTGTGTCTGGTTCGCCACCATAACCTTCTCAGATGTAGGCTTGTATGTGGTGAACCACTCATTCTTTGAGCAAACATGGCATGATGCCCCAGTATCTATCTACCAATCTGTCTCAACACTGGCTGTGTTAACCTGCACAATCATAGCAATAAAGTTAGCCTCACCTTGCTCTTTTTATTTGGGTTTTTTCTTGCAGTCTTTTCTCTAGTGGCCTTTTTTGCCACAGTTGAAACAAGTCCCAGGTGCTTTGGACTTTGTCTTGAACTGAGCCGACTTCACCTTCAGTTGGTGAACATCCTTCCTTTTATTGTAAGGAGCCTTCTGTCTCCTTCAGGAGTCTCCAGCTTGCACCAGATTGGTCTCAGCCATCTGTTTGGACAAGGTGTCCACTTTGATTTGAGCCCTAAGCTCGTCTTCAACATGAATCCAGTGCAAAAGGCGTTGAAGATCCACCTCCATCTTCTTGTGGTGCATGTCCGCGATAAAATTGCTCCACCCAGGTAGGAGCTTGGCGACAATACCCCTAACGACAAATGCATCGACCAAGGGCATGCCGTCATCCTCAAGCTTCTGACGTAACTTGAAAAACTCTTTGACTTGAGGCAACATCGTATTGTCATCCTCAAATCGCATCTTCTTGACCTTTTTGGTCACGTGGATCTTGTTCCTATTCTCATCTGCCTTATAGAGATTCTCTACAGACTCCCAGACGTCCTTAGCATGGACCATCTTGCTGTATGACTCTGCCAGAGAGTCCTCCATAGAGTTTAAGATAAGCAACTTGCAAAGGTTATCTCTTCTCTACTTGGATTGTAGAGCAGTGGCTTCCGCAACCCTTCTAGCATTTTCACCTTCTGGAATTAAAGGCTCAGGATCTGTCAATACGTAGTGAATGCTCACGAGTTGAAGACCAAGGCTGACCTTTCTCTTTCAGACGTTGTAATGCTCTCCTTCAAACTTCTCAAGTTTGTTAAAACTTGTGTTGAGAAGGTTTGCACGGTTGCTATCCATCGAATATAAATCTTGTTTTGAGATTGTTATTCCTGAGGCATAATTTTCGATGGAAAAATAAGAAATAAAATGATTGTAAAAACAACATTTCGTAGCAACTCTTCAAAGAAGGTGCACTAAAGAGATCCTTGAAGGATTCTGGGTAACGAAGATCTAAAAAGATTTCGTTACCGTAGCAAACGAATGTAATGCTTTTAAAAAGAAGATACAAATCTAATTGCTAGCAGCAGCAGCGACGAAAGCCCATAAGGAGTTTCTGATTAGATCAGAGAAGAAGAGAAGGAAAGAAGAAAGAAAAAGACAGCTTTGCTGGGGTGATCAGATCACCGTTGCTCAAAGCAAGATTCACCTATATACGATCCGCTTCCAGGAACCAGCAAGTTCTTAGAGAACTTCTGGAACGCTCGTTAGTCAATTTTTGAGACTTGAACGGGCTTCCTGAACTTTACGGACTCCCTTAACTCTCTTCTTTGGTGCATCTTAGAAAGG
This sequence comes from Iris pallida, assembly GCA_029216955.1. NCBI lineage: Eukaryota > Viridiplantae > Streptophyta > Magnoliopsida > Asparagales > Iridaceae > Iris > Iris pallida. The sequence goes on along the minus strand of JANAVB010000999.1, from coordinate 20,595,717 downwards.
GGGTCAGGGGGCTGATCTATTTATAGAGTGGAGTGAGACTTTACCGTCTCTCCTATCCGATGTGAGACTAAAATACCAATACTCTAAAATAGAGTTTGATGTTTTACATCATCCCACAATCAACATAGTCGAGTACTAGCCCACGCCTACCCCCCGAACACACGACCGTACATGTACGAGGCATCCTGGAGTCCGAGTCCGAGTCCGATCAACAAAAATCAACTTACATCATTGTTAGAATTAGTCCTTTTTCCTTCTAGGAAAATACTCCCACATGGCACACACTTGTGCCCCATTACACCTCATGTGCACACCTCAACACAAGCAATGCATTATATTGAGACACTTATCATTTGGTCTAGCCGATGTGGGACTATCTTTCCTAGTCTAAAGGCAAAAGCACCAACACCTGATACATAGCTAACAAACAAAATAGTCAGTAGCAATTTAAGAATCTAAGTGTAAAAAAAAATTATACAAAATGACACAATATGATAGTTGAAAGAAAATTTTGGTAAAAAGGCATCTCTATTTCCAATAATCTTATGTTCCAAGTTCTCAGGTTTTTTTTTTTCAAAAATAAAGTTCTTTTAAACAAATATTAGAATGATTTAGGAGAAATGAAAGGTTAGAAGGTAAGCACAACTTAAGGTGGCAAGGAACCGATAAAACTGAAAGCAACTTGGCATATATTCTTATGCATAAACATCTTATTTTAATAGGAGGCCCCAATGTTGGTTAATAGTTCCTAACCCAACATAACATCAACAAGCCCCTCGGTAGTTCGTAATATTAAACTATGGCAACCAGCCAGAAAGTGTTGGTAGGCCAACAACTGTAAGATCATATGTTAGAATGTCCAGCAGTTTCTATAAAATCAAAATGAGTAGGATGGCACAAGCTAACCAATTTTAATCTACTCTAGCATTTCAGCAAACATCTTTTGTGTACAAACTAAAGGGGGTAAGGGAGATGTTCCTCCTCGCGCCCAAAAATTCCTTTTGCACGTACATGATTCTCGTCAGCGGCACTAACAAACGACGACCTCCTCCTCGGGGATCTCGTCTTACGGGATCCTCAAAGATCGATTCGTTCCCTGAGTGTGGTGCGTCGACAAGATTGGACCCTCAAGATCAATCCGTTCCCCAAGTGTGCCACGTCGATCGGCGGGGTGCGACCTCTATGTCTCGAACACATCCTCCTCCTCAATAAATAATCAACACAAAAGAAACCTTCAACAACACTTTGAGGAATTGATAACTAAATGAAACCTTATTCACAATCGCGAAGAAATTATAGATGAAGAAAAAAATATTACAAGCTAAACTACAAATGAGAGGAATTTAGAAAAATGCAGCTTGAGGCTGGAGGGAGGTCCAGAGAGAGAGAGAGAGAGAGAGAGAAGAGAGAGAGAGAGAGAGAGAGGAGGGAAACATGAAAATGAGTGCAGGAGAGTTAGCATTTTTTTGGAATATATGTAACTGACAGGGGGGATTGTAATTAGAATAAAAAACATGAACACTTGTCTTCTCAATTATGCGATTATCATATGTGATTGAACATATATAACTACATTTATTGACCGTTCCAAAAAATAAAATTTTAAATTAATTTAAAGTAAATTAATTTTAGGAACATTTTAGTGGGTTGACACGGTTAATAGGTGTTACAAGGTCTAGGAACGCATATACACTATTCCAAAGTCCAAAATACTAAATGTTTCAAATTATCCTTTTTGGTGTAGTATGATTTCATTCACTTGTTTAATTATTACATATGATGTGTCATTTGTGAATTATATAGCAACTCGATAAGATTCCTACGGGCACATTAGTACATTATTTTTTTTGTCTCTCAACGCCCTCCTCCTCTCACAGAGATGCTCTTTGTCTGCATGCACTTCCAGTGCTCACTGTCTGCTAATTTACTCCTAGGTGTTGTTTTTGATTCTTTTGCAAGAGTTTTACGCACTTGGTAGTGAATATACATGGAGGAAGAATGTGGATGTTGAGTAGTGCCAGATCTTAGAAATCCATGGAACCAAGCAAAAAAAAAATGGAGATAGAAAGCATTTGATTAGTATTAGATGGAGAGCTTTTGGTGTCAGCCTAGTGTTTGTGGGTGTTCCTGAGTTGTTTACTAGTCCAGAGAGTCTTGTTGCATTGTCTCCTCTGGACCCCTTCCTCTTTTTGACCCATTTTTCTACACAGTTCCCTCTTCCAAGTTGAAGGTGTTGGAAAAGAAACGCGGAAACCTTTCCACAAACTAGAGAGTACCTGCGAGAGAACCGAGCAAACTACGCACAAACCAAAACACCAAACACAATCACGCAGACACAGAGAATTTTTGACGTGGAAAACCCTTGCGGGAAAAACCACGGGACGATCGGAGTCCAACCCTGAGAAGCCTCCACTAATGGAATAGAAGAATTACACCCTCTACAAACTCCTCCCGATCCAAATCGGATCCCCACAACACTCAGAAGTAAGAACAATGATTACAAGGCTACGAAGAGCGAGAACGACGAGTAGAGATTACCCGTACGCGATTCTCCTTCGAAAAACGACCTTCAATCCTACGTCTTCTCTCCCGAAGTTGCAATGGCACTCTTGCCTCCTTCTCTCTCTTTTCTTCAATGTTCTACGATTGTGTTACAATATATTAGGGCTTGGAAATCCCAACTTAACTCCCTAATCCCGCAACAAATCTGGACCGTTTGATTTGATCCAGTGGTGAAAAATCATCCAGATTTCTGCCTCAGCCCCGACGACACAGAGTTCGGCCAGAACTCTGTGTCGGACAAACAGAACCTACCAGCAACATTCTGGAATGGCCAGACCGAGTTCGGCCAGAACTCGGCCTGGGACCGAGTTCGGCCCGAACTCGGTGGCCCAGTTCCAGAACCTCCCTCCGGGTAGCAGCAGCAGCAGCAACTCTTTGTTGCCTACTTCCCGAGCTTCTTCGACATCGAACGGCGCTCGTCGCACTCCGGGATCTTCTCCACATAGGTTGGGAACCCCACCCACTCCAACAAATCTCCCCCTTCACATCTATGGGGAGGATATCGTCATCCCGACGATCTGCCTGCAGTACTCAAACTTCCCCCTTGGTAGAATCTTCGTGAACATATCAGCTCCATTGTCATCTGTATGAACCTTCTCAAGCTCCGCGTCCTTCTTCTCAACCACATCCCGTATCCAATGATACCGACTCTCGATGTGTTTGGACCGGCTATGAAACGTTTGGTTCTTCACAAGGTGAATAGCACTCTGACTGTCGCAAAGCAAAGTATACTGCTCTTGCTTCAGTCCCATTTCCTGCAGCAGCTTCTTCATCCACAGCAACTCCTTGCAAGCCTCCGTCGCCGCAATGTACTCTGCCTCTGTCGTCGACAAGGCAACACACTTCTGCAATCACGATTGCCACGACACCGCTCCTCCTACAAACATCATCTCGTAGCCCGAAGTCGATCGCCTCGTGTCTATATCTCCAGCCATATCAGCGTCGGTATACCCAACCAGCTTCGGCTCGTCACCACCAAAGGAAAGTCTCCAATCAGTATTACCCTGAAGATATCGTAGAATCCACTTGACCGCACTCCAATGTACTCTTCCAGGATTTGAAAGATACCTGCTAACCGTATCAACTACATGAGCAATATCTGGCCTCGTACACACCATGGCATACATAAGACTTCCCACAGCTGAGGCATATGGAACCCGCTCTATATCTTCCTTTTCGTCCTCGGTAGATGGACACTGTTCCTCAGTGAGCTTAAAGTGAGCCCCAAGAGGGGAACTCACTTTCTTCGACCCGTCCATCCCGAAACACTGAAGTACCCGGTGAATGTACTTCATTTGGGACAAGTGTAGCAGCTTGGACTCTCTCTCTCGGCTGATCTCCATCCCAAGAATAGTCTTTGCTGCGCCCAAATCCTTCATAGAGAAGGTTGCGCCCAGTTGGCGCTTCAGCTCCGCTATCCTAGTGGCATTCCGACCCACTAATAGCATATCATCTACATAGAGCAACAAAATGATGAAATCATCCTCGACAAAATACCTCACAAATACACAGTGGTCCGACGTCGTCCGTGCATAACCATGCTCCCCCATAAACGACTCGAACTTCCTGTACCACTGCCTCGGAGCCTGCTTCAGACCATACAAGTTCTTTCTCAACCGGCAGACCAAATGTGACTTGCCCTTCTCACAGAATCCCTCTGGCTGCTCCATGTACAACTCCTCCTCAAGATCACCGTGGAGGAATGCCGTCTTTACGTCCATCTGCTCGACCTCCAAGTCGAGACTGGCTGCTAATGCTAGCACCACCCGAATAGACGAATGCTTGACGACAGGCGAAAAGATCTCATCATAATCCACGCCTTTCCGCTGACCGTAGCCTTTAACTACCAGCCTCGCTTTGTATCGAGGGCGAGTAGCATCATCCGTCTGCTTTACTCTGAACACCCATCGATTCTTCAAAGCCTTTTTGCCCTTTGGCAACCGTACCAGATCATAAGTGGAATTGGTGTGCAAGGAACTCATCTCCTCCTGCATAGCCTCCATCCACTCCTGCCTGTGTTCGTCTTCCATAGCCTCTGCAAAGCTTTCGGGCTCTCCCCCGTCAGTCAATAGCACATACTTATCCGGTTAGTATCTCGTAGATGGTCGATGATCTCTGTCGCTCCTTCTCAGTGGAGCCACTGGTGCTGGCTGTATACCAACAACCTCCTCCCCTTCAGGAACTGCCTCTCCGGCATGCTCATCCTCCTGAGGGACACCCTGACCACCATCAGCAGGCTGATGATCAAGGTTGGGAGCTACTCCATGTACTGGCTCCCCCATAACTGGATCCTCTGCGATGTCCTCTGGAAACTGCTCGAAGCGAAATGACTCTAACTCAGACAATTCCTTACCCTCAGAAGGCGTCTCGGAATCCTGAGTGTTGGTCATGGTCTGATCCTCGACGAACACCACGTCCCTGCTTCTGTAGAGCTTTCCTTCCACTGGGTCGTAGAGTCTATAGCCAAACTCATCCCGACCGTAGCCGACAAAGACGCATCGCCTCGTCTTCGGCTCAAGTTTGGTCCTCTCGTCCTTCGGTACATGCACGAAGGCCTTACAACCAAACACTCGCAGGTGATTGTATGACGGCTCTTTGCCGTACCATACTTTGTCAGGCACATCACCCTACAAAGGAGCACTAGAAGACAAATTAATAACATAAGCAGCTGTGAGAAGAGCCTCACCCCAATAACTGCCCGGCAAGTTTGCTTCTGACAGCAAACACCGCACCCTCTCTATCAGTGTCCTGTTCATGCGCTCCGCTACACCATTGAGCTGAGGTGTCTTGGACGGAGTCTTCTGGTGTCGTATTCCTTGCTCTCTGTAATACGCATCAAAGGAACCAATGTATTCGCCGCCATTGTCGGACCGAACACACAACAACTTCTTGCCCGTCTTCCTTTCAACAGAGGCCTGAAACTCTTTGAAAGTAGGCAGCACCTGATCCTTGGTCTTTAAGACATAGACCCAAACCTTCCTGGAACAGTCATCAATAAAGGTTACAAAGTAAGATGCACCACCAAGAGATTTTACCTTCATAGGACCGCAGACATCCGAGTGAATCAACTCGAGCAACGCCGGCTTCCTCGAACTTGGGTGACTTTGGAAAGACACCCTATTTTGCTTCCCAGCTAAACAGTGCGTGCACTTCTCCAACTTTGTAGACTTGAGCCCCGGAATCACTTCCTATTCACCAAGTAGCTCATCCCCTTCTCGCTGATATGGCCGAGCCGCCTGTGCCATAACTCGGTAGACGCGTCACTAACCGCGTTCACCTCCTGTGCCCCCTGTGCGCTCCCCTCCATATAGTAGAGACCGGACTTCTTGTTTCCTCTGGCAATCACCATCGAACCTCTGGAAAGCTTTCACTGACTGTTCCCGAAGAGACCGAAGAATCCATCGTTATCCAACCTTCCAACCGACACCAGGTTGAAACGGATATCAGGGACATGACGAACATCCTTGAGAACAAGAACCGCACCCGTCTTCGTTCTCAAATGCACATCTCCAACGGTAACCGCCTTCGACACATCTCCATTGCCCATCTTCAACACTCTACAGTCGCCTGTTGTGTAAGTGGCAAATAGTGCCCTGTTGTGACATACATGTGCTGAAGCCCCTGAGTCCACCAGCCAAAAATTGTCATCGCAGGCGAGGTTAGTAATGACCTCATCACCTACGATGATCACATCGCCTCCATGCATCGAGGCCGTCGCTGTAGTGTTCTCTTCTTGCTTCCCCTTGTCGCCCTTCTTCTCTCTCTTCCAAGCGAAACAGTTTCGCTTGATGTGGTCCTTCTTACCACAATGGTAACACTCTGAGTCCTCGTAACGACCCTTGGACTTTCCCCTGCTCTTGTCTCTGCCACCACCTGGACCCCTGCTTTTGCCCCTTCTGTGGCTCTCTGAAACAAGTGCCTCTGAGTGGTGGGATGTGGATGAAGTGCCCTGAGAACGTCTCCGCATCTCTTCATTCAACACCCCACTCTTGGCAAACTCCAGACTGACCACGCCCTCTGGAGCAGAAGCGATCATAGATACTCGTACGGTCTCCTACGAGTCTGGCAAAGTACACAGCAGCCATAGTCCCTGAGCTTCGTCGTCGAACTTGACTCCCATTGAAGACAGCTGGTCAACCACGCCCTGGAACTCGCTCAAGTGGTCCGAAATAGACGCCCCATCCTTGTATCGCAGACCCATCATCGTTCGGATCAGGAACAATTTGTTTACCCCGGTCTTCTTCGCATACAAGGATTCCAGCTTATCCTACAATGTCTTCGCGTGCTCAATATTGGCAACATGGTTGTACACGTTCTCGTCCACAAACTGCCGTATGTACCCACACACTTGTATATGCTCGAATGTCCAGTCCTCCTCGGATTTATCACTGGGCTTCTCGGATGCAAACACGGGTAGATGCAGCTTCTTGACAAACAGCAAATCCTTTATCTTGCTCCGCCAATAATGATAGTTGGTGCCGTTCAGGTTCACCATGCGCACCGGCTTCGCATCCATCTCTCCTCTCTAGTTTCTCTGTCAACTACTGACACCCTTCTGAATTCCAGAACCTGGCTCTGATACCACTATGTTGGGAAAGAAACACGGAAACCTTTTCCCAAACTAGAGAGTACCTACGAGAGAACCGAGCAAACTATGCACAAACCAAAACACCAAACACAATCATGCAGACACAGAGAATTTTTGACGTAGAAAACCCTTGCGGGAAAAACCACGGGACGATCAGAGTCCAACCCTGAGAAGCCTCCACTAATGGAATAGAAGAATTACACCCTCTACAAACTCCTCCCGATCCAAATCGGATCCCCACAACACTCAGAAGTAAGAACAATGATTACAAGGCTACGAAGAGCGAGAACGACGAGTAGAGATTACCCGTACGCGATTCTACTTCGAAAAACGACCTTCAATCCTCCGTCTTCTCTCCCGAAGTTGCAATGGCACCCTTGCCTCCTTCTCTCTCTTTTCTTCAATATTCTACGATTGTGTTACAATAGATTAGGGCTTGAAAATCCTAACTTAACTCCCTAATCCTGCAACAAATCTGGACCGTTTGATTTGATCCAGTGGTAAAAAATCACCCAGATTTCTGCCTCAGCTCCGACGACACAGAGTTCGGCCAGAACTCTGTGTCGGACAAATAGAACCTACCAGCAACATTCTGGAATGGCCAGACCGAGTTCGGCCAGAACTCGGCCTGGGACCGAGTTCGGCCCGAACTCGGTGGCCCAGTTCCAGAACCTCCCTCCGGGTAGCAGCAGCAGCAGCAACTCTTTGTTGCCTACTTCCCGAGCTTCTTCGACATCGAACGGCGCTCGTCGCACTCCGGGATCTTCTCCACATAGGTTGGGAACCCCACCCACTCCAACAGAAGGAGAGAGAGAGAGAGAGAGCCATTTCTTCCTTCCTTCCTCTTTCCATTACCAACTCACTGCATTGATATATTATGTACATACACAAGGAGTCCACTTACTTGATCTATTTAACTACCAACTAGATCAATTGGTAGTTGGTAGTTTTCCTTCTTAAAGTTGTTTGGTGATGTTTATTGTGGGATGAAGTACTAGTGGAGCAGTGAAGGTTATCCTCACTTTAGTCATCATAAAGATTATGAAGCTTGGATCCAAGCATGATTCCTTTCAGACGGATGGCCAAGTGAGGTGAACATTTCTTCAAGTCAGTCATCTACATGTTAATTTATTTTCATTGTGCTCTATTTTTTTTTTCCTGTGATGTATTATTTTGTTAAGGTAATAGATCCCATGTTTACATCGGGATTCTATTTAGTATATTTGTGTGGCACGATAAAGATCATTATCTCTACAGGTGTATAAACATTATTTGGTCATTATCTCCCAGATCCCGTTCTATCTCCCAGTGAGTATTTTTTATTAATTTTCTATGTATTATAGTTTTTTTTGTTTATGAAGAAATTTTGAGTTCAGATTGTTCATCAATTTTTGTTGTAGAGAGAGAAAGAGAGAGATGGCACATATCTTGCTGCATGGGATTCTGCATGCCACCGTCTTCGAAGCGGACAACCTCAACACCCGAGCGTCTGCCCACGCTCCCAGATTTTTTTGCAAGGTACATTTTTGCCCAAATGTAGGGGCCGTGTCATGTCGGACACATCCCAGACACTTCCGTAAGATACTTTTCTTTCTTTTTTTCTCTCTATGTATGAGTTCTTTCGCTTAAAAATATCTCTTTTCTTATTTATGTTGATAAGATCCTCCTTACTGGTACCTCACCGACTATGTGCAAGAAGCTCAATTTTAGGGTATTTTTATTTTGCTTTTTTACCCTCTCTTCCTGTTGGACGACACAATTGACAAATAAGAATCTATATATATCATTGTTCTCCTTTTTAGCATTTGTTGCCTATGATGTTCTCTTTTTAGCATTTACTGTCTCTATGGAAACTAATCAGCTCATCTTTTTTATCCAGGTCCTAGTGAATAACTATGTTCTTAAAAACCTGAATAAATCTGATGGACCAAGGTGGAAACATGTGACCTCTCATGGATACAACTTCAGCTTGGTGTTATAAATAGGGGTCAGTTGTTTTTTATTTGGTACAAGAATTACTAGATTTATAAGTTCTAAAATGAGCTGTAGTAAGTCGGTTCGAATTCTTTGAGATGACAGGGACCTGCATTATGTTATTCTCCTATAGGTATTTCGCATTGAGCATATGTTGAGTACCAAACATGATCTCTTTTTCATTATTATCAGTTTTTCAATGTTTACCGTCTTTCTCTAGAAATTTAAGAAACTAAATTTTATTGCACTGATTTTCGGGTTTATCATGTCCCGATCTGATACTGATTTACATTTTTTACTTGTTTGCATGATTGGGATGCTTTGAGCGAAATGAAAGATTCACTAGTTATTTTTTTGTTCTATTCACATGTTATACTAGCAAGGCAAATCTATATAGCTTATTTTTCGATGAACGAATTGGACCCTAAAATAAATGAATGGACCCTTTACAATCATTATAATAAATTAGGTAATGAAGTACTCATTATATATCCATGTTTTCAGATGCAGCTAAGAAGCACCCATTCACATTCTTTTGATATTTGGAACATGGAGGCCTAGCTTTTCAAGCCTGGCTCATGGCACCTTAGCGTCAGACCTATCCACAAATCTAAAAGGAGTCATGGTGGGAACTTCTAACTTTGTGTACTTTTATGGCTATGCTTTTGAAGTAATACATAAATGATTGTATATCCTTAACACGAACAAGCTATTTTGATGTGTTTTATTTCATTTTTCTCCATAATACTGTTTAACAAGTTATAATTATAGGTTACAGATAGCTTTTGTGAGGAAATTGCTACAAAAGTTCTTAATGAAGACAAATTGACTGTTAAAGGTATTCTTGTTTTGAAGCAACCTTCCGTTAAAATCATTACGTTAACTTTTGAAAACTTTTGATATATGGCATCACTTGTCACCTCCTTTTTGTAATTAAAGAGAATCATGTTCATGGAAAGCAGGTTTTGTCTCCTGCAGCAATTTCACAAAAGATTCTCCTCTTCTTCTACTGGGTACAAGATTTTGGGCATATGATTGCTAGTGTTCTTTACAAGGTTAGCTCTTGATTCTCTTCGAACCATTGCTTCGATATCAAACATATGCAACTGATATGATTGTGCCATGTTTCCTCTACACGTTTTCCACTAACAAGAATAAAGAGAGTTATTCCTAGCAAGAACTCAAACAGTCCCAATCCGAAATATATCCATATGAAACAAATGGTTCGACACAGAGGATTAAGAAAGTATGCTAAGCGAGAACATTTTTATATTTCAAATATTTATGAGAGAATTCAAACTCATAATCTATAAAATATACTCTTAGTATTACTAATTTAGTTGATAAAGTAAATTTATATATTTTTTAGGGAAAGTAGGCAATCTTAGTTTTGAGTAAAAAATTTATTTCATGATATTTAGTTGAAGTACAGTTACTCTAGAATATTGTCTGGTTGTCTGGTGGTTGGAACTGTAAAGGGCTACAACCCGAACAAGGACAACCAAGGCAACTTTTTTTGCAGTGGGTCAAATTATTTTTTCATGGTTTTAAACAATCTTCTTTGAAATGTCTACAGGTCGTCACATTTTTTGCTTCCTCGGTAATCATCGCTCCAGGCCTCCGGTTACTAACAAGAACGTCAAGTGTCAGAGGAATGGAAGAGAAATTGTTCACAGCTCTCGGATATTATTTTAACATGATAGTTAGTTTAGTAAAGTTGTGTTAAAAATATTTATGTAAGACATTTTGAATTTATTAGTCTATGTAACTTTAACATGAACTATTTTGCATGTACTTGTGCTATGAAAGTTTGTTTCTTTCATTTATATTTTAATGAGTTACATTCATAAAATATTAAGACTACATGATATTGTCAATTGCCATTTTGTTACAAACTTCCTTAAATATTCGTGAAATGCTACAGGTTTTGTAATTCATAGCATAACCACTTATGCTGTAATATATTGTCTATATATTATTTATGATATGGAAAACAAAGTAGGAACAAAATTTGTCCTTCACAAACTCAGAACACTTTTTAGTCGTTACAGTAAATGGGCAAAAAAAATTCTAAAACACTATGTTTGGAACGCATTTATGGTGTTCCAAACCTAGAACACTTTTTAGCCGTTCCAGTTAGTAAAGCATAAACTAATCTGAAACACTTTGTTAGGCATGTTTTATTGGTGTTCCAAATCTGGAACACCTTTAAACCATTCCAATATATGTTTCTTGGAACACTTTAATTCCATTTCAGGAAATTTGGCAGCCCAAAAATAGGCACAAAATATAGGTGTTCCAGAAATTTTTGGGAACAGAATTCCTCCGTTCCAAAATGGCTATTTTGGTGTAGTGATAGTGTGATTGTGTTTGCTTTCTAAACTCTATTTACTTTCCATATAATTGTGCTTTATTGCTTAATTATTTATAGTTGGTACATTGTCTTACTTTTGTTGGGGAATTATTAACACATACTCTATTCACCCCCCACCCCCTCCCCGAGTTGCCTAGTTGTCTTCAGGTATCAGAGCAAAGTTCTATTATATAGGCTTTATTTCCTAAGAGCAAAACACATGGAAACTACGAAATCTATCTTCACCAGTGAAGATTAGTCCACAAATAGGCATCCTCTATTTGATGGAACCAACTACATATATTGGAAAAAAAACTAATGAGTTTCTATCTCAAGTTACTAGACTTTAACCTCTGATCAATCGTTATTGACGGCTACAAAAAGCCATCTAGAATAGTTGTAAATGGTAACTTGATAGAAAAGCCTAATAATAGATACAAAAATTTGGAAAAGAAGCAAGCCAGTCTTGATGCTAGAGCCATCTATGCTTTGTTCTGTGTTGTAGACGGGACTGAGTTTAATAGGGTATCTACTTGTAAGCCCCTTAGATTTTTATATATTATTTTAAAATTTATTTTTATTATTTTGTTTAATATAGTTATTAATATATATTTTTCCACCTTTATTCATGATCATAAAATATACTCTTCTGTAGCTTTGATTTTTGGAGCACAAGAAATGCCAAACTCTAGAAACTTCCTTTACGAGTTTTGATCTAGACAAGTTTATCTTCGATTATGCCTATCATGTTCCACTCAAACGCGTTCCTCGTGCACTATTTTTAAGGCACAACATCTAGACCTAGGGTTCTCAACCTTAGCCATTCTCGCGATACCGTTGACCATTCCAACCTAAATAGGAGACTCGACCTCGACCTAACCCTTTCGACCCACTATACGATTTTAGAGGCCAGGCTGTTAAACTTGGTGTTAGTTATAGCACCTCAAGAAAATAGGGCTCCCTTGTGATAGATTTTAGGGAGTTTGTTAGAATAAAATGGCTTGGTAAGCCATGTATTTAAGACTGGACCTATGACTGTGAAGAACCATTATTTATGAATTTTTTGATATGATTCCATGCCTCTCAAGACTAAGTAAATAGCTAAGGTGGAAAGAATTTTATAGATATTTCCCTAATATGGAAGTTGGAATAGAGTACATTGTAGGATTTGACCCTAAGAGCATCATTAGTAGTTGGGACTCTCAAATGCAATTTCGGGCCCAAAATTAAAAAAAAGGTAAATGTAGAACGGGTTGGATTTGTATAAGAATAGTAGAAATGATAAAGTGAGATCTGATCCTAAAGATTGTGTGGTCAAAAATTGATGTGAAAAAAAATGTAAATTCTAGAATATAGAAAGTTGGGCTCCAAATTATGACCTACTATTCTACAAAATGAGTTCCTACAATCTAGAATCTAGAAATTGGGAGGCCCAACCCTTAGTACCTATATGGGTGGGATGAGACCGAAATTATAGAAATTAGAAATAGATATGAGACTTACTATTCTACAAAATGAGCTCCTACATTCTAAATCTAGAATCTAGGAAATGGGATGAGCCTTACTAATGATGCTCTAACGAGAGACCCTAAGATTACTAGACTAATCTATGCCACCATTTGCCTAAGTTATAACCTTGAATAAAAGTATTAGATGATTTTTTTTATCGAGTGCTAATATCATGATAGGTGACCTATAAGTATTAGATAGAGTATTAAGGTTTGAGTTAGTCTAGACGACTATCTCTACATATGGTAAGACTAGCCTTGAAACGATCTATAAACAACCATGACTAGAAGATTGACCAATAGGTGTGTGTATCTGTTTAGCTCAGCCTCGACCCTTGTCTAGCAGATAAGTGCAAAATTTTAGGTGTACTTGTAAGAATTGTATAGCCTATTGACAGTCAGGAGTAGAGTATTATTTTCCTTCTATTTTGTTGAAGACCTGGCATATATAGGAATAGTGTTGAGTTGGTAATAATTTATCCTTATAAGAGTTGCTAACCAATAGCACCATGATGGTACTTAGGACTTCTTAGAAATCCTTAATTTCATTCCGCAATACCTAAGTTTTGTATTCCATATAGGAAGTTGTACCGTTCTTAACAATGACTTTTGTTGTTGTCATCACATAAGTTAGGATGGACCTAGAACTAAGGGTATCTTATTTCCTGGTAGGTTGCGTGAACTTAGAATTCCAATAGTAGTAGTGTTATTTAGAAATCATGTTTGATTAGTTTCTTTTATATCATATTTTAAATTTGAGGATACCATGTAAGACCAAGCAGACGGCCAGAAGGACATCTTCAGTAGAAGGTCACCTTGTACCAGACAAAGGAGCTCCCGACTTGTCACTCTTGCAACATGAAGGGATATGTTCAGAAGAATCGCAAGAAGAAGTTAGAACGGTGCCATGGATTATTTGTTATTATTAATATTATGTTGTTATATTGTTCGTGTAATCTCGAAGACGAAATACTTTAAGGTGGGTAGGTTGTAAGGCCCCTGGTTTTTTAGATGTTATTTTTAAATTTATTGTTATTATTTTGTTTAATATAGTTATTAATATATTTTTTTCTACCTTTATTCATGATCATAAAATGTACTATTCCGTAGCTTTGATTTTTGGAGCACAAGAAATACCAAACTCTAGAAACTTCCTTCATGAGTTTTGATATTGACAAGTTTATCTTTGATTTAGTATATCATGTCCCACTCAAATATGTATTCTTGTATTTGATTTGCTTCGCACAACTTCGGGATCAATTTAGGCCAAGAAGTTATCTATCGTGAGACTTGTCGTAACTTCCAACTTATTTTCAAACTCGACATGGATCCAATCTAATGGACCCAATATATGGCTTCGACTTATTTTTAGCCTACTATACACATGCTAAGGGTGTGCCATACAATTTTGTTCCTATGCACTACTTATTTTCAAATGGCACATAAGACCATTTTTAGCCATTTCGGTGGTTAGTCGACCTAGAAATAATTCTGGGGCTCAACCCTAACCAACCTAGCCTAGTGGGGACCACCCTAGGTTGCCAACATATAATCTAGACTTTTTAATTTGAACTTATTTGAATTATGCGTAGCCATGTGCACAAATTCATGCACCTTTGACCAAAATCAAACATCCTTTACTATATTAGGAAACCACTTGCACCCCTTTCCATAATTGCAATTAGGAGGGTCAAACCTTATTCAAACCTCCTCAAATTAAACCCTAACTTTTCCCATATATTAACCAACTAAACCCTAACATATAACCCCTCTCATAGCTGCCAACATCCGGCCCATCTACTCCAACCTGAGAACATAAGGGGCGGCCACAAACCCTAGCCACCCTATATGGCCGCCACCATCACACCCCATTTCTCCACCTTTTTGCATGCAACCACAACATAGTTTAGGCCTTATCTTCCCCCTATTTCACCCTAGCAACTCAAGGAACCTCTAAGGGCACTTCGGCAAGGAGCAAAGGCCAATAACTTGGCAAAACTTCAACCGAAGTGGTGCTGAATTCACACAGCTGGTATGCCCATCTTACGAATGCGTTTTCTCCACTTCTAGATATCAAAACTTCATGGGACCAAAAATGATAGGTTCTCTATGTCTCTAATACCTTCATATAAAATTTTATGTCAAAATTCTTTCTAGATTGGTCGGGGCACATGTTTTACCAAAGTGTGTCCAGAATTGACACTGTTCATTGCAAGACAGTTTTGAACTGTATAACTTCACTTTTACCAATTATATTATATGCAAAAATGATCATATTTCGATTACCTACAATTCTTGTTCAATGAGTTTTTCATAATTTTGCTATTTTAATGCTTGAATCATTCGATCTTTGAAGCACAAAATTCGTCCATAAACGAACTATCGACATTACCATCTTCTGAGTCCCAAATAATTTTGTATGCATCCAATGCTCAATATTACCCTCAACCCATGATCATGAATATTTGATAATTTAATAATTGTTTACCATTTATTTTAGATTATTAAAGTTAGTTTATTTATGGTTAAACAATTTCTAATATCGTTGATTTATCAATGTAGATATTAGTTTGATCATAAGTTGACTTATAAATAGTTTTTAAGAAATAATAATTATATAAAAAGTATTTCCAGAATATTAAAGATTTATTTTGGAATTAATTCAAAATATTATATATATATATCTATTTTGTGGAATTTTGTTAGTCTTATGAAGGATATTATGACTAGTTGATAGTTAGTTAATCCTATGTATTATATATATATCAATGATAGCAAAAATGTTAGTATGGTTATTAATACTGGCTATATATATTTATAGGAGTTCGTGAGATCGAGACTACAGATGTTGGAGCCGGATCCATAATCCACACTCTCGCGGCGATTCCAGGAAAGATATCGTGCCACTGTGATCTTATTTTATTTTATGCTATACATGGACGTGTTGTGGTGTGTTAGGATTAGATGTGTTAGGAGAGCGTCCAAGTATGACTTGGGTGTGTAGTGGGTGTGGGTGTGACCTAGCGTGCTAGTAGACTTCCTCATGTTGAAGTTGTTTTTCAATGACTTCTATGACTGGACACATCTCATGACACGACACTTTGAGTGAGTTATATTATGTTGGCACGAGCTTACGCACTTGACTGATCATCAGTACGAGCGGTTCGTGTGTCGGTTCATATAGAGTTAGTGTGAGTCTAGTTAGTAACTTACATTGAGATATATATTGTTCGATTCATGGATATGACTGGTGCAAGACATGGGCGGGGAAGACTATTAGTAGGCATATGAAATAGCCACCTTTAGCCTCATAGTTGTCCGGTTATGGGTTCATAGTTTCCCGGTTATAGGTGTGTTACTAGAGGATATATCCGACAGCGACCGCTAACCACATGTCAGATCACGGTTGGGAGGTATGCCAGTGATGCAAAGTATAACTAGGAGATATATCCATTCAATGGCCCTGACTACGCATCAGATACGGTCCAGATGTATACTAGTTCATGCGAAAGCCTCTAGCGGATGCTATGCTTTATTTCTTCACCTACTCATACGTACCAAAGTAGTCTTTAAGTGTATTACACTTAGATGGATAGTTTACCTTATTAGTTATATTCATGTTCATGTATATTACTTTTACTGTTCATATTGTGGCTAGTTGTTGTGTCTTGTTATGTCCCTCTGAGGACCAGGTGATCTCTCCAGGTGTTAGTGGACTTCCGACATGAAGTTATTGTAATGTGCTCTACAAGATTCAGGTACTGTTGGTAGTATTTCTTATTATTACTTTTACGTTCTTTGTACTATTTATTTTTGTCTTTGTTGTTATAGCCTAGTTTTATTGGACCTCTATTATTCTTCGGGTCCATTCCAAACATATATGTTGATGGGCTGCAGACCACGACCTATATTGTTTGTTCTTGATTTTGTTCATTATTGTGGATTGAGACATAGTTGAGATATAGATTAGTAAGCATATGTTAGTTTACTTTACAGCGTACTACGATTGGGACAAGTCCATTAAATTAGGATACTTATTCTAGTCGTACAGCTCACATGTAGGGATGGCAACTTCCCCCGAACCCAACGGGGACCCGACTTTTTTTTCCCGACGGGGACGGGTTTGGGGACATAGAAACAGGAATGGGGACGGGAATGGTGTCACGATCCGCACCCTGAAGAGGGGCACGAGCACGTGGTTACGTCCAGCCTACTCCGCAGTATCGACGGTAGAACGCTGTATATAGGGTCTGTAAATACTACGACTAAAACAGATAAATGTACCTGTACAGTATATACACTCCGAATGGAGGTAACATAGCAATACAGTCTCAATCACATATATCAAACTAAGGTAGATAGCAGTGGAAAAGAGATATGATAGATAAAACAGGAAATGAGTTCCAAAATTCACAAGTCAGAGCTAAACATAAACATCCAAGTCTCAGAGAATATATGAGATACTACAAAACTGAAATGTACTAGCTGGCTCGCAGGCCAGGCAAACCTAACTAAATTATGCTACTCAGGGTGAGCAAAATCTAGTGGCTCTACCAACAAGCCACGGTCTAAATCTAGTCCATCAGACTCAACCCCATAGTAAGTCGGGCAATCAGCCTCTGAGTCATCTGTAAAATTTGTCAACGTATTCTGTCAGAAAAATGAGCAAGTACAAACACCAACAACAGTTCCATATGAATTGAGAAATACTATAAGAGACAACAATAATGAAATACAAGACAAAAGATATAGGCGACTTGGGGACCATTTGAAAGCCGAGTTACAACCCCTGAACCAAACAAGGACCGGAGTTTTAACCCTTCCTCCAAACAGAACTTGGTCTCAAATCATGGTACAGTATAAAAGACAGATAGATCATGTGAGAAATGGAAATTATAGCATGGTGAGAAGTACAGAAAGTAAAGCTGAACTGGAATATAAGATACGCTAAATAAATATAAAAGTGATTTGAACTATTAGAGCGATATGTGATCGGCTAGGGAAGCAAGAGATGGTTATCCACTTGGCCCGACAATCCGCGGTGTCCTCAACGGAGAGTCATGCCGTCCAACCTGGATAACTGGTAATGGGGTGTCTGCAACACCCTATGTGAGGTGAGGGTGGCGCTAGCAAAATATAGTTACAGGAAGGCTTTGATCACATAACCCCTAATAATTCTCCCATCCCCGAATAGTATCACGGATCCGGACATGGCACATCATGACACGGGGTTCGAGAGCAGGGGGCCAGCCCACTCCCAAATCAGTGTCTATATAAGTACAGGAACACAGAAATATCACATACACATATACCAAGGGAGTCCAGGAATAACATCTCATGACAGGATCCGACGTATACTAGTCCGTGAACCGTCGTGTCAGGAATCAAGTAAAACACTACAACTGAATCGGATATTGTAGATATCAAGATAATAAAAACTATCAGTGAATGTACTCGCCTGTGGTCCTGAGCTGATAGGGTGAACAGACGCTCAGAGTAATCACAGACCTAAAATAAGATATATGAGTCAAACAGGGTTTTAAACTGAAAATGAAACTAATATAAGCCATGAATGCAAGTCTAAGTCAAAACTAGGTCAATCTAGGTCAAACTGAGTCATACTAGGTCATACTGGTTCATACTAGGTCATACTAGGTCACTGGAAGTCAATCCAAGTCAAACTAGGTCAAACGGGGTCAAAGGTTGACTTACAGTTGACTTTTGGTCAAAAAGTCAACTCTGGTCAACTCTGGTCAACTCTAGGTCAACCCTAGGTCAAACTAGTCTAATGTTGACCAACTGTTGACTTTCAGTCAACTGGTCAACTTTGGTTTGGTTTCGGTCAAATCTAGTCGCTTAAAGGCTACGTTTGACTCTCGGTTGACTTTGTTGACTTTTGGTCAAAAAGGTCAACCGACGTCAAAACTAGTCTATGAGCACCATATTTGATCGTTACCAACCAAAGGAATCAAGTTCTAACTCTATCTTAGACTTCTAACACAAATACCCTATTTTCTAGGTAAACTAGCATTACCCTACCAAGGTAAATCCCGATAACTTGCTCAATCCCAAGGAAACCCCGCTAATACCCAAGATACTAGCCTAGACTCCTTAGGGTAGCTAGATTCCAACCTATCTAAGGTTTACCTACCAAGGAAAATGGGTATCCTAGGTATCTAGGCTATGTTAGGATACGTGGGTATTGGTTTACCCTATTCCTAATCCATATCATGAATTTACCCTCACAACACTCTCACATTCATCCTCACACCACACTCTCACAAAATACTCTCATATATCTCACACTCATAGGCTTCCTATAGGTTTCCTATTAGCTATTTGCTATACTCAATTAGGCTCTCACACACACACTCACAAATGGCTCACACACACACACACAACTCACAATTACACACACACACAAGGCAAAATGGGACAGGTTTAAAGTGGCATGGTGGTGGTGTGTGGGACTGAAATTGAAGTCATGTGGGGACAGCATGTATAGGCAAAAACCTGGAATGTTTGGGGCAACAAAAGATGGGTTTTAGGAGGGTGTATGGACAGGTTCTTGACAGCCATGTATAGGTGTATATATGGACTGAAATGAAGTCTAAGGGACAGCCAATATAGGGCATGTGGGGACTGCACTGTGGAGGAGAAAACTGGACAGTGGGGGACTGCTAGTGACAGCCACAATTGGTGAAAACCTGGACTGTTTTGACAGTCCAATCGGCTGTGTATAGGGGGTTTTTAATGGGCTGTTATCTAGACTAAAGAGGACAACAATGTGGGGACTGGTTTAAGGTGTATTAGGACAGCTACTAAGGCAAAACCCTGGACAGTAATCAGGAATTTGGGACAGCAAGGTCTGCTGTCAAAGGACAGCAGAGAAATGGGTATTTGGGCTGTGTAAAAACTGGTTTCCCCCTCCCCTTCTAGTCCACACTAATCACTATTCAAATCCCCTACAACTCTCAACCATATCATCAAACACCACTCCTTCACACCCTCTACCAAACACAAACACACACACAGTCCACTCCTCTTGGCCGACCCTCTATGCCCACAACCAATTCACCAAGTATCACACACCAACACATATATATACACTTATATATATATATATATATATATATATATATATATATATATATATATATATATATATATATATATATCATTCTATATATATATATGTATGTATATATATATATAACCATATATATATATTTTTTATATATATACATACATATATATATAGAATGATATATATATATATATATATATATATATATATATATATATATATATATATATATATATATATATATATATATAACTATATATATATATATATATATATATACATATAGATTATAGGAATATGATACATTGGCAAACTCATAAATCTCAACACATGAAAATCTGGAATAATATTAGAACACACCAAAATAAATGCACAAACAAACACATGTGTCCAAATAGGGGGTTTTTCCATTAGGACACGATCCTACACATTGGACACCTCTACAAATGTCCAAATGGACACAAAATGGACACCAAACCATGGGGGTCATTCCTATAGGTCAAAATGAATCTAATGCATGAGAGAAATGAGAGAGGGAAAGGATTTATACCTCCCGGTGACTCGAATCGATCCTGAAATGCCACCGACACGTTGAAATCCCAAACGGACACGAACAAGCTCCGAATCCTCTCAAACTTGAGGAGCTCCTTCCTTGGATTGAATGGAGAAGGAAGGATGAAGGTTTGGTGGAGAAATGGAAGAATTTGGGGATGATTTGATTAGGGTTTGCTCTCAAATCAATTTGGGGAAGAACAAGAGAGAGAATGAAGAATGGATAATGATTGAATGGAGGAGCCTATTCCTACACATGTGGCCGGCCAAAAAGGTCTTTTTGTCCTATATGGGAAAGTCCAAGAAAGCCCCTCTCAAGTCTATTTGCTAATACATAGGAAGGGGTTTAAGTCGGGGGTAGTTTGGTCAATCCAATAACACTAATCGAAATTAATACTAACCAAAAATAATTAGTCTAGTCACTAACTAAATAACTAACATGTGGGCCATGGCTAACTAGTGTGTGGGCTCGCTAAGGTCAACACTATCCCGGGTCCCCGATACAAGTCGGAATGAGTTGAAATTCGAACCCGACTCAAACAACCCCAAAATAATACAATAAATAAATAAATAATTCCAAAATAATTTTAAAGTGGAAAATTACCAAAATATCCCTGTTCATGAAAACTAGGGGTGACAAATCTATCCACCTTAAAAAAAATTTGTCCTCAAAATTAAAACAAACATACACTGAATCACATGCAGAAAACAAAATTATACCTCAGGGCTCGAAGAGATAAGGGAAACGCTCCCGCATGTCGTCCTCTCTCTTCCAGGTAGACTCACCTAGAGAGTGA
The DNA here is from genome assembly GCA_029216955.1 of Iris pallida. Classification (NCBI taxonomy): domain Eukaryota; kingdom Viridiplantae; phylum Streptophyta; class Magnoliopsida; order Asparagales; family Iridaceae; genus Iris; species Iris pallida. The sequence continues at coordinate 20,574,296 of JANAVB010000999.1, read as the reverse complement.
TGTCTCCATGCAACACGAACCAAGGATATAACCTTGATCCGGAGCACCTTCTCCCTACGATCCAGAATCTCCACTGGCTGCTCTGGATAGTGAAGAGTAGGCCCCACCTCGATCGCTGAATGGTCCAATACATGGCTGGGGTCCGCCACGTACCGTCTCAGCTGCGACACGTGGAACACGTTGTGTACCCCCTCTAGCGTAGGCGGCAAGTCTAGCCTGTAAGCTACTCCACCGACCCTCTCAAGAATGGTGAAAGGTCCGATGTAGCGTGGACTAAGCTTTCCGCCTCCGCCAAAGCGAATTGTGCCCCGTGTCGGAGAAATCTTCAGGAACACCAAAGCACCAGCCTAGACATAAAACAAACTCAGAACACAAGACTGACAAATCACAAACAATCACAAACAGGAACTGAAACTAACCTCGAACTCTAACGGTCTCCGGTGGCTATCGGCCCAATGCCGCTGCCTATCCTGAGCCACCCGAAGTCTGTCTCTAATCATCCGGACCTTCTCAGCTGCATCCACCACCATCTCCGGTCCAAGCAGCACCCTCTCGCCAATATCGTCCCATGACAAGGGAGTACGGCATCTCCGTCCGTATAGAGCCTCGAATGGCGACATCTCTATACTGGCCTGGTAGCTGTTGTTGTAAGCAAACTCTACCAGGTGAAGATGATCCTTCCAAGAACCCCCGAGATCTAGCACACACGTGCGAAGCATATCCTCCAAGGTCTGGATAGTCCTCTCCGACTGCCCGTCTGTTTGGGGGTGATAAGCGGTACTAAACTTGAGCGAGGTGCCCAAGCTAGCCTGCAAACTCCTCCAGAAGTGGGAAGTGAAACGGCTATCCCGATCTGAAACTATGCTCACAGAAACCCCATGCAATCGCACGATCTGACGAACATACAGCTCTGCCAACCTCTCCGTAGACAATCCCACCTTGAAAGGCAAAAAATAGGCCGATTTGGTCAATCTATCAACTATGACCCAAATCGCGTCTTTCCCTCCTGGAGATCGTGGAAGTCCGGACACAAAGTCCATGGTGATGTACTCCCACTTCCACTCAGGAATGGATAGTGGCTGTAGCAACCCACCAGGCCTCTGCCTCTCGGCCTTCACCTGCTGACAAACCAAGCAACGAGATACAAACTGAGCTACCTCGCGCTTCATACCGTACCACCAAACGTGCTCTCTCAGATCTCTGTACATCTTGTTGGCACCAGGATGCATAGAGTACTGAGAGCGATGAGCCTCCTGAAGAACCTCTTCCCTAAGCTCCCCACTCGGAACGCACAGTCTAGCACCGTACCGCAGCGACCCATCCTCGGCAATAGAGAAATCATCAAGCAGCCCTGCCTGTACCTGCTCTCTGATGCACCTCAGGGCAACATCATCATACTGCGCTGATCTGACTCTGTCCATCAACTCAGACTGAATCTGTAAACCCCACATCTGTACCTCCATGCCCGAAATAATTACCTCGATTCCCAAACTGTCCAGGTCGGCCAAAAGATGACGGTCTGATGTCAGGTACATAGCCACTGGATACCTGCTCAAGGCATCTGCAACTACGTTGGTCTTTCCTGGATGGTACTGCAAGGCGATATCGAAATCCTTCATCAGCTCAAGCCAACGTCTCTGCCTCATGTTCAGCTCCTTCTGAGTGAACACGTACTTCAAGCTCTTGTGGTCAGTAAAGATCTCCACCCGCTCTCCATACAGATAGTACTTCCACAACTTCAGGGCAAAAATGACAGCGGCTAACTCCAGATCGTGAGTCGGGTAGTTCTTCTCATGAGGACGTAACTACCTAGATGAATAGGCAATCACCTTCCCGTGCTGCTGAATTATACAACCCAGACCCCGGCCAGAAGCGTCGCTGTAAATCGAGAAACCACCGGTCCCAGACGGCAATGTCAAGATCGGAGCTGATGTCAACCTCTTCTTCAGCTCATCGAAGGTGGCCTGACACTCCTCGGTCCAGACGAACTCCACGTCCTTCCTGGTGAGTCTAGTCATCGACTCCACGATCCGCAAGAAATCCTGGACGAACTTCCGATAGTAGCCCGCCAATCCCAGAAAGCTCCAAATCTCGGCAACTGTACTGGGCGTATACCAAGACTCTACCGCAGCAATCTTCCTCTGGTCTACTGAGATCCCGTGCTCGGTCACAACATGACCCAAGAACTCGACCTGGTCCAGGAAGAACTCATACTTCGACAACTTCCCATACAGCTGCTCCTTTCTCAAAGTCTCGAGCATAATCCTCAGATGCTCCTCGTGCTCCTCCGGCGTCTTCGAGTAGACTAGGATGTCGTCTATGAAGACCACCACGAACTTATCAAGGTACTGATGGAATACCTTGTTCATCAAGTTCATGAACACAGCTGGGGCGTTGGTCAACCCAAATGACATCACTGTGAACTCGTACTGGCCGTACCGAGTCCGAAAAGCTGTCTTCGGAATGTCTTCCTGCTTCACTTTCAGCTGATGATAGCCGGACCTCAGATCTATCTTTGAAAACACCCTGGTACCACTCAACTGATCGAACAAGTCGTCGATCCTCGGCAATGGGTACTTGTTCTTGATAGTGAGGTTGTTGAGCGCCCTGTAATCGATACACATACACATCGTACCATCCTTCTTCGGCACAAACAGGACTGACGCTCCCCAAGGCGATGAACTGGATCTAGTGAATCCCTTGTCCTGCAGCTCGTCGACTTGCTTCTTCAGCTTCGCCAACTCGCTATTGTTGACTCTATAGACGTGCTGTGAGATAGGCTCAGCGCCCGGCACTAAGTCTATAGAGAACTCAATGTCTCTATCCGACGGCATCCCAGGCAACTCTTCGGGAAAAACATCCATGAAGTCAGCTATCAATGGATGTGGCAATGCCTGCTCCGCCAGTAAAGCTCCGTAGAACCCATCTCCCGGCTCAGCTGCTCCTCTAGCAAACACAATCTCTGGCTCTCTCGACGGCCTAAACAAAATCCTACCTCCTCTGTAATCTATACTAGCATGGTGCATGCTCAACCAATCCATTTCGAGTACCACATCGTACCTCGGAAGGGGCATTACGAGCAAGCAGGCACCCAAAAATCGGCCTCCTACAGTAACTCTCCGCCCCTTGCAGATATTGTTGACCAGGATGATGCCTCCCCCGGTCAATATCTTACAAGTCCTACCCAAGGGTTCAGCAATAATATTGTGTCTCAGAGCAAAGGAGACAGACACAAAGCTATGAGAGGCACCGGAATCAAATAAGGTAAATGCAGGGAATGAATCGAGAAGAACATGACCTGCCACTACATCGCCTACTGGCTCTGTCTCCTCCTCTGCTGTCAGGGTAAACACTCTGCCCGTAGGGGCTCCCCTCTGGTGCTGCTGGAAACGTTACTGCTGCGTCTGAAGTGGAGGACCTCTCTGCTGAACCGCTGATCCTCTGGCCGGCTGTGCTCTGTCCTGGACTCCTCGGACTCCTCGAATACGGCAGTCCTTCAGCTGGTGATCGGGCGCCCCACAGTATAAGCAGACGCCCAATCTCTTCCTGCAAACCTCTCTAGTGTGCCCTGGCTTCCCGTAGAAGTTACACTGTGTAGCCGGCCTCTGGCCCTGACCCTGACCCTGATGCTGTTGGACACGCGTCGGTGCCTGCTGGAACTGCAACTGAGGCTGCTGCTGCTGGAACTGCCTCTGCTGGAAATATGGGCGCTTCGCTGGCCCTGCACTCGAATTGGCCCTAAGAGCGTCACTGCTCCTCTTCGGCTTGAGGTCGAAGTCCTCCTCTGTAATCTGAGCCTCCATCAAGATCTGCTCAAAGGTCGCATCTCGTCTTCCAGATGTGCGAGTGCGCACTGCATGTATGAGACCCCTCCAGAACTTCCGGGCCTTGTACCCCTCATCCTGAACCAAACTGGGTGCAAACCTGCTCAAGCAGAAGAATTCTGCTGCGTACTCGTCCACCGACGAGTTCCCCTGCACCGAACTAGCAAACTGCCCCTCCAGAGCTGTCAAGGCTACATCTGGGTAGAACTTCTCCTTAAAGAGTTTCCTGAAGTCCTCCCAAGATATACCTCTCACTGACGCACGCGGATCCGTGCGGTACCAAGTCAGCGCTATGTCAAAGAACTGGCTCGCTGCAGAAGTCACCCACAGACCTCTCGGGACCTCTGCCAACTCCAGACTCCGCTGGACATCCTCTAGCCAGTCGTCCGCGTATAGGATACCCTCGGTACCCTTGAACTCCCGTGGGTTCATCTTCCTGAAGTCGAGGTGTGTACCGGGCCTCCCCTGACCCTGCTGCTGTGCTGGTGCTCCCTGAGCTGCAGCCGGTGCACCTCTCTCCACTGCTGCCATAGCTAACTGATGCGAGTTCTCCATGGTCTGTCGTAGCACCTCTGCCTGACGGTGCTGTGCCTCTGCCTGTGCTCTCTGTGTCTGCAGCATCTGCTGCAGAAGGGCCATCATACCCTGAGTGTCTGCCGGTAACTGAGGCGGCGGTGGAAGAATGTCAGGGATGACCAGGGGAGGTCCCGCTGCTGGAGGTGGAAGAACTCCTGGAACCGTCTATACTGCAGCTCCCGTCGGAAGGGCAGGAACTGAGGTGGCAGCTCCCTCAGCTGTAGCTCCCGCAGCCGGAGGTGGAAGACCTCCTGGGACTGCCACTGCTACTCTCACAGCCGGAGGTGGAAGACCTCCTGCCGGAACGGGCCTCTCTGGTACATCGCTAGAACCCGCTGCCTGAGAGCGAGTGATCGTCATCCTGAGGATAGATTGAAACAAGGAATCAATATGGCACATGATAGGAATATCAAAGACGGACAATTAAATTCAATGCAAAAATAATTTGTCATGGTAATCAAAAGATCAAAAATTTCCTAACATGTGATTGAGTAACTCCTATCATACCCTAGATCCGACATCCTAATTACAGGCACGTAATTAGTACTCTAAGTCGAGCACCATTACGAGTTCGTACTAGTTGCGACACTGACCTGCATGGGCCGCCACAAAAATGTGTCACGACCTGCACCCTGAAGAGGGGCACGAGCACGTGGTTACGTCCAGCCTACGCCACAGTATCGACGGTAGAACGCTGTATATAGGGTCTGTAAATACTATGACTAAAACAGATAAATATACCTGTACAGTATATACACTCCGAATGGAGGTGACATAGCAATACAGTCTCAATCACATATATCAAACTAAGGTAGATAGCAGTGGAAAAGAGATATGATAGATAAAACAGGAAATGAGTTCCAAAATCCACAAGTCAGAGCTAAACATAAACATCCAAGTCTCAGAGAATATATGAGATACTACAAAACTGAAATGTACTAGCTGGCTCGCAGGCCAGGCAAACCTAACTAAACTATGCTACTCAGGGTGAGCAAAATCTAGTGGCTCTACCAACAAGCCACGGTCTAAATCTAGTCCATCAGACTCAACCCCATAGTAAGTCGGGCAATCAGCCTCTGAGTCATCTGTAAAATTTGTCAACGTATCCTGTCAGAAAAATGAGCAAGTACAAATACCAACAGCAGTTCCATATGAATTGAGAAATACTATAAGAGACAGCAATAATGAAATACAAGACAAAAGATATAGGCGACTTGGGGACAATTTGAAAGCCGAGTTACAACCCCTGAACCAAACAAGGACCGGAGTTGTAACCCTTCTTCCAAACAGAATTTGGTCTCAAATCATGGTACAGTATAAAAGACAGATAGAGCATGTAAGAAATGAAAATCATAGCATGGTAAGAAGTACAGAAAGTAAAGCTGAACTAGAATATAAGATACGCTAAATAAATGTAAAAGTGATCTGAACTATTAGAGCGATATGTGATCGGCTAGGGAAGCAAGAGATGGTTATCCACTTGGCCCGGCAATCCGTGGTGTCCTCAACGGAGAGTCATGCCGTCCAACCTGGATAACTGGTAATGGGGTATCTGCTACACCCTACGTGAGGTGAGGGTGGCGCTAGCAAAATATAGTTACAGGAAGGCTTTGATCACATAACCCCTAATAATTTCCCCATCCCCGAATAGTATCATGGATCCGGACATGGCACGTCATGACACGGGGTTCGAGAACAGAGGGCCAGCCCACTCCCAAATCAGTGTCTATATAAGTACAAGAACACAGAAATATCATATACTCATATACCAAGGGAGTCCAGAAATAACATCTCATGACAGGATCCGACGTATACTAGTTCGTGAACCGTCGTGTCAGGAATCAAGTAAAATACTACAACTGAATCGGATATAGTAGATATCAAGACAATGAAAACTATCAGTGAATGTACTCGCTTGTGGTCCTGAGCTGATAGGGTGAACATACGCTCAGAGTGATCACAGACCTAAAATAAGATACTATGAGTCAAACAGGGTTTTATACTGAAAAGGAAACTAATATAAGCCATGAATGCAAGTCTAAGTCAAAACTAGGTCAATCTAGGTCAAACTGAGTCATACTAGGTCATACTGGTTCATACTAGGTCATACTAGGTCATACTAGGTCACTGTGAGTCAATCCAAGTCAAACTAGGTCAAACGGGGTCAAAGGTTGACTTACAGTTGACTTTTGGTCAAAAAGTCAACTCTGGTCAACTCTAGGTCAACCCTAGGTCAAACTAGTCTAATGTTGACCAACTGTTGGCTTTCAGTCAACTGGTCAACTCTGGTTTGATTTCGGTCAAATCTGGTCGCTTAAAGGCTACGTTTGACTCTCGGTTGACTTTGTTGACTTTTGGTCAAAAAGGTCAACCGACGTCAAAACTAGTCTATGAGCACCATATTTGATCGTTACCAACCAAAGGAATCAAGTTCTAACTCTATCTTAGACTTCTAACACAAATACCCTATTTTCTAGGTAAACTAGCATTACCCTACCAAGGTAAATCCCGATACCTTGCCCAATCCCAAGGAAACCCCGCTAATACCCAAGATACTAGCCTAGACTCCTTAGGGTAGCTAGATTCCAACCTATCTAAGGTTTACCTACCAAGGAAAATGGGTATCCTAGGTATCTAGGCTATGTTAGGATGGGTATTGGTTTACCCTATTCCTAATCCATATCATGAATTTACCCTCACAACACTCTCACATTCATCCTCACACCACACTCTCACAAAATACTCTCATATATCTCACACTCATAGGCTTCCTATAGGTTTCCTATTAGCTATTTGCTATACTCAATTAGGCTCTCACACACACACTCACAAATGGCTCACACACACACACAACTCACAATTACACACACACGCACAAGGCAAAATGGGACATGTTTAAAGTGGTATAGTGGTGGTGTGTGGGACTGAAATTGAAGTCATATGGGGACATCATGTATAGGCAAAAACCTGGAATGTTTGGGGCAACAAAGGATGGGTTTTAGGAGGGTGTATGGACAGGTTCTTGACAGCCATGTATAGGTGTATATATGGACTGAAATGAAGTCTAAGGGACAGCCAATATAGGGCATGTGGGGACTGCACTGTGGAGGAGAAAACTGGACAGTGGGGGACTGCTAGTGACAGCCACAATTGGTGAAAACCTGGACTGTTTTGACAGTCCAAGGGGCTGTATATAGGGGGTTTTTAATGGGCTGTTATCTAGACTAAAGGGGACAGCAATGTGGGGACTGGTTTAAGGTGTATTGGGACAACTACTAAGGCTAAAACCTGGATAGCAATCAGGAATTTGGGACAGCAAGGTCTGCTGTCAAGGGACAGCAGAATGGGTATTTGGGCTGTGTAAAAACTGGTTTCCCCCATCCCCTTCTAGTCCACACTAACCACTATTCAAATCCCCTACAACTCTCAACCATATCATCAAACACCACTCCTTCACACCCTCTACCAAACACAAACACACACACAGTCCACTCCTCTTGGCCGACCCTCTATGCCCACAACCAATTCACCAAGTATCACACACCAACACATATATATACACTTATATATATAACCATATATATATATATATATATATATATATTTTATATATATATATATACACTTATATATATATATATATATATATATATATATATATATATATATATATATATATATATAATATATAAAAAAGATGGCGGCTACAGGAAACCCTAGCTCTGCTAGGGCATCGACCATTCGCGACGTGGAGGCTGCCAACCGCCCCCCGGACCGGGGGAAAGGCAAGGGGGTGGCCGGGGCGGCCGGGGGCGACCGGCCAGGGGCGGTCGGCGGCGGCGGGTCGCCGGCGAACGGCGCAGCAGCTGCTGGCCACGTCCGCGGGTGCGCGGGAGGACAGCAGGCGGACCGGGGAGGTCCGGCGACCCTCCCCGGGGGCCGGGCGGCGGCCGGCGACCCCCCCCAGGCGGGGGGGGGGGGTGGCCGGGGCGGGCTGCGGGCGGGGATTCGCCTCCCGGGCAAGGTTTCGGCTGGGTGTTCGACGGCGGTGGCACCCGAGGGGTCCCCGATGGTGTTCACCGCCCAAAGAACATCGTCGGGATTGGAGGATGAGGAGGGAGCTTGGACTACGGTCCAGAATCGGAGGGTTAGACGCGGAGGAGGGCAAAGATCGCAGATCCCTGAGGCTAGGAGGGACATAACTTATACGCAGGGATCAGACAGGAGGGCGGGGATAGCCAGGAGAGCGGGTCTATCGGGGGGACAGGCACACTCGGGGGATCGGGAGGGCCAAGCCAGGATTGCGTGGCGGCCTCGTGCGAAAGGGGTGACGGGGACGGCTGTCCCAGTTATCGGAGGGAGAGTTACTGCTGCGAGCACGAGTGCCAGGCCACCTCAGACGACCCCACCTCGGAGTTCGGGCCCGCGGCCTGTATCCTGGGCGGATGCATGCAAGGTGGGGGTCGCCAAGACGCCGGCATCGATGGAGTACGTTGCTCCTATGGCGATTGGGGGCGAGCTCTGCGCTGACTTCCCAGCCGACGAAGTGGCGAAGGTGACGGCATTCTGGGAGAACACGTTAGTGCTATACGTGTTGGGGAGCAAGCCCTTCTACGGGCAGATCAGAGGATATGCGGACAGAGTCTGGCGGCCGAAGGGGAGCATGGAGTTCTTCTCCAAGGAGAACGGCTTCTACTTCGTTAAATTTGGGTTGGCGGAAGATGTGACTCGGATACTCCAGGGAGGGCCATGGACATTTGACGGCCGCCTCATCATTCTGAAGCAATGGACCCCCGACTTGCGGTGCGAGAAGGAGGTGCTTAATGCTGTGCCAGTGTGGGTTCGGTTCCCTGAGTTCCCGGTACGCTTCTGGAGTGTCCCACTTCTTATGAGACTTGCCAGCCTCATTGGCAAGCCGATTAAGGCAGATGATGCCACCACTTTCCGATCCAGACTGATGTACGCACGGGTGTTTGTGGAGATTGATGCCCGATTGGACCTGCCTGAGCAGTTGAAGTACAGGACACCTTCTGGCCAGTTTGCTATGCAGAGGGTGGAGTATGAATGGGTCCCCCCCAGATGTCCGGCATGTGCCTGCTTCGGGCACCTCCCGAGTGCGTGTAGACGTGGGGGAGCTTCTGAGGTGGTGCCGGAGGAGGCTGTGCAGGTGGCAGGTGGTGCAGATGACTCCCCCGCTGTGGACCAGGTGGACGTGATGGAGGATGATATGGAGGCAGACTCTTCCCCCATCTCGGGGGAAGGTGAGGGGTCCCCGACGGAGGATCTTGCTGGAGCGTTGGTGGAGTATATGGGGACGAGGACCATGACCACCAGGAGTATGGGGCAGGAGGACAGGCGACAGGGAGATAAAGACGCGCTTGCTCTTCAGGTGTACAGTCGGAAGCGCCAGGCTACGGAGGCACATGGTGAGGACAGCGGACAGGGTGGGACAGAGAGAGTGTGGCAGGTCAACCCTAAATGGGTGGCAGTACTAGCACAGCCTCTCCCACAGGGGGACCCACACGAGGCCACGGCCCCCCTCCTTTTACAGGGAGATAGAGATGAGGGTACTAGAGATATGGAGGTTGCACTCTCCCCGGGTGCCCCTTCCGAGGATGTTCAGGGGACCCCACCCGTGGTTTAGATGTCGGCCCTTGCCTGGAATGTCCGGGGGGGTGTTCTCTGGGGAGATGGCGGGAGATTAGTGAAGTGCTGAGGAAGGAACAGTGTGAAATCTCAATATTACTTGAGACTAAGATCAGGGGGGCGAAAACTCTGTCCCGTAGAACCCCTACGGACTGGGTACAGCTCCACAACCTTGGTCTCTGTGATATGGCGAGGATCTGGATTAGATGGAATGGAGCTAGTTGGGAGGGTGAGGAGGTTTTCATGTCTGACCAGCTGGTGGCTATCTCCTTCACCAACAAGGGGGGGTTCCACTTCTTATTGGGTGCCGTCTACGGGCACAATGACAGGAGGCGTCGTGAGACCTTGTGGCAGGACATCATCAGGCTGAGTTCATTAGCGAGGTATCGACATCTCCCTCTTCTTATTATGGGAGACTTCAATGCTACGCTATACCGGGGAGAGAAGCTGGGGGGGAGGCCGGTGCCGGACCAGATTCTTTCAGACTTTCAGTCTTGCCTTCTCCAGTCAGGGCTCAGGGACCTGGAGAGGATAGGACACATATGGACTTGGCACAACAAGGCGGAGGTGAGCAGGGTGGCATGCCAGCTGGATCGGGCTTTGGGGAATAGTGATTGGTTCCGCCTATTCCCCTCTTCTGTGGCTGAGGGGCTCCCTGCGGGGACCAGTGACCACTCGCCGATCCTGGTGCGCTTCGTGGAGAGTCCCAGATGGAGAGCCCGTCCTTTCCGGTATGACAACAGTTGGTTCCTATCGGCTGGCTATGAGGAGACGGTGGCGGGAGGACTTGGCCAGGAGGCGATCGGCACTGCCCAGTTTTGTATGGTCCACAGGCTGAAAAACGCCAAACGCGCCATCCGAGACTGGGTGAGGGCTCTTCCCCGGACCTCCCTTCAGGAGAAGGAGGCGGAGTTGAGAGACCTGCAGGCAGAGCTTCAGGGCGACATGATGAGTGGGGAGATGGCGGCTAGAGAGAAGAGTTTGGCTGCAGAGGTCAACACCTTGAGGCTTCAGCAGGAGATTAGTGCGGCCCAACGGGCCAAATGCTCCTGGCTCAAGGATGGGGACCGTTGCACCAAATTCTTCTACGATGTCATCCGGGCGCGTCAGCACCGGAACCGTATCCAGAGACTGATTGGCAGGGACGGGCGCCTTGTGACTGACCAGGTTGCTATCCAGGAGGAGGCTGTCCAGTTCTACTCTGAGCTATATCATCAGACAGACTATCCCTCGGTTTTTCCGCAGCTGATTACGAAGACGTTGATTACGGAGTACGGCAATAGTCTTCTTATGGCCCCTATCCGGATGGCGGAGGTGGAGACGATTGTGATGCAGGCTGATGCTTCCAAGGCTCCTGGGCCGGATGGGTTCTCCAGTGGTTTCTACAAACGCCATTGGAATACCCTCAAGGCCCCGGTCCTTGAGGCTGTTCAGGAGTTCTTTGATACGGGCAAGCTCCTGAAGGAGCTGAACCACACCTTCCTGACACTTGTGCCCAAGAAGGAGGGGGCGACATCTCTTGCTGACTTTCGACCGATTGCTTGCTGTAATTATTTGTATAAAATAATTACTCATCTTATGTGCAGGAGGATGGAGGATGCTATGCAGGGTCTGGTGTCTCGGAATCAGGCGGCCTTCATTAAGGGGCGGTCTATTGCGGAGCATAGCCTGCTGGCTCATGAGCTGATTCGGGAGTTCCACAAGCCTGGAGGGATGAAGGCATGTGTGAAGCTCGACCTGAGGAAAGCATATGACACTGTCAACAGGGACTTCCTCTGTCATTTGATGGCTGCGATGGGCTTCTCCGAGACTTGGGTGGATAGAGTCAGAGAGTGCATCACCTCTCCTACTTTCTCGGTTCTCATCCAGGGTATCCCTTACGGGTTCTTTGGTAGCAGCAGGGGGCTTCGGCAGGGGGACCCGCTCTCTCCCTACCTATTCACCCTTGTGATGGAGTATTTCACATGTTTGATGGACATCGCGGTGCATCGGGAGAGGATTGTACCGATATACAGCAGGGTCTCCCCGGTGGTCTCTCATCTCATCTATGCTGATGATCTTTTGGTCCTGTTGAGGCCTTCCATGCGTGGGATGAGGGAGCTTGCGGCAGTGATGGAGAAGTTCGGACAGCTATCGGGCCTTCGGTTAAACAGGGACAAAAGCAAAGTCTACTTCAGCAACTCTTGCACTTTGAAGGAGGAGCGGGCCTTGGAGCTTGGGGTGGAAATGGGGGACCTCCCGGTGAAATATCTGGGGGTGCCCCTTTCCGTCAACTACGCGAAGGACCGTGACTGTCAGAGTCTGGTGGATTTTGCACAGAGGAGGGTTGAGGGCTGGCAGGCGGCTGGCCTTTCGTTTGGAGGGCGTATTGAGCTGGTTCGCTCAGTCATTTCTGCTATTGCTCTGTTCTGGCTCCAATCGATTATGGTGCCTCTGGCTACTATCAGAAAGATTGAGAGCATATGTGCCAAGTTCATTTGGCATGGGGGGATACACGCCATCTCCTGGGAGCAGCTCTGTCGGCCTAGGAAAGAGGGAGGTGTGGGTCTGCGATCACTTGTTTCTGTCAGGGAGGCGGCGGGGATCAAGCTGGCATGGAGGTTCCTTCAGGGTGATTCTCTATGGTCGGCCTGGATGACTAGTCGGTATCTCCGGGGCAGAAACTTCTGGGTATGTGAAATTGACAACAACTTCTCTGTGTCTTTCAAGCATATCCTGAGGACTCGTCCTGTTCTTCGGACGGCTTTGCGGAGGAGGATGAGGGAGGGAGGGGAGACGGATCTATGGCTCGATCCGTGGATCTCAGGTCAGTCTCTCCTGGAGATTCTGGGGCCCCAGAGGGACGGCGTGGCATACAGAGGTCTGACGTGTAGGCACATCATACGTGGTGGGATCTGGAGGCCTGAGGAGTATCGATTCACTGCTGCGTTAGTTGAGGAGATCAGACAGGTGCAGATCACTCCTACGGCACTGTCTGATGTCTGGATGTGGGCCCCTCCCGGCCGCTCGGAGGGTGCTGGGGAGTTCAGATTTAGCAGCTGCTACGACCTTGTCCGCCCCCACTTCGATGATATTGAGGAGTACGACTTTGTCTGGGGGAAGGGGCTCGCCAGGAAGATGCAATTGTCTGCATACAAACTGGTGATGGGCCGGTTGCTTACTCGGGACAGATTGCTTCGGTTCGGGGTTTCTGTTCCTGAGCCTGAGTGTGTTTTGTGTGAGACAGAGCCTGAATCTATTGGGCACCTGTTCTTTCAGTGCCATGTGGCATGGAGCATCTGGGCAGAGCAGTGCCGGAGACACTTGGGAGGGGTTGGCAGGGAGCGGGACTTCAGAGAAATCCTTAAGTGGATTGGTGATTGCAGGGGCAAGGAGCAGAGCTGGGCTAGGCATGCTAGATTGAGACTTGCAGCGTCAGTTTGGCATGTCTGAAGGGAGAGGAACCGGCGCATTTATGAGGGACTATCCACCCCAGTGGTGGGCATACTTCATAACATTGATTCGGATGTACTAGTAATGTCCCCCTGAGTTGGGCTTGTATCACTATGTTGTAACCTTATTGAGATGATGGAATAAAATTTATCCTTTTTCCAAATATATATATATATATATATATATATATATATATATATATATATATATATATATTTTTTTTTTTTTTATATATATAAAAATATATATATATATATATATATGTATAACCATATATATATATAAAATATATATATATATATATATATATATATATATATATATATATATATATATATATATATAACCATATATATATATACATACATATATATATAGAATGATATATATATAAAAAAAAAAATATATAGAATGATATATATATAACTATATATATATATATATATATACATATAGATTATAGGAATATGATACATTGGCAAACTCATAAATCTAAACACATGAAAATCTGGAATAATATTAGAACACACCAAAATAAATGCACAAACAAACACATGTGTCCAAATAGGGGGTTTTTCCATTAGGACACGATCCTACACAGTGGACACCTCTACAAATGTCCAAATGGACACAAAATGGACACCAAACCATGGAGGTCATTCCTATAGGTCAAAATGAATCTAATGCATGAGAGAAATGAGAGAGGGAAAGGATTTATACCTCCCGGTGACTCGAATCGATCTCGAAATGCCACCGACACGTAGAAATCCCAAACGGACACGAACAAGCTTCGAATCCTCTCAAACTTGAGGAGCTCCTTCCTTGGATTGAATGGAGAAGGAAGGATGAAGGTTTGGTGGAGAAATGGAAGGATTTGGGGATGATTTGATTAGGATTTGCTCTCAAATCAATTTGGGGAAGAACAAGAGAGAGAATAAAGAATGGATAATGACTGAATGGAGGGGCCTATTCCTACACATGTGGCCGGCCAAAAAGGTCCTTTTGTCCTATATGGGAAAGTCCAAGAAAGCCCCTCTCAAGTCTATTTGCTAATACATAGGAAGGGGTTTAAGTCGGGGGTAGTTTGGTCAATCCAATAACACTAATCCAAATTAATACTAACCAAAAATAATTAGTCTAGTCACTAACTAAATAACTAACATGTGGGCCATGGCTAACTAGTGTGTGGGCCCGCTAAGGTCAACACTACCCCGGGTCCCCGATACAAGTCGGAATGAGTTAAAATTCGAACCCGACTCAAACAACCCCAAAATAATACAATAAATAAATAAATAAATCCAAAATAATTTTAAAGTAAAAAATTACCAAAATACCCCTGTTCATGAAAACTGGAGGTGACAAATGGGGATTAAACAAAATCCCCGATCGTATTCGGTGCCGGGTATGGGTATTATACTCGCGGCCCCGGTAAATCTCCGACCCCGATTACTTATATTTATATGTGCAACACATTTGTATGAGTTCATGATCTATCTAGTACTAGATATAATTTTTATTAAATCAATGTTAAATCAACATGTCTTATAAAATTTTTTTGGGAATGAAATAGTTTATACTATACAGAAAAAATTATTAACGGAGAGGCAGACAGGGACGAAAAAATCCAATTCCAAAAGTGTTAATGGGGCGGATTGCGGGGACGGGGAGTACATTTTTAAACGGGGACGAGGATGGGGGTAAAAATTTAAACCCGACCGGAGATGGGGACGGGGACGGGGATGGGGGGTATGATCCCCGCCCCTGACCCGCCCCATTGCCATCCCTACTCACATGCTCATGTCTTGGGTTTCGATATATTTTGGAACTGGGGCGTGACACTACTTATACTACTTCACATGAGATCTGGTAACTTATTGATGTAACTCATGAAGGTACTTCTAAGTGAAGGAGTCCAAGATCAACATGCTTAAACAAGAGTACGAGGCATTCAAAATGAAGCCTAATGAAACCATCGTACAAATGTTTATACGTTTTATAAACATTGTTAATCCTCTTTCTTTTCTTCGCATGGATTATAGAAATCATGAGAAGGTTCGCAAGATGCTCAAGGGACTTATAAAAAATTGGAAGGTAAAGGCAACTACGATCATCAAAGGAAATGACCTCACTACAGTGACGCTTGAGACACTAATGGGGAAGCTGATAACGCATGAGATGGACCGTAAAGATTTTAAAAAATCAACACCAAAATATAAGACTTTAGCCTTCAAAGCTCATCACAAAAGGGTCTCTAGTGATGAAACTGAAGATGATGATTCACACGGTGAGGAACACTAATGGTCAGGAACTTCAAAAAATTCTTGAGATTTGAGAGATCAAATTGAAAGAAGAAGGACCATCAAGACAACGACACTGAAGAACCTATATGATATGGTTGCAAGAAAATGATCCATATAAAGAAGGATTGTCCAACAACAAAGAAGGGGAATCGTTATGATCATCTAAGCAAAAGGCCATCTTCACACAAATATGCCAACATAAGCACATGGCATGAGAGCGAAGCGAGCGACTCTGAAGAGGAAGAGAGTCATCGTGAAGCTGCAAATATTTGCTTAATGGCATTTGCAGCTCAAGTAACTACAAACCCGGCCCCTATATGAATATTTTACTTTTGATAAACTTTCTGATACCATCAGTGATCTTCCTGAAGAACACAAAAAAGTTCTAGACAAATACAAACATGCTAGAGAGGAGATAAAGATACACATGCTTGAGACTGAAAGGTTGTCCTCCTTATTGAATGAAATAAGAGAGGCTCCCTCCACTAGTGATACAGAAAAGATATATGCACTAAAATTGAGTTTGCTAAAGCATTGAAAAAAAGATCAAGAGTATGTAAAACTCATTTCAAAATATGAGATAGAAAAGAAGAAGTGCAACATAGCTGCACAATATAATGATGTATGTGCTCACTCTAAAAAGTTAGAGATTATATTGGAAAAACAGATAATACAACCTATGAATCAGTCTAACACAAGACACGTGACTCATCATAAGATTATACACGACAAGACACGACCAAAGAAAGTAGTCAAAAGACATAATACACATAATCACGCTTTCTTTTACAAATATCCATACAAGTCACATAATATTGCTTCAAACACTCATGTCTACACTATTGCACCAAGCACTGACACCTTTAGAACTTGTCACTATTGTGGTCTGAAAGGACATATACCACGACAACGCAAAGTTAGACAATTAGTAGATATAAATATTTATGCATGGATACCAAAAGCTAACAATTCAGGACCCTCAAAGAAATGGGTACCAAAGGTCACATATACTCATGCTGTAGGTGGGCCAACCTTCGCATGCTAGAAGCAAGTGGATTCTTGATAGTGGTTGCTCACAGTATATGTGTAACACCCAGTTTTCCAGAAGAGGATAATTTTGAAATTTTGTAATTATAATTATTATTTAATGATATTTATTTCATATTATGATTTTTAGTAATTTTTAATTATTTTTAAACTATTTAAATTCATGACTTGTAATTTTGGTGTTTTGATAAGTGTAACCTTGGAGACTGGTTGACCTAGAGCCTAGCCTAGTGATTAGGGTATTATGTTTATCATTTCTAGTTGAGGGTATTTTTGTTATTTTTGGGATTATTTGATTTTATTATAATTTATTTGAATTTATGGGAATTTTTAGAATTTATTTTGGAATTGTTTGAATGAGGGTTGACTAGGTTGACTTTGACTAGCAATGACCATGGTAGACCAACCTAGGAGCTAACCCTAGTTGAGTTTGGACTTGGTTAGGTTATGCAACCCTAGTTAGACTAGAGTTGACCCATGGTATGGTTATTTGACTTAAGTTAGATTATTAAGTCATAAGCCATGACTTGTGGTTGCACCTTAATCAATAACTTAGCCTTAAAAGCCCATAGGCCCACACCACTAGCCAAACCCTAACCCTAACAAGTCTTGGCTAGCCACATAACCCTCATTGGGAATCCCTCCCTATAAGTATCCTCTTAGAAATTAGGGCTAGCCTCTTAGGAAGAACAAAGCTTTAGAAAGAGGTATTTTTCCCAACTTCAAAAATCCCTAAAAAATCCATTTTAACTCCTTTTTAATCCAAACAAATTGCAATAGGTTCTAATTGATGTTTTCTTGCTGTTGGAATTTGTTATTCTCAGTTTTCTACCAATTTGAAGGAGTTTGGTGGCTTTTGGGAATCCTCATTCAAGGAGTTTTTGTGTTGGAGAACACCATAGGTAAAATCCTAATCCATCCATTAAAATTCTAGTTTCTTTGCATGTAGACCTAGCCCTAAGTGTCCTGGTCCTGTAGGTATGCCTAGACCTAGGTTTTGTGTCCATTTCGTATCCTAAATGGACACGTATCAGTCCCTTCCTATAGGTGTTTGATGAAATGCCCCAAAGGGCATTTCGTTTGATTTTTCAAATTGTGTTTGAATGGAAAATTAGATCTAGGTCTTGTTTATAGGTTTCCAATTGACTGAGCATGATTTAGTGTGTGTCGGACACGCAATGGGACACGAAAACCATGTATTTCTGTACCGTACAGCTCTCCTGCTACTCGGGGGCTGTATCGGACACAACACGCAACCAGGAAACATGCCACTTGACACAAACCTAGGGGAAATATCTGACAAGACATCCCCAAAGTTTCGTGTCAAGTCGTATCGTGTCGAGTGAGAAAACACACTCGTACTGGTTCCTCACTGCACTGCACGAACATAGTTTTGAGCACTGACACGTGAGTCGTGTCGACTCTGGCCACATTACGGACACCTCGTGTTGACACGAGTGTGTAGTCCAACACGTGGGCTACACGTGGACATGACTACGAGGTCCAACGTGGCTCGTGTCGTGTCCACGAGACACGTGAACCACTGTACGATACGGTGCTGAACCGCGTATATCAGTCGAGAAAACTCGACTGATACGGGTCTCGTGTCGACACGTGAGGAGACGTGGACATGAGACAGGCTATCCTAACCCTAGACCAACCCTAGGCGAACCTAGGGACACGACCACGAGACTCTAGGATACTTGTGTCGTGTCCTAGACTTGCACGAACACGTGCACGAGGCCTGTTACTTTACAGTTTCTGGTATTGGGTTTTTTTGTGTTTGGACACGATTGTGTCATATTAGTGGACATGTGTTGGACCCTGGGACACACTTACATACTATATTACCATTACCAACCATTAATTATATATATTAGCTCGATTTTGAATCTCATTTTCCCAATTCCCCTATTTCCTGATACTTTAATAACAGTCTCCTATTTCCTGCATTTCCAGATTTTTCAAATGTGATTTTGGCAGTATATTAACCTATTTTTATGTTGTTAATTATGGTTTTAAGTCCTAAATAGGGTTCTCCTACATGTAACCTAACTGTGGTTTGATTTTTGGTTGATGTGGTTGTGTTTTGACTTCTAAATGGGGTTTGAAATGTGTAACATGAAAAATGTTCAATAACTGAACTGTTTTGATGGAATGATAAATTGATCTTTTCCCTTCCTTTGTCCAGAAATGGACTGCTCTCAGATCACTCTCAACACACACTTTGCTCACCAACACACACAAACACTCTCTTACCTTCACTCAACTATCACACACACACTGTTTACACAATCCTCATCACACACATACACTCTCATGTTTTTACACACAACAGCACCATCTATTTCCTGGAACTGTACACCCTTCACAGTCACCCACACACTCACCCACATGCACATGACACCTACATTGTTTTTCCTCATTGCCTACGCACACAAAGAATATATGCTTCCATATACACTGAAAACCTGAAATCTGAGATAACTTACATTTTTCACATTGAACACACATGGTTGAGCCCTCATTGTTGGGACTAAACCTGAGATTTGAATTCCTAATCAAATCATGTACACACACACATTGCTTACATACATTTTTTTCCTATCACTCTAATTCCTGTCACACTCTCATCCACACACACATTACAAAACTATGAACACACACATGTACTAACCAAGAATTTGCACTCACATTACACACACACACCCTCACAAGGGCACAAGTACTAAATCCCCATACTCATACAAATGTTCACCTCTATTATGAAATCTAACCCTCCTCTATATGTTTGTTGATATATATATATATATATATATATATATATATATATATATATATATATATATATATATATATATTTTTATATATATTTATTTATATATATATATATATATATATATATATATATATATATATATATATATATATATATATATATATATATATATATATATATAGGGTTATCTATCATGTTATGTATGTATAGAGAAAACTAAACCTTTACTCCTATACATATATATATATATATAGATGTACATACATATGTTTAGCCATGCATGATTGTGAGTTAAATTAGGATGTGTAATGTAGATTGTCTAACCTATACCATGTGTAGTGTAACTTGTAGCTAGTGTTTGTAACCCAATTCTTGCTATACACTTTCATGTAGGTTTCACACACATGTCTACAATCTAACCCTTATGACACTTGTCCACATACACCTATACACACACACATAGCCTTACATGCTAGTTCTCTCCCTAACCTTCTCTTTATATATAATGTTGTATATATATGTAATCCTATATACACATAGACACATATAAATTTCATGATAAATAGCTAAATGTGAAATATGCATGTGATTTGGGTAATGTGAATTGGATATGGTATTTGCCTATAGATAATGTAGATAGTGTAATGGCTTAGCCTATATGAATATGTGTGTTGGCTTGATTTAGGCTTGCATAGCCTTGTAATGGTGTGTGTTAACTAGTGAAGACTTGTTTGACCTAGTTTAGACTTGTTCGACCTAGTTTAGACTTGTTAGACCTAGTTTGACCATAGTTGACCGAGTTTGACTTCTAGGGTTGACCAGAGTTGACCAAGAGTTGACTTTGGCCTAGATTGACCTAGAATCATGTATAATGCATAGTAGGACTTCATTATATCATTTTAGACTTGTTGTGACCTGTGCTGTTCTGATTAGGAGCCAGACACCTCTCCTCGGACAGTACATTTCATCCGGACACTCAGATACATGCGAGTACATTCTCTGATCATTTCATATCCTGCTTAGAATTATTTTCCTGCATTAAATTACTTTACTTGATACTGTCACGTTGGTCACACGGATTAGTACAATATGGATCCCTTCCTGAGAAGTTAACCCTTCAGGGAGCATCGGGTACTATATGTTCTGTGTGTTTCACTTACATGGCGTATCACTATGCTTCATTTGGTTCTTTGATCACTTGTGACATATACTCTTATGATCACAGAGTCTTCTTTGAATCCTTATCCCATTTATTGGGTTTTCCAGAATCCCCATTTATGGGACTACTATGTACCACCCTTCGGGGGCTTACCACCCTTCGGGGGCTTACCACCCTTCGGGGGCTGTTACATAGAATCATAACATAACCTGGTTGGATCCTTGTGTATTAATTGGGGGTACGAGGGAGTATAAATAGCCATGTGAACAATTCCAAAGTAGAATAGCCATGTACGCCTCTTTAGTATAGCCATGTGCAATCAAGTCGTTCACATGTCGACTTTGTACTCAAAATCACTAGTTACTGTTAGTTCTTTACTTATAGTAGATATTTCTATTACAGTTCTCTCTCTCTGTTTATATACTGTATTTCTTCAGTATCTATATCTTACTTTACTGCATGATTATATTTTCTAACCTGCTATGAACTGTTGAGATGTATTGTGCTCGCTCCTGTCCTGACTGGACCTGTTGAAAATATTACAGAGGACGAGGAGGCCTGTGTGGATACCTTCTACGGGACAGCTCTAGCTGACGGCTTTACCCTACTGCCTAGACTAGTTTAGTTAGGCTTATCTTTCTTATGTTGTCTTGAGACTAGTAGTTAGACTTTATTTCTGTCTTTGAGATTTGGGTTTTATATATTCTTTTATATTCAGTAGCTGAGACCTTGTACTCTGGATATCTGCTGAGATGTTATCTTAGACTATTTTATCATCTGTATTTCCTTGAGTTCTATATCATATCGTGCTTCTTCTTCTTAGTTGTGATTGAGTTTACTTCTATCATGTCACCCCCATTCGGGAAGTATAAACTGCTTAGCTTATATTGTTAGATGTTGTGACCTAGGACATCGTTGTACCGCCGACACTGCGGTGTAGGCCGGGCGTTGTTACGCTCTCGTACCCTCACAGTGGGTGCGGGTCGTGACACGT
The DNA here is from genome assembly GCA_029216955.1 of Iris pallida. NCBI lineage: Eukaryota > Viridiplantae > Streptophyta > Magnoliopsida > Asparagales > Iridaceae > Iris > Iris pallida. The sequence goes on along the minus strand of JANAVB010000999.1, from coordinate 20,552,539 downwards.
TTTTAGTGGTGGCCCATGCAGGTCGAGTTTATGTAGTGGTATTCAAACTAGAGTATCACTACAGCCTGCAGTAGGATTAGGATATATATTTTGAAGGTACTCAATCACAGTTAGGATTCCTTGAGAGATTCCTGGGACGACCCTTGAGAATCTTATTTAAACTTCAATTGGAAATCCTTTCCCTTGTTTTGTTCGCTCTCACTCCTTGATCATTGAATTTGATTTTGTTGGATCGTTGTTGATTTTGATTTTCCTATCGAGATAAATTTTATGGCCTGAGTTGCGATATTTTTCTGATAACATATGATGACGGGAATACATGGATGGTAAAACGTCTACTTGATTATGGAGCTTGTAGTTTATCGCAGCCATGTTTGTTGGCGTGGCGAAAACATAGAGACCTGACTTCGGATGTACGTATCTTGGTTATGAGATTTGAAATTTCTCGCAGCTAGACTAGTCGGCATAGCAAGAATTTCAGACGACATGATTATAGAGGTACATGCCCCAGATATAGAATCTATCGTTTATCGCAGCCTTGCTTACTGGCGTGGCGAGGATTCTGAGTAACATGATTTTTGACAGACGCATATGATTATCAGATTGTATCTTGAGAAGGTTTTTAAATATATCATCTCTATCGTACCTTTCTGTTGTTATAAATTGTACCCCATCATCAAATAACTTTGGAGTAGGAGTATGTGTAGGAGTGGCTTAGATGTTATTATAAATCTAGTGTAACTTCTTGCTATAAATTCTTCCTAAAATAATGAATCAATGATTTTGCTAGATCTTGACTTAGATTTGATATTGTAACTCTGGTTTCAAATGGTTCCTTCTTTTAAACAGATAAGCAGAACATATTTTATCATTATTTTCTTCTTGCCATTATTTCTTGTATTACCTTAGAATATATAATATAGTGGACACAGATGCTTGCCTGACATGTATGCATGCTACACTTGATCACCAACCCATCTAAATGCATATTAATATGTAGATGTTAATTTATTCAAAATCCTAATGATTCTAATATAGGACAGTATCAATGACTCGTTCTCCGTTTCCTAGATTAATTTCGTAAATTAATTTTAAATTTCATGTTATTAGTTGTTGTTTACATCACCACACATGTATGTTATATGCGAGGTTTCAATTTTAAAGGATATTGGTTGAGTTTGGTTGAGTTTTGTGTTAAAATTGTCAAATCTGAGACTGTGTACGTATTAACCTTTTAAGTCTGAATTCTAAGTGATTAGTCAAATTGCAGTTTCCTTTAATATATATAATGTTTTGAGCCGTATACATTTTTGTGTGTAGGTATATAATGTTAGGTTCACACTCTTACATGTTAGGTTGTGGTTGTGGTAAACATTGAGTTGGTTTTGATGTTCGAATTTCTCCAAATTTTGAAAACTGAATACATGTTAAATTTTTTTTTTATATTGCTTTCAATATGTGTAGTTCAATTTCAGATTTAATATGTAATGTTGAGCTAAACTGAATGATTGAACCCTTCATTTTAACTTTTAACCCATGTACACTTGACACTCTACACTAATGTTCATTACTGCTATGAAAACCTAACCCTTCATCTCTATGTTATGTTCATATAGCTATATAGATATATATATATATATATATATATATATATATATATATATATATATATATATATATATATATATATTTCTGTAAACATGTTATAATGTATGTAGATGCAATTAAAATCTCTACCTCTCTATACATATAGGTATACTTATATATATGGTTAGCCATGCATATATATATATATATATATATATATATATATATATATATATATATATATATATATATATATATATATATATATATATATATATATATATGGTTAGCCATGCATGTTATGAGTAAATAGCTTGTGCCTTATAGACTGCTTAACCAATATGCCATGAATAGTGTAACTTGATAGCTATAGTTGAGACACAGATCCTCTTATGCACTTTCATGTATAATTCACATAAACCACATAACCTTTACATAATGACTAGCTTTTCCATCTCTAACACTCTCTCTTTATATATATTATATTGTGATTGGATTCAATGCTATTGACTTTCGTTCCTCAAACTTTTGGTTTGATTTTTTTTCTTAAACAGTAACCCTTTATAGATGATTAGAAGTTATCTTATTTTATTTTAATAATTACCAGTTTTCATATAGGATGGTAGACTGCCTTACAGCTTTGATGATTGTTGTTTTTGTAACTTTTCTAGTTCAACACCCTTGATTGCTTGTATGTTTTGATACCCTATGATTATTTTGGTCTAGTGTGACTAGTATACCTAGATGAGACTTTCATTACCACCGTATGCCATGATCCTGTATGTCGTCCTTTTAGATTGTATGATTGATTAAGTTTTGAGACTTTGATTGTGGGGGTTTGACCTGGAAGGGGTAGGAACATTTTAATTTCGAGGACGAAATTTTTATAAGGTGGGTAGGATTATAACACCCAGTTTTTCAGAAGAGGGTAATTTTGAATTTTTTTAATTATAATTATTATTTAATGATATTTATTTCATATTATGATTTTTAGTGATTTTTAATTATTTTTAAACTATTTAAATTCATGACTTGTGATTTTGGTGTTTTGATAAGTGTAACCTTGGAGACTGGTTGACCTAGAGCCTGGCCTAGTGATTAGGGTATTATGTTTATCATTTCTAGTTGAGGGTATTTTTGTCATTTTTGGGATTATTTGATTTTATTATAATTTATTTGAATTTATGGGAATTTTAAGAATTTATTTTGGAATTGTTTGAATGAGGGTTGACTAGGTTGACTTTGACTAGCAATGACCATGGTAGACCAACCTAGGAGCTAACCCTAGTTGAGTTTGGACTTGGTTAGGTTATGCAACCCTAGTTAGACTAGAGTTGACCCATGGTATGGTTATTTGACTTAAGTTAGATTATTAAGTCATAAGCCATGACTTGTGGTTGCACCTTAATCAATAACTTAGCCTTAAAAGTCCATAGGCCCACACCACTAGCCAAACCCTAACCCTAACAAGTCTTGGCCAGCCACATAACCCTCATTGGGAATCCCTCCCTATAAGTATCGATCCTCTTAGAAATTAGGGCTAGCCTCTTAGGAAGAACAAAGCTTTAGAAAGAGGTATTTTTCCCAACTTCAAAAATCCCTAGAAAATCCATTTTAACTCCTTTTTAATCCAAACAAATTGCAATAGGTTCTAATTGATGTTTTCTTGCTGTTGGAATTTGTTATTCTCAGTTTTCTATCAATTTGAAGGAGTTTGGTGGCTTTTGGGAATCCTCATTCAAGGAGTTTTTGTGTTGGAGAACACCATAGGTAAAATCCTAATCCACCCATTAAAATTCTAGTTTCTTTGCATGTAGACCTAGCCCTAAGTGTCCTGGTCCTGTAGGTATGCCTAGACCTAGGTTTTGTGTCCATTTCGTGTCCTAAATGGACACGTATCAGTCCCTTCCTATAGGTGTTTGATGAAATACCCCAAAGGGCATTTCGTTTGATTTTTCAAATTGTGTTTGAATGGAAAATTAGATCTAGGTCTTGTTTATAGGTTTCCAATTGACTGAGCATGATTTAGTGTATATCGGACACGCAATGGGACACGAAACCTATGCATTTCTGTACCGTACAGCTCCCCTGCTACTCGGGGGCTGTATCGGACACAACACGCAACCAGGACACATGCCACTTGACACAAACCTAGGGGCAATGTCTAACAAGACATCCCTAAAGTTTTGTGTCAAGTCATGTCGTGTCGAGTGAGGAAACACACTCGCACTGGTTCCTCACTGCACAGCACGAACACAGTTTTGAGCACTGACACGTGAGTCGTGTCGACTCTGGACACATTGAGGACACCTCGTGTTGACACGAGTGTGTAGCCCAACATGTGGGCTACACGTGGACATGACCACGAGGTCCCACGTGGCTCGTATCATGTCCACGAGACACGTGAACCACTGCATGACACGGTGCTGAACCGCGTATATCAGTCGAGAAAACTCGACTGATACGGGTCTCGTGTTGACACGTGAGGAGACGTGGACACGAGACAGGCTATCCTAACCCTAGACCAACCCTAGGCGAACCTAGGGACACGACCACGAGACTCTAGGACACTTGTGTCGTGTCCTAGACTTGCACGAACACGTGCACGAGGCCTGTTACTTCACAGTTTTTGGTATTGGGTTTTTTTGTGTTTGGACACGATTGTGTCATATTAGTGGACACATGTTGGACCCTGGGACACACTTACATACTATATTACCATTACCAACCATTAATTATATATATTAGCTCGATTTTGAATCTCATTTTCCTAATTCCCCTATTTTCTGATACTTTAATAACAGTCTCCTATTTTCTGCATTTCTAGATTTTTCAAATGTGATTTTGGCAGTATATTAACCTATTTTTATGTTGTTAATTATGGGTTTAAGTCCTAAATAGGGTTCTCCTACATGTAATCTAACTGTGGTTTGATTTTTGGTTGATGTGGTTGTGTTTTGACTTCTAAATGGGGTTTGAAATGTGTGACATGAAAAATGTTCAATAAATGAACTGTTTTGATGGAATGATAAATTGATCTTTTCCCTTCCTTTTCTATCCAGAAATGGACTGCTCTCAGATCACTCTCAACACACACTTTGCTCACCAACACACACAAACACTCCCTCACCTTCACTCAACTATCACACACACTGTTTACACTATCCTCATCACACACATACACTCTCATGTTTTTACACACAGCAGCACCCTCTATTTCCTGGAACTGTACACCCTTCACAGTCACCCACACACTCACCCACATGCACATGACACCCACATTGTTTTCCCTCATTGCCTACACACACACACAAAGAATACATGCTTCCACATACACTGAAAACCTGAAATCTGAGAAAACTTGACATTTTTCACATTGAACACACATGGTTGAGCCCTCATTGTTGGGACTAAACCTGAGATTTGAATTCCTAATCAAATCATGTACACACACACACATTGCTTACACACATTTTTTTTCCTATCACTCTAATTCCTGTCACACTCTCATCCACACACACATTACAAAACTGTGAACACACACATGTACTAACCAAGAATTTGCACTCATATTACACACACACACCCTCACAAGGGCACAAGTACTAAATCCCCATGCTCACACAAATGTTCACCTCTATTATGAAATCTAACCCTCCTCTATATGTTTGTTGATATATATATATATAGGGTTATCTATCATGTTATGTATGTATAGAGAAAACTAAACCTTTATTCCTATACATATTTTTTTTCCTATACATACATATATATATATATATATATATATATATATATATATATATATATATATATATATATATATATATATATATATATAGATGTACATACATATGTTTAGCCATGCGTGATTGTGAGTTAAATTAGGATGTGTAATGTAGATTGTCTAACCTATACCATGTGTAGTGTAACTTGTAGCTAGTGTTTGTAACCCAATTCTTGCTATACACTTTCATGTAGGTTTCATACACATGTCTACAATCTAACCCTTATGACACTTGTCCACATACACCTATACACACACATAGCCTTACATGCTAGTTCTCTCCCTAACCTTCTCTTTATATATAATGTTGTATATATATATGTAATCCTATATACTCATAGACACATATAAATTTCATGATAAATAGCTAAATGTGAAATATGCATGTGATTTGGGTAATGTGAATTGGATATGGTATTTGCCTATAGATAATGTAGATAGTGTAACGGCTTAGCCTATATGAATATGTGTGTTGGCTTGATTTAGGCTTGCATAGCCTTGTAATGGTGTGTGTTAACTAGTGAAGACTTGTTTGACCTAGTTTAGACTTGTTCGACCAAGTTTAGACTTGTTAGACCTAGTTTGACCATAGTTGACCTAGTTTGACTTCTAGGGTTGACCAGAGTTGACCAAGAGTTGACTTTTGCCTAGATTGACCTAGAATCTTATAGAATGCATAGTAGGACTTCATTATATCATTTTAGACTTGTGGTGACCTGTGCTGTTCTGATTAGGAGCCAGACACCTCTCCTCGGACAGTACATTTCATCCGGACACTCAGATACAGGCGAGTACATTCCTTGATCATTTCATATCCTGCTTAGAATTATTTTCCTTTATTAAATTACTTTACTTGATACTGTCACGTTGGTCACACGGATTAGTACAATATGGATCCCTCCCTGAGATATTATCCCTTCAGAGAGCATCGGGTACTCTATGTTCTGTGCGTTTCACTTACATGGCGTATCACTATGCTTCATTTGGTTCTTTGATCACTTGTGACATATACTCTTATGATCACAGAGTCTTCTTTGAATCCTTATCCCATTTATTGGGTTTTCCAGAATCCCCATTTATGGGACTACTATGTACCACCCTTCGGGGGCTTACCACCCTTTGGGGGCTTACCACCCTTTGGGGGCTTACCACCCTTCGGGGGCTTACCATCCTTTGGGGGCTTACCACCCTTCGGGGGCTGTTACATAGAATTATAACATAACCTGGTTGGATCCTTGTGTATTAATTGCGGGTACGGGGGAGTATAAATAGCTATGTGAACAATTCCAAAGTAGAATAGTCATGTACGCCTCTTTAGTATAGCCATGTGCAATCAAGCCGTTCACATGTCGACTTTGTACTCTAAATCACTAGTCACTGTTAGTTCTTTACTTATAGTAGATATTTCTATTACAGTTCTCTCTCTCTGTTTACATACTGCATTTCTTCAGTATCTATATCTTACTTTACTGCATGATTATATTTTCTAACCTGCTATGAACTGTTGAGATGTATTGTGCTCGCTCCTGTCCTGACTGGACCTGTTGAAAATATTACAGAGGACGAGGAGGCCTGTGTGGATACCTTCTACGGGACAGCTTTAGCTGACGGCTTTACCCTACTGCCTAGACTAGTTTAGTTAGGCTTATCTTTCTTATGTTGTCTTGAGACTAGTAGTTAGACTTTATTTCTGTCTTTGAGATTTGGGTTGTATATATTTTTTTATATTCAGTAGTTGAGACCTTGTACTCTGGATATCTGCTGAGATGTTATCTTAGACTATTTTATCATCTGTATTTTCTTGAGTTCTATATCATATCGTGCTTCTTCTTCCTTAGTTGTGATTGAGTTTACTTCTATCATGTCACCCCCATTCGGGGAGTATAAACTGCTTAGCTTATATTGTTAGATGTTGTGACCTAGGACATCGTTCTACCGCCGACACTGCGGTATAGACTGGGCGTTGTTACGCTCTCGTACCCTCACAGTGGGTGCGGATCGTGACAATATGACCGGTGATGCTACCCTATGCGCAATATGATTAATGAAAAAATAATGATATGTCTCCTTCGGTAACGACCTCAAGGGTTATATTATAGGTAATGGTAATGTAGGTATTCCTCCCTTTTCTAGTAATAAAAGATGTATGTCTAGTAACAAAATTAAAACATAACCTACTACGTTGGCATTAATTTTGTGAAAAACAAATGCTCCATTTATGAGAGATTATCTGGCAATATTATTTATGAAGGTATTAGGGAGAATAATATATATGTTTTTTATTTTTTGGATAATACTAATAACGTAGGAAGATGGCTTTATGTTAACAAAGATTAAAGTTGACTGTGGCATATGCGTCTAGGATATGCATATATGAACACTATTGCAAGATTATCTTCAAAGAAACTAGTAAGAGGCTTGCCTGAAATAACTTTGAAGGATATGGTTTGTGTTGATTTTGAAAATAACAAAGCAACTGGATCATCCTTCAAGTCAATAAATATTGTAAGTACCTCTAGACCTCTTTAATTATTGTATATAGATTTATTTGGACCTAATAGAATCGCCAATCATGGTGGTAAACTATGTTTACAAAAACAAAAGTTTTACGAGAAAACTATGTTATAAACTAAGAAAAAGAGAGTACAAAAAGTACAATTAGATTCTAGGGAAGTACATAATTTTTTTGGAAAACTTTTATTTTTACAAACAAAATGACGACTCTGCTGGAGATTTCTAGGGACTTATATATTATCTGCGGTTTTATTCACAAAAAGAATGAATAAAAGATAATAATTTGAATATTTGCGTATATACAATATTTGTTAGAAAACATAGTTGTCACGACCCGCACCCGGTATAAGGGCACGAATGCGTAACAGCGCCCAGCCTACGCCACAAAATCAGCGGTAGAACTCTAAAAGGGTCTACTATCTAACAACAATATAGTAACCTGTCATTGCAGCTCATCTCTGAACGGAGGGTAACAATGATATATATATTATCTCAATCACAAGTCTAACAGGAAGAATGTATGGCACGATAAAAGATAGAGATATAAACTCAGAGTGCAAAATATCTAACATAAATCCAGGGAGAGAGAGATAGAGAGTCACAAAATAGTTATACAAGTCTAAATAAATATAATAAGCATAAATTACTAAGCTGGAGACAGAGTCCAGTCAAAACCTAGTCTAACTAAGCTACTGCTAGAGCCTCCTCAGCTGGAACAAACCCTGCTGGACTAGGGTTTCCTGGTCAATGCCCACTACGTCATGAGGACCATAGTAGGTGGGACACTCGTCATCGCCTTCGTCTGAAAAATATATCCAGTCAGGATGGAACAAGCACATCTCTAACAACAGTTCCCAATAAATGACAAGTTCTATGAAATAGTAAATAGATATAATATACAGAGCAATAGAATGTACATGAAAGTAGCATGGCAAAGATGAAACAGTAAACTAGAACAAAAACAAGAGAAACTAATCATGGCATGTATAAGAGTCAAGAATCATCTATCTATGTGAGTAAATATTAGCTTTGACATGTGGCCGGCATGGAAACTTGCACAAGGTCTACTGGCCTGGTTAATCATACATGGAGTGTATGATTAACACTCACAAGATCTACAATGAACAGGGTGTGTATTGACCACATGTCTAGACTAATATTCCCCTTCCTCCGACTGGTAGAGTGGATCCAACCATGATACGTTACGACATGGGATTCTACGAGAAGGTAGCAAATCTCCTCGAGAATCGATGTCCATATATTGTACAAGAACTACAAGGAGGCTTGCACAAGATACACCAAGGTAAACAAGGAATAACATCTCATGTCGGGATCCATAAATACCAATCCGTGTGACCAATGTGTCAAGAATCATGAATATCTACACTAGATATAAGAGACATAGTAAATATCATGAATAAAAAATTATCAGAGAATATACTCACATGTGAATTGGTGTAAGGTATCAACGACGTCCGATACGGTGCCTCGAAGATCTAAATAGAGAATACTGTATCAATATCAAGTTTGAAATTAAAAATTAGTCTTACTAGTCAAATTCTAGGTCAATAGGGCATTTCTAGGCCAGTTGGTCAAATCTAGTCAACTTAAGTCTAACTAGTCAAATTCACCAACCTTAAATATTATTTAGTCAATGCTAGTTGTATCCAATCTAACCTATCTATCTAATACTAGTATCCACAATATAAGATAATAGGATACCTTATACTATTATCTTATATTAGTGCATTACCATAGGTAATACCTTTGCTTGATCCTTACCTATTTGGAAAGGCAATCTACCTGGTATAACATTACTTATCTCAATATATATATATATATATATATATATATATATATATATATATATATATATATATATATATATATATATATATATATATATATATATATATATATATATTAGTTGTACCCCCTATGTTTTGTACGCATTTTGGTAACTGTCGCCGTTGTTTTAAAAATAAAGAACACCCCCCTATGTATAGAGTTAATTAGTTGTACCCCCTATGGTTTGTACGTATTTTGGTAACTGTCACCGTTGTTTTAAAAATAAAGAATACCCCCCTGGTTATAGAGTTAATTAGTTGCACCCCCCGGATGTATAGAAGAAAATGAGTGAAAAATTAAGCAGCCAGGGGGGTGTTCTTTATTTTTAAACAACGAGGACAGTTACTAAAATGTGTACAAACCATAGGGGGGTACAACTAATTAACTCATATATATATATATATATATATATATATATATATATATATATATATATATATATATATATATATATATATATATTAAAAAAATATATATATATATAAAATATATATATATATATATATATATTTAGGAACCACACTTACCCATATTAGAAGAACCATCAACACCCTTTACCCTATATTAAATCCTATAGAATCTTCATTGCAATCTCCCTTCTATTGACTAGAGTAGACTCTCCAACTCTGGTTCAGTCCACAAGGACTGAACCACTCTGTTCAGACCCTTGCTCCCAAAGTACCTGGGTTATCCTAAAGGCAGTCCCTAATACCTGGACACAGAGGCCCCAACTTCTCTCCACTGCTGCCTTGGCTAAATGTAGCTGCTGCTGCATACTGCTGATGCTACTGCCTGCTGCATTGCTTTTGCTGCTGCAATGCTATGGCTACTGCAGCATACTGCTGCTGTAAGCTCCTATCTGCAATTGCTGCTGCTGCACATCTTGGCAAATGCAAGCTAAGGCCAAGTAATTAGATTTGTGAAGCCACAACAATGCAACCACAACAATGCTCTGATACCCAAGTCCTATTTAGGACACTCACATCCATATACTTGACACTAACCTCTTAAACCTCTAACTAACATATCATATACATACTTAAACCTTTATAGTGTACCCCCATATCAGTCAAATTAAATCCCAGGTTTTTAATCCCAAAAGAGGTCCAGATTAATATGAACGTACTGGTCCAAGGTGATGTCGAAATGGACTGAACATTCCCACATCAATTTCCATCCTTGTATCAGTTGAGAACTCACAAGCCTCATGCAATATGATATGCCTCAAGGACAACATCTCCTTGTCCTGCATTGCAGTGCACAAGAGTGTGCACTGCTGTACTACTCTCCTCTAAATTCGAGCCCCCAAATGCATTCTATACCCTGCCTATATACAGGGCAGAACGCCTCACTCAGTTACTTGCAGAACAGATATATCACATCCCTCTATTTGGTTTAGGTTTCAGTTCAAAATACTTCACTCTTCCCTCTTTCTAATGTTCAAGACTGAACATTATCCTCGGTTAAGTAAACTAGATCCCCCCTTTCCTTCTCCTAATTAGACTCATATACACAGTCCCCACTGCTTATCCCCTGCTCTCAGCTGCTGTAAGCAGCAGGTACCTAGGATGCCTTGCCTTGCTTTTGGCAAGAACCCCCCATATCATATATTACCTACTGCCATCAGGAACCCCACTGCTCTGTCATCCTACAGTAAGCTAAAATCCCTCTCACAACATTATGACAGCAGCCCCACTGTGCACCTTAACATGGCAGGGTTAAACATGGTTATAGGTATATATCTTCCTCTATATAACATCCACTTATTTGATACTATACTTATATACATATATGCATATATTATAGAGATATATATACCTACATATAGTACCCCTTATAACAGTATATGACATTTAGAAAAATAGAATTATAGATATGTGGTATCCCCATCTCACCACAATACTAATATGATACATTAGATATATTCACTCATATATATACTTATATATTTATGGGCTCAAATCTCATATGCTATTATATATATAGCCAAAGTCTTCATGGAATGAATGTATATCACAATTATATGCTAAAACTAATTAGACACACCCATACACATGTATAATAGCCTATAAGACATTTCTACAAATACTTGGTGTGTCACCCTCGAATTTCTTCTAAGGGTAGCATAAAACCTACCCAAACTTTCAAATGAGGACTCAATAGAGCCTCTAAACCATTCCTAAGGGTTGTCCTTACACATGGGTGAGTTCCTGTAAGCCCACTTCCCGATTTTTTTTTATTTTTTTATTTTTTATTTTTTTATTTTTATTTGATTATGATTTACTTTTATGGTCATTAGGAGTCGTACCTAAGCTCATAAGGGAGCTATAATCATATTATGGTAATTTGGACCTTAGTAAGCATTGTTTAGCTATTTTATAGCTTATAATTTTTAGATATTTTAAGATAATTTTTAGATATTTATTTTATTCAGTTTTATATATTTTAAAGGCTTCCATTATTTATTATAAGGCCATTTGGGGATAATTTGAGGTAAAGTATTTATAATTATATTTTAGAAGGTTAAATATATTTCTATAATTTTTACAATTTTTCTGGAATTATTTTGATAATTTTAATTTGGAAAACCTATTTTCTAGGACCTCTAGAATTTATTGTACTAGCATATGAGCAAATATTGACCCCAAATTTTTTATAGGGTTTAATATGTCATTTTATATTTTCTGGAATGTTTCTATATTTTTTGGCTATTTTTAATATTTATTATGAGTTTCTGTAATTAAAACTGCTTTAAAAACTAATTTCTGGTTAATTAATTACACAGTCAGCGATGCAGACCCACATGTCAGCCGCACAATGCTGACAGTGGGGCCCGCTGCCAGTCAGCGGGTGCTGACTGTACCCACCTTTATGTATATTTTTTTTGCAGAAATCAGAAAACCCTAATTATTTCCTAACCAACTTTGAGTTTTAGTCTCTTGGAGACCCCCGACTTCCCGAGGTGATTGCCGTCAACTCCGACCTCGGATTCGTGCGTTATTTTTTTTATTGGATTCGTCTCGAGGTAAACTTTCTGAATATGTAATTTATTTTCATCTAGTTTTTCCTAAATTTTTGGAGAATTTGTAGAGTGTCGGTTGTCCGAAACTTGACACGTTTTGGTGTTTTCGAGATTCCGGGAGGACAGGAAATCGAAATCATGAACTGTTCAAAGTTTTGGAAATCTAACACAAAGCTCTACGACATATATTTTTCCCAGAAATTAATTTGTTCATATAGTATTTTAGTTATTCTGTTGAACTCATAATTGATCGATGAATCACCGTTTTGGTCACGATTAGCCATAACACCGATATCTTTTGACCAAAACATAAATTTGCGACACGGTTGATTCCAGCACACTCGTAGCGCTGAAATCTAGCAAGTTACACTTTTAAAACCTTGAGTTCGTGATGTTTGACTAGATAGTTAATGGTACGTCTCGATTTGCATGCCATGATTTTTAAAATTAGAAACATAATTTTTTATGGCCAAACTTACATGTTTAGATTATATTTAGATTATTATTAGGTTAAATTAGATTTTTTAAGTAATTTATTTCTTAATTAACTATTATTAGATTAGTAACCCATTAGCCACTTATTCCATGGATTTAGAACTAGAACCTTAGAATTGACTTATGGTTTTCATGCATGGTTCATGGTACGATGTATGTTAATATAGGTTGACAGCTTCTAGATCGACAATCCTCTCATCCTCGACTTGTGACTACGGTTTGTGCAAGAATTTAGGCAAGTACAGTTTTGTATTTATGTTTTAGTTCATTAAAACGTTTTCTCTATCGTTTCCTTGTTTGATATCCCGTTGAGACATTGCTTGATATTTCGTTGAGACACAATTATGATGCCGTAGTTATTGTACCCTTCTTAGTATATCATTGACCGCTATTGATTGTTAGAGAGTCGGAAGGGGAAATACTCAGTAAGTACGTGAACAAACCCAACTATTTTGATTGTGGATAGCTAAGTCATACACCCCATATATGAGTTAGCCGTACCATATTATTGTGGATAGCCATCGTATGATGTGCCGTATTAGTCCAGTCGTTCAGGTATTAAAAGGTATTTCACACACACATAGTTGTTCCTATTTTTTCTTTATCTAGTCCATTATCTTGTTAGTTCATATCTTGTTAGTTCACATCTTGCTAGTTTATATTTTGCCAGTTCGTATCTTGTTCATTCATACCTTGCTAGTTTTATTCTGCTAGTTCATATCTTGTTAGTGCTAGTTCATAGCATGTTAGTTCATCTCTTGCTAGTTTTTTATATACTCTTTGCCATCATGGTTTCTCGTTGTTCTAACTTATTTTGGACTAACAACATTAATTACAATATAGTTGTACTCTGCTCCTTTTCTAACTGGATCGTTGTTATAGGTGAGGTTGACGTGCCTAATCTTGCGCTATGGACCATACGAGGGGGAGATAGAGACTCGAAGGCCAAAGCATAGAAGACTAGTTAGTTGTGTGGTAGTTTTATATAAATGTAAAAGCTTGCATTCTTCTTCAAATGTAAAACTTATATATTTTGTAAAGTTGATTTAGTTGTTGTGAATGAGCATTTAGCATTTATGAGAACTTTGTTTATTGCGGGCTAGACAACGTATTACCGTCGATTTCGCGGCGTAGGCTGGGCTTGGATACGCACTCGTATCCCGAAAAGCGGGTGCGGGTCATGACAAGTTTTTTGGGTGGCCCATGTAGTCATTTTCGCAAAAGATTATGAACTTGTGGTAGTTCTTAAGTTAGTCGTACTACTGCAAGCCTGCGACTAGAAAATTGCTCATTCACAATTAGGATTGATTTAATTTTAGAGAATGACTAGGAGTATGAGTCCCTTATTTAATTTGACCCTTGGGTGGTTAAGGTTGCTAATTAGGCCATGTGATTTAGCTAATGATTTATTGAATTCTAAACCCTATTAGATATTTGATACGATGTTAGGATCAAAGGTGGGTAGACTATTCGCTTGGTAAGTTAGGCCTTCATAGAATGCAATTCCTAATTTTGATCATTTATGCCATTTTATCTTCTTCCTTCTCTAAACCTCGTGTTATTTTCAAAACTATTTTGCAATCGTTTTATTTTCATTTCCTAATCTTGGTTCAATTATCTATATATTAATTCAAATCGTCTTCGTTCATTTTGCGATCGTTTTGATTTCAAAACTGATACTTTTATTCAAGGACAGATACTTACATTTTCTTATCATGATCGACTTGTTTGAATTTATAGAAGTTCCTTTGAAATTCTTATGGATATAGTTGAAATAATTTTCGGTGACTTACAATGGTAAGGCAGACGCGCACTGTCCCCTTTTCTTTGAATTATTGATACTGCGGGTTCACGGCAGCCAGCAGCACACTGGCGTGGCATGACCCCTGAGTTAAAATAATTTTAAGTAAGCGTAGGTTGTCAAATGTTACTAAAGCTATATCCTAGTTGCATTACTTGATCCTTTGATTTATTATGTCAATATTGGATAGAGTTGATCGGGTGTTCGATACCATATTATATTTGAGTCATAATATCAAGGGTTACTGCAGTCAGATGTACATGTGAGCCCTTGACCCGAAATTCCTGTTTTATCATTATTATTTTTGCTAAATAATTATTTACATAGAAATATTAATAACCAGTGTATTGAGTATTGTGAATTTATTAAGCATTTTTGTAAATAACAGAGTGGTAGGGGGTTTTTACTAAAAATCCCTAAACAAAAGAGTGTGGTTCATAAATAACTAAAAGATAGGGACTGGAATGTAAAAGTTTCAGATTTAAAATTTTCAAACGGCCAGAGCCAAATTCAAATCCTTTGCTCAAAGGATTTCGAATCCAGCTCTAGATAGGAGATGGGATTTCATCCTTATCATCTCTACCCTCCCCAAAACCCTAGTATAAGTAGAGGGATCACCAAGGCCTTTGGCCGAACCCTATTCTTCCCTGCCGCTGGACGTCCTCTACGCTGCATCGAAGAACCCTTCGAAGTTTTGAGCAAGGCCAACCTTCCACAGGTAACAATATTCATCCCTGTGAATCGATTTTATTAGAACCAATCTACCCAGGCCTTGTATACGAACGTAAATTAAGGAATCAAGGAAGGAAACCTAGGTGTTCGACCTAATGCCCAAACCAGGGACTCGGGAGAAGTAACCAAGAAGATGGTGTAATTCATGTTAACGAAAATGTGACTAGTGCAGCATATGATGAGACTAATTACCTCATTGCCTGGAATAGTTATCGACATTGCTATCCTGGTCCTTGTAAGGAATATAAAGTTTGTAATCTGTTTTCATGTGTGCATAGGTCTCTATCAGCAACAACCATGTCTGTAAACTCTTAGCATCTTATGGGGACTGCATTGCTCACTCTGTTAGGTCCCAGGAATTGTTGATTACTGCACAAGGATAGATAGATGTGTGTTGGGTATAACAAGTAAGTTACCTCTATTAAGGGAGATTTGTATAGATGGGTGTGTCTGATGTTACAGGGGAACAGGACATTCACATGAGAATTATAGGTGACATGGATTACCTGGGTGTGGGCACAGGTGTTGTGCATGAGAAGCAGCCACCCTAGACCCCAGTAAGTAGACTAATATCAGATAATTGGGAAAACTTATGGAATGGTGTATCAGTTTACACCTGGACACGTTAGTTGTATATTTTGTAATGGGTAATTATCATGTCTTTGAGTGGACTTGAGACCCCCCACTCCTTTCAGTCGACAACTGATGACTAAACAGAAAGGAGATGAGCACAGGCTTCATTAGAGACTCAAGGTAGGATGCATAGACTTAGCTGGGGAATGTTGATTGAACCAAGAGTAATAACTGAACAGGGATGGGCTACCTAGGATTACAGAGTGTAATTACTAAAATGTCTTGATGACACTTCCAAGCATACAGGATGTACCAACAAAAGTGATAACACGAGTTGGTCCAAGGGTTAGAATGATAGAGTGTGGAAGCCATAGAACAACTACACTGATATCCTCAGATTGAAGGAAGTTAAGTGTTAGTGTCAACTTGTGTCTAGAAGTTCATGGATCTAAATCTTTTCCCTTTCCCAGTCATTATCCACCCTTCCTGTACTATGCAGTAACACCATAATTTAGCAATATTTATATACCCACAGCAGCTTGACACATTGAGTTCAATCAATAGAACACAAACTGACATCTGGAATAGGCAATATCCCCCACAAGTCTTATTGAACACTGTCAAGGTTAAGTCCTTCTTGCATCCCACAAATACCAGTAGAGTTGAGGGAAGACAAGTGCACCAACCCTCTTACAACAGAAGCTCAATTCCAGTGTAGGCCATTCCCTACTTCCAGTCACCCACAGTTCGAAAGGCAGACCTATAGGTAGTTGAAACTGGTTATGGGAAGCTGTGGCAGGCTTTCGTAGGAGGCAATGAAGTGCCAGTCCATGAATTAATATAGGACAGGGCTTTCCCTGTACTATTGTCCATACACAACCACCTCTGTTCTGTTACTATATTTAATTGTAGTCCACTTATTTTGATGTATCCATTATATACATGGTGTAGTCTAATTTGTATCTGCCTAACCTACTTGATTCAGTTCCTTGTATTAAGTGGCATTATACATGAGTCTATTGTTCTGTCCAATCTTCCCATTTGTTGAAACCTGGATACCTCATTAGCAGCCAACTCTTTTACCAGGGTATCAAGTGGTATGTTAGTTTGAAATTTGTTTCAGCCACTGTTCGACCCAGGTATTCAATCCTTGTAAGGCTACTGTCCAATCCAATATACTGTATCAGTCCAACTGCATAGCCTAGTGTATTAAAGTATCATTTCCTAGTTCTGGACCTAGGGTTCAGTCATATGACTAGTTATGGGTTAATGTTCAGCTCTTAGTGTAGTTATATGCCATTATAAATAGTTAGTCCATCTTCTCACAAAATCTGTATGAGGCACCACTGTTTTCTAGGAAATATATATATAGACATATTATACACAAGGTCATAGTCTTGACATAGACCCTTGTAGATGTACTTGTAGGTTATATTAGGTAGTTGCCAAGAGTAGAACCACCCAAGCCCATTTTAAAAACCATTAGGAATTGTATGGGTAATTAACAATAATTCCAAAACAGCTTTACCTTGCTTAGTTCATATGTTGATTTAGATTTAATTCATATTATAGGTTTGTTGAACTCTGACTCAGCACTCGATTGTTACTCGCAGCTCAGGACCACAGGCAAGTATACCTTGCCTTTCTACACAGCTTTATTTACATGCACTGTCTTTTATTATTATCCAGTTTCTCTCATATTGTTGCCCTGTATCTCTCATATCCTATTTATATACTTGTATCATTGCTATATAGACCGTGTTCACAGTTAGCTTTGTATCTTTGGATGTATTCAGTGGAGCCTTGATCGAGTCGTGTCGTGAGTCGTGAACTGAACTGCTTTTACCTCCGTGTCTTGAAACCTTGAAGCTAACCTGCGAGTCCATATTAGGGGCAAGGGTTAGTAGTTATTGATGCTAACCTGCGAGTCCACACTAGGGATGAGGGTTACTAGTATATGGTTTACGCCTGCGAGTCCATACTAGGGCAAGGGTGATGCTAGCCTGCGAGTCCACATTAGGGACGAGGGTTAGTAGTATATGGTTTACGCCTACGAGTCCACACTAGGGGCGAGGGTGATGCTAGCCTGCGAGTCCACATTAGGGACAAGGGATAGTAGTATATGGTTTACGCCTGCGAGTCCACACTAGGGGCGAGGGTGATGCTAACCTGCGAGTCCACACTAGGGATGAGGGTTAGTAGTTGTTCAAACCTGCGAGTCCACACTAGGGACGAGGGTTTGAGTATTCGATTTGGTTATCCGTCTTGACATGAGTTCTCTAGTCCTTGTTCAGCAGTTCATCTATGTGTAGACAGTGTATAGATTCGTGCTTTGTTTCATTGCTCAGTTTTACATGTTTATTCCGTATTTTCCTCCATGCATAATAAACTGTTAGAAAGGCTCGTTTTTATGTATCTTGCTAGTCCTCTGAGGACCTGATGATCTCTTCAGGTTAGACGAGTTTGAGTCAGGAGCAGACGAGTGGATTTGAGTTAGCTTCAGGTAGCAGTGCTTTGCAGTCGTGGTTACTTGGTTAGCAGGTTGTACTCAGTTGGTTCATTTCATGTATTTCTCTATTTTTTCGTCTACTGGTAGTGAATTTGTGTCGACCGGACGTGACATTGATACTTGATATTCAGTTTATCCATTATTGTCCAGTTTCATTCTTATTCATGAATCTTGTTTGTGATTGGTTATTCTGTGGATGAGATATAGATTTTCCGTGACTCTAGATTGCCGTAACTTGAGTATAGACAACGTACTACCGCCGACACTGCGACGTAGGCTGGACTTGGACACGTTTCGTATCTGAAAAGCGGGTGCGGGTCGTGACAGTACATTAGCGGGGCATAAATTTTCGGTAAAGTGACTTCATGTATACATATGGTTTTTGAATATTATAGAGACTACATCCTTTCGACATACGACTATTGATTTATTTCTTATTCTTTTCCTTTATTTCTTGAACATTTTTATCCTATCCTTCTATTTTGGAATGTTATTTGTCTCCTAGCAATCTTTAAAACCTATTTGATTTTCTTCTGCTAGATTCCTAATCTTATCTAGATGTCGATTCTTAATCGTATCCTTCGAAATTTCGAGGACAAATTTTTTTTCTAAGGTGGGTAGATTTGTAAGCCCACTTCCCGACTTTTTATTTTTTTTATTTTTTTATTTCTAAGGTGGGTAGATTCGTACCTAAGCTCATAAGGGAGCTATAATCATATTATGGTCATTTGGACCTTAGTAAGCATTGCTTAGCTATTTTATAGCTTACTATAATTTTTAGATATTTTTAGATATTTATTTTATTCAATTTTAGATATTTTAAAGGCTTCAATTATTTATTATGAGGCCATTTGGGGATAATTTGAGGTAAAGTATTTTTAATTATATTTTAGAATGTTAAATATATTTTCTATAATTTTTACAATTTTTTTGGAATTATTTTGATAATTTTAATATTAGAAAACCTATTTTCTAGGACTTCTAGAATTTATTGTACCTAATGAGCAAATGTTGACCCCAAATATTTTTCTAGGGTTCAATATGTCATTTTATATTTTATGGAATTTTTCCATATTTTTTTGGCTATTTTTAATATTTATTATGAGTTTCTGTAATTAAAACTGCTTTAAAAAATAATTTCTGGTTAATTAATTACACAGTCATTACACAGTCAGCGCTGCAGACCCACATGTCAGCCGTACAGCGCTGACAATGGGATCCACCTGCCAGTCAGCGGGTGTTGACCGTACCCACCTTTATGTATATATATATTTTTGCGGAAATCAGAAAATCCTAATTATTTTCTGACTGACTTTGAGTTTTAGTCTCTTGGAGACCCCCGACTTCCCGAGGCGATTGCCGTCAACTCCGACCTCGAATTTGCGCATCGTTTTTTTGATTGGATTCATCTCGAGGTAAAATTTCTGAATATGAAATTTATTTTCATATAGTTTTTCCTAAATTTCTGGAGAATTCGTAGAGTGTCGGTTGTCTGAAACTTGATACGTTTTGGTGTTTTCGAGATTCCGGGAGGACCGGAAATCGAAATCACGAACCGTTCAAAGTTTCGGAAAGCTAACACAGAGCTCTATGACATATATTTTTTCCCAAAAATTAATTCGTTCATATAGTATTTTAGTTATTCTGTTGAACTCAGAATTGATCGGTGAATCACCGTTTTGGTCACGATTAGCCATAACGGCGATATCTTTTGACCAAAACGTGAATTTGTGGTACGGTTGATTCCAGCACACTCGTGGCACTGAAATCTACCAAGGTAAACTTTCATAACCTTGAGTTCATGACGTTTGACTAGATAGTCAATGTTACGTCTCGATTTGCATGCCATGGTTTCTAAAATTGGAAACATAACTTTTTATGGCCAAACTTACATGTTTAGATTATATTCAGATTATTATTAGGTTAAATTAGATTTTTAAAGTAATTTATTTCAGAATTAACTATTATTAGATTAGTAACCCATTAGCCACTTATTCCATGAATTTAGAACTAGAACCTTAGAATTGACTTATGGTTTTCGTGCATGTTTCATGGTATGATGTATGTTATAGGTTGACAGCTTATAGATCAACAATCCCCTCATCCTTGACTTGTGACTACAGTTTGTGCAAGAATTCAGGAAAGTACAGTATTATATTTATGTTTTAGTTTATTATAATATTTTCTGTATCGTTTCCTTGTTTGATATCCCGTTGAGACATTGCTTGATATTTCGTTGAGACACGATTGTGACGCCGCAGTTATTGTATCCTTCTTAGTGTATCATTGACCGTTATTGATTATTAGAGAGTCGGAAGGGAAAATACTCGATAAGTACGTGAACAAACCCAACTATTTTGATTGTGGATAGCTAAGTCATACACCCCACGTATGAGTTAGCCGTACCCTATTATTGTGGATAGCCATTGTATGATGTGCCGTATTAGTCTAGCCGTTTACGTATTAAAAGGTATTTCACACACACATAGTTGTTCCTATTTTTTCTTTATCTAGTCCATTATCTTGTTAGTTCATATCTTGTTAGTTCACATCTTGCTAGTTTATATTTTGCCAGTTCGTATCTTGTTAGTTCATACCTTGCTAGTTTCATTCTGCTAGTTCATATCTTGATAGTGCTAGTTCATAGCATGTTAGTTCATCTCTTGCTAGTTCTTTATATACTCTTTGCCATCATGGTTTTTCGTTGTTCTAACTTATTTTGGACTAACAACATTAATTGCAATATGGTTGTACTCTGCTCCTTTCCTGACTGGATCGTTGTTATAGATGAGGTTGACGTGTCTACTCTTGCGCTATGGACCATACGAGGGGGAGATAGAGACTCAAAGGCCAAACCATAGAAGACTAGTTATTTGTGTGGTAGTTTTCTATAAATGTAAAAGCTTACATTCTTCTTCAAATGTAAAACTTCTATATTTTATAAAGTTGATTTAGTTGTTGTGAATGAGAAGTTAGCATTTATGAGCACTTTATTTATTGCGGGCTAGACAGCGTACTACTGCCGATACCGCGGCGTAGGCTGGGCTTGGACACGCACTCGTATCCCGAAAAGCGGGTGCGGGTCGTGACAGTTCCTATGGGCTCAATATCAAAATGTAGATTGAAATGACAAGTTTAGAGAGAGTTATACCTATTGGGAGTTGTTTCCCAATAAACAATCTAATGGACACGAACCCAATATGAAAATTATTAGCAAATGGACTCCCTCCTTGCTCGTAGCTCCACACTCCTTTTAGACACCTTCTTCTCAAGAGATTGTGAGGAATGGTGGAGAAAAGAGTGAGATTGGTAGAGAAATCAATGGTGGAAGCTCTCTTTTGGGAAGGAAGAACTAATTTGGAAGGTGGAGGCTAGAAATGAATGAATGAAGTGTGGAGAAACTCCCCATATGGCCGGCCACCTATTCTAGGTTAGGACATTTAATTAGAATGTCTAAAAAGCCCTCTATGTTGTCATTTGGCTAATAAATGCAATGCAAAGGGTTTGGGGTCAAATTGGACAAAGTCCTAATCTCTTAATGAACTAAATGGTCATAAATAATTAGTCTAATTAGACTAGCCTAATGAGTTTGTTTATGGGCCAAGCCTTGCTAATTATTGGGCTCTGGATTAGTGTCTAAGCTAACCGGGCCACTAACACAAGTCAAAAACTAGACTAGTCTCTAACCCGACTAACTAATCCCCAAAAATACAATAGTCATAAATAAATACTCATAATATATAACAATTTATAAAATGACAAATTTACTCTTATTTTTGAAAACTAGTAGTGACAAGTCTACCCCCTTAAAATAATTCCGTCCACGAAATTAAAGGCAAAACTAACACAACAAATAAAATCAGAATAAGGAAAGACTATTACCTCAAGGCTCGAAGAGATAAGGAAATCGCTCCCGCATGTTGTCCTCTCTCTCCCAGGTAGATTCACCTGGAGAGTGATGCCTCCATACGACACGAACCAAAGGAATGACTTAGTTCCAGAGCACTTTCTTCCTACGATCCAAAATCTTAACTGGCTGTTCTGGATAACTGAGAGTCGGTCCCACCTCGATCTCGGGGTGGTCCAAAATGTGACTGGAATCTTCCACGTACTGTCTCAGCTGCGATACGTGGAATACGTTGTGCACTCCCTCTAGTGCAGACGGTAACTCTAGTCGGTATGCCACTGCACCGACCCTCTCCAGGATACGAAAAGGTCCGATGAATCGCGGAGTAAGCTTCCAGCATCCACCAAAGCGAATCGTGCCCCGTGTTGGAGAAATTCGTAGGAACACAAGATCACCAACCTAGCACAAAACACAATCTTAAAACTTGATCTAAAACAACAATCACAATCAGACACAAATACTAGAAAATCTAAACTATACCTCAAACTCCAAAGGTCTCCGGTGGCTATCGGCATAATGCCGCTGTCTGTCCTGCACCACCCGAAGTCTATCTCGGATAAGCTTGACCTTCTCAGCCGCATCCACAATCATCTTTGGGCCAAGCAAAGCCCTCTCGCCGATATCATCCTAAGATAAGGGGTACGACACCTCCGTTCGTAAAGAGCCTCAAATGATGACATCTTTATACTGGCTTGGTAGCTGTTGTTGTAAGCAAACTCTACCAAGTTGAGATGGTCCTCCCAAGATCTCTCGAAGTCTAGAACACAGGTACAAAACATATCCTCGAGAGTTTGAATTGTCCTCTCCGACTTTCCGTCTGTCTAGGGGTGATATGCGGTACTAAACTTGAGCTAAGTGCCCAAGCTAGCCCGCAAACTCCTCCAGAAGTGGGAAGTGAAACGACTATCTTGATTCGAGACTATGTTCACTGGAACTGTCACCCCCAATTTTTAAAAATAGGGGTATTTTTGTCATTTTGTATTTTTGAAATATTTTGAAATATTTTTGAAATTTATTTTATTATTTATGATATTGTTTTGGGGTTATTTAAGTCGGGTTCGAATTTCAGCTCAATCCGACTTGAAACGGGGACCCGGGGTAGTTTTGACTCTAGTGGGACCCACACATTAGTTAGACATAGCCCACATGACATTTAATTTTAGTTAGTGGTTAGACTAATTATTTATGGGTATGTTTAGTTTAATTAGAGCCTTTAAACTAGAATAATTTAGCCTCACCCTTAAGCCCCTTTCTAATTTAAATCAAATAGGACAAGTGGGGGCATTTTGGTCATTAACCAATAGGGACAAACCACCCACACATGGCAGCCATAGGAGGAGGGATTGACTTATCCATTCATTTCATTTTTTCCCCAAAATTTCTCTCTCTTGTTCTTTCCCAAATTTTAGAGAAGGTTCCCATTGATTTCATCTCCAAATCAACCCCTTCTTCCACCAAATCTTCTTCATTTCTCATCTACTCCATGGTTAGAGGGTGCTAGCCAAGTTTGGGAGGATTCGGAGCTCGTTCGTGTCCTTTTGGAATCTCTACGTGTCGGTGTCGTGTCGGAAGGCTTTTTCCTTCGAATCACTCTCCCGGAAGGTATAATATCTCTTCTAAACCACCCCAACATGCATATAGGTTGATTTTTGACCCATAGGAATAACCCCCATGGTTGTGTCTCCATTTGTGTCCGTTTCGTGTCCTTTTGGAGACTTTTAGGAGTGTCCTTTGTGTTATCCTTTGTATCCATGTGGGAAACCCCCAATATTGGACACTTCATGTAGTTGTGATCTA
The DNA here is from genome assembly GCA_029216955.1 of Iris pallida. Taxonomy (NCBI): domain Eukaryota; kingdom Viridiplantae; phylum Streptophyta; class Magnoliopsida; order Asparagales; family Iridaceae; genus Iris; species Iris pallida. Next base: position 20,527,967 of record JANAVB010000999.1, on the reverse strand, counting down.
TTTAATGAATATTTCCTATTTTAATTTCATATTTTAGATTCCTATAATATTGCTCTTAATGTTTCATATATATATATATTTTCATGGTTATATAATTTATATGTAAGTGTGTGTGTCTCTCTCTATATATATATGTGTGGGTGAGTGGATATGTATATATATATTTTCATGTGTGTGTGTATATATGTATATATATATTTGTGTGTGTGTGTCTCTATATATATATGTGTGTGTGTGTATCCATATGTATATATATAAGTGTGTGTGTGTGTGCATATGTAGGTAAATATGTAAGTGTGGGTATGTGGAGCTTTGAGAGAGTGGTAGAGGGAATAAGAGTTTGTGTGTGTGTGTGTGGAGGATATAGAGTTTGGTATTAGAGAGTTTGATAGAGGGACTAGAGAGTGAGATGTAGAGAGTGTGGAGGAATGGGGAGGGGGACAACCACTGATAACAGCAGCAGTAGCAGCAATTTAGGGGAGGGGAACACCCACATTTCAGCCACACTTAGCCCCCAATTCACCCCCTAGGACAGCCCCTTAGCAGTCCCCCTAAACCAGTCCTTAAACCCCCATTTAGCAGCCCATATAGCAGTCCCAACCTGTCCATTCAGCCCCTATATCACAGCCTATATTCAGCCTCTATGTTCCATTCATTTCAGCCCAAAACAGTCCTTAAACAGCCTACAATTCAGCCCTATGTTAGCCTATAAATAACCCCATGGACAGCCCTATACTTGACCCCCATTGACAGCCCGATTCACCCACTAAACAGCCCCATATTTCAGCCATAAATGGCAGCCCCAACCAGTCCCAAATAACCCACAAATCAGTCCAAATCAGCCCCCTTTTCACTCACACATTCATTCAATCCACCATTTTTTTTTTCATTTTTCATCCATTCTTCATTAGTTCTTCATGCATACTCAGTCACCTATTCTCCTCTTGATTCATTCATGCAAACAAACATTCATTCATCCACCTAAAATTCATACATTCATTTCACCCATAAACATTCATCCATTCATTCATTTCGCTTTCATTCACATTATTCCACCCATCCATTCACTTCAAACATTCATTCATTCATACCATTCATCTATTCCTTCACAAATAAGCCTATACCCTATCCAACCCACTAATTTGGCCTTAGTTTGGTGTCCCTAGATGGTGTCTTAGAGAGTTGATATGGGTGTTAGTTAGTGTGGGTTTTGAGATTGGTGTTAGTGATGGTTGTGATAGTATTAGATAGTGGGTTGGTTAAGTTAGTGTCCTAACTAGGTTAGTATCTTAGAAAACTAGTTAGAATGGCTAACCTAGACACTAGGAGAGTGTGGGAGAGTGAACTAGGAAGGTTGGATAGAAGATAGAGTGTGGTATCTCAAGATACCATTGCGTATCATGACGATACTTAAGGTAATGTTGAGATTACCAACATGACCATAAGATGGATTAGATGCCCAAGAACCCTAGATTTCTTGGTAGGTATAGCTTAGATAGGATAGTATCTAGCTACCCTAAGGAGCATAGGCTAGTATCCTGAGATCTAGAGAGGTTTCCTTTGTAATGGGCAAGGTATTGGTATTTACCTTGTGAAGGGTAAATGTAGGTAATAGGGTATTATTAAGATTTTGAGTTTGACTTCTAAGATGGGGTTAGAAATATGTTGTCTTGGTAGGTAATGATTAGATGAGGGTAGTTTAGGGTAGCCTTGACCTCCGTTGACCAAGAGTTGACTTTTTGACCGAAGGTCAACTTCAAGTCAACGCTCGACTTAGAATTGACCGAAACCAACCAGAGTTGACCAGTTGACTGAAAATCAACTGTTAGTCAACATTTGACTTGTTTGACCTAGGGTTGACCCAGGGTTGACCAGAGTTGACCAGAGTTGACTTTTTGACCAAAAGTCAACTATAAGTCAACCTTTGACCCCGTTCGACCTAGTTTGACTTGGAATGACTCCCAGTAACTTGGTACGATCTAGTATGAACCAATATAACCTAGCATGACTCAGTTTGACCTAGATTGACCTAGTTTTGACTTAGACTTGCATTCATGACTTATATTAGTTTCCTTTTTCAGTATAAAATCCTGTTTGACTCATAGTATCTTATTTTAGGTCTGTGATTACTCTGAGCGTCTGTTCACCTTATCAGTTCAGGACCACAGGCGAAGTTTTCATTGTCTTGATATCTGCTATATCCGATTCAGTTGTAGTGTTATACTCGATTTCCAGTCACGATAGTTCACGAACTAGTATATGTTGGATCATGACATGGGATGTTGTTCCTAAATTTTTATGGTATATTGGTACATATTCTGTCTTATTTCAGTGTATTGGTATAGACACCGATTTTAAAAGGGGACTTGCTGCCCTCTTATGGAATCCCGTGTCATAACGTGTCATGTCTAGATCCATTGTACTATTCGGGGATAGGGGAGTTATTAGTGGTTGTGCGATCAAATTCCCACATGATTCTATGGTACATACGGTTCATAGATATACCCTCGTCTCACGAAGGGTAAAGCCTTACCCTATATGGTTTATAGCTTTCCATAGTGACCGGCCTTACCGCTCTATTGTATACATTGTTCGTAGCCGGTCAGATGGAAAGCCTGAGTATATTTTCCTAAGCCGATCACATAAAACACTAATAATTCAAGGCACCTTTTATATTTATTATCGTTGGAGACTAAGTTCTGTTCGGCAGAAGGGTTACAACCCCGGTCCTTGTTTGGTTTAGGGGTTGTAACTCAGTTTTCGAATAGTTCTCAAGTCGCCCTATATACATACATATTGTCGTCATTTTCAGAACTCACATCTTGATATATATATATATTTCTGTTGATTTTGTCTTGTATTTCATTACACTGTCTCTTATAGCTTTTTGTTAATTCACATGGAACTGCTGTTGGTGTTTGTACTTGCTCATTTTCCTGACAGGATACCGTTGACAATTTTACAGATGATTTAGAGGCAGATTGCCTGACCTATTATGGGGTCGAGTCAGATGTAGTAGACCCGGACTGTGGCTTGTTGGTAGAGCCACTAGACTTTGTTCACCCTGAGTAGTATAGTTAGCTAGGTTTGCCTGGCCTGCGAGCCAGCTAGCACTTTCAGTTGTAGTATCTTATATATATATTTTTTCTGTGACTCTGGGTTTTGGTGTATAGCTCTGGACTTGTGTGTATCTCAGACTCATGTCCTGTTTTATCTATCATATTTCTCTTCCATGCTATCTACCTTAGTTTGTTTTGTGATTGAGACTGTATTGCTATGTCACCTCCATTCAGAGAGTATATACTGTACAGGTACCTTTATCTGTTTTAGTCGTAGTATTTACAGACCCTATATACAGCGTTCTATCGCCGATGCTGCGGCGTAGGCTGGACGTAACCACGTACTCGTGTCCCTCTTCAGGGTGCGGATCGTAACAGGAACCCCGTGCAATCTGACTATCTGTTGCATGTACATCTCTGCCAGCTTCTCCGTAGACAAACCCACTTTGAAAGGCAAAAATTGGGCTAATTTGGTCAATCAAGCAACGATGACCCATATTGCGTCTTTCCATCATGGAGAATGTGGAAGTCTAGGCACAAAGTCCATAGTAATTGCTCCCAATTCTACACTGGAATGGGTAGTAGCTGTAGCAGACCACCTGGTCTCTGCCTCTCGGCTTTCACCTGCTAGCACACCAACATGTAGAAACAAACTGAGCCATCTTCAGTTTTATGCCATACCACCATACGTCTTGTCTCAAGTCTCTGTACATTTTGTTGGCACCAGGATGCATATAGTACTGAGAACGATGCGCCTTCTGAAGAACCTTCTTCCAAAGTTCTCCACTCGACACACACAGTCTGACACCATGCCTCAACGATCCATCTTCCACGATAGAGAAATCTGTAGAACCCTAGAGGGGGGGGTGAATAGGGAGATAAAATAAATCTAGAGCAATAGAAGCAATATATGACAAATAAAAGTAAAAAGTAGGAAGATCAAACACAAGATGTATCCTGGTATCCTGTCTTGAGGCAATCCAGTCCCGGAACTCTCTCCGGCTTAAATCCACTATTTAATCAAATAGTACACACGAGTTTGGATCCGAAGAACTCGCCAACTTCAACACGAGTTTGGATCCGAAGACTCGCCAACTTCAACACACGAGTTTTCTTACGAAGGCTCGCCAACTTTAAACAAATGAGAAAAGAACTTGTTGATCTTCTAACACGTGAAGATCGAAGATTACAACTCTAAATACTCTAGCACTTGGGAAAGGATGACAATTTGAAAGCTTGGTGGAGTATTAATGGTGAAGCTCTTATTTTGGTTGAGAAAATTTAAAGCTTGTAAGAGATAGTCTTTGAGAGGAGAGAGTGAAACTCCTTTTTTTTATACAAATCCAAAGTCATAAAGGCAAATCAGCCGTCAACCGGATTATCCGTCGGATTTCAGCAAAAATTTGTCAAATTATCCGGTCAACAGTAACGGTCATAAAAAGAGCCGTTGGATGCTTTAAATGCACTTGCCAGATGCCGTTGAATTTGAATTCAAAAGTTGCAAACAAGTCAAGCGGATTATCCGTCGGATTTAAGTGGAAATCTGGCAGATGATCCGAACACTAGCTTACAGACTTGCTGTGAGAGAATCGAATTATCCATCGGACTTCCGCGGATGTCCGTCGGATGATCCGAACATTTGGCTCACTAACTTGCTGTGAGCGATCGGATTATCCGGCGGATTTATACGGAAGTCCGTCGGATTATCAGAACATTGGCTCACTGACTTGCTGTGAGCGATCGGATAATCCGACGGATTTCTGCGGAGGTCCGTCGGATGATCCGATCAATGTTCCACTAACTTGCTGTGAGTGATCGGATTATCCGGCAGATTAGTCCGGAAATCCGGCGGATTTTCCGCCTCTTTTAAATGACTATTTCACCATTTTTTTCCTTTAGCATTGTCATCCTAACAAAGTACGTACAAAGATTTCCTAGACATTTACAGACTCAGGAAAAGAATAAGGAGAAGAACCGTCTTCTTTGTAGTCTCCAAGCTGCTTCATAGTCTTTGGCAAATCTGATAAAGGAGAGATGCAGAGCTCCATGGTCTTTGATTAGCGTCATGGAATGGAGAATCCTTTCTTCTATTCTTGCCTGTGAGAAGTACAAACTAAAGACGTACAAGGGTTATTGTGAACAATAATCAAAATCGATGTGCCAACAAACTCCCCCATTTTGATAATTGACAAATAATAAGAATAAAGAAAGTAAATGGCTCCCCCGTAATAAAGAATCTCCCCCTCAATACGATTTCTCCCCCTTTGTCAGTTAATCAAAGATGGTGAGAAAAAGACAGAACATATAACTGAACAGAAAAACATACTAAAACTTTCATTTAATAAAAAGCAGGGGTACAAACAACGAGGCTATGGAAGCCCAACCGAACACATAACTAAAAGCAGATATTTAAAAGTCCCGTAGGACCACACAAAACACATACGAAAAGTCCCCGAAGGACCACATAAGACAAGACTAAATAAGGCATCATCAACTGTCAGGCGCATGAGATGGGCCGGCCTCCTGATCCTCATCATCCCCGAGAGCAGTGGTGAAGGCGCCATAAGGGTCGACGCCATCCGGGTACATGAAGCCATAAACGTTAGGATCAGTAAAGCGAGGCCCCAAAAAGTCTGGATGAGGAGTGTTAGGGTTGAGAAAGGGAGTGTGCTCCTCAAACATACGCTGAATGTAGTACGCCTGGTCCATGAAGCCATGGTGGATAAGAGTGCCGAGTCCCCGAGTGTTGGCCTGAATACGCTCATGGGTAGAGAGAGATAGATCGGCAAACTTGCGATCAATGTAGCGGCGCACGTCATGAGTGAGAAGAGTCGCCGGAGGAGATACAGGGCCACCGGCAACAGCAGCAGGAGCAGTAGGAGGGGCAACAGCAGGAGCCGCACGACCACGTCCCTTCGATTTGGCAAGAGGGGAGGGACGAGGATCGCCAATCGGGCAATGAATCAGGTCAACACCATTTGCTTCAAGGATCATGGTGATGTACATACCGAAGAGTAGGGAACGATGAGAAGATTCCCTGATAAGCATCATGGTGTAGATGATGGACTTGGACAGTGAAAAGGGTTGACGGGCGACCAGGTAATACATGCAGATTAGCTCCTCAGCAGTCAGGCTGTCCATATTCCCAGACTTCGGGGTGAGAGTGTGGCAAAGGATCCGATGCATGTCATAGAAAAAGGGACTCGGGTCCTTGTCCTCCGGGCGCTGAACAAGTGATCCCCCACAGATGTTAATGGTCGATGGTGCCCGGAAGGGAACGATGGACCTTACGTTCATCGAGAACAAGGATGGTGGCCAAGGATGCGGCAGTGATGGTGATCTTCACGCCACCAACCTTTGTCTCAAACTCCGGACCTTCCTTGGCGGGAACGAGATTGCAGTAGAACATGCGGATGGCATGTGGATAGAAGTCGACCTGACGCTCAAGGAGGGCGTCGATGCGGGAGAAGCGGAAGTAGTCACGGTGGTCCTTGAAGTTGAGCCACGAGATAGGTTTCCCGGAGCAGACTGGAGCTTTGTGGTAGAACGAAAACCATTCCCGGGAGTGGGAAGCCGACTTGAAGACGAGTGGATTGTGGCCTTACGTGGGTGGAGGAACAAACATAGCAAGGATAGGAGGCTGAGTGGAGGAGGAGCTCCCGTCATGGCGTTGACGTTTGGTGTGAGAAGCCATGGAGGAAGAGAGAGTGAGTGGGAGTTATTTGGAGAAGAATGGAGGGATGGAAGGAGAGGGGATGAAGTATATAGTGGGTGGAGAGGTGTTAATGAAGGGGTGTAAATGTTGGGAACGGATAGAGAGGAAGGGAAACGGATAGAGAGGAAGGGAGCGGATGGGAATGCAGCCGACGCTTCGTTTTCTGCGCCTGTACCGCGAAAACGAAAAATCCGTCGGATTTATACGGAAATCCAGCAGAAAATCCGAATAAAGATAAGAACGAATTAAATGCGGGTAGGTGGTAGGTCACGTCCATTTAATGAAGTAGCCGTTCGCGGCTGGATTTGGCGGAGGACAATAAATGCGGATAATCCGTCGGATTTCGGGAGAAATCCGGCTGATTTTCCGAACTTGCAAATCAGAAAGCTGCTGGAAATGAACAGAAAATTCGGCAGATTATTGCGGAAATCCTCCAAAAAATTCATAAAAAGACAAGAAGATGTCAAAAAGAGATATCGAGGAGGCCGATCTCTCGACAAATAAAAGTGAATCGATCTTCAGAGAGAGGTTTGGTAAAAATATCAGCAAGTTGATGAGTAGTGTCAATAAATTCAAGACAAATATCACCCTTCAGTTGATGATCTCGTAGAAAGTGATGTCTTATCTCAATGTGTTTAGTGCGAGAGTGACAAATCGGGTTTTTCGTGAGATTAATGGAGCTAGTATTATCATATTTAATAGGGATGCATGAAGAAGAAATACCATAATCTACTAGTGTCTGTGTCATCCAAAGAATTTGTGCACAACAACACCCTGCCGCTATGTATTCAGCTTCGGTGGTAGAAAGAGCGACAGAGTTTTGTTTCTTGCTAAACCATGATATCAAGGATTTACCCAAGAAATGACACGTGCCGCTAGTGCTTTTTCGGTCAAGTTTGCATCCGGCAAAATTCGCATCCGAGAAACCGCGAAGCTCAAAGGATGAGGATTTGGGATACCATAGCCCCAAGTTAATGGTGCCCTTGAGATACCAAAAAATGCGTTTTACGGCACATAAGTGAGATTCTTTGGGATTTGCTTGATATCGAGCACAAAGACACACACTAAACATAATGTCGGGACGGCTAGCAGTAAGATAAAGTAAACTACCGATCAAACCTCTATACTTACGAATATCGACCGATGTGCCATCTTCATCATTGTCAAGCTTTGTCGTTGTGGCCATAGGAGTCCTCATTGATTTGGATGAGTCGAGGTCGAAACGCTTGAGGAGGTCCTTTGTATATTTCGCTTGATTGATGAAGGTTCCGTTGGGTCCTTGCTTGATTTGTAAGCCCAAAAAGAATGAGAGTTCACCCATCATGCTTATTTCAAATTCTTTCTGCATAACGTTAGCAAATTCTACGCAAAGTGTATTGTTAGTAGAACCAAAAATAATGTCATCAACATAAATTTGAACCAATAAAAGAGTGCCATCATGGGATTTGATAAAGAGTGTTGTGTCGACTTTCCCCTTTGAAAAATTGTGAGAAATAAGAAAGGAGCTAAGGCGCTCATACCAAGCACGGGGAGCTTGTTTGAGGCCATAAAGGGCTTTGTGAAGTTTGAACACGTGATTAGGAAATTGAAAATCTTCAAAACCGGGAGGTTGTTTAACATAAACTTCCTCTTTAATGATACCATTCAGAAAAGCACTCTTAACATCCATTTGAAAGAGCTTAAAGTCATTAAAACAAGCAAAAGCACAAAGCATGCGAATGGATTCAAGCCGTGCAACCGGAGCATAGGTTTCGTCGTAGTCAATGCCTTCCTCTTGGTTATAGCCTTGAGCAACCAATCGGGCTTTGTTACGAGTCACTAACCCATCTTCATTAAGTTTGTTACGAAACACCCATTTTGTTCCAATAATGGGATGATTGCTAGGTTTTGGGACAAGTTCCCAAACCTTACTTCGCTCGAATTGATTTAGCTCCTCTTGCATAGCTATCATCCAAAACTCATCAAGAAAAGCATCATTAACATTTTTAGGCTCTATTTGAGAGATAAAAGCCACATTTGCACAAAGATCACGAGTGGCGGATCTAGTGCTAACACTGGAGGAAGGATCCCCAATGATAAGCTCCTTAGGATGATTGGTGACAAATCTCCATTCTTTTGGAAGATCCTTTTGAGGAGGCTCGAGAGGAGGAGACTCTTTTGATGGAGTCACAACTTCATTGTTAGATGAAGAAGGACGATCTTCAATAGAGGAGTTCTCCAATCCAAACGAGATGTCATCAATATCCTCGGAAGAGGAGAATGTAGAAGAGTTGAGTTCATTAAAAGAGACATTGATTGACTCTTCAACAACAAGACTTCTTTTGTTAAAAACACAAAAACCTTTACTATGAGTAGAGTATCCAAGGAATATTCCTTCATAGGCTTTTTCTTCAAACTTGCCTAGGTTATCCTTGGTATTCAAAATAAAACAATTACAACCAAAAACTTTGAAATATTCAATAGAGGGAATTTTGTCAAACCAAAGCTCATAAGGAGTCTTCTTAGAAATAGGTCTAATCAAGACCTATTAATAACATGACATGCCATATTAACGGCTTCCGCCCAAAAATATTGGGGGAGCTTATATTGGTTTAACATAACCCAGGCCATATCGCCAAGGGTTCTATTCCTTCTCTCCACAACACCATTTTGTTGAGGAGTTCATGGACAAGCAAAATCATGTCCAAAACCATTCTTTTCACAAAATCTTTTGAAATCGGCATTATCAAATTCTCCTCCATGATCACTTCTAATTTTGTTAATAGAAAAACCTTTCTCATTTTGAACACGTTTACAAAAGGCAACAAATTTACGAAAAGTATCACTTTTGTAAGCAAGAAAAATAACCCAAGTAAATCTTGAAAAATCATCAACTAAAACAAAAGCATAAAGCTTGCCTCTAAGGCTAGCAACTCTACTAGGCCCAAAAAGATCCATATGGATAAGTTGAAGGGGTCTAGAAGTACTCACAGAGTTGACTGATTTGAAGGAAGACTTTGTTAACTTACTCTTCTCGCATTCTTCACATACCATATCCTTTTTGAATGGGATACTTGGGAGTCCTCTTACGAGCTTCTTGGTAGCAAGACGAGAGATGGTATCCATGTTGGCGTGTCCAAGCCTCATGTGCCAAAGCCAACTCTCATTATTTTTAGCAACTAAGCACCTGTCATTGTTAGTGTCTTCAACAAGAAATAAAACATAGATATTATTTTCTATAATTCCTTCATAAACAATAGATCCATTAGAACTATCAGTAATGAAGCATTTGAGCTTAACAAACTTGATATCATAACCATTATCGGTAAGATGACTAATACTAAGAAGATTGTGTTTAAGATTAGTAACAAGACACACATTCTTAATACAAGGATAAGGAGGGGAACCTATATTACCATTCCCTATAATGTGACCTTTGAGATTGTTACCAAAAGAGACGTGTCCTTCCTTCTTCATCGATAGCGTTGTAAATAATGAAGCATCCCCGGTCATGTGCCGTGAACAACCACTATCGAGAATCCACTTGCTTCTAGCATGAGAAGGACTCTTCACCTACAACATAAGTTGAAGATGAACATTTCGGTACCCATGATCTTATGGGTCCTTGAGGGTTAGTCTTAGGAATCTACATAAAAACTTTCTTGTCAACAAGTTTTCTTGTATGACAATAATTGGTTGTATGTCCATGCAAGCCACAGTAATTGCAAATCATAGAAGGTTTAGAAGAAGATATGTGAGAATCATGTATGTGTGAATCTCTAGTGCGAGGAGCTCTAGCATTAGTATTGTGATGATGATAATAAAAAGCATGATGCGAAGTGTTTTTCTTAATAAAAGGTCCTTTCCTTGTGTTAGAAAAGGATTTGTGTGTAGTGTTCATGTATGAAGTGTGCCTAGCATTGTGGTGAGTGTAGAGATGTTTAGGAGCATGCATGTGAGTAGTGTCCTTATTACCAAATCTCTTACACTGCATAAGAAGATCATTATACTTAATAGAAGTGTCATATTCTCTCCTATTAGCATCTTGAACTTTGTGCATAGCAAATTCATAAGAGCTTCTCATGGATTGAATCTCATCATCCTTTTTCTTGATGGTGTCAAGAGATTCTTGAAACTTGAGTCGCAAGGACTCTATTTCATCCGTGGCAAAAGCAGAAGATTTTCCCTTCACATCAATAATGATGCTTGAGAGCCTCTCTACTTCAAGTTGAAGAGCTTCAACCTCTTTAAGAGATTTCTTGTATTTATTTCGAACACCTTTGTGCTCTTCATGCAATTCAAGAATAGCTTTCTCCAAATCATCATAGGTAAGAGTGTTTAAGGAGAAATCATCAAGTACCTCATCGGTTGCCATGAGACAGACGTTGGCATTGTGTTTGCACTCCTTGTCGTTGTCGGAGTCGCTCACGTCGCTTTCACACCAAATGCTTGTGTTGGCAAACTTTCTGGAGGACGAGCTTCCCTTGCTAGGCTTCTCGTACTTGCTTGAGTCTTTTCTTATCATCGGACAATCCCTCTTGATGTGTCCGGGTCTTCTGCATTGATAGCACGCCGGATCTTCTTCGTTGTCCCGTCTGAAGCGGTTGGCTTTGTTGAATTTTAGGAACTTCCGGAAGTGCTTAGCTGTGAGAGCTATTTCTTCATCGTCGTCCGACTCATTGTCGTCGGAGCTATCCTTGGAGTAGGACTTTGTCGCTTTGAGAGCAAGAGATTTCTCCTTCTCTTTGGTCTTCTCCTTCTCCTTCTCTTGTATGGAGGATTCCTCTTGATCCTTCATATCGAGCTCGTGAGTCATCAGCTTACCCATGAGGGTCTCAAGGTTCATGACTGTTAGATCGTTCCCCTCAATGATTGCGGTAGCTTTAGGACTCCAAATTTTCGTCAATCCTCTAAGAATTTTTCTGATCTTTTCATGAGCAGGATATTCCTTACCAAGAGAAGAGAGAGGGTTAATAATGTCACCAAAACGAGTAAACATGCAAGTAATAGATTCATCATGCTTCATTTTAAAGGACTCATATTCTTGCATGAGTCTACTAATCTTGGATTCCTTCACTTGTGAAGTTCCTTCGTGTGTGACTTCAAGTAACTTCCAAATCTCATTGGAAGTCTTGCAAGTAGAGATTCGGTTGAATTCACTACTGTCGAGAGCACAATAAAGAGCATTCATTGCCTTGGCATCTCGACTCGCAAGCTTCTTGGTGTTTTCAGTAAGAGTGTCCCGAAGGGTGTCAGAAGCAATATCCTCAATAACTCTGGAAGGAGTAGGAAGACCATTTATCACGCAATCCCATAAATCGAAATCTATGGACTTCGGATAAATGCTCATCATAATCTTCCAGTAGTTATAGTTGGTTCCATCAAATAGGGGAGGCCTATTTGTGGAGTGTCCTTCATTGTGGAAGGTGTTGATACTAGGGTTAGAGGCCATGGATCACTCAAAGGGTGTAAATCCAAATCAAGAGAACAAAGCTCTGATACCAATTGTAGAACCCTAGAGGGGGAGGTGAATAGGGAGATAAAATAAATCTAGAGCAATAGAAGCAATACATGACAAATAAAAGTAAAGAGTAGGAAGATCAAACACAAGATGTATCCTGGTATCCTCTCTTGAGACAATCCAGTCTCGGAACTCTCTCCGGCTTAAATCCACTATTTAATCAAATAGTATACACGAGTTTGGATCCGAAGAACTCGCCAACTTCAACACGAGTTTGGATCCGAAGACTCGCCAACTTCAACACACGAGTTTTCTTACGAAGGCTCGCCAACTTCAAATAAATGAAAAGAGAACTTGTTGATCTTCTAACACGTGAAGATCGAAGATTACAACTCGCAAATACTCTAGCACTTGGGAAAGGATGACAATTTGAAAGCTTGGTGGAGTATTAATAGTGAAGCTCTTTTTTTGGTTGAGAAAATTTAAAGCTTGTAAGAGATAGTCTTTGAGAGAAGAGAGTGAAACTCCTTTTTTTATACAAATCCAAAGTCATAAAGGCAAATCAGCCGTCAACCGGATTATCCGCCAGATTTCAGCGAAAATCCGTCGGATTATCCGATCAACAGTAACCGTCATAAAAAGAGCCGTTGGATGCATTAAATGCACTTGCCAGATGCCGTTGGATTTGAATTCAAAAGTTGCAAACAAGTCAAGCGGATTATCCGTCGGATTTAAGCGAAAATCTGGCGGATGATCCGAACACTAGCTTACAGACTTGCTGTGAGAGAATCGGATTATCCGTCGGACTTCCGCGGATGTCCGTCGGATGATCCGAACATTTGGCTCACTAACTTGCTGTGAGCGATCGGATTATATGACGGATTTATACGTAAGTCCGTCGGATTATCTGAACATTGGCTCACTGACTTGCTGTGAGCGATCGGATAATCCGACGGATTTCCGCGGAGGTCCGTCGGATGATCCGATCAATGTCCCACTAACTTGCTGTGAGTGATCGGATTATCCGGCGGATTAGTCCGGAAATCCGGCAGATTTTCCGCCTCTTTTAAATGACTATTTCACCATTTTCTTCCTTTAGCATTGTCATCCTAACAAAGTACGTACAAAGATTTTCTAGACATTTACAGACTCAGGAAAAGAACAAGAAGAAGAATCGGCTTCTTTGTAGTCTCCAAGCTGCTTCATAGTCTTTAGCAAATCTGATAAAGGAGAGATGCAGAGCTCCATGGTCTTTGATTAGCGTCATGGAATGGAGAATCCTTTCTTCTATTCTTGCCTGTGAGAAGTACAAACTAAAGACGTACAAGGGTTATTGTGAACAATAATCAAAATCGATGTGCCAACAAAATCATCCAATAATCCTGCCTGTACCTGCTTCCTGATGACCCTCAGTGTCTCATCCTCAAACTGTGCTACTCTGATCCTGTCAATTAGCTCAGACTGAATCTGTAAACCCTACATCTGCTCTTTAATTCTAGGGACTATAACCTCAATGCCCAAACTCTCCAAATCTGCCAAAAGGTGACGATCCATCATCAAATACATGGCTACCGGATACCTGCTCAAAGCATCGACAACCACGTTGGCCTTTCATAGATGGTACTGTAAGGATATATCAAAATCCTTCATCAGTTCTAACCACCGCCTCTACCTCATATTCAGCTCCTTCTGCGTAAATACGTACTTCAAGCTCTTGTGGTCAGTGAAAATATCTACACGCTCTCCGTACAGATAGTGTCTCCATAGTTTCATGGCAAAAAGACCGCTGCCAACTCTAAATCATGAGTTGGCTAGTTCTTCTTATACAGGCATAACTGCCTGGATGCATGCATAGGCTATCACCTTTCCATGCTGCTAAAGAACGCAACCCAAACCCTTTCCCGAAGCATCACTGTAGATCTTAAATCCTTCGAACCCAGATGGCAACGTCAGAATAGGAGCCGATGTCAACCTCTTCTTCAACTCCTCGAAGGCGGTCTGACACTTCTCAGTCCAAACAAACTCCTTATCCTTCCTGGTGAGTCGGGTCATCGGCTCGGCAGTCCTGAAAAATTCCTGTACGAACTTCCTGTAATAGCCTGCCAGACCCAGAAAACTCCGAATCTCTGCAACTGAGCTTGGCGTAGACTAGGACTCTACTGTAGCAATCTTCTACGGATCCATTGAAATCCCATCATCAGATACGACGTGGCCTAGAAACTCTGCTTTATCCAAGAAGAATTCGTACTTCGACAGCTTTCCATACAGCTGCTCCCTCCTGAGAGTATCCGATACAATCTTCAGGTGCTCTTCGTGCTCCTCTGACATCTTCGAATAAATGAGAATGTCATCAATGAAGACCACCATGAACTTGAAGGGTACTGATGGAATACCTTGTTCATCAATTTCATGAATACCGTTGGGACATTAGTCAAACCAAACGGCATGACAGTGAACTCATACTGGCCATAATGAGTCAGAAAAGTAGTCTTCGGAATGTCTTCCTTCCTCACCTTCAGCTGATGA
>JANAVB010000999.1:20483227-20510727 GCA_029216955.1 Iris pallida | reverse complement strand
TTTTTCCGCACACACTCGATCAATTTTTGATCCATTTCTTCGGGTACGACCCTAACATATACGCCTATGATTCCCTTCAAATAGTTTATTAATTCCAACCATGTACGACGAAAAAACAAGTTCCAAAATCGAGAAAAAACTCAATTTTCTGGATTTACAAATTGTCCCGAAACCCCAAGTTGGCGGTCGATTCGCGACCAGGATATCATAAAATATGGAAAACCGCTTGAACAACCGTGTAGACAACATAACCGAGATTAAAAACCTATTTTTAGTTTAATTTTTAGTTGATTATTTTCTGTTTAAAATTAATTTGAAAATCAGGAAAAACTTGGCCAAAAACAATTTTTAAAATCAGAGTTTTCAATGATACGACGTGCACCCCAACAAACCTGGTGACTTGGTTTCAACTCGTAAGCATCGAAAGACACGTACGGATGTTGTGGACGTGTAGGATTCGACGGAACTCGATTTTGCTGTGTGTGCGCAACAAAATCGAGGCATATCCATCGAGATACCCCGTATTGGCCCCTTTGCAAATCAGTCAATTACGTCGTGCAAATTCGTCATCTCGAGACAAAACTTGTGCAACAGGATCGTGTCATTTTTCTGGTCCTGTATGCCACGTTTAGTCCGATTCTGAGAAGGTCGACCGAAACGCTATTTTGACGGGCCCACGACCCGATCCAACGGACAATTTTGTGCACGACCGGCCGAAAGCTAACATTGGACATACAGTTGAGTTCGTATCGTCAAACCGGACTCGTAGACATATAGTTTGACGACTTTAGAGACTGTAGATACTGGCATGCTTTTCGGTGCAAAGTGGGTCCAACGGTAGACATCGTTTTGACCCGAAATTACCGTTTTGCCCCTGTGTCCAGAATTAGACTTGTGGGTAGGCTATCTAGCTAATTTGACTATTTTGAAAATGTTGATAATACCTGTTTTAGACCCCGGAGACTGTTGTGAGAGTTTGACTTTTGTGGCTCGTCGATTGACTGGATAATGTTGGTTCTACGTGCTACTACCAGGCAAGTATTGTCACGTCCCAGAACCAGAATACTGGCAAGTAGGGACGGACTAGGCCAGCTACGTATACCAAAGTACTCCAGTACTCCGAAACAACGTATAAGCTGTATAGATGGGGTCACTGCTACAAACCAACAGTCAATCCTAGGTCACATAATCCTAGATATCTCAGTCTCAGACAAGAAGTAAAGTACAAAAATATGATCATCAAGCATATAATACAGTAAAGCGTCCCAAACTATAATATATAGATGATCATGAAGCTAGTAATACAAAATGAAGAACTGGCAAGACTAAGTAATACATGATCAGCTCTAGTTGCAGTCTAGAAATATAACATCATGTCTAAGCTCGTAGGCCAAATGTCAAGTCCAAAACACGAGCTAAACACGTGCTCGGTGGCTAAACGCCTCAAAAGAATATGTACAAAAAGAGTGGGTAAGAGAAAGAACACCCACTCAAGTCCCCTGGTGCTCTGGGTGGTCACCATCGAGAGGAAGGTCCGGAAGATCCTCGGGCTCCTCAACTAGATCTGGTTAATGCAAAACCAGTGGGGTCAGAACCCCAATAGCAAGTACCACAAAGGAAGCCAAACTTATGAACTAAAACCAGCATGCAATTCATAACATCTCTAAGATAAAGCAGTAAACGAGACTAGAATAGTAAATTGGTACCACAGTGTTTACGAAAGGAAACTGGAACATGCAAGTAGGATAGCAAGTAAATAAACTGGACATATGGTAAAGCCGAGCATGTAGTAGGAAGAATAGCATGTAAGGAAAGACAGGAAGCTAAGTACTACAATAAGATAAACTGGAGCAAGACTAGACTAGACAAGAATGGACTCCATCCATCAATCACGGCCAAGCAATGAGTACGGCTTGAAACTTTAGCTAACTAGGGTTGTCACATTCCTAATTACTAACACATGCAAGTTTGAGAAATCCAAGTCCAGTTACCCGCCTGCTACTACCTGAATGATCCAAGCAAAAAGAAAAGAAGTATAGCAGACACACTGCAGTAAGATACATGTGTCTTAAAGAGGTGTCCCACTCGACGGTGTGCTGGAAGAGTGCTCATCATGACAGATAGCTCCAAATTCCAAGTATATATATATAGGGCCAAGATCAAAGGGGCAACAGGTAACCGGGAAAGTCTCCAATGATCTAGGTAATCAAGCTAGTTGTTTAGTTCTTAACATTTTCTTGTTGGATTCCAGGTGTGGCATTTTGCGGAATCTATCCTAGACATGAGACATGCAAGACTGGACAAGACAAGCAAGATTGTGCACTACAACAAGCCACAACAAGACATGACAATATCAAGACAAGAGTGCGCTACGATGAGCCACTATCAAGGAGCTAGACATGTACTAGAATCAAGAGTGCGCCATGACAGGCCACTATCATGTAAGCAAGAAAAGACATGTTCAAGAGTGCACCACGATGGGTCACTGTCAAGTAAGTAAGAAGGCATGGCAACAATTATCATAGCTTGTAAGAAAGAATCTATCAAAAGACATATCATGGTATGTGGAGAAGAATAATCAAGGCTAAGTTTATTTCATAAAATAGTTGACCATGTGCTAGTATCAAGTCTATATAGGGTGTACAATCATTATCTAACTGAGCAAGATCATCTTATCATGTTAAGAAATCATTACAGTCAAAGAAAATATCAAAAGCGGACAAAAACGGGCAAAAACGGGCAAAAACAGACCAAAACGACATAAAACGGCATACCGGCGGTATACCGGCCTAAAGACAGAAGGTTTCTGGAGAAAAAACTGGCATACCAGCGGTATACTGCGGCATAACAGCGGTATACTGCGGCATACCGGCGGTATACCGTTTTTCCAAACAGCAACAAAATCCAGATTTTTGCCAAAACTTGTTTCGGCCATCAGAACTTCGTTTTAAATCGAAATTCGGATTTTCAAAAGTCAAAATTGTATAGAATTGAATTTCCTACAACATGGAACTATTAGATTTCAAAAATTCAAAGATTTGATAGACCAATATCTCAAAATACTCCAAAACAGAGGTTCTCGGAACACCGAAACGAGTCCCGATTGCCACCAAACTCAAAATCCAAGTATACTAGCTAGGTAAGGACCCCATATATGTATATTTGACCAAGATCCATGATGATAACTCTAGTATCACTTTTGATACCAAGTTTTCCACTAAGTCACTATTGGGTTTTAACAGAAAATTAAATCTTGCTTAATTGAATTTTTGGAAACATGTACATATACGAGAATCATCAGGAAAATACATTTTAAAAAAAATGAGTTTAGAAGAATTCTAAACATTTAATACCAAGGAAACAAAAATGACAATAGATTACTATTGTTCAAGAATTTGGCAAGATGTACTTGCCTAGGTTAAGCTCCAAGCCTAATCTTCTACTCCACCACCAAGAGGGGCACGAAACCACACTCTAGACCTCGAGGCCAAGCTCTTGGCAAGCTCCAAGGGAAGAGAAAGGAAGAAGAAATAAAAAAGAGTGAAGAGAATGAAAAGAGAGAGGAGAGAGAAAGTGAAGTGGTTTATATATAAGGGAAGAATTAATCTTAGCCGTTGGATCATGATCCGTATGAAAATCTAGGTCAATCATGGCCATTCAAACAAAACCAATTGTCCATTGGATAATAGAGTGCATCTACACTATTCACAAAAATATCTAAGCACTATTCACGAAAATATCTAAACACTATTTATGAAAATATCCGAAATACTATTCATGAAAATATCAGAAACCGAAAATATCTAAAGTGTAGAAAACATGTCCGGGCGGTATGCCATCGGTATACTCCGATATACCGGTGGTATGCCGATCAAGAAGAAAACATATAGTTTTGGAAAAAATTTAAAGTATTCCGAAAACCAAGAAAATACGAAATATGCTGTAAAAATACGTATCCGTATATAAATACCGATACTGTGAGACGAGTCTCACAACTCTCTCCTCCTTAGAAAAATTTCGTCCTCGGAATTTCCTAAAGGTAATCAAAAGCAAGCAAGAAATCCAAGAAAACATGCTATCAGGATCAAGATGGGAAACTCATAAAGCATGAAATCCAACTAGAGTAATGTACAAAAAATATAAAAGCAATTTAAACATACGCAAACAACAACATCATGTATTCCTACAATCACACAAAAAGCTAGAACATAGATATACGAAATAAGTATACCTCACGAGTCAAACAGATACGGGTAACGAGCTCGGATATCATCCTCGCGCTCCCAAATCGACTCGCCCGGTGAGTGATGATCCCAGGAAACACGAACTAATCCGATAGTCCGGTTCTTGAGAATCTTCTCCCTCCGGTCCAAAATGGATATGGGCCTCTTCTCATACGATAGGTCGGTACCAACGACCAGCTCGGAATGATCTAGGATATGGCTCGGATCCGGAACATACCGACGTAGCTGAGATACGTGAAACACGTCATGTACCTCGCACAACGACGGTGGAAAAGCAAGGCGATAAGATACATCCCCTACTCGCTCGAGAACATCGAACGGCCCAATAAATCTAGGGCTTAGCTTTCCCCGTACGCCAAACCTGATGACACCACGGGTAGGTTAAATCCGAAGAAATACGTGGTCGCCGACAGAGAACTCAAGATGGCGTCGATGCTGATCTGCCCAATGACGCTGTCGATCCTGAGCTACTCTGAGATTCTCTCTGACCTGCATGACTACTCCAACTGACTGAGCAATCATCTCTGGACCAAGCAGCTGCCTCTCTCCAATGTCATCCCAAGCTAGGGGTAACCTACATCTCCTACCATACAAAGCCTCGAAAGGAGCCATCTGAATGCTCGCCTGGAAGCTATTGTTGTAAGAGAACTCCACCAAATGCAAGTGATCCTTCCAAGATACACTGAAGTCAAGAATGCATGATCGAAGCATATCGTCCAAGGTCTGAATCGTACGCTCTGACTGACCATCTGTCTGAGGATGGTATGCTGAACTAAAACTCAAACGGGTACCCAGACTCTGCTGAAGACTCTGCCAGAAATGAGAAGTGAATCTGGAATCCCGATCTGAGACTATGCTAACTGGCACCCCATGCAATCTGACAATCTACCTCATGTACAAGTTGGCCAACTGCTCTGTAGACTGACCAACCCTGAAAGGTAGGAAGTGGGCAACCTTCATGAGTCGATCCACTATAACCCAAATGGCATCTCTACCAGTCGGGGTTCTAGGAAGACCAGTCACGAAGTCCATGGTAACATGATCCCACTTCCACTCCGGAATCGGTAAAGACTGAAGAAGTCCGACCGGTCTCTGGTGCTCAGCCTTGACCTGCTGGCAAACTAAGCATCGAGAGACAAACCGAGCTATCTTTCTCTTCATACCATTCCACCAGAAATGCTGACGAATATCTCGGTACATCTTCGTCCCTCCAAGATGAACAGAGTACTGAGAACTGTGGGCCTCTAACATAATCTCCTGTCGAATATCTCCACTCGGCACACAAAGACGACTCCTAAACCGGAGTGTCCCATCCTCATGGATGCACAACTCTGCTCTATGCCCTGCCACACACTCTGCTCTGAGCTGCTGAAGCCTGACATCCCCTGACTGAGCTGCTCTGATCCTATCTACAATGGACTGAACCTGCAAGCCTGCCATTATAGCTGCCTCACCAGCTAGCACTACCTCAATGCCCATCTCCTGAAGATCCTCTAAAAGGTGATGCTGCTCCATCAAGAAATAGACCCTGGGTCTCCTGCTCAAAGCGTCTGCAACGACGTTTGCCTTTCCGGGATGATATTGAAGATCAACATCATAATCCTTCAGTAACTTAAGCCACCGCCTCTGTCGCATATTCAGATCCCTCTGGGTGAACACATATCTCAAGCTCTTATGGTCAGTAAAAATCTCCACTCGATCACCATACAGATAATGCCTCCAGAGCTTGAGGGCAAACACAACTGCGGCCAACTCAAGATCGTGCATCGGATAGATCTTTCATGGTCCCGAAGTTGCCGAGACGCATAAGCTATCACTCGACCGTACTGTATAAGAACACAACCAAGTCCCCGGCCTGACGCATCACAACCCTTATCCTAGCATTCAGTTCTGGGATAAGAACTAATATCTAAACTAAGGACCGGGATTTAGAGAAGTAGGGACTGATAGACTAACTAGGCTACAACCCTTATCCTAGCATTCAGTTCTGGGACTGAGTTACCCCCATCTCAATGACTGAAATAGCAACTCCTCACCCAGCTCTTACTGATACATGGATCAATTTTTAACTGATACCACATACTAATAGACATATCTACATATATTCAGATATAACAAACCAAATGAAAAGCTGAAATATATGGAAACCTATATGAAACCAAATTGAAATTAAAATCAAACTCAGGTAATGTATGAACTCATTTTGAAACATAGATTGAACTCCCTTCTCTTTCTTCGAACCAAAACCATTTTGAACCCAACACAACATCAAAACCCAAGACAAAATGAAGAACAAACTGGAAACATATCAAAACTCGACCCAGGCAAATGTATTAACTCATTTTGAAATCGAATTGAATCATTTGAAAACAATAACAAATATATCAATGTATCAAAAAACCTAGGTTCGAACCCAAAACCCCTTTTGAAAACCAAAAAAAATTGAAATAAAAATAGTAAAACACGTGTACAGTCACAGGGACATATCCCACGTGTCCAATAGGACACCAACGAGTCCAAGAATCAGGATACGAGGTGTCCAGACCCAAATCGAAACAGTGTCAGAAAATAGCAATTTCCAGTCCTCGTGCACGCATGTCGAGTCATCGTGGACTCGACGCAGAGCTCGAAGTGTGTCGAGCTCGTGCACACGTATTCACCACACATAGGGCTATACGTCTATGCCCCTGTACTGTGTCCCATTGTCACCGTGTCCAAGTTACGAGCATGTATCAGAACGTGTCTGTGCGCGTGTGTACGTGTGTGCAAAATCAGTGCGAGTCAGATTTCTTCCAATCCGCTCGATGAAATCCTCCAAATTTTGTGTGTGTCGTGTCAGTGATTGCCCGCATGTCTCCATAAATTTTTGTGGTGTCTCGGGCCGTGTCGTGTCCTGTGTCGACCCCGAGCAGCAGGACAGCGCATGGTGGCCTCGTGCTGCGTATCCGTGTCCATTTTGGACACAAAAATCCCCCAAAATTGTACTCAGTCACATATATAATTAATTCCCATATATAGGGCTACCCTAGATCTGAAATTTGTTTTGTAAAACAAGAACAACAGTCCACAGTGGTATTTCAACAAACACTTGCACATACATACAAACACGTGTCCGATACGGACACCAAACGGACACGGTTTCCTACCAAACTTGAGGGACAGCTAGGGGTCACCTAGATATAGCCTAATATGTAAAGAAATCAGAATAAAAACATAGTTTAGAGTGTTTACCTATAGAGTGTCAAATGACAAGGAAAAGCCCCAAATCGAATGATCCTCCTTGCTAGCTCAAATCCCCAAATTGTTCAAAAGCTAAGATTTCTCTACATAATCAGAAAATAGAGGAGTATTAGATTATAACGCAAGAAACTAGAGTAAAAAAGGAATTAAATTGGAAAAGTTAGGGATTGGGAAAGAATGGCAATACCTTTCCTTTTCCAAGAGTTGTTTCAATACAAAAGAGGCAAGAACCAAAGGAAGAGATATTATATAAGGTTGGGATCCCTATGTGGCTGGTCATAAAAGGGGAAAATTAGGGTTAGGGTTATGACTAATGGGCTTGGGCCAAGTTTTAATGGTAAAGGAATCACTCCTTAAGTCAAAAGCCTATGAACATAATCATTTGTTCTCCTATATAAAACTTGATTCTAAATGCCTTAACTTGGGATGACTTAAGTTAGACTAGGGTCCCACCATGCTATTCAAGTCACCATAGCTAGAGTCAATATCTAGGTTAGTCTCTTAAGTCAACTAGTAAAAGTCAAAATTAACAACCATCAGTCCAATGATTAATCAATTAATTCCAATAAGTCAAAATGACCAAATTATCCCTAGGCTAAAAATGATAAATAAATATTCCAATCACATGGTTATGCTCTAGGTCAGACAGTCTCTAGAGTTTCACTAGCAGCACATCAAAATCACAAGTCATGACTTAAAACAATTTTAAATTAATTAAAAATCACCAAAAATCATAATATGATATAAATATCAATAAATAATAATTATAATTACAAAAGTTTAAAATTACCCTCATTTGGAAAATTGGGTGTTACAAGTCTACCCCCTTAGAAGAATTTCGTTCTTGAAATTAAGATGGTCGTACCCGTACTAGGCCAAACCCCCGTTCAAATCAAGGTCAAGAAAACTACATCTAAAACATGCAAATTGTGGTCCTACTGGTCGTGATATCACGGTCTTGATCAGGGTCACTATACTATCTATCACAGAATAAAACATCCTGACAGGTACTAATGGAATTACACAACATGATGGAAAGAAGAACATGAAAGACATACCTGCTAACCCGTCACCCGTAGCGTCGACCAACTCGATTGTCAGCGCAAAAGCCCTGCCCCTCTAGGGTGTATCCCTCTGATGGTGCGGCACACGGTACTGCACTACAGGTGGCCTAGCTCCCTCTATCTAATCCATGACACTCAAGTAATATACACACTGATATTCCACTCAATTATACTAGGCCACCATCTATATGGTATCTATTCTGTAATCTGATAATCATACCCGTCTATCCAGAACCATGTTACCAGAATCCCCGTCACACCAGTAAGTATGGCTGCGATAATCCATAGAGTCCGTAACTAATGTACATACCTTTAGAATCATGGTATTTAAAATTTTTGTATTGCCGCTACGAAAACTTTAAATTCCTACATCCGAGAAATACATCCAAAATCAGACTCTATCTTATCGCCAAACCAGCTAATATGGCTGTAGAAGACTCTAGCTTCCATGACTGAGGTAACCTAGCCCGTAATGTTATCTTGGTAGAAAATCAAGTCAATAATGAATACCAAGAATCAAATTCAACGATGAACAAGGAAGTAGACAGAAACTGTCGGAGTCGAATTTTGAGATAGTTTATAATGAGATTCTCAAGGGTCATCCCAGAAATCTTCTCAAGTAGTCCTAACTGTGATTGAATAACCTCTCTGCTAAAGCCTATTCCTTAGTTCCTATCGCAGGCGCGCAGCAGTACAGCTAATCGTTGCACTACCACGACATCGCACAAATGCGACTCTCGACCTGCATGGGCCACCACTAAAAATGTGTCACGACCCGCACCCACTGTGAGGGTACGAGTACGTAACAGTGCCCAGACTATGCCGCAGTGTCGGCAGTAGAACGCTGTTCTAGGTCACTATCTAAATAACAACTCACGCAATTATATAATGTACTTGTCAAAATCTCAACTCCGAACGGAAGACAAGTATAGATATAATGAATCTCAATCACAGTCTAAGCACGATATGATAACACAGAAGTTTATAACTAAGACTAAATAACAACAATAAAACCAACTACTAAATAATATAATCTCAAACAATCTCAAAACAAAATATATCTCAACTTATTACAATTCAAGTTCTAAAACAAGAAACTAAACCAAGTCAACTAGCTAGTCTCCCGATCACTCTGAGTGTCGAGGCCAAAGGAAGCTAAAATATCTCCTGGTCCATAGTATGTAGGGCAAGTGTCCTCAGGGCAATCATATGTAAAATTTTTAACAGGTCCAGTCAGGACAGGAACGAGCACATCTCATCTAGAAAACCCAAGTAAATGACAGAGAACTATAAAGCAGTTATAGACAGTTATATTGATGAACATGGCAATTTATATTCATGTGATGGTATAGAGAGACAGTTAAAGTTCAAGGAAAGTATGGTAACTAAAACAAGAGAAGAATCATGGCAATAAAGACTGTAAAATAGAAACTAGACGAACTAGAGTAACATGGTATAAGTCTAGACAGTAAATGTAGACAAGTGTAAACTCTAATGTAAGTCAAGTACAAGATGAATCTAATACAAGATGAATCCAGTACGGGACGATTCCAGTCATAGTGATCAATGATTCCAAGGTGAGTCCAGCCTATACTCTAACAGTGTATTTTTAAAATACCGAGGTCGACATGTAAACGGCTATAGGTAATCCGGCACATCACACACCTGGCCGGGTGTGAGATGGCTATCATTCCAGTTTGATTCCAACATTTGGGTGATTCCAGATTTGGGGTATGTCTACATGTCTTACTCAAGTATTTCCCCTCCCAGCAAGTACAAGTGAATCCAGAATTCGACACGAGAATCGAAATGAGTCCAGCCAAACATGATGATACTAGCAAAGATTCCAGAATGATTCCAGTAATAGAGGTCAGACAATATGGTATGTGTGTCACATACATGAATCCAGAAGTATCCATACGTGTTGTAACATAGAATCACATATAACTAACTAGAACTGAAGTAAGGTAATTGCAAAGTAAATAACTATCAAAAAATGTACTCGTCTGATACTCTGAAAAGAGTAGTATAATATCAGATGTCTGCACCGGAGTCACAATATCCTAAATAGAGCAGTACATGTCATGATATGTAAAATACAAGAAAAATGAAAGACACAATGCAGTCGACATGATTTCTAGGTCAAACTAGGTCCAAGTTAACTCTAGGTCAAACCTGGTCAACTATCTAAGTCAACTAGTCAATTCTAAGTCATGAAACCCAATCCTAGGACCTATAGGTGAATACATAGATGACATTGATACTCTAGCTAGTGTCTATATATATATATATATATATATATATATATATATATATATATATATATATATATATATATATATTCACACAACTGTGGCTAACTAATATACCCATATAACTCAAGGCTTTCATGGCCTTACCCATAAGACCACTTCCTAACACACCCTCTACTCCATATACCAACAATCTCACACATTGGTCACTAGACATTTAGGTAGTAACACAAGGGGACAAGTCACTGATACTAAGTTTCTGAAATACCAAATGAACATTGAGGATGATCAACATCTATATGATATTCAAATCTGTATAAATAAATATTGCATGACTGAACAAAGAAGTGAGTGAAATCAATGGTATACCAACAGAACTAAGAGTGCCAAGGATCTAAATGAAGCCAAGTGGCTGCACCTTGACACAACAAGGTGGTCTGAACATGTAGGATATGGACTGAAACTTCATAGTGGTATGGGACTAGGCTAGAAGTATATGGGACTGATATCAAGATAAAAGTGGAATGAACAATTTAGGAATGTTTATTTCTGAACAAGGGATAGGTACCTGGGACTGCCACTTAAGGTAATAGGATTTATACTAAATTGGCTAATGCAATGATTGATACAATAGGGAAGACATAGAATATATACACAGGCATTAGAAAACATAAAACTGAATCAAAATGAGGTAAGGACTGAACATTAAATGTTAGGGACCTGAACAATGGAGCAAGTGGCTGAACATCAAATATAGACAGTGAAGACTGATTTGTATTCAAGATTCAATCATGAAGGAAAGTCAGAATCCAAGTTTTGCTCGACTGTACAGGACAAATGGACAAAACAAGTGGATGGAATTTCTAAATGTTCAGTATGGATTGAATCCTATAGGTCTGTCACTTAGGATTACTAATAAAGTATCTGGATTTGAACCTATATCAGTAAACATATGAACAAAACATAGAACACGTAAATAAAGGAACTTAATGGCACTCCATAACATCTCTCCTCCCTGAATCTTATGGATTGAACTAATATCTAAACTAAGGACTGGGATTTAGAGAAGTAGGGACTGATACACTAACTAGGCTACAACCCTTATCCTAGCATTCAGTTCTGGGACTGAGTTACCCCCATCTCAATGACTGAAATAGCAACTCCTTCCCCAGCTCTTACTGATACATGGATCAATTTTTAACTGATACCACATACTAATAGACATATCTACATATATTCTGATATAACAAACCAAATGAAAAGCTAAAATATATGGAAACCTATATGAAACTAAATTGAAATTAAAATCAAACTCAGGTAATGTATGAACTCATTTTGGAACATAGATTGAACTCCCTTCTCTTTTTTCGAATTAAAACCATTTTGAACCCAACACAACATCAAAACCCAAGACAAAATGAAGAACAAACTGGAAACATATCAAAACTCGACCCAGGCAAATGTATTAACTCATTTTGAAATCGAATTGAATCATTTGAAAACAGTAACAAATATATCAGTGTATATATCAGAAAACCTAGGTTCGAATCCAAAATCCCTTTTGAAAACCAAACAAAATTGAAATAAAAATAATAAAACACGTATACAGTCACAGGGACATGTCCTACATGTCCAATGGGACACCAACAAGTCCAAGAATCAGGACACGAGGTGTCCAAGCCCAAATCAAAACAGTGTCAGAAAACAGTAATTCTTTGTCCTAGTATACGCGTGTCGAGTCATCGTGGACTCGACACAGAGCTCGAAGTGTGTCGAGCTCGTGCACACGTATTCGCCACATATAGGGCTACACGCCTATGCCCCTGCACCATGTCCCAGTGTTGTCGTGTCCAAGTTACAAGCACGTATCAGAACGTGTCTGTGCGCGTGTGTGCGTATGTGCAAAATCAGTGCGAGTCAGATTTCTCCCAATCCGCTCGATGAAATCCCCCTAAATTTTGTGTGTGTCGTGTCAGTGATTGCCCGTACGTCTCTATAAATTTTTGTGGTGTTTCGTGCCGCATCGTGTCCTGTGTCGACCCCGAGCAGCAGGACAGCGCACGGTGGCCTCGTGCTGCGTATCCGTATCCATTTTGGACACAAAAATCCTCCAAAATTGTACTCAGTCACATATATAATTAATCCCCATATATAGGGCTACCCCAGATCTGAAATTTGTTTTATAAAATAAGAACAAACAGTCCACAATGGCATTTCAACAAACACTTGCACATATACATAGACACATATCCTATACGGACACCAAACAGACACGGTTTCCTACCAAACTTGAGGGACAACTAGGGGTCACCTAGATCTAGTTTAATATGCAAAGAAATCAGAATAAAAACATAGTTTAGAGTGTTTACCTATAGAGTGTCAAATGACAAGAAAAAGCTCCAAATCGAATGATCCTCCTTGCTAGCTCAAATCCCTAAATTGTTCAAAAGATGAGATTTCTCTTCATAATCAGAAAATAGAGGAGTATTAGATTATAATGCAAGAAACTAGAGTCAAAAAGGAATTAAAATGAAAAGTTAGGGATTGGGAAAGAATGGCAATATCTTTTCTTTTCTAAGAGTTGTTTCAATACAAAAGAGGCAAGAACCAAAGGAAGAGATATTATATAGGGTTGGGATCCCTATGTGGCTGGTCATAAAAGAGGAAAAATTAGGGTTAGGGTTATGACTAATGGGCTTGGGCCAAGTTTTAATTGTAAAGGAATCACTCCTTAAGTCAAAAGCCTATGAACCTAATCATTTGTTCTCTTATATGAAACTTGATTCTAAATGACTTAACTTGGGTTGAATTAAGTTAGACTTGGATCCCACCATGCTATTCTAGTCACCATAGCTAGAGTCAATATCTAGGTTAGTCTCTTAAGTCGCAACTAGTAAAAGTCAAAATTAATAACCATCAGTCCAATAATTAATCAATTAATTGCAATAAGTCAAAATGACCAAATTACCCCTAGGCTAAAATGATAAATAAATATCCTAATCATATGGTTATGCTTTAGGTCAGACAGTCTCTAGAGTTTCACTAGCAGCACATCAAAATCACAAGTCATGACTTAAAATAATTTTAAATTGATTAAAAATCACCAAAAATCATAATGTGATATAAATATCAAGAAATAATAATTATAATTACAAAAGTTCAAAATTATCCTCATTTGGAAAACTGGGTGTTACAAGGAGCGTATCAGAGCTCACTGTTAGCGAGAACACAGCCAGTGCGTGACTAGCGCGCGCGCGATTTCTTCGTGCACACACATCGAGAACTCATGAAATTTTTTGGGTGTCGTATCAAACACTAGGCCCACGTGTCTACCAAGTTTCATCCATTCTCGTGTCGTATCGTGTCCCGTGTCGACCTCGAGCGGCAGGGGAGCCGCACGAGCCCCGTGTGGTGTCTCGTGTATGAGGTGCGTCTCCAATTTGGACACGAAAAGTGAACAGAAATCAACTCAGTCGACTTGATATGCAAAATAGACCAAATTAGCTACAAACCTATGTAATTAGTTTTGAAAATTACTAAAATAATTTCCTATGTGACATTTTACCAAATACTTATTTAAAAATACTGATACGTGTCCGATACGGACACGAAATGGACACGAATTCCTACCAAACCTGGGCTACACCTAGGGGAACCCTAAATGGATGCATCTATGTAAAGAAATCAGGAATTCATTAGCGTTTGCAGGGTTTTACCTATTGAGAGTTCGAATTTAATGTAAAGAGCCTAGAGTTGATGTCTTCCTCGATTTGCTAGGGTTCAAATGTCCTCAAACCTTACTAGCAAGCCTCCACAAGTCTTCTCTACTGTTGGGGATGATGATGCAATTGATTTGACTCAATTTGGATTAAATGGGACAAGTTTAGGGAAGAACAAATTAGGGTTCTTTCTAGGTATTTAAAAATAGACAAGGGCTCTTAAGTGTGATACTTATAGGAGGGGGGGGCTTGTATGGCTGGCCAAACTAAGGGAATTAGGGTTTGGCAATAGCTAGATGTGTGGCTAAGGTTCTTCCACCCAATTTCAAGTCCTTCTATTGGTTCAATTAGTCATAAGGCTTCTTTTTACAAACATCTCAAAGAGAAATATCCTACTTAGGAATATCTAGATATTACTAACCTTGGCACTTAGTAGAAATGTTCTAACCATGATTCTAACCTCAAGACTAATCTAGATTAGGTTAAAATTCTAGGTTAAGGCTTAACTAAAAGGTTAGCACAATATTTAGTTAATGCAAATTATAATTTCACAAAATTATCAAAAAGACCAAAATTCCCTTAGGCTAAAAAGTAGTAATATGACATTCTAATCACATGACTAGGCTCCCATGGTCATGGTTAGTCTCTAAGCTTAGCAATTCTAGGATTAGACTAGTTAACCATCAAAATCATATTTCAATATTTTAAATAGTTTTAAATTGATTAAAAATCACCAAAAATTATAATATAATTTAAATATCATTATTAAATAATTAAAATTATAAAAATTCAAAATTACCCTAATTTTAGAAAAGTGGGTATTGCAAGTCTACCCTCCTTAGAAGAATTTCGTCCTCGAAATTAAGATGGTAGTACTCCTTCTAAGTCAACACCCCAACAATCACAGTCTCAAAATCACACAGTTCGATAATCATATACGTCTGTCCAAAATCATGATACTCAGAATATTCGTCATGCTAGTGAGCAAGGCTACGATAATCATAGAGTCCTCGACTAAGGTACATATCTCTAGAATCATGGTTTTTAAAATTTTTGCATTACCACATGCTTGGCCGCAAAAACCTTAAATTCCTATACCCGAGAAATACGTCCAAAACCAGACTATATGTCATCACTATGCCAGCTAACATGACTATAGAAGACTCTAGATCCCATAACTGAGGCGACCTAGCCCATACGACTTATCTCAGAAGAAAATTAAATTATAATGAAACACCAGATCAAAATTTATCAACAACAAGGAACAGATGGAATCGAATTTCAAGACAGTTATAAGGAGACAAATGCGGAAATAGAATCGAGAAGAACTGAACCTGTAATAAGATCTCCTACTGCCCAAGCATCCTCAACTGTCATGGCGCAAACTCGCCCCTGCTGGCCTCCTCTAGCCTGCTGCTGGCCTACTGGAGCCCTGGCTCCTGCTCCCTGAGCTGTCCGTCCTGTAGACTTGGGACACTCTCTCAACTGATGATCTGATGCTCCGCAGAGTTGGCACTTGACTAGCCTCATCCGGCATTTGCCCCAATCGTGCCCTGGTTTCTTATAGAAAGGACAAAGGATAACATGTTGCTGTCTAGGGGCCTGTTGCTGTTGCACCTGCTGAAAAGGAGCACGACCCTGAAACTACTGCTGCTGAAAGTGGACCCTCGGCTGTTGATACTGCTGCTGAATCTGTATGTGAGGCCTCTTGGCCTGGCCTTCGCTGCTGACACCATGAGCGTGTCGTCCCCTCTTGAACCTCAGCTCAAGGTCATCCTCCGTTGCTAGGGCACCCACCAGGATCTCCTCAAAAGTGGTGCTACGGGCACTCTTGGTGTAGGACTTCACCTCCTTGACTAGCCCCTTCCTGAACCTTCGGGCCTTCGTCGCCTCAGAAAGCCCCTCAACAAATCTGCCCAGATGGCAGAACTCCCCGGCGTACTCCTCGACAGTCTGACTGTCCTGCACCAAAGCCTCGAACTGCATCTCGAGGGCACCATGTGCTGCGTCGGAGAAGAACTTCTCCTTGAATAGCTTCTTAAAAGTTATCCAAGTCTGCCCAGCTGTACCAACCCTCGGATCTGTTTGGTACCACGTGCGAGCCAAGTCCTGCATCATACTAGCTGCCGCCTCAATCTGCAGTCTCTCTGGAATCTCCGCTAGCCTGAAGATCTCCTCCATGTGCTCGATCCACTCGTCTGCATACATGATGCCCTCTGTTCCCCTAAAGTTTTACGGGTGTATTTTCTGGAAATCCTGTATGCCCTTCTCCTTCGGTCGATGCTGATGCTGACCTGCCGGAGGCTGAGCTGTAGCCCTCTCAACTGTCGTCAGGGCCAGATCGATGCCCCGACTGAACTCCGCCATCTGACGCTGCTGCTGAGCCTCCATAAACTGCCGGAAGAAGGTAAACAGCTGTACTGCATCAACTGATCCCGTAGGAGGTGGCTGCTGAAATGTATCCGGAATGACGGGGGAAGACCTCTGAACAGGTGGAGGTGCACCCCCAAAAGCTGTAGAAACTCCGACAAACGAAGTGATAGAAGTAGCTACGTTCCCAGTATCTACAATCGGGCGAGAGGTGGCAGACCTCTCACATGCGTCTGTTGGACCAGAGCGATGCGATCGTGTCTTGATCACCATCCTGGAGACAGATCGAAAAAGGAATCAATACTGAGGTAGAAGCGATAAATCAAGGGAGGACAGTTTATTTCAAAAGAAAGCATTAAAGCAGCAAGAATTTTGATAACGAGAATCAGGTTAAGAGCTTTTCCTAATGTGATTGAGTACCTCAAAATATCTTACTCCTACTACAGGCTGTTGTGATACTCTAGTTCGAATACCACTACAGAAACTCGACCTGCATGAGCCACCACTAAAAATGTGTCACGACCCGCACCCAGTGTAGGGGCACGAAAAGTGGGTATGTCCAGCCTACGCCGCAGTATCGGTGGTAGAACACTGTCCTAGGTCACTATCACAAACTAAATACAATATGATATACTCTCCGAACGGAGGATAAATCACATAAGGTATAACTCAATCACAAATCTAGAGATAGAAATAGCACGATATGATAAATATAAAATCCTCAAACTGAGGTACAAACAGAAGATAAATAAATCCAAGTTAACAACCACTAGTCTTAACATCTCAAATATAATACAACTCTGAAACCATAAACAACAAATGACATGAAGAAAAGAAATAACAATCTAACTATCTACTCTAGGCAATGGTAGGATCCTCAGCAGCTGTCTGAACCTCCTGGGGGTCCAGGTTGTAAGTGTCATCTAAGCCTGCTCCGTAGTAGGTAGGGCTGAACGCCTCCTCATCCTCTATAATATTTTTAACAAGTCCAGTCAGGACAGGAACGAGCACAATACATCTCACGCAGTTCATATCATGGCAGGAAATATAAAGCAAGCAATAGAGTAAGATGCATGAAACGCTGTAAGAAGATGTACATAAAAATAGGAGAGATATTTGATAACTGGAAATATATACATGATAGGTAAGAACTGTAAGTGACTAGTAATTTAGAGTACGAGATGACATGTAATTGGCTTGGGTTGAACATGATATAACATGGGTGAACATGAGGGACACTAGCCAAGAAGGCTGTGTTGTACATGATAACACATGAAAAGTAACATAGTGAACATGATGGCTAAATCACATGACCATTTATACTCACCCCTACCCACAATCAATACACAAGGATCCAGTCAAGTTACGTTACGAACATGATGTTTTGGTTACACACGAAACACATGAGGAAACATAAATGTACATGAGAGCACATGAAAGTACAAGAGCGTATATGAAAGCACATGAGAGAACATGAGAGTACACGAATAATGCAAGAGCAAAGAATACATGATGTACATGAAACACATGACATGAAATATCCGATGCGCCCGCTAAGGGAGATAACATCCCATAAAAAGATCATATTATGCCAATCCGTGATGATAACATGACAGCATCAAGTAAAGTAATCTAGAGCAAGAATATAAATCCTAACAAGTATGAAACGATCAGAGAATGTACTCGCCTGCGATCTGAATGTATGTGAGAATATACTGTCCGAATCGAGGTATCTGACTCCTATTTAGAGCAAGACAAGTCAAAATGTATACAAGGGATGATAAATAAAGTGTACAATGCATCTACATGATTTCTAGGTCAATCTAGGCCAAAGTCAACACTTGGTCAACTCTGATCAACTATACAGTTAAACTAGGTCAACTATAGTCAACTGTGGTCAAACTATCTAAGGTTTGGTCAACAAGTCTAGGTTAGTCAATTTTAGGTCATTCTGGGTCAACTTGGTCCTAGTTGGTCAATATATAGGGTTTTGGTCCATATGGACTATTTAGTATCTATTTGCCATACCCTCAACCCTACTAACATACCCTTCTATATCTATACATACATACATATCTTTACATTAGAGTTATAGAGTATGGTCCCCAAACTCTTACCAACCATATATACACATATATATATAATATATACCTTATAGGATACTACTCTAATCCTATTAATTCTCCAATACAAATATATGGTCCACACATCTGTATTAGCCTATCCCAACATACCCTCTACTAAATCAGTGTTCCATTATCTACCCTTAGCCTATAATTATTTATAGCAATACTCTATCTCATTCCTGCCTATGCTACTGCTATTGTATACTAAACCTGGACCTCTTGCCACACTCACACAGATACATATATCTATATACATACACTCACATTTATATATATATATATATATATATATATATATATATATATATATATATATATATGTAGTGGATATCAAGAATTTATACAAAAGAACTTGGGGGCATATGTATAGGGTTGGATTATGGTCTCAATTGTCTCCACACCTATGGACTAACAAGTAGGGAACTTATATGGACTGTACCAAGGGGTGAGAACCTATGTCAGAGCAAATGGAATGTCAATAGGTTACACATGACTTGACACTAATCCTAAGCTGCAACCCCAGGATAATGGGTTGGTCTGAACATAGACTCTTAAGGTCTGAACAAAGAGCAACTTTACTCAAATTTAGACAATAGTCTAATTCAAGGGGCAGGACAATCAACACAAAGTGGGTAGATATATGACACTGGGATACTGATCAGTGGAGTCAAATGCAAGTGCACAACAGTAGTATGAAGTAGGTTATGAATGGACTGCTCGAGTGTACAGGGGTATGTGTGTACACTGTGTCAGTGTCCAACTACAACACAGACACAAAACCAATTATATATATTGACACACACACACACACACACACATACACATTTACATATATATGAAACTCAGTTTACAACAAACCTAGTGAACATGCATCTCAGATTTTCAGTTTTCAGTTTAAACTTAAATGATCTCAGGTTTTCATACAAAGGGGAAATCTCAGTTTTGGTTTAATGCATGAACTGTTCAGTTATCAGTAATTCCCAGTTCTCATTTGAACCCAAAACTCAGTTTACAATTGCCTAAGACTCGGTTAGTTCAACTCAGTTTTAACATTCAACTCATCCACTAACAAATTCAATTTTAATTCTTCAAAACCCAAACCACAGAAATCAATAAACTGTGAATAATCTAACATCAATATATATATATAGGAAACTCATGGATAATTAGAAATCAAACCCAATTCATGTGAAACCCAAAATCAATTTTCAAGTATCAGTGAACCTAAAGTTCAAATCATTTTGAAACCCAAACTCAGTTTTAAACCAAAACAGTGTGTGCAGAGTGTCTCTCACATATAGACGTGTCATGGGGGATGGGTTCATGTCCACACAAATGGACACGAAGTGTCCAATTTAGAAAATATGAAGTTATCAGAAAACAGACAAGTATTCATCGTGCACGCGTGTCGTAGCCTCGTGCACACGATACAAGACACACGGTAAAACCCCTAAATTTCTACTAGGATTTTTTTTTCTAAATTAATTTGGAATCAACTTTTATTTTCTAAATTGTAAGTCGCGTACGAGTTCGCAATTTTCGTATTTGTACGTAGCATGGAAAATTGCGAGACGATATATGTTTTATATACAATTATTTTTAAAAGATTCCTTTGCATAGAAAATAAGTATTTATTTGTCGCGTCACGATTGCCAAAATTTATTTTATTAGAAAAGGGCTATTAATTATTTTATTAGTAATTAAAAAAAATATGGTTTATGTAAATATTCTATTTGCGAGGTACATGAAATTTAATTTCGTGTATATTTTAGTTTTCAAAAACCTAATTATTCTATTCAATTACAAAATAAAGTATTTCAAATATTTAAATATTTATTGTAATTTTTGAAATTAAATTATTATCATTATTTTATTATTTTGAAAAAAAAGATATTTTAAACATTGTTTGATTTCATATTTAATAAATTGCGATGATTTAAATTGGAAAAGATTTTATTGACTTATAGCTTTAAATTTAAAAATAGTTTTAAACGAGTTTAAATGAATTTAAATTAATATTATTATCTAATAGAGGGATTTAAACAATCCCAATCCTTATCATAATGGGAATTCCCACATCCTATAAATAGGCAGGTACTCCTCCATAATTCTCTCCACAACCAAATTTTTCTCCCCATTATGTATCGTGTCCGTGCATCCCATCCACTAAATTTTTCCTAATATAAATACATCATAATTCCGTTCCGTGTCCGAAAACCCCGGACACCGACCCGTTCTGTGTCTCGCAGGACACGTGTACAGACTCCAACCACCTCGTGTCGGGACACACTCCGGACACGACGGCAGCCTACAACCCAGCAAATTCTACGGCACAAATACCGCTCATCATTGCAACCATCAGCCCCGCCTTCACCGTGCCCCAACCTCGATCTCTCGGTCGGCCCGTACAGCACCACCTTCATGTTATCGCCACCACCATCAACACTTACCGACACCATGCCCCTGCCGCGACCATCCCCGGCCGCAGCCACCGCACAATCCGTAACCCTACCACCACCATCTACGGAAATAAGGAGGAAGGGAAAGAAACCCTCACCACCCATGAGCCGAGCCGGAACTCCTCCGCCCTGACGACGGCGCTCCCTCCGACGCCACCCTCGTCCGCATCCCCGCGACCTGCCCACGACCGTCGCACCACCGTCGGAAGACCGACGCCACCCATGTCTCGACCACCGCATCTCGCCGTGCTCCACCGTGGGTGGAACCCTCTCCGTCCGCTCTGAACCGCGTGCGCCTCCACCCGGACGCCGACGACCAGATCCCGCCTCACCACGCGCCACCGAAACCCCTTCCGTCGAATTTCCCTCCGCCGCTCCGCCCCTCCGTAGCGGTCAGCGCCGCACCCAAGGAGTAGCTGACCACCTCTCCGTCGTTTCCCCCCTCTCCCACCGCCGCACGACCGCAGCCGCCGCCGTCTGCACGAGCCACCGCCGATCCCGCTCCACCTTCCACCGCCTCTCCTTCCTCGAGCGCCACAGTGCCCACTTTCGTCCGCTACAGCCCCGACGACGCCCATCCGCGCCGACCGCCGACCGGAGCCGCCCGGTGACCTCCCTAACCTAGGGCATGCGATACCGCGTAGCCGTACCACTGATTGCAGCAGCGTCGGCTCCCGCTGCCTTGTGCGAGCCCTTCGACCTCGCCGGAGCCCAGCGCCGCCGACGACCCTCAGGTGAGCGCTCGCCCGCCCGTTCCTCTCTTCCCCTCTTTCAATTCCTCTCTCTCTCAGTGTGTAATAAAGTTGGAAAGAGAGTGGATATTTTAGTGTATTATTATTATTATTATTATGATTCTTATTATTATTATTATACATATTATTATGATTATTATGATTATGTTTATTATTATTGTTATTATTAACAACATCATTTTTTATATTTTAGTTTATGAGTGTATATGGGTGTGGATATTCTGCCATTGGTATTATTAGTGGCAATATTATTTTCAAATTTTGAATTTGCATAAAATAATTTGATTATATTATAAAAATATTTATGGAAAGAAATATATATATATATATATATATATATATATATATATATAAATATATATTATTGCCTACTATTTTATTCAAAGACTTTTGAACTACAAATTTCATCTTTACAATTTAGTTTTACCTTACGAATAATTTTCTAGATTTGCAAAGTACTACTTTAAAATATTTGACTAATAAAAATATATTTTTCAATTGTGTATAAAAAGTATTTCCAAGTATTTACGTTAAATTATTATAAAAAATTATTTTCTAAAAATTCTATATTCTTTCTCCAAAATTTCTCCATGATTATCACCATTGACCACGACTACTCACGCGTTCCTATTTTCCACAAATTTAGGCCATGTTCGCATGGACCTCGGCTATTGGACAGAATATGACATCTCGACCATCGCACCACACCAGGTGACACACCAGGCAAGAAACCTTGCCTTTACTGTTTAATTTCTTGCTCAATATCATGCATAATTTTTCTTTACGTTGTTCTTTCAAAATTATATATATATAAATTATTATATTTTATGTAATTGGCTTAGAGTTAAGGGACCACCGTATGTTTAGTGCATCTCATAAACTGTCACGATGTGCCACAGATTGTGTGTGAGTTGTGAGTCTCATATAGATGCGGACTTGCGTGCTGACTGATCATTGGTACGCACAGGCCGTGCGTTAGGATATAACTGTCAATAGATTGTATAGAAGACTTGGCAGTTATTAAGGATTAAACAGTGTCGTAGAGTCGACACATGTATAGTATCATTGGGGGGAGGGGACAGTTATTAGCGTAGGGGCTACATTTATTTTTTACACACATTTTGGGCCGAAGGTGACTCTTATGAGCACTACCTTCTGCCCAAGGCCGATAGTGACTCGGATGAGCGCTACTTGACGGCCACTCTCTATTACTTGCTTGCGTGAATCCGTTACAGCCCCTGCGTAGAACGTTGTCCTCTGAAGTGCATTCCACATAGAATGGTTAGGAACCTTTACTCATGCATATTTTCTGTTGAGCTTTATTATTCAGTTTATTGGCATAATATTATGTGTCTTGTTACGTCCCTCTGAGGACCTGGTCATCTCTCCAGGTGTGTGTTTCGTGGTTTCTTGCAGGTGCTCTAGCTAAGGCCATGTTTTCCTTCTTTCATGATGATTGCTCTTGGACTCGCTATTGCTCTCGCTTGCTAAATTCTTTCTTGTATATTTTTCCATATTTAATTTAGTTGGTAGTGGATTTGTCTCCGCCCAACTATTGTGTACATGACAAACTAAAAGTTGCTTTTATATATTATTTATCTTTGTAGATGAGATTTAGTGTCTTGGCTTCTATATTTTACAGCTTATGTATACATACGAGCTGTATATTTACTCGTATGTATACAGCTGTCATGATACGTATCTAGTCTCAAGTATTTGGGACTGGGGCATTACACACACGAGGCTCTGTGCTCTGTCCTAGTATTCTCCCAGGGTAGGGCCACGTGTCCACCACCCTGAATTGGGTCCAAGTGTTATTGTGTCCGTAAACGAGGAGCACAGCCAGTACGAGAACAGTGTGCGCACGATTTCTTCGTACACACACATCGAGGACTCATGAAATTTTTTGGGTGTCGTATCAGACACTAGGCCTACGTGTCTACCAAGTTTCATCCATTCTCGTGTCGTGTCGTGTTCTGTGTCGACCTCGAGCAGCAGGGGAGCCACATGAGCCTCGTGCGGTATCTCGTGCATGAGGTGCGTGTCTAATTTGGACACAAAAAGTGAACAAAAATCAACTCAGTCGACTTGATATACAAAATAGGCCTAATTAGCTACAAACCTATGTAATTAGTTTTGAAAATTACTAAAATAATTTTCTATGTGGCATTTCACCAAACACTTATTTAAAAACACCGATACGTGTCCGATATGGACATGAAATGGACACAAATTCCTACAAAACTTGGGCTACACCTAGGAGAACCCTAAAGGGATGCATCTATGTAAAGTAATCAGGAATTCATTAGTGTTTGTAGGGTTTTACCTATTGAGAGTTCAAACTCAATGTAAAGAGCCTATAGTTGATGTCTTCCTCGATTTGCTATGGTTCAAATGTCCTCAAACCTTGCTAGCAAGCCTCCACAAGTCTCCTCTACTATTGGGGATAATGATGCAATTGATTTGACTTAATTTGGATTAAATGGGAGAAGTTTAGGGAAGAACAAATTAGGGTTCTTTCTTGGTATTTAAAAAGAGACAAGGGCTCTTAAGTATGATACTTATAGGAGGGGGAGGCTTGTATGGCTGGCCAAACTAAAGAAATTAGGGTTTGGCTATCACGACCCGCACCCGCTTTTCCGGATACGAGACATGTCCAAGCCAGCCTATGCCGCAGAGTCGGCGGTAGAACGCTGTCAAGCCCGCAAGAAATAAATGCTCAAAAAAATAATATTTGCTGCTCATTCATATTTCTATATTTATTACAATATTTACAACATTTATAATTAAAGAAAATACAAGATTTTATAATTAACGAAATTGATACAATTGCTTTCTATTTCTAGGTCGACCTTAACATAACCCAAGCCTTCCCAATGCTAAGAGTGATCGCGGCTAAACCTGAAAAATATTGGTTATCCAGACAGGATTGGACCAAGTACACAAATCGACGACAATGCAAAAACACAATAGAATTAACAAAACATGAAAATAACATATGAGAGGTAAAAACTGGTAGATAACTGATGACATAGCACGATAGAGAAGAAAACAAGAAAAAACTAATAAAAGACATCTATCTAGGTGGTGTGAAATATCTGTTTCGACATGTGAACGGCTAGGGGGTAAATACGGCACACTGCACGTGTCGTGTGTAGCTGTTATCATTCACGAAAGACACGGGAGATAGTTCTGGGTAGTCCACATGTCTACTAAGATATTTCCCCTCCCGACTACTCCGTGTGACGAGCGTGTCAACAAGCAGCAAGATATATGTATATACATGAAATAAAAAGACTACTATAAATCGAAAAGCAATCAGAAAGTGCACTTGCCTGAGGTTCTTAGCTGGTGAAACCAATAATACCATACCACTTAATGAGCCACAATCAGTCAACACATGCAGAAGTCTCCAGATACTAAAATAAATAGTACCAACGTTCTCAGAATAGTCAAATTAGCTAAGATTGCCAGTCCCTAAGTCCAATTCTGGACACAGGGGCAAAACGGTAATTTTGGGTAAAACGGTATCCGCCGTTGGACCCGTTTTGCACCGAAATGCGTACCAGAGTCAACGGTCCTCTAAAGTCATCAAATTACATGTCTACAGATCCAGTTTTTCGATACGAACCCAACCGTATGTCCAAAGTTGGATTTCGGCGGGCCGTGCACAAAATCGCCCGTTGAGTGGGACCGTGGGGCCCGCAAAACGACGTACGATTCAACTGTCTCAGAATTGGACCAAACTTGGCATACAGGACCAAAAAAATGATACGGTCCTGATGGAGTAAGTTTTATCTCGATCTGACGAGCGTACACAAAGTAATTGAGAAATTTGCAAAGTGCACGATACGGTGAATTTCGACGGATACGCATCAAATTCGCCGCGCACAGACGCGACCAATTTGAATTCCGTCAAAGCCCACACGACCACGAAGCCGTTACGTAGCTTTCGATGCTTACGGTGCGCGACCACATCGCCCGAAATGGCGGAACGCACGTCGTGTGGAAGGATTTTTCTAGTTTTCTAATATTTTGAAAACGGGTTTTTGCTAAACTTTGGAATCAAATAACTTTGTCCCTACTTAATGAAATCAAGTTCTATAAAAGTGGATTTACTATCGTATATATTGTATATAAGGCTGTCCAAGTGGTTTTCCAAATTGGTCATTGGTTCGACCGGGATCGGCCTTCCAAAACAGTGCATTGGTTAATTTAGTGGCTGTCCTGTTTTCGAAGAAATTGGATTTTTTTTAACCTGAATTCGTTTCGATTTCTCATCGAATCCGAATTAGTTCAATCCGAACCAAATGATAGGGCTCCTAGACGGTTATATAGGCTGTCTATACGATTTTAACGAAATAAAAAATTGTCGATTATACGTGAAGAATTAGAACAATGAAATCGGTACCTCGACAGTGTGCTGCTGTCGCTGCTATGTTCCAGCGCTGCGCACGTGGTCCTGGCCGGCGGCGCTGGCCGCGCGCGACGGCGCTGCGAGCGCGGGGTAGCCGCCAGGTCATCGGGGGAGGGTGGCGCGTGGTGGCGGCGTGGAGGAAGTTAGGGTTTTACGAGATTTCTCTCCGCTCTCCCTCGGCTGTCTATATATGCTGCCGTCGGGTTGGCTCGGTTTATATAGGTTCTGTTTATATAATAAGTTGGAGGGGTGGGTTTATTCTACTATAGTGTGAGTAATAGGAATCAGTTTGGGCCTGACTTGGGCCTGGCCATGATGGCTCGGGCTGGGGTGTTTTCGTAGGGCTGGGCTTGGGCTTTACTATGGGGGTTTTTGTGTTATTCACCCTTTCCTTTTTTCTTATTTCATATATATACTAAGTATTAAATACATATCTCTATATATATGTTCATTTATTTACATACATACTTAAATATATATAACACATATACAAATATTTACACAAAATATATATCCTATATTTCCTATATGTATACATATACTATTATATTTATATATATCACATATTTTATATATTTAGAAATTACTTATATGTCATTCACATATATATATATATATATATATATATAATATATATATATAAGATATATATATATATATATATATATATATATATATATATATATAGATATATATAATATAATTATATATAATAAAATAAAAATATATATATATATGTATATAGTATATATATATATAATATATATATATATATATATATATATATATATATATATATATATATATATATATACACATATATATTTATATATATATATATATCTATATATATATAT
>JANAVB010000999.1:20452912-20465278 GCA_029216955.1 Iris pallida | reverse complement strand
GATCTTGCAACTTAGGCCCTGGTTGGTGAGCTCCGCAAGTTCCGTCATGAGCTTCTCGAAGAGCTTCGGCCGCTTCTTCGTTAGACAGGCATCGAAGGAGAAGCCCGTCGAAGGAGCGTCGGTACAGCGTTTTAGTGGCTGTATCGTAGTAGAATCGAAGAGAGCGTCTCCTGACTGAGACGGCTTCCTTCGGGTCCTCTGGAAGGATTCGTAGACACGAAGTCGATGAACGGGAACCTCCAGCTCGGACATTAACCCCAGTGTTTGTCGGCATGGCGTGAGCCATTTGCAAACATAGTTGTTTCTGGGACAAATCAAGTCTCGGCCAGTTACCGTGACATAGTGTTGAGTCCCAAGGGCGCGGCCAATGAGGCTGCGAGGCCAGCTAGAGCGTCAGCCTCCAAGTTTTGTAGGCGGGGTACATGTTCGATGAAGAACCCAGTGAAGGTTGAAATGATGTTCAATGCAACTTCATGGTAAGGGATCAAATCTTCATGGCGAACCTCGTATTGCCCCCGAATCTGGTTTACGACGAGTTTCGAGTCGCCGTAGGCTTCCAGATGATCCACCCCCAGCTGTTGTGCTAGCTGGAGTCCCATGACGAGTGCATTGTACTCAGCAACATTGTTGGAGCACGGCCTCGAAAGGGAGTATGCGCGTTGGATGACCAGCTGATCGGGGGAGACTAAGACTACCCCCACTCCTGCGATGATTTGGCCATTGGGGCCCGTTCTTGAAGCGCCATCGAAGAACATCCGCCAAACGGGGCTTCCTTCAGTGACGTTTGATTCTTGAACTTCATCCGGGATGTCTTCATAGAGTTTTGAAGATTCTGGGATGGGGTGTGCAGCTAAAAAGTCAGCCAGAGCCTGACCCTTGACTGCCTTCTGCGGGACAAACACCATGTTGTATGGTGTTAGTAGGATCGCCCATGTAGCCAGCCGGGAGTTTAATGACCCTGGCTTTGTCATGAGAACTCTGAGCGGATTGACTCGGGAGATGAAGTGAATTGTCTGGCCCGAGACGTAATGACGAGTCTTCTGAATGGCAAACACCAAAGCCAAGCACTCCTTTTCAACGGGGTTGTACCGGTGTTCGGCCCCGATGAGTGTTCGACTGAGGTAGTAGATTGCTTGCTCGTAGCCTACATCGCTATTTTGAGCTAGCAAAGCGCCGAGGGAATGATCCATGGCACGGACGTAGAGGAGGAATGGTTTGCCGGCGACAGGTGCCACTAGGACTGGCGGGCTTGTTAAGTAAGCCTTGATGTCGCCGAAAGCCTTTTGGCACTCCTCTGACCAGACATAAGAGACTCCCTTCTTCATGAGCTGAGTAAAGGGTTGACATTTACCGGAGAGATTTGCTATGAACCTCCGGATGTATGCCAAACGTCCCTGTAAGCCCCGAAGTTCTCGAAGGTTCTTCGGAGGGTCCATGTTAAGGATGGCTTTAGTCTTCTCGGGATCGACATGAATGCCTTTTGCCGTGATGACAAAGCCCAAGAATTTGTCGCTAGAAACCCCCAGGAAGGATTTAGCGGGGTTCATTTTGAGTTGATGTGCCCGCATGAGATCGAAGACCGTCTTTAGGTCCTGTAGGTGATCTCTTTTGAGGCGGCTCTTGACTGCGATGTCGTCAACATAGCACTCAACTGTCTTGCGAAGATATTGACGGAAGATGGTGCTCATAGCTCGCTGATACGTTGCACCGGCGTTCTTCAAGCCGAAGGGCATTACGGTGTAGCAGAAAACACCCTTTGGAGTCCTGAATGACGTGTGTTTTGCGTCATCGGGG
Source organism: Iris pallida (assembly GCA_029216955.1). Taxonomy (NCBI): domain Eukaryota; kingdom Viridiplantae; phylum Streptophyta; class Magnoliopsida; order Asparagales; family Iridaceae; genus Iris; species Iris pallida. The sequence continues at coordinate 20,463,484 of JANAVB010000999.1, read as the reverse complement.
AACATCTTGATTTGATTGTAGCCTGAATACCCGTCCATGAAGGACATGCGTTCAAAGCCACATGTGTTGTCGATCATTACATCGGTGATTGGGAGCGGGAATTCATCCTTCGGGCAAGCAGAGTTGAGATCCCTGAAGTCGATACAGACTCGTATCTTCTCGTTCTTCTTGGTGACAGGGACGACGTTGGCTACCCAGTCCGGGTGTTGTTCCTCACGGATGAAGCCACTGGTCAAGAGTTTGTCCACCTCCTGATCGATGGCGTTCATGATGTCCGGACGGAAGCGTCGCTGTTGTTGTTTGATAGGTTTGGCATCTGGTAAGATGTTCAACCTATGCATCGCGATCTGTGGATCGAGACCCGACATGTCTTCGTAGCTCCAGGCGAAGACGTCGATATACTCCTTAGCGAGTTGGACTAAAGATTCTCGGTCTTCTCCTTCCAAGCTTTTGCTGATAAAGATGGGTTTAGAAGAAGACCCATCCCCGAGGTCGATTTGCTCGACTTCGTCTTCGGTGGGAGGTTCTCGTAACTCAAAACGAGACTCCCATTGTTCTCCTAGGCGTTGAGCCCAGGGTTCCTCTTCGAAGGGTTCCGGCGGTTGGCCTTCGCCTTCATCTTTCTGCGGTTGCGCCGATGTCATGTTAGCTGACAGCACTTTCCTGAAGACTGATCCGATACTGGTATCGGAATCCCACGTCGATGCTTCTGATGAGTGGGAATGTTCTATGTCTTCTGCGTCTGAACTCTCTGGAGTTGATGGCGGCGTGACATAGCCTAACCCCCGTCGAGTCCGATTATAGTAATCCTGTGGCTTTCCATTGGGCATCGAAAGCCGGACAGGGAGATGCCGACCCTTGCCGTAGTTTAGGCCTTTGTTACTTTTCAGGTCGTAGCCCATCTTTTGGATGATGTGCTTAGCCGCATCCGTGTATCGATATACTTGTACTCTGCCTGTATCAGGTTCGGGCTCGATCGATGGGAGGTTCCGACGACGCTCGATTTTGCCCGAGATGATGGTGCCTTCGTCTCGGCTTCGTGGAGGGACTATGAAGACTCCTTGAGACGGGACTATTTGATTATGGTAGACGGTCGTTACTTGTGTTTGCAACGACCGTAGAGCGTTGTCTAATGTATACATGGCATTCCAGTGTGAAAGACAAGAATAATTGAAAGACACTCTATTATTGATAAAGTACGAGATTTTATCCCGTAGGATTACATTGTCGAAGGAGGGTGCGTCTACATCGGCAGAGATATATTCGCCAAGCTCCTCGTCTGTAAGCACTGGGGCCGGATCGGGAGAGTCCTCTACCGCTCCGATTTTGGGGTCTGAGAGGGTTATGTGAGCCCTCTCCGGCATCTTGGATGACTGCGGCGGCTTGCCTTTAAGACGCACCTTGAGGGGTGCCTCGGTTGCGCCTTCGATGAGTGGCGCCTTCCCTTGTAATTTTACCACTAGGGGAGCCGCTGTTTGTGGTGGCTTCCCCTTGAGGCGTATCTTCAGGGGGGCTTCGCGAGCTGGCGCTTTTCCTGATAGCTTGATGCTCATTGGAGGCGCCTTCTGGGGTGGTCTCCCTTTCAGACGGATTTTCAAGGGGGCGTCAGGAGTCGCTTCGGGTTCCAAGTCCGGCTCTGTTGCCGTCTCTGCTTCATCATCGGCGTCGTTGGCTTCCTCTTCGTCAAGTGGCTTGTACAAGTCGGAATCGGTGAAGTAGGCCTCAATCCCTTTGAAGGGATCGATATCCGCAAACTCCGTCCGGATGACGCCGTTGGTGGATACATATTTCATGCATTGGTGGAGCGTGGAGGGCACCACCATGTACTCATGTAACCATGGTCGTCCGAGTAAGATGTTGTAGTTGACCTCGGCATCCACCACATAACAAGTCACCTCAGTTTTGAGGCTGCCGATGTGACACTTCAGCCGGATCTTGCCCAGTGGCTCGCTCTTGCTGGCGTTGAAGCCGCTGATGGTCGTATTGGAGGGCGCTAGCCGGTACATTGGGATCCCCAACTTTGATAGCAGTGCCTTTGGAATGATGCTTAGGGAAGACCCCAGATCGATCTGAATCCTGCTCACCTTTACCGAACCGATGTATCCTGTGTAATACAACGGTCGGTTATGTCGGTGATGCTTGAGCAGCATGTCTTGTTGGGTGAAGGTTATGTTTGGGATAACTTCATCCGCACAATGACAGTGTGCACAAGTAGTTGGGAGGTCTTCAGGCTGCTTGACCTGACTGAGAAAGGATTCGGCATCCTTCAGAGCTTCGCAAAGAGCTTCTCGGGAGTCTTTGGAGAGACGCAGGAGCTCGAACAGAGACAAACGTGCAGGAGTACTGGCCAGTTGTGCCAGGATGTCAAAATTGTGGGGCTTGGCTAGCCCCGAAGCATTTTCTTTCCGCAGAGGTCTGTCGAAGCGGGCCTCCACTTGCTTTTGTTTATTGGCTGCTGAGGGCTTGGATGGACCCTCCTCAGGGATGGTGCCAGGAGGCACCACTTCGGCGGCAGCTTCACCGGGCTGGGAGTTCTGTTGTGCCCGCGTCTGCACAGGAAACGCCTCTTCCGTTGAAGAAGAGACCGTGCGGCAAGACTTGATCTTCCTGCCTTTTGCTTTGGAGGTAGGGCGTTCCTCCGGTTGAGTTACCTCGGAGACGAGGTCGGGGTGAACCCAGAGGACCTCTCCTCGAGATGTGGTGAGTGGGACAAGTCCACTCACATTGTCACGGGTGGGTGGCAAATTTACCACCTCCATTGTCGCCTTAGGGATGGGGACGACGCCATCTTGTGTGGTAGTCGGCAGCAAGGTGCCGAACTGAAGTGACACCACATTAGCTGACACCGTCTTCTCTTCGTAATCGACGGAAATTACATCCGCATTGATCATGCGCTGGATGTAATTTTTGAGGACGTAGCAGTCCTTAGTCGGGTGTCTGACAAACCGATGGTAGTGACAGTACCTTGGGTTGTCTACCTTCCCGACTTCATCGGGCCGCTTCGGGTCCGGAAGCTTGATCTTGTCACCCTGCTTCAGTATCTCAAAGAGTTGCAGGGTGTCGTCATCATTGAATGAATAAACCTCCTTGGGTCTTGGTGCCAATGGAGGCTTTTGAGTAGGCGCAGATGCGCCCTTCGAGGCATTAACTGTCAATGCCTGTTTTCCCTTTGTTTCTCGTCCGGAATTGTTGGTTGCGGACTTTTTCCCCTTATCGTCAAAGGCGGGGAAGCTAACACCCAGAAGACGTGCATTGGCCGCCTTCTTCTCTGCAGCTTCAGCTTCAATGATTAGGGAGCTCCAATCGGGAGGGGGAGTAGAGTTAAGCCAGAGCTTTACTGCAGGCAGCATGTTCATACTGCAAGCGAAGAGAAGCGCATGTTCTGGCATGCCTGGAGGTAACCTGAAGCAGGCCTGACGGAAGCGTTCGATGAATGCCCGAACCGTTTCCTTGTCCTTCTGGCGTATCTCAATGAGAGACGCCATCGTCATGTCCTTCCCACCGTCGTAGAAGCGGTCGAGGAAGAGGCGTGTCAGGTCGTCGAAGGACGATATGGAATTATCGGGGAGGCTGCAGTACCAGTCATACGCCACCCCTTTCAGGGCCCCAACAAAGATGCTGGTGAGGAGTGCGTCCTCCTTCGGAAGATGCCCTGTCTGCGACTGGAAGTACGTCAGGTACCGTCGTGGAGAGTCCTTCCCGTCGTATGGCGTGAGTGTTTGTGGTTTATACTTTGGGGGATAAACCACCTTGTTCCACTCAAGGGGATAAGGCTGGGGAATGCCCATCTTCTGGCGTTCCTCCTGCCTGTTCTTGGACTCGAAGCGCTCCCGCAGATCTTTGATCATTTCGACCACGTCCTCCGTGGAGCTAGGAGCCGGGGAAGGAGGTACCACCTGGAGTGGAGCGTTTGAGGGCTCCGATGTCCGGGGTGCTTCTATGTCTGAGGGTGTCCGCTGGAGGGGCACACTCGACTCTCCATTAGCTCCTGGGTCGGGACCATTTGAAGGTGTCCTGATCAAGGCCGAACGCATCTCAAACACTACTTGAGTCAGTGCTTGCATTGAGGCAGAGAGGGTTTTGAGTCCTCCCTCTAACGAGTCTATGCGCTGGACAATGTCCTGTGGCGGCGCATCAGCCTCAAGATCACCCCCGGTCATGTATACTGTCATGACACGGCCGGAAGTGGATGGATTAGTTGAGGCTTCGCTCTCAGCCTCACTCTCATGTGGGGGAGTTACTTCTCCTGGTGTTTGGCCACCCCCAGCCACATTCTGGAGTTCGTCTTCGACAGGCGCATCTGCAAGGGCCTGACTGCCCTCAGCTCTGTCTTGAAGGGCCTCTTCATTTTCAGTACTACCCCCGGCGGTGTCTTGGAGGACATCGTCATTTTGAGGGGCTTCAGGGAGGCCATCTTCGCTTTGATGAAGATCCGCCGCAGCTGTGCTTTGGACATCTTCGTCTTCGGAAGGAGGCTCAACAAGGGTCTGGCTACCCCCAGCTTCCTCCAAGGACTTCTTCCTCGACCGAGTGCCTTCGAACACTCCAGAGGTCGTGACAGCTGCCTTGGTTTTCCTCGACTGGCTTTTGGATGAAGACGAGGAATTGACAGTCGTCTTCCGGACAGATGAGGAGTTGGAGATCACGTTGCATGAAGCAACCTTTAGTTCCTCTTCTGCTGACACCTTCATCCCAAGGCGATGTCGGAGGGGTGTCGATGATTGTAGCCGTTGGAAGACCGACTGCTTTGGCGGTACTGCCGTCTTGCAACAGCAGTTGATGGTGACCACTGCACAAGTGTGCCCCGTGAGAGGCGCATCGTGCTTGTTGGTCAACTCTCCTGACCGACGCTTGTGAGTGATCACGTTGCGCAAGTCGTTGGAGGAGAGTGCTACCCTCACACCCCTCTCAGGCGCATGGCAGGGCCAAGCGCCGGGGTGGTCGGGTGAGTGCTGCGCCCCCTGATCTAATACCAAGCAGGCATCACGATCAGTAGTGGGGGAACCACAGCATTTGAAGTGACTTGAACGAATCTCAAACGCACAACCAGAGGAGGCGCGGGAGTTCAAGACCACTGAGTTTGCCTCTCTCGGCTTGGTTGTGCACGCAGTGAATGCGCCCAAGTGAGATGAGGACTTTGAAGGTCGACTCGTTGTCAGTGCGGGAGCACTTGAGTCAACCTTGTACAGCTTGCCATCGGCAGCGCGCGTGATTGTAAGCGCGTGTCTCTGGCCGGCTGCTGGCATAGCACGTTTGTGGCGCGTGGCCCGTGCCGCCTTGGATTTCTTCGTACCTGCCCGCTGGGGTGCATAGTACTCAGCATCCAAATTCTCCTCGCCATTACAGCGAGTGAGTCTGTCGAAGACAGAGGCACGTTGTGGCGCATCAGAAGTAATGCGCGGGGCATTGGCTGCGCCCCTGCTCCGTCGACGTATCTTCCTCGCCTGAGAGGAAGATGGCTGGGGAACGTGGTCAGCCGCACGCTTCCCCGAGAGATGCGCTGCATCAGCGGGCGCACCTTGACTGCTGAGGACGTCAGCAGGATGGGAAGGCTGGATGGGCGCATCCCCTTCAACGGTGGTGCCCGAGGCGTCGACTTTGCGCACCCAGACTGCGCGGGTCTTCTTCGGCTTCGACAGCCGCTTCGAAGGACTCGCACTTCCTTCAGAAATGAACTCCTCGTACGCCTGTTGATTGAGGCGCACTACCAACGTCTTGTGGGAGGAGCCCACCTTCACGTCGTCGGCCTGTGACACGACTTTCTCGGTAGAGGAGAAAGAGGTCCCCAGCAGAGTCGCCAGCTTGTTTACCATTAAAATTGTTTTGATTGAAATCTTAATACAAACAGAACAGTGATACAATATAGGACTTAGATGTAGTCCTAGGAGTACACTTTTGTTTAAGCTGGGTCCTTAGTGCCAATGGAGCGAGTGGTAATGCGTTGACTCCGTTGACCGGCTGACGGCGGTTATCGGTTCTCTGAAGGTGTTGATTGCTCTGGGTGCTGGAGCTTGCTGAGAGGAGTAAGACGTTGAGTGTCTAGAACTGCCTCTCTGGTGATTCTCTGTTGTGGATTCTTTTTGTGAGTCTTCTGTTCTGAGTCTCTGTCTCTGTGTGAAGGAGATGACCCTTCTATTTATAGTTTTGCAGGCTGGCTGCTCATGCGCGCATGTAGGATGCGCCGGTATAGGAATGCCACGTGGAGGTTGCTGATGGAGGCGCATGGATGCTGCGCCCTGATCGAGGGGGAGAACTCCTCATGCTGCTGTGGTGAGCCGGCACGTAGCAGGGAGAAGATCTTTCCGTTGCTAAAATCTTGGACGAGTTGAGTCAAAAGACACGTGTCGTCGACTCATGGTTCGAAGATCTCGGATTTGGTGGAGAGGAGTGATCTGGTGGGCTGTGCCTTGGATTGGGCGTAGGAGGAGGCTGCGGCTCATAACCTTTAGGAGTTACAAACCATTTGGGGCGCATGGCTTTTGAGGCGCATGCAGGCGACTTTCCTTCTGTCTTTCGGGATCAGAGAGCAGTCTGAGGCGCATGGCTTTTGAGGCGCATGCTGGTTTGGACGCATGGTCGTAGAGGCACATGCGGGTTTGGATGCATGGCCGTAGAGGCGCATACGGATGGACGCATGGCCGTAGAGGCGCATGCGGATGGCCACGTGGCAGTAGCCGTCGGAGTCATGATGATGCTGACGTTGCCGATGCTTCGTTCTCTGAAAAAGCTGTCACTTGTTCAGACTTTGGGAGGCGTGCTGCCAACTCTGTCAGTTCAGCATTTAATGTTGGTGACGTTCGATGGACAGCTGAGTGGGCGCATCGGTTGGCGTTCCACTCGGTATGGAGATGTGTGGGGGCGCATCCTCTATAATGCGCCGAGTACTGTAGGGCGCGTCTGTATGATGCGCCTGACGCCGAAGGGCACGTCCGTGTGATGCGCTGTCTGGCTGGCGCATCGGACATGTCTTTTAATGATGCGACTGTCTCGCTCTTCGAGTGCTATAAATAGCCGTTTGGCTGAATTCGAGGCGTCCGGTTCATCCATTTAATGTAAATTTATTGCACGGAATTCGGAGGGCCATCCCCTTGGTGCGTGGGTTTGATCTGCCCGGCCTATAAATAGTAGCATGGAGAGAAGATCTGCTTCTCATTCCCTCACGTACTTCCAATATGAATTTGAATATACGGGTGCATTCTGCTGACGAAGTGCTCCCGAGCGTGAAGATGAGACGCTGTGTTGTCTTCGATGCACTTGAAGGTGACTGTTACATCCAAAAGATGGAGTCGAGGGCTTCTGAGGCAGACGGAAGGTGTCTGTTGCATCCAAAGATAAGGATGCTCGAGCCTCGTCTCCGTTATTCCGGAAGAGCCGTAAATCGGAATGGCGGTGCAAGGCTCTCTCTTCCTGCAAAGTGGGGTTTCCCCACTTTGATCGTGTCGAAAGCTGCTCCTTTAGCCATAGTTTCGATCACGGTCTTCCTTCGGCTTTGGAGGCTCTTTCGAAGCCTCCCCTGGCCACAGCATTTGCGGTGCTCTTCTCTTCCTTGGTTCCAGCCAGAGGGTTAAATGCTTTGTGTCGAAGCATTTATCGGGCGAGCCTGGTTGGAAGAGCGGCACATAACTGGGCTCTGCTCGGCCAGGTGAGCCTGGCTGGAAGAATTTGGCTGAAGGGATGCACAAAACTGAGGTGCTGAAGAGATGATGGGATGCGTCTGGATGGAGGCGCATGATATCTGCTGCGCCTCACTGGTGGCGCATAGTGATGCTGTGCCTATCTGGAGACGCATGGTGGCCTTTGCACTTATCTGAAGGCGCATGATGGCCGCTGGCTGTAGACTTTAGGCTCTTTCCTTTGTAGGAATTCTCCTTTGTACAACCTTTTCTAGACATGTAATAGACTTTTATATATAAATAAAAAGTCCTTCTTCAAATGTCTATAATTATTGAATTTGCTGTGAAGTTCTTCATCTGAGTTCTGGCGCATGTAGTGTCTGGCGCATGGGCTTTCTGGTTGTGAAATTCCATGCTTCTACAATGCTGTATAGATAGCTTCTGCCTACTTTGGAAGATTATACTGGTTAAGCATAACTCTGGCCATATCGCCAAGAGTTTTATTCTTCCTCTCCACAACACCATTTTGTTGAGGAGTTATGGGGTAAGAGAATTCATGTGATAGCCCATTTGAATCATAAAATGATTTAAACTCATGGTTATCGAATTCTCCTCCATGATCACTTCGTATCCAAGTAATCATGAATCCTTTCTCATTTTGTTCCTTTTTACAAAAAGACACAAACTCAGAAAAGGCCATATTTTTATTTGTAAGAAAGTAAACCCAAGTATATCGTGAATAGTCATCAACTATTACGTAAGCATATAGCTTACCGCCAAGACTGGCGACTCTACTTAGTCCAAATAAGTCCATATAAAGTAATTGTAGTGGTCTAGAGGTTCTTACAGCATTTATTGATTTGAAAGATGATCTAGATGCCTTGTTCTTCTCACATTTGGCACAGACTATATCTTTCATGAAAGTTATTTCAAGTAAGCCTCTTACCAGTTTCTTGGTGTACAATCTTACAATAGTATCCATATTCGCATGTCCAAGACGCATATGCCATATCCAGCTTTCGTCTTGAGTTATGAACAAACACTTCCTTATATTGTTAGTCTTCTCTGACAAATATAGTACATATATTTTGTCCTCTCTTATTCTCTCAAAGGAAGTTATTTCAGACGATTTTTCATAAACATAATATTTATTTTTAACAAAATTAATTCCATAATCATGATCAGTCAGTTGACTAATACTTAGTAGGTTGTGTTTTAATTCTGTTACTAAGCATACATCTTTTATAATAGGTGAGGGAGAAGTACCTATGTCGCTAATTCCAATGATATGACCTTTAAGGTTGTTTCCAAAGGAGACATAGCCTTCTTTCTTCATCGATAGAGTTGCAAACAATGTGTTATCACCTGTCATGTGCCTAGAGCAACCACTATCGAGTATCCACTTGCTTCTAGTGGGAGGAGGAAGGTCCACCTACAATACAAGTTGAAGATGTAACCTTTGGTACCCACTTTCTTGAGGGTCCTGATATGTTAGTTTTTGGAACCCATACATACAGATTAAGATCTACTAGCTTTCTAATTTTATACTGGTGTGATACATGTCCTTTTATACCACAATAGTGACATATAGCAGAAGTGTTAGTGCTAGGGGTGGTTCGAAGATCATATATATGTGTTTTTGAAGATGTGTGTTCTTTCTTACTGTATGGAAAGGTATACATATATGCATGGCTTTTGATAGTTCTAGCAGTGTTGGTCCTGTTGTGTTTGTGTTTAGCCTTGTGACTTGTGTTCACTTGATCTATAACTTTTTAGAGATGTCACAGGCTTCATTATATTTGGCCGTGAGTGCATTTACTCTATGAGCAGCAATGTCATACTTTCTTTTCTCTAGTTTATAGAGATCGTTAAGTTTTATATTCTCTTGATTTGCTTTCTTAAGCTTTTTAAGAGTTTCATGTAAGCTTAACTTCAAAGAAGTAATCTCATTGGTGTCACTAGAAGAATCTCTAATATCTTCTAGCATTTTAGATTGCTTTGAAAACTCAGATTGTACAAATTTTAGCTCTTTCTTAGCACTTTTGTACAGATCTATCATTTTTCTCTGATCTTCTAATAGATTAATAAAAGCATCAGACAATTCATCAAAAGTAAATTCTTCATATAGAGGGTTTGATATTACCTTAGCATCAGTAGCCATGAAGCATATAGGTTCACTGTGTTGCGAGGCTTCTCTTCTTCTTCAAAATAACTAGCTTTGCTTTCACACCAGATGCTAGTGTTGGCATAGTTTCTAGTCGAAGAGCTTCTTTTGCTTGTCTGATCATGCCTGCTTTCATTCCTTATGACAGGATAGTCTTTCTTGGTATGATATGTTCTTCTACAGCTGAAGTAAATAGGTTCTTTATCGTCTCTGGAATCTTTTTTCTTCTTATTCGACTTCTCATATCTGAGAAATCTTCTGAAGTTTCTTTTCATGAGAGCCATATGTTTGTTGTCTGGGCAGTCTGTCTCACTTTTATCGTCGGAGGCTGTCTTGTGGTTGGGTTTGAATGCTATCAGATTCTCTTTTGGAGCTGACTTTTTGAAATCTTTAAGGTCTAGCTCATGCGTCATAAGCTTTCCCATAAGGGTTTCAAGAGTCATAGTCGTGAGATTATTTCCTTCAATAATGGCCATGAGGATTCCAGTTCTTGGTTAGCTCGCAACCTTCCAAATCTTCTCATGATTGTTGTATTCTTTTCCAAGGGAAGATAAAGGATTAACAATGTCTAGGAATCGAGTAAACATATTTGTGATATCTCATTAGGCTTCATTTTGAAGGCCTCAAACTCTTGTGTTTGTCGTGAGATTTTGGACTCCTTCACTTGTGAAGTACTTTCATGAGTAACCTCAAGAAGTTTTCAAACCTCGTGAGACGTGACACAAGTAGAAACTCTATTGAACTCAGTTCTATCTACAGCACAAAATAAAGCATTGATGGCTTTTGCATCAAGAC
>JANAVB010000999.1:20370412-20447912 GCA_029216955.1 Iris pallida | reverse complement strand
ATGTGGGTCACGATGATCTTGGAGATGATTTTGTTGGTGAAGGTGCATAAGATGATCGGTTTGAAGTCTTTGAATATATATATATATATATATATATATATATATATATATATATATATATATATATATAGATGAAAAGTCGAATGGGAACGCAGTAGCGGGCGGGCTCCCCTCTCCTGGCCTCGCCGCCCCCCACCCCCGTCGGGAATTGGTGGCAGGGTTGGCCGGTCGGCCTGCCCGGGCCGGCGGCGCCATTCAGCGTGTTCGTCCCCCTAGGCCCCCCCACTCCCCCCCGAGTTGGTCGGACTCCGCCTGGGCATCCTCCCAGTGGGGTCCCCTCCTCGCTGGCTTCTCGCCGTGCGGTGTCCACCACTCTTTCCCCACCCTCCAACCCTCTCGGCGTCCTCGGAGGTCCCGGCGCCGCTGGGCTTGGCGCGGCCCCTCGCCGACGGCAGTCCCGCCCGCTGAGCCCCCACTCTCTCTGGCTCCCCCTATCGCCCCTCTCGCCGTGCCGTCGCCACCCTCCATGGCAGTCCCAGCCCTTCTGCAGTGCCTCCCGCACGCGCGGCAGAATCCGCCTCCTCCGACGGACCAGGTTCTTGAGCGCCTCCGACGCGTCTGCCTCTTGTCTCCCCCGCTGCGACGTCGGCGCCCCCTCCCATCCGGGCGCCTCTCGCCGCTCCTCTTTCCTGGCCAGCTCCTTCTCCACTGGCGGCGCCCCTCCCCATGGAGGTGGCAGCCTTTTTCTCTCTTCTGTGGCTAGCGTTCGCGCGCTCTCCGGCTCCCGGCGGCTCTGGACCGGCTCCCACATCCACCACTCTCGCCTAGACGGCGTTCTCTCCGGCGTCGGCGGCCACCCCATCATGGGCCTCGGTGGTCGCGTCCTCCTCTTCAGCCTCCGTGATGTGGTCATCGGTGCCCCCCCGACGACGGTTGGTATTCCTACGCCAGCGGCGGCGCTGCCCTCGTCGTCAGCTCCCCGCTACGAGCTGCGGAGATCCTTTCGCCACTCGTCGGCGGACCAACCCCCCTAGCCGGCGATTGGCCAACGATTGGCCGGCGAACGCCCGGAGGTCGGTGTCCCCTCCTCCCTTTCCTCGATGGCCCTGTCACCCTCCCTCTCCTCCTCCTCAGGTCTCCTCACCCCCTCCTCCGAGACCGTCCTCCCGCCGTAGCCCTAGTCTCCCTTTCAGCCCCCTTCGCCGGAGGCCGAGCCCACGCTCCCTCAAGTGGCCCCTGGCGCCGGAGTTCTCAGCCACTCCCCGCCGGAGCCATCCTGACTCCAGGTGACGCACTGGTGTACCCACGGCTGCCTTCGTACCATCGTCGGAGCCCCCGCTCCCCGCCCTCCCCTCGGCTTTCCCCGGCGGAGCTTCGTGCCAGGCTGCGCGCTAGGGGGATCCTTGAGCCTCGCGCCCCTACCCCCTTCCCTCGGGCAGAGCCCCCTTCCCGCTCGAGCAGTGTGCCCTCGAGCCGCGCGCCCTCGAGCAGCGCGCTCTTCCCCCCTCGGTCCTCGCGCAATGGAGACCGCGTCTACGTCTGTTCAGTTTCCAGCTGTTTGGAAAAAAACAACCATATATTTACATATATATATATATATATATATATATATTTTCTATATACATATATATACATATATATCCATCCTCTAGGGCAGAGTGCCCACCCCATCGGGCTGCGTTCCCACACCCCCCTAGGGCCTCCCGTTGCTGCGGTCAACAGACCCACAACTTTTGAAAATTCGATTTTCGAAACTTCGAAAACAACAAAATTGCGTTGCATTGCAAAATTTTGGTTGTTTCGAAATTTTGAAATTTCGAATTCCCCTTTTAGGAGTTTCTTACCTTGTTTTCCAGGGCCCTTTTGTATTCTGGCTCTGCACCTGTCTGTAATGCTCTTCGAGAGCCCCCTTTAGCTTTTTAATAAAATATTGTTTGTTTATAAATATATATATATTTTTTTTTTTTTTTTTAATAAAATATTGTTTATAAATATATATATATATATATATATATATATATATATATATATATATGTATATATATAATATGCAGATGGCAGCGAGCCCTCCGATCCCTTTCCTCCGTTCATCTGCCTCGGGTCCGGCATGCTCGCCCCGTCGTCGGTGATCGTCCGATCGCCCTCCCCCCTCCCCCTCCTTCTCCATGTCCCCCGCTCGTCTTTCCCCTCCCCCGGCCGGACACCATCTCAGGGTTTCGACGGAGGCCGCCCTCGGCCGTATCCTCGCGTCCTACGCTCGCGAGCGCAGCCGGCTCCTCCGCCGCCCTCGGCGAACGCAGCGTCGGGGCCCCCATCCAACAGGTTGTCGGTCAGGGCCCGGTCCCCTCCATCCTTGGAGCTCTTCTCCCTCTCCCGGTCAGTAGCTGGCCTGTGGATTAGATCCTTCTTCTCCAGCGCAGCATCGACGCGGTGGTGGCGGCCACCACCGAAGAGAGGCCAGTAGAGGTTCCTGCTCCTTCCTCCTCGTCAGCGCCACCCCCTGTCGCAGCCGCGGCAGCCCCTTCACCCTTGCGGTCCGCCAGCCATGGGTTTTCCCGCTCATCCGAAGAGGACTTTCAAATTTCGAAACCCCCTTTCCCGCCCTCGTCTCAGATGGCTGCTTCGGCATGCGCCCCCCGCTTCCCCTTTCCAGGACATGCGCCCAATTAGCGGGCCATGTGCCTGCGGAGCCCTTCGTGGCCACCTGCCCACTCCAGGCACATGCCAGGCTGCGGGATCCCCCTATGCACCCAGGCGACGGGATAGTTCATGCGCCCACGTCTGAGAAGGCGCTTGTGGGGACTGTTGGGCGCCCGAACGCCTTATCCGTTCATGCGCCCGACGCCGGAGGCTCTCCTGCTAGGCCGGAGGAGCTCCTTACGGGAACTTGTTCCCCTACTATGCACCTGTTCTACGGGGCCTCTTATGCGCCAGTCCTGTCCCCTCTGCCACTGAACGCTCTCTCCTATGCGCCCGGGGGGTCCTCCCCATGCGCCTGCGGATCAGCTGATTCCTACAGCTCTTGGACCTGAGAACGGAGTCTCCGACCCCCACCTTGCTCCTGGTCGCCCTCCTTATCCGGCAACCGACGGACAGGTTCAGTGTCCTCCGGGCAGCGATCCCTCCTCCATAGTTGGGTATCTCCAGAATGGTCCTCCCCTCTAGCCCCCTGGCCAACTGCTTCGCTTGCAGGGTTTCCCGGAACGCTCGGAGCAGTAGATTTCGGTACCCCCAGGTGCTCTCCCTCCGTCGGCGGCCCCCCACCCTTCCCCTCTCCTCGTGCGGGCGCCCCCTCCGTTTCTACCCCTCCGGTATCTTTCGCCGATATGGTGAGACCTAACCGGGCAGGCCAGCAGCGTCCGATCATCCCCGATGTGACGCTCCCCGAGATTGAATACCCCCACCCTTAGAGGGTCAGTCCTTATCGATCCATTTCTCCGACTCGGACCTGTCCTCTCTGCATCAGAGTTTCTCCTTCACCTTCGTTCTCCAATTCTCGGCTGCCCTAAACTAGCCAAAGTCCAAGAACATATCGCCAAATGGAAGTTCACATCAGCATACAGAGTGTCACCCTTGGATCCCAAAAGCATTTTGCTGCTTCTTTCTGTAGAAGAAGACCAAAAAATTGCCCTCATCTATGACACCAGCAAGGTGGACTCTAAAACTATGACAGTAGTCAGATGGTCGCAGACCTTCAACCCCAGAGAAGACTCACCCATAGTGGCAGCTTGGGTCACTCTCCCCAACCCCCCTGATCTGCTTCATTCTCGCGGCGCTCAAAAGGATTGTCAACTCGTTTGGCACCTTCTTGGCGATGGCAGAGAAAACCAGGAATCTCACCAGAGCCAACTACGCAAAAGTTTCCATGGAACTCGACACATCCAAAGAACTTCCTAAATTCATTAACTTTGAATTAGGACAGCAAACCCATACCCAGCCACTCATCTATGATAACAACGTCCTGTTTTGCAATCATTGTCACATCAGAGGGTACCTCACCAAATTCTGTTACAAACCACACCCGAAGTTGAGACTCCCGCAGAAACAGCAGAAGGACTTGCCTCAATCAAAACCATCCTCAAACTCACACCTAAGAATTAAAGATAGCACAGATTTAACTCGAGCGGTCACCCCCCTCCCTCACATGGTAGTCCCACCTCACCAAAATATAACCCGATATCGACCACTAACAGATTTGAAGCTCTGAGCATGGAAGACATCACCAACGAAGGAGAGACACCAGAGAACCCCCTATGGTGGTCATCATCCTTAAGCGTAGAGATACAACAGATACGACAAAGTCCATAACTCCTTCCAACAGTCCATCCCCAGCCAGCATCGAAACTCCTAACACAAAGGGCCTACGCCCAGAGGAGGGGTCCAATGCTACGAGTCTCACAGAGCCAGAAATAAGAGACATCCTCCCAACCTCTCCAGAAATCGCCAAAGCCACCCAACGCCTTATGGATCAAGAGACCACAGACAGAATGCGACAAGCTGAGGAAGCAGGATTCTTGGATCCAGACAATCCGATGAGCGTCCTGGCGGACTCCGACGGATCTGAAAACGCCGCTGACAATACGAGGACAAAAGAACACAAGAGCAGACCTGTTGTCCCCATAAGGACTGCCTCAGACACCCCAGAAGACAGTGCCAATAACACCAACAAACCCCACAAAAAGAAGGGCAAGAACAAATAAGGACATAATCTGGCAAGGACCACGAGGTCAGCTACGAAGCTCCACAAACCAGACCCCCTTTCCACACTTAATGCTTAACATCCTTTCATGGAACGTGAGAGGTATCACAAATAAACCGACGCTGAATAGACTCATCAGCCTCACTAAAACCTACCATATCGACATACTAGTAGTCATCGAACCCAAAATCTCTCAGAAAAGACTCAAAGGGATTCGGCTCAATCTCGGATTCGCGACTGCCATCGCCGGATGCCAAGACATCTGGATCTTCTCCTCTGTCGGCATCAAGTTCGGCCTGGTTCAGGACTCCAGGAAGACCCTTTTGTGCTGGGTAGATCACACAAAGCTGTGATCCCGAGCCCTTCTCTCAGCTGTTCACGGCAGCTGCGACATTCCAGAGGGTAGACTTCTCTTGGATCATCTACTAGCCGCTCACCTTCCCCCCAACAACCTCTCATAGATCTGTCTCGGAGACTTCAACACAATCTCTTGTAGTTCTGAGAAGTCCGGGGGCCGCCCGCCCCCCCTCCTGGCCGTGGAAGAATTCAACAACTTCATCTTCAATGTGCAACTAACCCACCTCCCCTTTATCGGCAACACATTCACTTAGTGCAACATGCAGGAAGGACATCATCGAAAATACTCTCGTCTGGCTCGAGCCCTGATCAACGGTCCCTGGGCTGATATAGGAATCATATCCAACCTATCTCACCTGAAATCCACGAAATCAGATCACTCACCCCTCCACATCGAGATCAACAGTACTTCCCAGCACATCAAAAAACTATTCTGCTTTTTGAACTTCTGGAGACACCACCCTCAGTTCATCCCAGTTGTGACCGCTTCCTGGAACTCCTCTGAAGACCCTGATCCCCTGGTTAGAATGGCGGCCAAACTTTCTGCCACCAGTAAGGCCCTTTCCTCCTGGAGCAAAGTCGCTTTTGGCAACATCTTTCAGGCGATCAGCACCGCTGAGGACGATATCACTAGAGCAAAAACCCGGTATATTATGGATCAAACCCCGGAAACTCGGGCCTCGCTTAACCTTGCAAAAGCCATCCTCAAGTCTTGTTTGAAGGTCGAGACTGAATTCTGGAAACAAAAAATCCAGGCTTGCTTGGGATCTGGAAGGGGATCGCAACTCAGGTTTCTTCCACGCATGTGTCAAGGGTCGTAGACAACAGCTCAATCTCCACCGTATCATAGACGACAAAGGCACTCAACTCCATGACCAGAAGAAGATACAGGAGGCGGCGACACGGTACTTCTCGACCCTCTTCACCAAAGAGTCAATCGTCAAGGATGACGATTTCCTCTCCAAGGTCCCCACTATCATCACCGATCTGGTTAATGACATGCTCATGGTCACCCCATCTGCTGAGGATGTCAAGGTGGCGGTCTGGACACTAGATGAACACAGCGCCCCCAGGCCCAACGGGTTCTCTGGGACATTTTTCAGAACCTGTTGGGACATAATCACTTCTGATATGCTTGAAGCCACCATTGCTTTCTTTTAAGGTGCGAGATACCCGACATCTATTTCCAGGGCGAATCTCATTCTCATTCCAAAAAAAGATAATCCAGAAACCTTCAGAGACTTCAGGCCCATAAGCTTATGCAACTTCACCAACAAGATCATCTCGAAAATTATCGCTAATCGCATGTCTAACCTCCTACCCAAGATCATCTCCGAAAAGCAGAGCAGATTCGTCAAGGGGAGGAACATCATGGACGATATACTTTTTGTACAAGAAATGGTCACCTGTATGAAATTCCCTGCCAGAGGAGGCAACGTGGCTATCAAACTGGATATGGAAAAAGCATACGACCGCCTGGACTGGCAGTTCATGATCTGGGTCTTCAGAGCCTTCGGCTTCTCAAAACCGTGGATTGATATTATATACAGATCCATCAGCAATTCCAGGTTCTCCACTATCATCATCGGTTAAGCGAAAGGTTTCTTTCCTTCCAGTCGTGGCGTGTGACAGGGAGACCCCCTCTCAGCCACCATATTCATCATCGCTGCAGAAGCGCTCAGCGTAAACCTAAACAACATGATCAACAACAATCAATTCAACCATTTTTACACCACCATCGGATGCCCAATTATCACTCACCTTGCATATGCTGATGATGTCCTCATCTTCTCTTCTGGCGACATCGGTTTGGTGGAAGTTGTCCATAAAATGCTCGAGGGATATGCCAAATGCTCCGATCAATGTGTCAACAAAAGCAAGAGTGTCATCTACACCCACCACAAAGTTGACAGGATCCACTCCAATAGGCTATCCAACCTGACTTCATATACCACAGTGTACCCTCCATTCTTCTGCTTAGGCTGCCCGTTAGTTTATGGCAAGTTGAACGCCAGTATTTTTGAGTACATTGTGAGCTCTATCAGAAAGAAGATTGAGGGCTGGCATAATGCCACTCTCTCTCCCGGCAGTAAGCTGATTCTGATTCGGCATGTGCTCTCCTCCATTCCCATATACACCCTGGTCGTTAGCGGTCCCCCCAAGAAAGTCATCTCATCGATAGAATCCCTATTCACCAGATTCTTTTAGGGGAGCAGCATGGGGAAGACAAGCACCAGTAGGCCAGTTGGATCACCATGGCTAAACCTATCGAGGAGGGTGGGTTGGAAATTAGCAGATTGGAGCACCTAATAGACGCTTGTTCCATAAAGTTATGGTGGAAGATGAACACGGGCAACTCTCTCTAGACCAGGTTCATGAAGGCCAGATATTTCAGATTCTCTCACCCAACGACCGCTTTAGTGAACAGCAGATCCTCGGCCACCTGGCGTCGAATGTCTCGCGGTAAAATGCTTACCGAACCTCTCATCCGTCTACAGCTGGGTAACGGCCACGCCTCGATGAACTTCGAGCGCTGGTTAGGTAATGAGCTTCACGCCACTCTCCATCCCCACACCGGGAAGATTTGTGAACTGTGGGATACCGATCACGGTTGGAATTGGACCAGAGTGAGAGAAAGTCTAGGCCAGGCAGTGACAGACAAACTTGCCGCCGCTCAATTGCAGATTTCTAACGAGCCAGACTCCTTGCAGTGGACCCCAACTCCAAATGGCACTTTCTTCCTAGCGTCTACCAGACTCAAAGCTAAAGGGACTGGCACTCCGGGCCCTCTCATTGCCCCCTTCTGGCAACCTTACATTCCCATCAAATGGTCGATCTGGTCTGGAGAGCTCTGAGAAGGAAACTCCCCACAGATGACTCCAGTGCCTCTTTCGGCTACAGCCTGGCATCAAAATATCACTGCTGCACAACTCCTAAAGAGGAGTCAGTGGAGCACATCCTCCTTTCTGGCGATCTATCTATGCCGATGTGGACCAGTCTTAACTCCAGGTGCAGACAGAATCATCCCTCCGGGGGCTTCAACGATCTTCTGGCCAACTTGGGAACCTTCCACGGTCGGCAGATCGTAGCAGCCGCCAGATTTGGGTCCTGTGGAAGAACTGGAACAAATTTAGGTACGAAGGTCGTCAACTCCAACCTCAACAACTGATTACCGAGGCTCTACGCCAGATCAGTAGAGTCCGGAGGAGATGCTCCCACTCCGAGGACAGCTTCTGTGTAGCCTGGGGCTAGTCGCCTCTGGCGTGATATTTTGTTTAGGTTCTTACCTATGTTGTCCTATCTTTTCTTTTCTGGTCTTTTCCTTCTGGCGCGTGGCGCTCTTACTTGTATAGGCATCGGCATTTTGTGCCTTATACATTAATAAATTCTCCTTACAAAAAAAATAAAAAAAATAAAAAAATAAAAAAATAAAAAAATAAAATAAAATAAAATAAAATAAAATTATATATATATATATATATATATATATATATATATATATATATATATATATATATATATATATATATATATTGCGGGTTGACGATCGGGGCCAATGCTGATGAGTTCCGGTGGCAAGGGGACGCTTCAGGATGCTTCTCAGTCAGATCGGCCAGGAGCATGGTCCGCGGCCCGACGACACTTGCCCTAGCATTGCTCCGTTTTGGCAGACATGCATCCCCAAGAAGTGGTCCTTCATCATTTGGAGAGCTAGGCGTAAGATCCTTCCCACTGACGACACCCTCACCACGATCGGCTACAACCTTGCATTCGCATGCACATGCTGCACCGACCGTCAATTGGAGACGGTGGACCACATCTTCTGCTAGGGAGAACTTCCGGTGCTGGTATGGAGTTTTCTCTCCCAATGTAGCAGGATGACCCTTGGGGACGGGGGCTACGAAGAGCATGTTGAGGCTTGGGGTGCGGCGTCCCATGGCTACCAGATCGTGGCAGCAGCTGCAACGTGGGTCATATGAAAGAACCGCAACAAGGCGAGATACGAAGGCCGTTAGTACTCCGCGGACCAACTAATTAAGGAGACCATCAGGCAGTGTAGTAAAAGGAGATCCCTTTGCAACCACGGCCAGATGGCCCCCTTATCCCCGGTTTAGCCGTGTTGGGCTCCTTTCCTCCCCTTCTTTTATTAGTATACGTGTATAGGCTTCGGCATTTTGCGCCTTCTGGTATACTTGTATAGCTTCGGCTCTTCAGTTTTATAGAATAAAATGGGGAGGTTTTTGCCAATATATATATATATATATATATATATATATATATATATATATATATATATATATATATATAAGTGGTTAGGGGGAGGGGGCTCACTTGGGGGAGGTCCCAAGTTCGAGCCCCCCCTCCCGTGGATATATATAAGTGGTTAGGGAGGGGGGCTCACTTGGGGGAGGTCCCAAGTTCGAGCCCCCCCTCCCGTGGGCATGAGATGGCTGGGTAATCGCGGGGCGGCCGCGGTCCCAAGCTGGCGGCCTCAAAAAATGGACACCAAATATATATATATATATATATATATATATATATATATATATATATATATATATATATATATATATATATATATAATCCATGGTTTCTTCTGCTCCATCTTCCCAGAGCTCTCCAGGCTCCCCCTCCGGCCCAGCCTAGGCCAGCGGCCGGCTGTCCCCTCCCTCTTCTCCCATACCCTCCCTCTCCGCATGGCGACCCTCCCCCGGGTGCGACCATCCGGACGACCTAATCGCCGTCATCGGGCAGCCTCCCCCTCCTTCGCCTTCTGCTCCCCGCCTCCCGCCCCCCCGACCTTACCCTCGGTCCGCCAGTCCCCCCCTCCTCCTCCCCTCGTCTCCCATGCGTTCCATCAGTCGCCCCTCCTCCTCCCTTTCTGCCCCTAGTTCCCCTCCATCCGTCTCCGTCGGAGTGCAGTCGGGCTCTGGCCTGCTCCAGGGCGGCGAGGGGTATCCTTCATCTGCCCCCCAGGGGGAGGCGTTAGCCCCGTGCCAGTCTCCTCATATTCAAATTCAAATTTTGAAATACCCGCTTCCTCTCCTGGCAGGGTCGGGGGCAAGCTACTATGCGCCTCCGCGCTCGCGGGCGTATATGACCGCCCTCTTGTGGGCGCATATAGAGCCCCCCCTTGCGGGCGCATACACATACCAACCCCATCCTCTACCAGCGGGCGCATGCGGCGTTGCTCTCGCTTTCGATCTGACCCTTGTGGGCGCATTTGGCCCCCATGCGGTCGCTCTTGGTGGCCCCCTTCGGCTCCTGCGAGCGCATTCAGCTCCGTCGTAGTGGGCACATATGGGCGCTCTTCTTCTGGGGGTGCATTCGGCAGCTGCCCTCTTGGCGCCCAGCCCCCGGCTGCCCTCCCCTCCGCTGTCGGGGGCGGTCTCAGCGGCCGTATCGAGCTCCTTGGTGCCACCTCTGTAGCTTCTACCCCCATCAACCCCCCCAATGCCTTCTGGTTGCTCTATCCCCGTCGATCTCATGGATCTCTACCCCAGTTGGGAACGGGATCCCAAGCCGGCCGTCTCCCCACCCACCTTCTCCTCCGCTGCACGGCCCCCCTTGCGTAGCCCAGGGACCCCCTCCTTCGGCGAGCCATTCGTCGCCTTCGTACGCCGACAAGCTTCGTCCGGACAGGACGGCCAGGCAGGGACTCTTGTTCACTGACGTCCACCTCTCCGAAGTAGAATACTCGTCTCTATCTCCTGTGCCCATCATTCTATTCTCTGAACATGAGCTTTCCTTCCTGGCCTCCTCCTTCTCCCACTCCTTCATTCTCAAATTCTCTTCAGGCTTCCCCAAACTCTCCATGGTTCATGAGGTTATAGCGAGTTGGAGGCTCAATGTAGAATACAGGGTGGTACCCCTTGACCCTAGGCATATCCTGCTCTACCTCTCCAACGATCTTAACCACAGGACCGTATGGTCCAAAGGCACCAGCAGGGTGGGCTTCCACCAGATGAAGATTATCAAATGGTCTATGAGCTTTAGCACCAAGGAAGACTCAGCGACGGTTGCCGCCTGGGTGACCCTACCCAACCTTTCCTTCATTTGCTTTGTCCCAGCGGCCTTTAAGCGTATAAACAACTCCTTTGGGACTTATGTGGCCACTGCTGCAGAAACCAGCAACCTGACCAAAGCTCACTATGTGAAGATCTGTGTGGAACTTGATCTCTCTTCCGAGCACCCCAACCACATTCTCATCGAACTTGGCAACTAGTCCCACACCCGGTAAATCGCCTACGATAATCACATTATCTTCTGCTCCCACTGCCATCTGCGCGGTCATCTCTTAAAGCATTGTTACCGCTTGCATCTAGAGCTCAAGAGGAAACCTGCAAGGCCAGAACCCCTCACTAGAGAGGGTAAGCTTCAATCGCCCACCCGGTCCCCCCTGCTTCTACTACCGAACTCTCACACCAGATTTCACTCCAGTGATGGAAAAACAGGCACCTCTTCGGATAGAACGGTGATCCCCCACCACACTCCAACTCTGACCCCTTCCAACCAGTTTAACGTCCTCATCGCAAAAGCGACCGAACCCTCCCTCGAGATCGCTTCTATTGGAGACTCTTTAGTGGGCCCCAAACCGAACTCAGAGGCCACCAGCGACTCCTATCCAGTAGCCGCAGAGGAGGTCCTCCAAGAATTTTCATATACCACAGCCTGCCCCCACGGGGTTCATCCTTTCCACGTAGTCGATGTCATAGAAGCCCTTGCTATTCTAGGGCCAGAACAAGCTCATAGAGGACTACAGGTCCTCGCCGCAGGATTCTCCCTCCAATTGGAAGGAGACCAGTTTGGCAATACGGACGACTCCATCATCATTCCCCCTGAGGAACCCGTGTCGGATTCAGCAGGAGACCTGCTCGAACCCCTCGTAGACATTCTCACTAATCCTCTCCCCCCCCCCGAGGATTTCATCTCCGGCACATCCACCTCCAAGGCGGGAAAGGCTACCACCACAATCAGGAAATCAGAACAGAAAGGAGCCGGAGAATCCTCGGCGACCCGAACCAGGTCCGCAACCAAGCGGGCTAACCAACCCCCCTCCGGCTCCATTAATACTGAACATTCTCTCCTGGAATGTCTGTGGTATGGCGAGCAAACCCACCAAGAGGAGAATCGCCAACCTTAACAAAACTCACAAGATTGACATTTTGATCATCCTTGAACCCAAAATCTCCTATAAGAAACTCAAATCTATTCAGCTGCAATTAAGCTTTCTTACGGCCATAGCTGGCATATACGACATTCGGATCCTCTGCTCAAAGGACGTCAAAATCGGAGTCATTCATGACTCCAAGCAGGCCCTATCTTGCTAGATGGAACACCCACTGTTCCCCAAGCACGCCATCATGTTCGCAATTCATGGCAGCTGTGGCATCGCGGAGCGCAAACATCTTTGGAACGATCTCCTGGACATCCATCTCCACCACAACAACCTCTTGTGGCTTTGTATTGGGGACTTTAACACTATCACCTGCAAAGAAGAGAAGACCGACGGCCGCCCTCCCCCCTTTCAGCCATGCAAAATTTTAACAACTTTATTTTTAACTCCCAACTCTCCCCCCTTCCGTTCACTGACAATGCCTTTACCTGGTGCAACATGCAGGAAGACGACCACCGTCAATATTTCTGCCTTGACAGGGCCCTAACGAACGCCCATTGGCACAGAATAGGGACCACCTCGAAGCTTACCCACCTCAATGCCACTGAATCCGACCACGCCTCCTTGCTAGTTAGAATTACTAGCAACTCGGGCATGTACAAAAAGAGTTTCTGTTTCCTGGATTTCTGGAGCAATCATCCCCAGTTCTTAGGCATCGTCACGGAAGCTTGGAACAACGCGGACCATGCCGAACCCCTCACTCATGTGGCCAATAAACTCAAAGCCACGAGGAAAGACCTAGCGGTCTGGAGCAAGCAGGCCTACAGAGATATTTTTTAGGCCATTCGTGAGGCTGAGGATGACATCAATCGAGCAGAAATCAGGTTTGTGACCGACAGATCCCCAGCAGCTAGGACTGCCCTTAACCTCACCAAAGCTATCCTCAAATTCTGACTGAAAGTTGAGAAAGATTTTTGGAAGCAGAAAGCGAGGCTTAAATGGAAAAGTGAGGGAGACAAAAACTCGAGCTACTTCCACACTTGCGTCAATGGTCACAGACAGAAACTCTTTCTTCACTAAATTGTTGATGCGACCGAGAACATTATCAAAGACCAAATGAGTATCCAAGCGGCGGCGACAGAATTCTTTTCCCAACTGTTCTCTAAGGAGACAGTTGTTAGAGACGCCACCTTCCTGGATGAGATCCCCCGCCTTATCAGCGACAGCGAAAACATCCAGCTTGAACTTCCTTCGTCCGAGCATGTGGTAAAAGACGCCGTCTGGGCCCTTGACGAGCATAGTGCTCCCGGTCCAGACGGGTTTTCTGGGGTATTTTTCTGCACATGCTGGGACATCATCAAGACGGATATCCACGACGCGGTCTCCTCCTTCTTTCAAGGAGCCAGTACCACAGAGCCATCTCGAGCACCAACCTAATCCTCATCCCGAAGAAAGAGAACCCGGAGATATTTCGAGATTTCCGTCCCATCAGTCTTTGCACTTTCACCAACAAAATCATATCCAAGATCGTTGCCTCCCGTATGTCATGTCTCCTTCCCAAGATCATCTCAGAGGAGCAGAGCGATTTTGTTAGAGGCAGAAATATCCAGGATAATATCATGTTGGCTCAAGCGTTAATCACCTGTATGAAGTTCCCAACAAGAGGGGTTAATATAGCTATCAAATTAGACATAGAGAAAGCTTATGACAGGCTGGATTGGCAATTCATGATCTGGGTCTTCAGAGCCTTCGGATTCTTCGAAACCTGGACCAACATCGTGTGGAGATCGATCAGCAACTCGTGGTTTTCAGCGGTGATCAACGGTCAGGCCGACGGCTTCTTCAAATCGAGTTACGGGTTAGGCAAGAAGATCCTCTATCATCCACCATCTTCATCATTATTGCGGATGCCTTGAGCAAGAACCTTAATAAGATGGCATGCACTACCAACTTCCACCACTATCATACCGCCAGTGGGTGCCCGATTATCACCCACCTGGCATTTAACAATAATATCCTTATTTTCATCTCCGGGGACGTTGGGTCGCTAGAGGTTGTCCACAATACTCTCCAGAGATACGTCAGGTGTCCGGGCTAGAAGGTCCACCAGGATAAAAGTGTCATCTACGCCTACCATAATATCAAGAGTGAGCATGCGGCCACCCTCTCCAACACCACCTCCTTCTCCATCAAGCATCCCCCGTTCCACTACCTTGGCTTCCCCCTCGTGTACGGGAAATCCAAAGCTGGTATTTTCGAGGACTTGATCCACCGTATCAGGAAAAAACTTGAAGGATGGCATAACGCTACTCTATCTCCAGGTGGCAAGATGATCCTTATCAAACACGTCCTCACATCTATACCCATCTACACCCTTACGGCTTGCTTTCCCCCAAGAAAGTGCTTCATTCGATCGAGAGCATCTTTAGCAACTTCTTTTGGGGGCACAGTGATAACAACGACAAGCACCATTGGGCCAGTTGGGATACCATGGCGCGTCCTACCGAGGAGGGAGGCCTGGGATTCACCAAACTTTCCCACATCGTTAAAGCTTTCTCTATGAAACTGTGGTGGAAGCTCCGCACGATTCAGAACTTATGGACCATGTTCATGAAGGCTAGATACTTCAAGCACATCCACCCGTCGATGGCCATATCTAACAGCAGATCCTCCGCGGTGTGGCATCGCATGCTAATCGGGCGTTCTCTAGTCGAACCTGTGATGCGTCTCTAGGTGGGCGACGGTGATTCTTCAGCATTCCTGGAACGATAGGTAGGAGACACGTTGCTTCCAAATCTCTCAGAAGCCCACATGTACCACAAAATCAAGGACATGTGGGACCCCAATGTTAATAACTGGAGTTTGATCAAAATTTGGGAATGGGTCGGCCCCGAGGCCGTAGAGCAAATCTGTCATTGCGGATTGACGATCCGGAACGGCGCAGACGAGATCCAGTGGTCGGTAGATGCTACGGGTTCTTTCTCGGTCAGATCGGCCAGAAGAGTGATCCAAGGTATAGCGGTGCCTTTCCCTAGCTTTGCTCCCTTCTGGTAGGCATACATCCCCAAGAAGTGGTCCATCATCATTTGGAGAGCCGTGCACAAGATCCTACCCACTGATGACACTCTCAACACTATCGGCTTCAGCCTTGCGTCTGCGTGCACATGCTGCACGGATCGTAATTCGAAAACGGTGGACCACATCTTTTGTCAGGGGGACCTATCGGTCAAGGACTAGAGTATTCTCTCCCAACGCTGCAGGATAGTTCAAGGGGGCGGGTGCTACGACGACCTCGTAAAGGCATGGGGTTCTGCGTCCCATGGCCACCAGATCGTGGCAGCAGCTGCTACGTGGGTTATCTGGAAGAATCGCAACAAAGCGAGATATGAAGGCCATTAGTACAATACAGACCAGCTTATTAGGGAGACCATCAGGCAGCGTAGTAAGAGGAGATCCCTCTGCCAACACGGCCAGACGACATTCTGGAATTCCCTCCTATCCTGGGTCTAGCCGTTTTGGGTTCCTCTTCTCCCCTTCTTTTGTTAGTATACGTGTATAGGCTTCAGCATTTTGCGCCTTCTGGTATACTTGTACATTTTCAGCTTTTCAGCTTTATGGAAAAAAAGAGGAGTGTTTTGCCAAAATAATATATATATATATATATATATATTTTTTTTTTAATATATATATATATATATATATATATATATATTTTTTATATATATATATATATATATATATATATATATATATATATATATATATATATCGTAAAAATATATATATATTATATATATATATATATATATATATATATTGGAATAAAAGCTTTATTGATTGACAGGCGCAAAATGCCGAAGTCTATACAAGTAAGCGCGCCACGCGCGAAGAAAGACCCAAAATAAAAAAAAAGAAAACGCGAAGTGTTGCCCACAAAACGGAAGCTGGACCGAGCATCAGAAGATTAGGCGGCAAAGCTAGCGCCAAAGGAGATAGCGCCCCTGACCCTCGGACGAACATGACCAAAGAGCCAGCACACTACACACGGAGATCAGGTCATCCCAGGGCAGCCCAAAACTGGTCCGAGGTGTGAGTGCAACGCCTCATATATAAATATATATATATATATATATATATATATATATATATATATATATATATATATATATATATATATATATATATATATATAAAAGTATATATATTACAAAACCTTAAACTCATATAAATCTATATAAAAATATAAAAATCCACAAGCTTGTATACATATTGTTTAGAATAATTATAAAAATGTATTCACTTAATCCCTTTCTGTGGACTAAGTCGTAACTTGTCGTGTTTCCATACAAGTGATAGGATTATGGCTTCGCGATCACTATCATGACTAATAGGCTAGTCATGGCACACAACTATACTAGCTATGTTATGGTTCCTAGTCGTTGTGCATAACAAAACTTAATCGCGACTAAGGCTATCTTCGTGTATCATTCAAATATTATAACATAAAATAAAATCTCTTAAATTATTATTAAATCGAGAATAATAAGTTTAAAAATATGGGGGATTACAAGCACACTCGATGCAAAAGTCAGAAAGTATCAGCAAGGATGTAAGTAGTCAAGTGAGGATACAGTATAAATCAGTCAGTAAGAGAAATCCTTTGCTCATATCATAGCATTAAGATTAGGTTAGGTCTATATTTAGTATCTCTAATGTAATAGCCTATCGAGTAATCCTAATAGAGCCAATAACTCTGTCATCGATTTTATCGAGCATTGATCATTACCCAATAAATTTGGTACAACACAAGTCCTTAAGTTCAATATCTTGAATGCCCTATAAAAACCTAGAAATCCTTAAGTACTAGCACTAAGATATGATACTGGATCCCTAAACATCATAGGAGAATGCTCGAAAATCTTCGAGCTCTTAAAATAAGCAAAACATAACTTTGGATTCGGAATTCCGTTAAAATTTTGCAGAACACCATGGAAGTTTTGAGTTTTTCTAGCAGGTTGTTGTGAGCCAAATTCGAAATGTTGTAGAGACCGTCGGTATTCTGTTGTATACCGATACTGCTGTACTGACACAATAAACCTCCAAAAATTATATTTTTGGGTTTCAATTTCACCCCAATCTTACTCAAAGCTACTCAAATAAGATCTAATACCAAAGATACGTTATATGCCATTCTTAACTAGTTTATCATGAAAAATACTATGAAACTGAGTTCTTCCATCAAAATCCCAAATATCCCATATAAAACCTAGATCTATTCTAGGACCATAATCCAAGCCAAAATTTACAAAACCGCAATGTAATTGCAATAGAAAATTAGATCATAGTTACATGAGATAAATGGAAGATATATAACCATATATATATATATGTAGAAAAATAAAACCAAAGAAAATGCATATTTCTTCACTCTAGCAAGATGTACATGCCTTAGATTATGTTATACAAGTATAGTCTTTTATTACTCCTCCAAGGAAGATTTAGAAATTATATACTAGGTTCCAAAACCTAGATCCAAGGGTTGAGGGTCCAAGCTTGAGGAAGAAGATATGGAGAAAAATGGTGAAGAGAGTAAAAAAAAAAAAGAGAACGGGTATTTTATATGGAGGGAGTGATGCTTGGCCTTGGTCTAGACATTTCATCAATCCAGGACTTCTCCTATTCAATCCTAGCCACACAAACAAAACCATGTGACCATTGGTTAAAAGAGAGGGGTCTAGTCAGCGGGTTGACTAGGCAATTTGTAGTCAGTCAGAATATCATATGTATTTCGCAAAATATCTTTAGATAATCCAGTCTAGTACTCAAATATCAATTTAAGAATTTTTAGGTATTCTATTCTATGTACAGGTCCTAATACGAGTTTATCACAATGCCAATGTGTATTCTACTGGTATAGGGTAGTCTCATGTGTAATTATGTTGTTATGAAAAAAAATAACCAAAATTACAGTTGCATAAGTCAATTAATCTGTTTATCAACCCAGGCTAGAATGACTATGATACATAAATAAAACATGTATCATAACATAGACCAGTATTCCATCATCAAAGTAGTGAATCACACCTACAACCAAACAAAGATAAGTGGTGGCGTACTACTCCGAACAAGATATCACTCCATGTTATGGTCAGATACGAGAATATCTACAAGAATCATTTAACAGGATACTCATCAAGATACTCAATCACTAATACAGGGATATAGGCATGAACAACACGTGCAAGATACTGTATCAAAACATAATACAGGAAAACTCTGATACATGATACGGGAATAATACGCAAAAAATGAGTATATCGGGAGTGGTGAGTGATGGTTCATCCTCTAGAGGCATAGACTTGTAAGTAATCTATGTTTATGTATCATACCATCATTATTATACATAAAGCGTTTCAGAGATGGTATATATATATATATATATATATATATATATATATATATATATATATATATATATATATTTTAATTAGCGATGCTAGAAATACGCCGCTAACATGTATCCAACACATATCAATATGTCACTAAATGTCATTATACTTTGCTAATCTTTTGACATGGCAAAGTCTCTCATGTCAACAACTACGTCGCTAAACTCCTTTAAAACATCACTATTTTGTCCTTATTTTGGGAAACAGAGATTAAATATGAGTCGCTAAATTAGCGTCGCAGATGTCGACCAACATAGCTGTTACGACCCGCTCCCGAAAAATCGGATACGAGTCGGACACGCCCGGCCTTCGTCGTTGGACACGACGAAGTAAGCTGTACCAAGCTAGGAAAACTACAAGGCATTATGAATAAGTACAAATCACAACATCTATAATCGATCCCAGAATTCAAGTACATGTCTAAGAATTTTATTACATTTATCCAACAAGGTAAAGTAAAATATGAGTCCCAGATACAAAGAAATATACACTGCCAAAGGTAAGGTAACTAGGTCTTCTCGGCCCCTAGTCCAGAGCAACTCCAGCTGGCTTTACCACGACAGCAGGCTCATGCCCATAGAACGTGTCACACAAAGTCTCCATTTCACCTGCAACATATCTAGTCAGGAGCGGAGCAAAGTACAGTTCTAGGTAATGAACATCATGATATGAAAAGCACAAGAGAGCATGTAAAGCACAGGAAAGAACAGGAATGTACATAAATGTAAAGTACAAGTAGTACAGGAAAGTACAAGAATATAAACCATGAACCTGAAGTACAAGACATGATAAGTGCACAATATTTGAAATACAACTAATATAAATGATACAAGATACAAGTAAAAAATAGAGTAGAAAATAGAGCTGGATGTCCTCCCGATAATAGGTACAAGTTGGTCAAGTCCTAAACATTAACCATTAGCTAATTTATTGCTAAATAGTAATACTTCTGTAATCAATTAATTATTTCACTAGCTTAACAGTTAATTTATGAATCTAGCAACCTGGTATGGCTATATCAACTTACCTTTCAGAAAGAAACTCTTAAAATACTTATTATTATCATAGATAGTTCCTATAAACAAAATTAATGGGATAACTCTATATAGAACAGGTGGAAACTACTAACACTTAATATTACCATATAAGTTTTTCTATAACCAACTCCATTTAGAATGGATGCAAGTAGTCCCTTCCTCATAGGGTCAAGTAGAGGTGGCAAGAATGCTCTGTACTTATCAGGACCATCATGCACCTGCATTGCTAGTCTCTGTACAACCTTTTCTAGTGTACACCAACCCATCCTATTCCCATCACCAACTAACTGTGATAAAAGAGTCCAAGAAGACGAAATCTAAGAGACGTCCATCATGGATCCTGCCAAACATAAGTCACCCTTCTCTTATACAATTGATCAATCTGAACACTAGCCCCTGGCTCAAACCACACACAGAGGTCTAACCAAGAGGTGCTTCTAAGGCTAGCAGCACCCAAGAGTCAAACACACCACAAAACTCAAATAAGAACACTACAGGAGTTTATTCAAAAAGACTGAATTTGAATTTATGGCCATCATACTTGCTGCAACATAATTCAAAAGAAGGAGCCAGTGTTGCTTTCATTTCTCAAAACAAGGACAAGAGCAGGAACTACATAATTGAATCATAAAATCTATAAGAAGTAGTATAGAGGGATTCCATACAAAACTATAAAATTAAATTGATAAACCCAACAATCACACATACTCAAAGTCTTGCATGAACCAGACTGAATCAACCGAGGCCTCCAGAAAACAGAAAACACCTCCAAATCAACATTTTCCAAATTGAGAATCAAAGAACATGGAGTTGTCAAATGGAAAAAAATTTAGAAAAACATTATTTTTTCTCTTTAGAAAATCAAATACAACTTTAATCGATCATACGAAATAGGCAATCGGATCTGGGCCCAGCTACTGACTTGGTCATTTCACCAAACACCATCGGTTGCTGCTAAACCGACCTAGATACGTACACTTCTTGGATACGATCTGCATTGGACACAACTACAACTGTGCACACGAATAATCCTACGCAATTCGACACAGCCTGGACACAAACACTGGAACATGAACACCGGACACGCCAAAATCATCCCTACGAATCTTGACCAACAAATACACAATCAAACACGACAGTAGACATGCAAAATAACAGAGAGAGTACATGATACCTGAAGAAGGTTGATCAAGGAGGCATTCTGAAGATTCGGACAAGAACTCTGAGAATAGATTCGATCCAGATTCAATCCACCGATCTAGACATTCTTTCTGAAACAAATCATAAATAATTCCTAGGCGAAACGTAAAAGAGCTTAGATTACAAAACCTAATTCAAAATTTATGAAAAGTGTCTCAAGATCAAGAATACCTTAATCAAAATTTATGATCGGTCATCTGTTTCAAATCGGTCTCAAACCAATATCGAAACTACGAATCGATCATTACAGCAAACAACAACGAAGGAAATAAATTAATCAATCTAAATCACTTCCCAAGAATTTACGGATCTCTACTTACCGTGTCAATTGGTGGCGACTGGAACGTCAAAAGAGATTAGAAGAGGGATTACTACTCGCCGGAACAACGACTCGATCACAAAAGGAAATGCTCGAACAAAATGACGATCTGGAGTTGCAACACATCTCAGACGCAGATCCAGCAAAATCTAAGGAGAAATATATTCGAACACCAAAAAAATCACCTTCCCTGTCGACTACAAACACAAATGTCAAAGTTACGGTGGCTCTGGAAAGGATGAAGTCGTCAAAGATCCCTGTAGTTGTCGTTGCGGTAGAGAAATCTCGTCGCCGGTCTGGTTGCGTGGTGTCGCGAACTCCTGCTGTGGAGACGGCTCCACCGAGGTGAAGATGCCTCCGCCTTAGTTGCTGGTGAGGAAAACTAGCGTCGCCTACATGGAGGTCGTGATGCCGCCGGAGAATGATCGAACCCCGATCGATCGTCGTCGTTGCTGGAGATCGTCGACACTAATCGGCAGAAAAGGAGGCCTTCGTCGTTGTCGTCGTCGCCGTGGCGGTCCAACAAAAAATTAGGGTTAGGTTCGGATTTGGGGATAAGGAAGTTTGGGGAGGAGCTTCCAAGCTCTGGAGAGGAAATTGGAAAAAATGAGAATGCATAGGGGATTCTCTCTCCTCTCTGCTTTTATATACAGAGAAAGGAAATTGATGGCAATTTTGCATTTGAGCCCCTCTATTCCAATGATAATTGCAAAAATATAATACATTCAGTTAGAAATTTGTTAAGTGGTTAGAGGAGTTTGTTAGAATATGGGGACTACACTAGTTAGTTATAACCAACTAGGGAATTAACACACATGCCAACTAATTCAAATTCTTCTCCCCAAAATAGTTAATCTTAATAATAAAATCATCAAATAAGAATTTATTTTAATAAATCAACTTAATTTAGAGAAAACTTTAAAATTCCATAAAAGTAGAAAGGTAGGGTTACAAATCTCCCTTCCTTAGAAAATTTCGTCCTCGAAATTCAAAGGTACAACAAACATGATAATTTCAAATGAGACAAAAGTTGAAAACGAGCAACTAACTTTAGACGTGAAATAAAGTCAAATCTAGTCATGGCTAGGAAAGTAGTTTATTTGGCCATGATCAAACAGAATTTCAATTATCCGATTGATCAATAGGTACAGAGTATAAAATATAGGCACGATTAGGATTTTCTAGATATGACTAGAGGTAGGACTTTGATGACTTAGCATGACAAAATCAACGGTAAGATGACAGGATCGATAACGATCAAATTAGTCCAGTACGAAATGGAACAAAGTTTAATTGGGACCAATTACAGTAATTTTATATATGGAGTTCGAAATACCACAATCTGACAATGATCAAGAATCAAATAGACACGAGATGGGATGAACTTTTAATTACGAATTAGGGGCATAAAACCATAAAGGCACGATCTTCTAAGCATGATCAAACTCGAAAGTTTAGCATAATTGTCTAGACCAGGATAGACAAGTCATGATTAGATAGGCCTGATTAAGATCGAAATTTAGCAAAAACATGATCGAAAGATAAGTTCAATTTAAAATCTAGTGAAACAGAATCAAAATGATCCAACGATAAAATACAAAAAGGGGAATTACAAGTGTTGATTGAGAAATGTATGGAAGCTAACCAGGAGGTATTAGTATCAAACCAAAGTGAACATGCAAGGATTTATGATTCTCGAAAATCAATAACTATATGAAGAGGGAATATAGTCTCCATGGTATTCGAGAATATATAGATATTTGAAGTCACTTTACTTAGAATTACTGCCTTGCCAGTGTACATCTGACTACAGTGAACTTTTGGCTCCATGACTAAAATAACAATATGTCACCGTGTACTCTATCGACTTATCTATTTCAAACAAATGTTAATAAAACAACTCAAGGGATCGAAATATGAAGAATTTAGGACAAAGTCTCAATAATACATGAAACCTATGAATGTCTGAAATCACTTCAACTTAGAGTTCATGCCTTGCCAGTGCGCTGCTGGCTGCAGTGAACCTTCAGTCTCCATAATCTCGACAGTAGTTGCAGCGCGCAACGGCCACACCCTGATAGGTCATCGAATAACCTTTCAACCTTATCCATAGGAATTAAATTTTTTTAAGGAATCCAAAATGAGTTTCAATAATCCAAGTCACAATAATGGTAAGGTTATCTGATTATTAGAATACAAGGATTTATTAGGTACTAAGAAGCAACGAGGGATCCAATAAAAGAGTAGTGAGTTTAAAAAAGGCAAACAGGCAGATTTAAAATCTCGAACAGGGAATCGAAGTTTCAAAGAGTAACCGAAATCTTAAATGAAATACAGGATGGTAACAAGATCCTGTATATGGAACGTAATCCTGGATAGGTAACGAAGTCTCAAAGGTAGCATAGAAGCAAGGTATCAGATAAAAGACAAAGTCTTGAAATAAGGACCAGAAACCTTGTACAAGAATCAAAGTATATCAAAATCTCGAACGGCAACGAAGTCTCGAATAATACATTGAAAGAAATTTTAATAGAAAACAATTCTCAGATAGAAAATCAAACATCAACAAAGCCGCGAATAGGAAGTAAGATCTTGAATAGAATCTCGAATAGGAAGCAAGGGTATGAAGAGTGAATGGAGGAGTATCAATCAACAATTAGGAAACAAGGTTTCGGATCGTAAATAAGAAACAAGCAGAATCTTAAATAAGGTTGAAACAAGGCCGCGAATAGAGAGCAATCCCGAATAAAATAAAATCATGAATTGGGAATAGAATCTCAAACAAAGAACTAGTCAAGGTCTCGAATAAATTAAGAAAATCTTGAAACAATGTCTCAAATAGGGACTGAATCTCGATCAAGCGTCAAATACAAATGAAGATTCAAACAATGTTTTGATTGGGGACAAGGTTTTAAAATAAGATTTTGAGTAGGAATAAAATCTCAAATAACACGAAGTTTGATGAGGGAAAAAAATTTCCAAATAGGAGCCCATCACTAGGAAGCAAAATCAAGAAATATACAAACAGTATCGAATAGTGGATTTCAAATAATTATCGAATTATGGATCAGAAACAAGTTTACCGAATAGGAAGAAAATCTTCAAATAAGAAACAGGGTTACGGATAAGGGACAAATTCTAAAATAGGAATAAAATCTTAGAATAGGAAACAATTTTTTGAAATAAGTCTCGAATATCAACCAAGGTTTCAAAATAGAAGACAAGAAGTTTCAAGAAATATTCTTGGAGCTAAGAGGAATTTTAAGGAAAGACTGGATTATGAATCATGATGCATGGTTTTCTCCAACTATGCAAGAGAAGCCTTCTTTCTTCAGTATTCCTCCGGGACTGGAATCACTTCAACTTCTTCAACTGTCCTGACGTAGGCTGGTCCCTACGGTAGTGCTCCATGTGATTGCTGAATCTGGAGAGGTGGGTCCGGTGAGCCCCCAAAATTTTTATGTAAATATATATTGGTAAATTATGGTTACCATTATTTTTTATTTCTGTCACGACCCGCACCCACTGTGAGGGTACGAGTACGTTACAGCGCCCAGCCTACGCTGCAGTGTCGGCGGTAGAACGCTGTTCTAGGTCATGAACTATAACTAACATAACATGAAATACTCTCCATAAGGAGGCCAAACACAGAGGTACAACTGAATCACAATCTAGAGATAAAATATGGCACGATGAAATAGCTAAGAAAATCCTCAACTGAGGTACAACAGAAATGAAATAACATAAGTCTCAACAACTACCAGTCTCCATAATAATACAACTCTGAATCCAGACAACTACTGACATAAAAATAAGGAACAGTCTAGACTATCTACACTAAGCATAGGTGTCATCCTCAGCAGCTGCCTGAACCTCCCTAGGGGTCCAGGTCGCAAGTGTCATCTAGGCAAGCTCCAAAGTAAGGGGTACAGGGTTCCTCATCATCCTCTGTAAAATTTTCAACAGGTCCAGTCAGGACGGGAGCGAGCACAATACATCTCACGCAGATCATAACAGGTTAGAAAATATAAACATACAAGAGAGTACGATACATGAAGCTGAAAGAAAGTACATGATGTAAATAGAGAGAGAACTGTAATAGAAATATCTACTATAAGTAGAGAGCTACCAGTGACTAGTGATTTAGAGTACAAAGTCGGCATGTGAACGGCTGGATTTGTACATGAATATACTAAAGAGGTGCACATGGTTATACTACTTTGGAATTCTTCACATGACTATTTATACTCCCCCATACCCCAATCAATACATAAGGATCCAGACAAGTTATGTTACGCACATAATTTTCACATGAAAGCCCATAAATGAGTGCACATGAAGTATACATGAGGGCTCATAAATGAGTGCACATGAAATTCACATGAAGGCCCATAAATGGGTGCACATGAAATTCACATGAGGGCTTATAAATGAGTGCACATGAAGTATAGGTTATACATGAGATACATGAGAAATATGACCGAACATAAGAGCACATGAGAGTACACGAACATGCATGAACGAGCATAAAGCACATGAATAACATGAGAGCGAGGAATACATGATGTACATGAAACACACGACATGATGCATCCGATGCTCCCGAGGGGGATAACATCGCATGAAAATATCTATATAGTACCAATCCGTGATAATACCGTGACAGCATCAAATAAGGTAAACTAGAGCAGGAATATAATTCTAAGCAAGTTATGGAATGATCAAAGAATGTACTCGCCTGGTATCTGAATAGCTGTAGTAAATGTACTGTCCGAGATGAGGTACCTGACTCCTAGTTAGAGCAACACAAGTCAAGATGTATACAGGGGATGATAAATGTAATCTATAATGCATCTGCATGCTGTCTAGGTCAAACTAGGCTAAAGTCAACACTTGGTCAACTCTAGTCAACTACACTAGTCAAACTAGGTCAACTAGGTCAAGTCCTAACCCAAACGAGTCTAACAAGTCTCACTAGGCCTAACCAAGCCTAAGCTAGCCAATCAAACATGATTCCAAAGTCACAGAGCAAACACATTATATATATACCTATCTATACTCATCCAAGCATTCATATAGTGTCTATACACATTACATACCCAACATGTCATCATGTATACATAATTCATATATTGCATTATCATACTAGGTTATATATTATATATATATACACATAAAGAGGGATAGCGGGAAACATTACATGTGTGTGTGTGTGTGTCATGTGGCATGGCAAGGGGGTTTAGTAGTACATGAGCATGTGTGTGTATTGTGATATCCTGTGTGTGTGATCACATAGGGATTAATATGAGAAAGCAGTGTGAACAACCAAGTGAATGAACATTTGTTCTCAGGTTTACAGTTTTGTGTATGTCTCAGTTCATGTGTGTGTGTAGGGACTTAGGCTATAGGTGTGTGTATGTTTATCCTATATTTTCTCAGATTTCATTATTCAATCATTTAAGATTGAAACCTATACAACAATAATTGTCAACAAAACCTAAATCAATACACAACTAAAACAAACCTGAAATTGAAAAGGGAAGAGAATGTAAATAAGTGCTACATGTGTGTCAAGTGTCATCGAGTGTCCATCTACATTTCTCTCATATGTGAATGAGGGTGTGCTCAGTTCAATATGACAGTGAATCAGGAAAATGAGAAGGGTGTCTCAGATTTCAGGTGGGTGTCTCAGATTTCAGTTACAAAATGTGTGTGTGAGTGTGTAGGGATCAATAGATAGGAAATTAGGATAGGGGTTGTGTGTTCAGTTTGTATATAACAGAGGGGTGTTACTTCTCAGTTCATGTTCACATGAAGGTTCAGTCCTTGTATAAGGGTGTCTGCATGGTGTGAACATGGAACATAAATCTCAGATTTAGGTGTGTTCAAACAGGGTATCAACCAGTGTATAGCAGTTCAATGAAATCTATAGCCCAAGTGCAATTCGAAGGCAAAATTCCCATGCTAACATGATCCTCAAATATGTAGGTTAATACTTAGTTAAATACATGTCTAAGTCATGTTTCAGTTTTAGAAATTCTCAGGTTTACAAAAATGAAAGTTAGAAATTGAAATCAGTGATGGGGTCGAATCTGTGTAATGCAGTCGAACCCAGTTATAAGGAAGGAAGGGAAATCAGTTAACAGACACCAACTCAAGAAAACAAGGCTCAGTCGAGTGAAAATATTAGGTTCATCCTAAATAAACTTAGTTTTACATAACACCAAAATTTCTCAGTTGAAAGAAAAGAAAAAAAGAACATCAGTCAGACCCAATCAATCATATGTAAACCCAATCAATATTTAAACTCCCAGAATGAAATCTTATATATATATTAAACCTAGAAATCAATATGGACACTGGTAACCACTTCACAGGAATCATGAATTAATATCAAAAGAAAACTGAAGAATATCATTAAGGACTGAAACCCCAACTGTCAAAACCGAACCTAGTCTTAGGGCCAAAACATCAATCAAAACCTATCAATCTACCAAGAAAAGGTTGGTAACCAAGTCCCACATATATACAACAACTAATCAATAGGTTAACATTTGAATTTGACAATTAATCTTGAATTAAACAGTGAACTAACAGAGGTGAAGTCTCTGATACTAGTCCGTATCAGAGATTAGGAAAAAAATGTGAATTGATGAATCAAAACATGTTTATATTACAATTAAAAGGCTGATAATTAAACCCCCACATGTGCTCATGTCCCCATAGTCATATCGTGTCACCCCATGCCGGATACGGCGTGTGCAACCATCATAAACCACTCTCGTGCACACACAGACACGCTGTCTCGTGCACGTGTGCACTCGTGTCTAGGACACGATACACAACATGACACAACACGTGGGTGTGTACCTAGGTTCGCCCAGAATAGGGCTAAGTGTCTAAGGTCCTGATACGTGTTCATTACGTGTCTAGGTAGGACACGAATGCCGTGTCAGAGGGTCCCTGGCCGACTGTGCACGACAGTGCAAAACATGTACGGGCAAGATTACTCCTAAACCACTAAACAAAATCCCACAAAAATTTGTGGGCCTTGTGTCAGTCATCTAGGGAAGGCTCACACAAAAATTTGGGTCACGAAGTGTCGTGTCCGCGAGAACTGGGACACGGGCAGCAGGGCATATGCACGGGGCTGTGCGCGTGTGCGTGTCCAATTCTGATATGAAATCCATTTCAGTCTTCACAAAGTTAACATACACATATAGACTAGGTATCTATGTAATTAGTTTTTCAAAAATTGAAAATAAAATCCTTTGTGACATTTTAACAAACACCTACACATACACTATGATACGTGTCCGATACGGACACAAAATGGACATGACTCGACACCAAACCTATGCTAGCAGCTAGGGAACTCCTAGGGCTATGCACTCATGCAAAGAAATTAAAATCTAATGGCGATTATGAGGGTTTTACCTATAGGTGTCAATCTCAAGAGAAGCTTCAAATAGGGGGGTTCTCTTGCTAGCCAAAATCTCTAAATTGATTTGAACCTGAGATTTCTCTCCATAAATACAAAATAGGGATAGATTAGGATCATATGCAAAAGACTAGAGTGAAAAAGGATTAAAATTGAAGAATCTAGGGATTGGAAAGAAATGACATTACCTCTTTCTTCAAAATGTTAAAACATTACAAAAGAGGCAAGAACATGGAGGAGATGACTTTATAGGGTTGGGAATGACCTAGTGGCTGGTCATAAAGGATAAAATTAGGGTTTCTAGTTAGTGGGCTTTGGGCTAAGTCACATGAGAAATGGGCTCTCTACCTTAGCCTTAAGTCCAATATTAAAATCCTTCCTAATTTTCTCAAGAGCTAAGTCACTCAAGTTAAAACCAAGTCGACTTAAGTTAGATTAGGGTCCCACCATGCTACCCAAGTCACTATGGTCAAAGTCAACATATAGGTTGGTCTCCAAAGTCACACCTATGAAAAGTCAAAATTAACAATCACCAATGCATTAAATGACAAATAATTTAAAGGGCTAAAATGACCAAAATACCCTCAAGCTAAAAATGATAAATGAAACACCCTAATCACATGGCTAGGCTTTAGGGCAGACAGTCTCTACGGTTTCACTAGCTACACACAAAATCACAAGTCATGATTTTTAAATAGTTTTAAAATAATTAAAAATCACCAAAAATTATTATTATTTAAATATCATAATTGAATAATTAAAATACAAGATTTCAAAATTACCCTTATTTTAGAAAATTGGGTGTTATAATTTCTTGCATTAAAATTTTACTTACGATTATAAGTATGTATATAGAAATAGTTAGTTTCTAATTAGTTTAACTTATCATTTTATAAAAGTATATTGTTGACTATTTTTAATTGATTCAAATTAATTCACTATTATTATGTTATAATTATAGAAGGTTAAATCATCTCAAATTTTATTAGTTGTTATTAAGCAAAATCTTTTTTATTATTTTTTATTTTATTAACTGGATTGTAGGTCACTACATGGATATACTAGCTTGACACCTTAGTAATAAGATTAGCATTTTTATTTATCCTATTAAACTTTGACAAAATCGTATAAATTTTTAGGTTTATTATTTCTTTTGATCGGCCCAAATTCCAGG
Organism: Iris pallida; assembly: GCA_029216955.1. Taxonomy (NCBI): domain Eukaryota; kingdom Viridiplantae; phylum Streptophyta; class Magnoliopsida; order Asparagales; family Iridaceae; genus Iris; species Iris pallida. The sequence continues at coordinate 20,418,119 of JANAVB010000999.1, read as the reverse complement.
GCCCACACCTTTGCATGGGACTCATGGGAGAACAACAACTCTCCTTAAGTTGCATACACAACCCTAAGCTTCCCCCTATTATATTCACTCTTTTTTCCTTTCTCTTCACTCATCTAACCTAGCCGCCACCTATAACACACCTGCTCATCCATCCCACCTTCAGTTTCCTTCTACCTCCCTCGTCGTTGGCGTGGCCGATCATCAACGGAGCGGCAGCCGAAAAACGTTCCCTTCGGTACGGCCACTCGCACGTTGGCCAGTACGTACCACTGCTCGAGATTAGATACGCTGGCATCAGTTGTTTACGGTCGTTTTACGAATGCGGTCACCCCCTCAGTGTCTTCATCATTTTCAGCGTCGACGTCGTAGTCTGGCGTGGGCAGTGTTACCACCCCCACGCACAACGGTTGACTTTCGGCGCACGACGAACACTGTTGCCACTTCGGCTACCGGATGGCCCCACCATGCCTGGTACATTCTCCCTACTTGCGATCCTTTGAACGTTCCTTTCCTCCCATTAAATCATTCTAATATAGGTTTTAACATCATTAAGTAAGGGTTCAAACTTAGTAAACCTTGAAGAGAGGTGTATTAGTAGGAGTCTTGTGCTGTGTGATTTATAACATGGATGAAGTAGATGGGCAAAGCAGTACCAACGTAGAGGATGGTGTTTTTATTATTATCAAATGTTAGTGTATAAATGGGAACAAAACATAGGAAATACAATGGGCAAGGAGCATAGGTCTTCCCTGATGTATGCGCGCATTAAAAGGTTTAGGAATTGCTAGCAATATAATTTTACTCATAGTAACAGGTTTTTAGTATTAAAAGGATGGTAGTTTAAAATTTGTTAAGGTGGATGAGTGCTCTGTGAAGGTTTATTTAAGAACATGTATATAAGTGTTGTGTTATGAAATAAGGAGAAGAGAGTGTGGGCTTCCTATTAAGAACAGAACAAAATGAGTTAGATTGTTTATGGAATATATGTGTGATTTTTTGAGCATGATGTTCATTTAGTGCTCAATGCTAGAAAGCATATAGGTTAGAATGATAGTTGGGAATAGTAAACTCATGTTGTCTTGTTGTGGTGGTTGATATAAATTTGTTTTAGAAGAAGAGAGGGTTAGGTAAAAAGGGATTAATACTAGCAGAAACAATATGTATATGGAAGAGAGCAATGGCTCACTGGTTGGGCGTAAGGGCTAGTAATCAGGAGATCATGTGTTCGAATCTAGGAGTGGGAATAAGAGTTTTCGTTTTTGTGTTGAAGCATATTTAAGCTTCCCTTGGTGAATTTAATTAGCATGGAGCCCCATATAGCCAATTGAGGGCATTAGCCCACTGGTAGTGGGGAAGGCTAATATATAGAGGTTTTGAGTTCGAATCCTATGTTATTTGTTATGGTTTTTTTTTTCTTTCTTCCTTGGGATTTATTTGTATTGGTTTCCCTTTTGCTAGGTTCAACCTAATATAATTTTCTTTGTTAATGTCTAGTATAATATAACTTTTGGCTAAATAAATTTTTATTTTTATTTTTTGCCATCCTTAAGGTTACGGCTATGACCCTAGTATATTATATTTTTATATATGTTTAATAAATAAGAGATTGTTAATCCACATTTTAAATTAAATACTAAATCCTAGTTTGCTTATTTTTATATCAGGATAATAGTAGCATTGAATAGATCATATTTATACTTGGTAATTAATTAGTTAAATATTTCTTTAGGTCCTTTCGACACTCAGAACTTGGACGCTGGACCAGCTTTTCATCTTCAGTGCCCGGAGACAGGTAAGTGTACCTTGCCATTTTTGTACTTCAGATACATTATTTAAAATTCGTAAATATTTATTTATGAGTATATTATTGCAACACATAGCCGCATTCGATACTTCACGTCTGAATCACATTCGGGTGCCGATGGTCGTTAGCGTCATCGGGTATCGAACCTAGAGATTTATATTTGATACCGACAATTCGTTGCGGGTTACACTCTGACCCTAGGACATATTCATGTGACACTACATTATTGACGGATTTTTCGTATTGTCTACATCTTGTTGTACGGAGATTCGAGTTGATTCTAGGACGATGACATGATATACGTGCACTGTTATTATTTAGTTATGACTCGTTATACTAGCTAGAGGTCTGACCGAGCGACTCGTAGATACGATTCGTGAAGTCATATGGGCGGAGAGAAACATATACCGAGTGCTTGGGCTACTTTTCCACAGAGTTACCACTGCCTCATTACCAGAGCTGCGGATATTTCATAGTTACCACAGTTCCTTATCGGAACTGCGGATTCTCATAGTTACCGGAGTTCCGTATCAGAACTCCGGATTACACTGTGACAGCCCGCGTGTTCGAGTGATGTTTCTTAAATTACATTGCATACTAGTTGGTTATGGTAGTTCACCATTTTATTTCTGTCTTATTTTATTTTATCATATCACCCTTTATTGTCGTACTCTTGGCATGTATATTATGTACCCTGTTGCATCCTCTAAGGACCTGTTTTCTCTCCAGATTTAGACGATTATCCTGAGGTCTACGGATCTGGAGTTGATTTAGGAGCAGGTCTTGCAGTTGAGACGAGATCGATCCAGCAAGTAGCCGATTGGTAGAGCATTTCTTTATTTTGGCTTCATTATCTAGTAGCATGTCATCAGATCTAGTTATCTTTTTGTATTTTATTTTTATTCAGTATTGTATCAGCGAATTATTTCGCAAGTCTCTTCATTCAGTGGTTGTTTTATGACTACATTAGACTATATTATTTCAGCACATTGTGGTTTATTTCATATTTTACTATATGTTCCTTGATCTTATTTTGTGGATGAGATTAGTACTTATGATTGTCTAGCATTACTCTATACTACTGTACTTTACAGCTTAAGTGCTACTCTCTTGGTTCCATTAAATTGGATAAATCATTGGGAGTGTACTCGCTGGCCTTGCCACGTGGCTTGGTTCCATATTTTGGAACTGGGGTGTGATATGGTTTTTGTGGTGGCCCATGCAGGTCAAGATTTAAATCGTCTTGGTTACTAACTGTGCCAAGCGAGCCTGCAAATTAGGATTTAAAATTTAAGATCTCATCCACTTGCTTGAATACCTTCCTATGACATCTTCTTATCGATTGCCTTTATCAATACATCATGTTTTGACTTCGAATCGCTAAAACTTTGCTTATCTGCTTTCAGAGTATGAATCTCTGAAGTGGACGAGTGGCAGCAAAATGATGTCCCCCGGGACTCCGACCGAATGAGGGACAACTTCGAGGCAGGTCTCATGTTGACCCCGGCTCCCCAGGGTCAGATTCCTTAGCAGGATGAGGGCCTACCAGGAGAGCAGCGGCACCAGGCACAACCGGGGCAACAGCAGCCCCAGAGGACAGAGCACAGCAGCAGCCACCACCTCCACCTCCCCTGCAGATGCCATATATTCCAATTCCACCACTGGGACAACAGGCGAACGGACAATAGATGTTTCAGATGTTCTATGCCATGATGCAGGCTTAGCAGCAGGTTCAGTATCAAGCTCAGCAACAGGCAACAACAGCAGGCGGATACTTTGAGGGAGTATCATCACTGCACTGGAGAATGTGACACCACGGAGTGATGGCCATCGACGGGATCTATCAAAGATTTTTGTCACATGGTACCCCTTCCATTTTCGGGCACAGAGGAGCCTACAGAGGTTCACGCATGGCTTACTAGTATCGAGCACCAGTTGGAGGCCGCAGAGCTTCCGAAGGACAAATAGATGAAGGCTATCAGGATGCAGCTGACAGCAATGCACACCATTGGTGGTTGGCCGAGGAGCATCTACTGGGACCCGACCGGGTTACTTGGGAGGAGTTCTCCAGACTCTTCAAAGAGATGTTCATTTTGGCTACAGCGCGTACGGAGCTTCGGGACAAGTTCATGCATCTTGTCCAGGGCAGTATGACGGTCGAGGAGTACAACACGGAGTTCCTTCGTCTTAGCCGTTTTGCCCCGTACCTAATCGACACTGAGAAAAAGAAGGCCGAGAAGTTCTATGACGGCCTGCATTTTGAGCTACAGTGATTGGTAGGATCAGTCGCTCCTAGCTCATACTCGAAGATTCTGACAGCAGCTCGACGTCAGGAGCGCATCAACCATGGGAGGCCAGCATAAAGCACTCTCATTCATCAGCACCAGCAGCTCGAGTATCGCAGGGAGGACCGAAGCGTCCTCAGATTCATCATCCACAGAGAGCAGCGCCTCCGACATCACCAGGGACCCCTGCCTGTTTTTTGTGGCAAGGTAGGTCATTCTATGTAGATTGTCGACGCAGGCTCGGGTTATGCCTGGTTTGTGGATCTGGTCAGCACCAGGCCAGGGATTGTACAGAGCATCATGAGCGGCACCGATGGTACACCACCATGCATATTCGGTAATACTAGTACCGAGGCCACCATTCCAGGGTCCGAGGGCCCCCCACAGGAGTTGGGGCGATACGGCCAGCAGCACCGGGAGGATACCAGGGAAGACCATCCTTGGCACCGCAGGCAGTCCGATTTTAGCAGGCCAGACAGCAGGCTAGAGCACATAGGCGTGGACAGGCCTTTGCTATGGCAGTTGAAGAGACAGAGACAGCTGGAGAAGTTATCGCAGGTACTATTTTAGTTGCTTCATTACCTGTAGTAGCATTATTTGATTCTGGTGCACGCATTCGTTCATAGCTGCTAGTTTTGCGGCCACCCATAGAGTAGATACTGCACCCCTTTCGAAGACCATGAGAATTCTATGGGAGGCAAAATAGTACCTGTTAGCGATATATGTAGATCTTGTTCCGTAGTTGTTTGCGGGCGTAGATGCGTGCACATTTCTAGTCTTCTCCATGCCAGACTATGATGTTGTTCTTGGCATGGATTGGTTGAGCCAGTACCATGCGACGCTAGACTGCCGACGTGGATGTGTCATATTTCGACCCCCAGGTCAAACCGAGTTTGAGTTCTCTCGGGGAGCCGTAGAGATGGATGATCGCCCTACCCTTACGGCACGTATTGCATTGGAGGAACCATCACGCCCGTGATCGTCATAGAGTTTGAGGACGTATTTCCCGAGGAGCTTCCAGGACTACCACCAGACAGGGAGGTAGAGTTCTCCATTGAGCTAGTACTAGGATCTCCACCTATTGCTTCCCATGTGTACTGACTAGCACCGAAGGAGTCAAATATGTTGAAGGCCCAGATTGATGAGCTTTTGGGCTTAGTTTTATATGGCCCAGTGTTTCTCCATGGGGAGCACCAGTTTTGCTTGTACCAAAGAAGGACGGGACGGTATGTCTGTGTATAGACTACCGGGAGTTAAATGATGTAACAGTGAAGAACAAGTATCCCCTGCCTCGTATCGATGATTTATTTGACCAGTTGAGCGGTGCTTGTGTGTTTTCGAAGATCGACCTCAGGTCAGGTTATCACCAGATCAAGGTACGAAAGGAGGACATTCTGAAGACGGCCTTTCGGACGAAGCACGGGCACTATGAGTATCTTGTGATGCCGTTTGGTTTAACCAATACGCCAGCAATGTTCATGAGTCTGATGAACACGGTGTTCCACCAGTACTTGGATAAGTTCGTAGTGGTGTTCATTGACGACATTTTGGTGTACTCTAAGAGCCACGAGGAGCATGAAAAGCATCCCAGGATCGTGTTAGAGACCTTGAGGAAAGAAAGACTATATGCCAAGCTCAGTAAGTGTGAGTTCTGTCTGAGCGAGGTATCCTTCCTTGGGCATATCATTACGGAGATGGATTAGCGATGGATCCAGAGAAGATTGAAGCAGTGAAGACTTGGCCATCACCGACATCAGCCACGAGGTCAGGTGTTTTCTCAGACTTGCTAGATATTATCGGAGGTTCGTAGAAAACTTTTCGAGAATTGCTGAGCCAATGACGCGTTTGACGCGTAAGGATTATGAGTTCATCTGGACAGAGGAGTGTCAGACGGCATTTGATGAGCTGAAGAAGCGTCTGGCATCAACACCTATCTTGACATTGCCCTCAGGATCTGGAGGATTTGTGGTATACAGCGATGCATCCGGGAGCGGATTAGGATGTGTACTAATGCAGCATGGAAAGGTTGTGGCCTACGCATCAAGACAGTTGAGGATCCACGAGAAGAACTACCCGACACACGATTTGGAGCTAGCTGCAGTAATTTTTGTACTAAAGCTATGGAGTTACTACCTTTATGGAGAGCGGGTAGAGATATTTATGATCACAAGAGCCTGAAGTACGTCTTCACACGAAGGAGCTGAACATGAGGCAAAGATGTTGGCTAGAGCTGATGAAAGACTTTGAGATCGAGTTACAGTACCATCCGGGAAAGGCGAATGTCGTGGCAGATACTTTGAGAAGGAAACCTACAGCATACTTTTTGATGACTCAGTGTCACTTATTAGAGGATCTCCAGGATTTGAGGATTGAGGTCGTATTGCCAGGTATGGATGGACAGTTATCTACACTTGGAGTACAGCCTTCTTTGGTTGAGAGGATCAAGGCCACACTACCTACAGATGCGAGATTTAGGAGACTCCGGGAGAGGACCGAGGCTGGCAAGCAGACAGGACTGCGGATTCACGAGGACGTTAAGGTGTGGAGATCGCCTATACATTTGAGTGGAGAGCTACACCAAGAGTTGATGGCAAAGGCGCATAGCTCGATATATTTTATTCATCCTGGAGGTACGAAGATGTACAGATTTGCGTCAGCATTACTAGTGGCATGGAATGAAGAGGGAGATCGCTCGATTTGTAGCGAGATGTTTGGTTGTCAACAGGTTAAGGCCGAGCAACAGAGGTGCAGGACTATTGCAGCGCTTTTCATTCCTTAGTGAAAGTGGAACACATCACGATGGACTTCGTCACTGGATTCCCGAGGAGCCCCAGCGGGAAGGATACAGTTTGGGTCATCGTGGATCGACTCACCAAGTCGGCACATTTCTTGCCCTTCAGAGTTGGGCAATCGACGGAGATCCTTACCGATTTGTACATGCAGCAGATAGTGTTATTTGTACGGAGTACCAGTGAGCATCGTGTCGGATCGAGATTCCAGATTCACTTCAAATTTTTGGAGGAGCATGCAGGATAGTTTGGGGACTCGCCTCAAATTCAGTACTGCTTATCATCCACAAACTGACGGACAATCAGAGCATACGATCCAGATACTCGAGGATTTGCTGAAGGCATGCATGTTAGACTTTGAGGATCTTGGAAAGATCACCTACATTTGGTTGAATTCTCCTAAAACAACAGTTACCAGGCGAGCATACCGATGGCACCCTTCGAGGCACTTTACGGCAGGAAGTACAGGTCTCCAGTTTGTTGGAGTGACGTCGGAGAACGTCAGATACTTGGTCCAGAGTTGGTGACGCAGACAGTGGAAAAGGTGAAGCAGATTCAGAGACATCTTAGAGCGGCACAAGATAGACAGAAGCACTGGGCTGATGCGCACCGTCGACCCTTGGAGTTCAAGGAGGGCGACTACGTGTTTTTGAGGATATCACCGACTCGAGGGACTATCAGATTTGGCAGTAGAGGCAAGTTGAGTCCGAGGTACATCGGGCCCTTCGATATTCTGGAGCGAGTTGGTGAGGTGGCTTATCGTCTAGCATTACCCCCGTCACTTGAGGAGTGCACGACATTTTTCACGTATTACAGTTGGAAAGATATGTGGCAGACCCTAGCCACGTGCTGGACTATTTAGAGATTATAATTGGACCGAGCTTGTCATAAGTGGAGCAGCTGTCGCGATTCTCGATAGCAGCGAAAAAGTTCTGAGAGGGCAGATGATTTGACTCGTCCGAGTCGCTTGGAAGCATCATTCTCGGGCGAGTCAACTTGGGAGCGCGAGAACTCTATTCGGGAGCGTTTCCCTCATATTTTTGAGGTTGGAGGTATGAATTTACGTATTGCATTTCAATATCCTTAATTATTCATAAATCTCTTTTCCTAATCGTGCCATTTTATTTTAATTTCGGGGACGGAATTCTCAAAGGGAGAGAGAATGTGAGCCCCCAAAATTTTTATGTAAATATATATTTGTAAATTATGGTTATCATTATTTTTTTATTTCCTTACATTAAAATTTTACTTACGATTATATATGTATATAGAAATAGTTAGTGTTCTAATTAGTTTAACTTATCATTTTATAAAAGTATATTGTTGACTATTTTTAATTGATTCAAATTAATTCACTATTGTTATGTTATAATTATAGAATGTTAAATCACTCAAATTTTATTAGTTGTTATTAAGCAAAATCTTTTTTATTATTTTTTTTTTTATTAACTGGATTGTAGGTCACTACATGGATATAGCTAGCTTGACACCTTAGTAATAAGATTAGCATTTTTATTAATCCTATTAAACTTTGACAAAATCGTATAAATTTTTAGGTTCATTATTTCTTTTGATCGGCCCAAATCCCAAGCCCACACTTTGCATGGGACTCATGGGAGCAGCAACTCTCCTTAAGTTGCATACAAACCCTAAGCCTTCCCCCTATATATATTCACTCTTTTTTTTTCCTTTCTCTTCACTCATCTAACCTAGCCGCGACTTATAACACACCTTCTCATCACCATCCCACCTTCAGTTTCTGTCACCCCGAACCAGAATACTGAGAGCGGGGCAGACACAGCCAGCTACGTATATTGAAGTGTAACCCACCTCGCTATACGGTCACGGCTGTCTAGATACATGAGGTTTAACTACAAGCCATCGGTCTCTTATTGTCATAACCAGCTATTTTTTCAATCTCAAGCAAGTAATAGCAGTTACAAGATGCCAGAGCACCAAATACAATAGTAAGGCATCCCATACATTACATATTTGGATGATCATGAAGCTAGTCATACAAAATGTCAAGACTAGCAAGAGTTTCAGTCATACATGATCAACCCTAGGATTTGTCAATCATGTTACAGCCCGTAGGCAGACAGTAAGTAAATTTCAATCGAGCTAACACGTGCTCGTCAGCTAAACGCCTCAAAAGAATATTTTTATAATGGAGTGGGAGAGCAAAATAAAACCCACTCGTTGCCAGGGTTACGCCTGGTGGTCACCATCTGGCGGAAGATAGGGAGATCCTCTGGAGCTGCTCTGTATCTGGCCATACAAAACCATCTGGGTCAGATCCCAGAAAGAGCAAGTGCCACAAAGAAGGCTTCACTTAAGAACTAAAACCCGCAATTAGCACGAAACATAATAATAGAATAAAACTGGAGGTAAGGAAAATCATGATGATATACGACAAGATAACCACAGGACTATTCAGATAACCAAGTTACAACCCTTAAACCAAACAAGGACCGGGTTGTAACCCTTCATCTGGACGAACTTGGTTTTCCACCATTTATCGATAAGGTAAAGCACGAGCAATCAGGTCATGTTACAATCTTGTATAGGATCAGGACAAGACTAGACTGGGTTAGACTCCATCCACTCAAATCACGGCTAAGCAATGAGTAACTTGATACTTAACTAACTAAGGTTATCACAAGCCTAGTTACTAACAAATACAATGAGATGTTCCAATAGCCACAAGCCCTGCAGACCATCCAGGCTATCCGACGTAAATTAGGGTTGAATTCATGTGGGTACATTGTCCAAAGAACATATGTACCCTTAAGTAGCTTGAAGGGTGCAACATATGACAGTGTGCTAAAAATGTGCCCTACTCGACGACAGGCTACAGATCCCATGATGGGGCGCCCAGATAATGGATTGCCTGTAGCTGGGAAATCTATTTATGACTACTGGATTATTCTAGTTATTAGCCTTAGTCAAATTTAAGTAGGTACCCCTGACCATGGTACTCAGGGGTCCCTGTCCTAGACATGATACACGATAATACTGGTTCACTTGTACGAACACAATCGTCCACGGTATCCAGGCAATTCATTCTTGTCATGTCATGCTAGCCGTCGCAACAGCTTTCAATAGTTTCCATCATGCTTGCTTGTCATGTCTTGTCATGTCATGTTATGCTTACTTCATACCATGCCATGTACAATTATCATTTTAAACATATTAAATAAATTCACGATTATCAAGTTCATGACAAAAGGCGTAAGGATATAAAAGGGTAATGGTGTACGCCATAGGGGCTCAAAGTCTCTACGCGTGCACTACTACACTAGGTCAAAGAGACCCCGAGCGTAAAATAGCTTTACGCGGGCAAAACCTAAAGGTTGGCAGCTCTACGCAAGCAAGAGTGCATGCGAGCAGAATTTTACACGAGCAAGCGCTCTATGCGAGCGGGCACTCCACCCAAGCGAAGTAGCCCCTGCGTAGAGTTCGAATGAACTCGACGTAGAAGCGATTACGTTGGCACGCAAATATGTGTGCGTAAAGGGTAAATAAATACGCGGGCACGTAAAGCGTGTGCGTAAAAAGGGGGGTAAATGACACGCTGGCACGCAAAACGTGGCTGTAAAAACTTAATACTACGCTAGCACGTAAGAACGTGTGCGTAAAACTTCGTCTTCTCCCCAAGGCCAAGACAAGCAGGCGTAAAAGCCCCATCTCTGTCAGGACTCAATGAAATCCAACCATTCCAAAACCAAACTTGCGTAAAATCAGAATGCCTACTACATGCCTACTACATGGTGAAGAACAAATAGGCAACTCTAGAGGGGGATGAATAGAGTTTATGACAATAATGTCTAATTAAAAATATACTCTTTCACCAACAGTAAATAATCAGAGTAAATACGAAAATAATAAAGAGCGATAAAGCATACGCAAATACAGCCGATTTTAACCTGGTTTCCCTCGTGGAGAACTAGTCCGGGCCTGAGAACTCTAGCTCGGGAATAAATCCACTATTTATGAAATAGTAGTTACACCCCGTATCTTTTCTTCAGAAGAGCACGTCAACTTCTTACAGAGATCGCAGTGGCGATGCTTGGAATTTTCCAAGCGACTTCTTGAACTCTTGCACAAACTCCTAACTGAAAAGTACTGAGCACTTTGAGGCTTAGGGAGCTTGTGGCTAGTAGATGAGAAGGGTATGGCTTGAATAAGGCTTTAGAGAGAAGAGAAGAGAAGATTGGATGATTTGAAAAGTGAGAATTCAAGGCCTATTATAGGGTTATAGGCCGGCAGAATTCGACCAAAATTCTGGGTCAAATTCAAAATTTTGGCCGTTGGACAACTTGCATCTAGCCAACCCTAAAAATCAGGATCCTGGATTTTCGGAGGCAGAGTTCGGCCCGAACTCTGTCTCCAGAGCACAGAACTAGTCCAATGGGCAAATGGGCTACTTGGATTTTTATGGGGCTTTTGGATTGTGGTATAGGTAAAGGTTAAGTCTCAAATTGCTCAGTACGACTCAGTTTACATATGTCTAGACTCAATAAAAGTATAAAATACAGACTCAAACATTTAGCATTGCAGGTACGAGCTGTCGTCCGTCTAGTACTGAGTTTAGTCTTCATGTGTCGTATTGAAATATTATAAGTATTATATCGTCAATTTTATCAATATTTGGTTGACTGTGATTTTGTGTCAACAATCTCCCCCATATTGATAATTGACAAAATGATATTTATATATTCAATATTCATACCTGGACACATTAAAGAGCAGTAGCGTAGCTCCCCCGTAATCAGTACAGAGCTAGCAATAGCTCTTCCATAAACATTGCTCCGTTCCTGTTGTCCTGATAAATACATTCTTTCCCAAAGCACAGATACACAATGCTAAAAAATATGATATGATGATATGAATATAAATATAGAAAAATATTTCTCCCCCTTTTGGCATTTATCAAACAACCAGAAATAATAACTGGCAAGAACACCAAAAAAAATAATAGAAGAAACTGCATGTAAACTGATAAACTGCATAATGTCTCAAGAGTCGCATATAATAGAGAATTCTAATACAACCAAAGTGCAGAAAAGCAACTACATCAACTAAAAATCCAAAATGCATAAAAAATAAACTAAGATCTCAGCAGCAGCAGCAAGTAGAAATCCACATCCATCACGGAGCTCGTGAAGGCCCAGCGTCGTCAGATGGATCAATGAAGGAACAACGAGGGTCCACGAAAGCCGCATCCGGATCCAGGTAGCGGATAACCCAAGGGGCATCGATACGGTATCCATCGCGAGCAGGGTCCCGCTCCATAGGAATAGGCATAAAAGGATGTCGGGACATAGAGTACTGAATATCGTGTAGTGAGTTGCTGATGACACTCATCTGCAGGATGGTATGGTAGTCAAGCTGAGTCCAGCGATCATCTTCTAAAGTGAATCGATCGCGAAGCATAGTCTGTAGTGACTCAAGAGTAGCAGGAGGAGGAGGAGGCACTTCCTGTCCAAGAGCAGGTGTGTCAGGCTGATCGTCAGAGTGCTCAGATGCAGCAGGTGAACCAACCGCCACCTGAAGCCGCCGTGCCTTAGATAGGAAGGCAGGGGCTAGTAGGAATTGACACTCATCAAGTGGGACACGGAAGGCACGAAAGACCATAGGAAGATAAAGAGCATAAACCAAGGATCTTGGCTTCTTTCTAGCATTAATCTTCCAGTCCATCAAGGTACGTGGAAGATTAAAAGGAACATAAAAGTGTAGGTGATACAAAGCAGAGATTTCAAAGTATGTAGCCTCATAATTCGATCCCGCTTTGGGCAGAATCGTGTTGAAGACAATGCGATAAAGTTCATAGAAGTAAGGATTGAGAAACTTGGCGAGAAGCTTGTGGGGACAGGTGTTAGGGGTACACAAGTCTTCCTTAAAGCTTTCTAGGGATGACCCATCGGGGTTGAAACTTGCGAGCTTCAACAAGTTTCTCCCATGAGTTTGGCTCCGGAATATCAGGTATTCGGCCAAGTCAAAATCATCAAAAAAAATATCAATGCCGGCAACACGTGAATATATACGTGTATTATCATGAGTAAGTTTGCAGTAAAATATTTGAATGGCATTTAGATAAATAACGGAATTGGTAGTGACAAGTTCATCAAGACATAGATCATGAAATAATGAATCATATTGTAAAAAGATGGTAAAAATTATAGGATGACCCGCATACACTGGACGTGATCGAAAATCACTAAACCACTCATTGGAAGCATCTAGTGACACAAATATCCGGTCATCATACGTGTTGGGGTCGAGTGGACGAGGTGGATTGAACAATAGGTGAATAGGTTGTTGATTAGGTGGTTCAACGGGTTGTTCAACACGAAGAGGAGGATTCGAAGAGGACGCACCCTCGGTTCAAAGTCTCTTCCCTCTATTGAACAACTTGGGAGCCATGAACAATGAAGAAAATTGAGAAAATTTAGATGGAGAGAAATATGAAAATATACCTCAATTGGTTGATGAAAGATGGAAAAGAATGGTGCAAGAGTCCTTCTCCTTGAATTTTGAGAAGAGAGATGCACTAGGATGGAAGAACTAGAGTTAGGGTTTGAAGAAGAGTAGTTTGGAGAAGTTTGGAAGGTGGCAATGAAGGAGAGAGAAGAAGAGAACTCGGTTATAACTGTAAGGGTTCGAATGGTCGGAGCAATTGTGGACCATAGGACCAACTTTTGATCAGCGGCTGAGCCCGCTTGCAGTTCTGGAAGGACCAGACCAAATTCGGCCCGAACTCTGGATTAGACAGAGTTCGGCCCGAATTCTGGGTTCTGTGGCCAGAACAGAAAACATGCTAAACAATGAAGAAAACAACTGAGTGAGACTAAAAGGAATAACAATAATGGATTGGATGCATAAACAAGATTTAGAAGTCCAAATAGAATATCAACAAGTAAAAGCTGAAACAAAAAGTGAAGTTTGAAATTTTGAATTTAAAAGTATACCATATAATAAACACGAAATTATGTCACAATTCAATATTTTGAAGTTGTCATGGGGTAGCTGTAGGGGCCGGATCCCAGCTAGCGGTAGTCCTGAGGACTAGTGCACCTTGCCGCTTAGGCTTTTACGCCTTATTGTCAGAAGGACCTTTCGGCTTGTACCCATAGCAATTTTATCATAAAGAATCAAGACATAATTGATATTTACGCATGTAACTTTAATGAATAACAGCTTCATCCAAAATTCCTAGTTCACGACAAAGAAAGTTGAAACGCTCTTCGGATAGTAGTTTTGTAAAAAAATCTGCTAGCTGATGATCAGTGTCAATAAATTCTAAGTTAATAGTGCCATTTTGCTGATGATCACGCAAAAAGTGGTGATGTATTTCAATATGTTTCGTGCATGAGTGACATATAGGGTTCTTAGTAAGATTTATGGCACTAGTGTTGTCACAGAATGTGCATAAAAGATAAGTTATAGTCTTCAAGGGTTTGCTTCATCCACATAATTTGTGCACAACAACGACCAGCTGCGATATATTCAGCTTCTGTTGTGGATAGTGCGACAAAATTCTGCTTCATGCTAAACCAAGAGACTAGAGCCTTTCCTAATAAATGACACGTGCCGCTTGTACTTTTAGGGTCGACCTTGCATCCGGCAAAATCAGCATCAGAGTACCCAATGAGGTCAAATGATGTTGATTTGGGATACCATAGGCCCACTGTAACCGTACCCTTAAGGTATCGAAAGATACGCGTAACGGCGGACATGTGTGATTCCTTAGGATTTGCTTGATATCTAGCACACAGGCAAACACTAAACATAATATCAGGGCGACTGACAGTTAAATAAAGTAGACTGCCTATCATACCTCGATACTTACGCTGATCAACAGGTTTGCCGCTTTCATCAGGTTCCAGCTTAGTCAAAGTAGCCATAGGGGTGCTGATTGGTTTGACGTTGTCAAGATCAAATTTTTTCAGCATATCCTTTGTATATTTAGACTGGCTGATGAAAGTTTCTTGCGAAGTTTGTTTGACTTGCAATCCAAGAAAGTAGGTAAGGTCCCCCATCATGCTCATCTCAAATTCGTTCTGCATACACTTAGCAAAATCTTGGCAAAGATTTTCATTAGTGGAACCGAATATAATATCATCTACATAAATTTGTACTAAAAGAATAGTATTTTAAAAACTTTTGATAAACAGTGTAGTATCAATTTTCCTTTTTGAAAAACCTTTTTTAAGCAAGAAATTGCTTAGGCGTTCATACCAAGCTCAAGGGGCTTGTTTGAGGCCATATAGCGCTTTCTTGAGTTGAAAACATGGTCGGGAAACTTGTGATTTTCAAAACTAGGGGGTTATTTTACAAAAACTTTCTCCTTAATAAATCAATTCAGAAAAGCACTTTTAACATCCATTTGAAACAATTTAAAATTTTAAAAGTTAGCAAATACGCAAAGCATCCGAATGGATTCCAGTCTTGTAACAGGAGCATATGTCTCATCGTAGTTGATACCTTCCTCTTGGTTGTATCCTTGAGCTACTAGACGAGCTTTGTTGCGTGTAACTGTACCGTCTTCATTTACCCTGTTTCGAAAAACCTATTTAGTACCAATAATCGAGTGATTGGCCGGCCTAGGAACAAGTTCCCAGACTTGGCTCCTCTCGAATTGGTTGAGTTCCTATTACATGGCAGAAATCCAAAATTCATCATTGAAAGCTTCTAAAATATTTTTATGCTCAATTTGTGAAATGAAGGCAGTGCTAGTAATGGAGTCTCTTAATGATGATCGAGTACTTACTCCGCGTGAAACCTCACCTATCACCAAGTTTTCTGGATGTGACGGCTTGAAAGAGAATTTCTTTGGCAAGTCCTCCAGAGAATTGGTTTCAGTGGTAGTATTCATCGGAGTAGAAGTTGAAGGCTCAACATCATCATCAAGAGTAGCTGTTGTGCTGTTATCCTCATCAAAAGTCACATTGGTAGACTCTTCCACAATTAATGAGCGTTTGTTCAACACTCTATATCCCTTACTCTTGGCAGCATAGCCAAGGAAAATACCATCGTCAGCTTTGGCATCAAATTTGCCTAAGTTGTCTTTGGTGTTAAGGATAAAACATCGACAACCAAAAACTCTAAAATAAGAAACATTTGTTCTTCCAAACCAAAGCTCATAGGGTGTTTTCTTCGTAATAGGACGAATGAGCACCCTATTTAAAATATGGCACGCTGTACTGACAGCTTCAGCCCAAAAATATTTCGAAAGTGAAAATTTATTCAATATGACTCTAGCTATATCGCCAAGAGTCCTATTCTTTCGCTCTACAACACCATTTTGTTGAGGAGTTCTTGGACAAGAAAACTCATGACTAAAACCATTTGAATCACAAAACTTTTCAAAATCAGTATTTTCGAATTCGCCTCCATGATCACTTCGGATTCGAGTAATCATGTAGCCTTTTTCATTTTGAACCTTTTTAACAAAAATTTTGAAAACAGAAATAGCATCACTTTTCCTAGAAAGAAAGAAAACCCAAGTGAATCTAGAAAAGTCATCTACTATAACAAAAGCGTAGAGTTTTCCACCAAGACTGGCTACTCTAAAAGGACCAAATAAATCCATATGAAGTAATTACAAGGGTCTAGTAGTACTTACAGTGTTTATGGAATCAAATGAGGACTTTGTTGCTTTATTCAACTCATATTTGGCACATATCGTGTCCTTCTTGAATGTGATGTCGGGCAAACCTCTAACTAGCTTCTTAGTCGATAGCCTGGATATAATATCCATGTTGGCATGACCAAGACGCTGGTGCCACAATAATTTCTCATCCTTGTGAGCATAGAGGCATCTTCATGCACTGTTAGTATCTCTAGATAGATAGAAAATATAAATATTATCCTCTCTTATCCCTTCAAAAATGATGTCTCCCGTTGACCTATCATAAATATAGCATTTATTTTGTCCAAAGTTAATATCATATCCATGATCAACAAGGTGACTTATGCTGAGCAGGTTATGCTTTAACTCGGTCACTAGACAGACATCCTTTATTACGGAAGAAGAAGGATGACCAATGGTACCATTACCTATGATATACCCTTTAAGGTTATTGCCGAAGGATACATACCCTTCCCTCTTCATCGATAGTGATGCGAAAAGATTTGCGTCTCCCGTCATATGTCGCGAGCATCCACTATCGATAATCTATTTGCTTTTAGTTGAGGAGGGAAGGTCCACCTACATCAATAGTAGATGTGACCTTTTGGCATCCATGCATATATATTCATATCTACTAATCTCCTTACTCTGCATTGTGGTGAGATGTGTCCATGTAATCCACAATAGGTACAAATAGCATTTCTATTTATGTTTAGAGCATGTTGATGATGTCTATAGTAAGAGTGATATGGAGTAGCATGATGATGTCTAAATATAGCACGGTAAGAGTGGTGTGGAGTAGCATGATGATGACTATATATAGCAGCAGGATGATGATTATATCTATATGCAGTATGGAGGTGATTTTGTTTGTGTATAACATAGTGATGATTGTATCTATGTGTAGTATGGTGATTATGTGTCATATTGGAATGATAGTTATGAGAAAAATTTCTACGTGCATGTGGTTTGTGTGCTTTATAGAAGTGGGTGTACATGTAAGCATGCTTGCGTGCTGCAGGTAGATGACGTGTTTGACTATTTTTAGTAGTGTTATGCTTTGTGTGTGTCTCATGTGATTGGGTTTGAGGTTGAGCAACCTGTTTTCCCAATCTAGTCTCTAATTTCTTAGAGACAGCCTGCAGTTCATTAATCTTAGCATTCAAACCATATATTTTAGTAATAGAGATCTTGTGTCTACTCTTTTCTTCAGCAAGCTCAGTGTTGAGTGCTGTGATCTCAAGTGTTTGCTTTTCAATGCGTGCTTCGGCATTATGTAGGCTTAATTTAAGCTTTGACACCTCATTAGTGACTTTCATGGGTGAAGTGTCTCTAACATTATCAAGCAAAGAAGAGATTTTTTGAATCTCGACTTCATAACTTTTGATCTTCTCCTTGGCATGTTTATATTTACCAATGACTTTCTTGTGGTCATTGAGTAAATCATTGAATACATCGCCAAGTTCATCAAAAGTGAAATCGTCGAGAGTTTCGCTAGTTACCTTATCGGATGTTGCCATTAGGCATACATTGGTAGTATCTTGAGGAGAGTCCTTTTCTTCCTCGGAGTCACCAGCTTCGCTTTCATGCCAAATGCTTGTGTTGGCATATTTCCTTGAGGAAGCCTTCTTGTATGGTTTCTCATATCGGTTGCTCTTCTTTGCGAATGGACAGTCTTTTCGGACGTGTCCAGTCTTCTTACAGCCGTATCATGTTGGCTCTTCTTCGTCATCTTCTTGTAGTTCCTTCTTTCTTCGATTGAAGTGAAAGAATTTTTTGAAGTTGCGGACAAGGAGAGCTTGATCATCACCTTCCGAGTTGTTATCATCCGTCTCTTCAGAATCAGCCCTTCGACGGTGAGCTTTAAGGGCAATCTCCTTTGCCTTAGGAGCAGGATCTTCGAAGTCTTTGAGGTCAAGCTCATGAGTCATCAGCTTTCCCATCAAAGTCTCCATGGACATTGTTGTGAGATCATTTCCTTCTATAATGGCTGTCACCTTAGGGTTCCAAATCTTTGGTAGCCCCCTAAGTAGCTTGCGGATCTTCTCGTGATTTGTATATTGTTTGCCGAGAGAAGACAGGGGGTTGATGATGTCGAGGAATCTTGTAAACATTTGTGTGATCATCTCATTTGGCTTCATCTTGAACGCCTCATATTCTTGAGTGAGATGACTTATTTTTGACTCCTTGACTTGGGTGGTTCCTTCATGCGTCACTTCTAGAAGTCTCTATACTTTGCGAGAGGTGGTGCATGTTGAGACCCTGTTAAACTCATTCCTGTCTATTGCACAAAATAAATCATTAATAGCTCTCGTGTCTAGACTCGCCTGTTTCTTCTCCTCGTCAGAATATTTGTCGTGGGGTTTCTCAACAAGATCACCATTGACAACTATTCTGGCGGGCTTTTTGTAACCATCTGTAACAATGATCTACAGGTCGAAGTCTAGCGACTTGAGATAAAAACTCATCCTTGTTTTCTAATAGGTGTAGTTTGTTCCATCAAATAGGGGAGGCCTATGAGTGGAATGCCCTTCACCGTGATTGAAAATCATGGATTGTGTGGTTGCCATGGATCAGCTCTAGGATGTTAGTCCTTGTTGAGAGAACAGAGCTCTGATACCAATTGAAAAACAAATAGGCAACTCTAGAGGGGGTGAATAGAGTTTATGACAATAATGTCCAATTAAAAAATAAACTCTTTCACCAACAGTAAATAATCAGAGTAAATGCGGAAATAATAAAGTGTGAGAAAGCAAACGCAAATACAGCTGATTTTAACCTGGTTTCCCTCGTGGAGGACTAGTCCAGGCCTGAGAACTCTAGCTCAGGATTAAATCCACTATTTGTGAAATAGTAGTTACATCCCGTGCCTTTTCTTCAGAAGAGCACGTCAACTTCTTACAGAGATCGCAGTGGCGATGCTTGAAATTTTCCAAGTGACTTCTTGAACTCTTACACAAACTCCTAACTGAAAAGTACCGAGCACTTTGAGGCTTAGGGAGCTTGTGGCTAGTAGATGAGAAGGGTATGGCTTGTATAAGGCTTTAGAGAGAAGAGAAGAGAAGATTGGATGATTTGAAAAGTGAGAATTCAATGCCTATTTATAGGGTTATAGGCAGGCAGAATTCGGCCAGAATTCTGGGTCAAATTCAAAATTTTGGCCGTTGGACAACTTGCATCCAGCCAACCCTAAAAATCAGGGTCCTGGATTTTAGGAGGCAGAGTTCGGCCCAAACTCTGTGTGGAGGTAGAGTTCGGCCCGAACTCTGCCTCCAGAGCACAGAACTAGTCCAATGGACAAATGGGCTACTTGGATTTTTGTAGGATTTTTGGTTTATGGTATAGGTATAGGTTAAGTCTCAAATTGCTCAGTACGACTCAGTTTATATATGTCTAGACTCAATAATAGTGTAAAATACTGACTCAAAACATTTTGCATTGCAGGTACGAGCTGTCATCCGTCTAGTACTGAGTTTAGTCTTCATGTGTCGTATTAAAATATTACAAGTATCATATTGTCAATTTTATCAATATTTGGTTGACTGTGATTTTGTGTTAACACATGGAACTCTCAGTTTTCAAAAACAGGCCAGTTTAGTAGATCAAAACCAAAAAATTCGAAAATGCAACAAACTTAGATCTACATGAAATGAACCATGGAAGCTAAAAATACTAAGTACTAAAGTATCTTAGAATCTCGTGAGGAAGACAATAGAACAACAAAATTTAAGTTCCTTCATAAAGCAAGTTGCACTTGCCTACTGTGGTGTTCGGTGGAGAAAATGAGAAAGAAGAAGAAGGGAAGTAAATGAGTAATGAATGAGGAGAAAGAATGGTTGTTGGGGTTAATAAATGAGGGATGGTGGTAGGTAGGGGTTTGCATATCAACCCAAACCGAACCAAACCAAGCCGAACCCAACCGAACTCGATGCATGCCAAAGCCAGGATAAACCACATGAACCAGAAATGCTAACTAACCCATGCCAATGCAAAATCCAAGACCAGCCGGTCAGGACAAGTCAAACCAGACTGAACCTAAAATAAACCAAGGCAAGATTAAACCAGGATCAAGCTAAGCAAAATAAGTCTAACTACGGGTCGGGATTCCGTACACGTATACTGGAAACACGTATAACGGGAAACGGAGGTGACAACTCTAGCCACCTTAAAAGAATTCCGTCCTCGAAATTTAATCAAGAGGCTAGAGATGTCGGGGTAAGCTATATTAAATACAAGTAAGCGATAACTAGGCAATCATTCAAGCAATCATTCATGCAAGCAAGGAAGCTGAGGGCATAAGGCATAAGGAAGACATTAAACCTTACGAGTCAAATATGTCGGGATATCGCGATCGGATATCATCATAACGCTCCCACGTTGACTCACCCAAGGAGTGATGACCCCAAGCAACACGGACTAACTTGATAGACTTTTTCTTGAGTATCTTCTCTCTTAGGTCCAATATGGACACGGGTCTCTCCTTATACGAAAGATTGGTACCAACAACCAACTCCGAATGATCAAGGACATTACTTAGATCCGGGATATACCGTCGTAATTGGGATAAATGGAAGACATCATGCACCTCACGTAACGACGGTAGAAGAGCGAGACGATAGGACACATCTCCTACTCGCTCTAAAATGTCGAACGGTCCTATATACCTAGGACTAAGCCTTCCCTGCATGCCAAAACGAATGACGCCACGGATAGGAGAGATCCTAAGGAATTTATGGTTGCCGATAGAAAACTCAAGGGGACGCCGATGAGAATCGGCCCAATGACGCTGGCGATCTTGTGCAACTCGAAGGTGATCTCTGACTTGTCTGACCACTCAATAGTCTGCGTTACCATCTCTGGTCCAAGCATTTGCCTCTCACCGATATCATCCCAAGCTAAAGGAGTTCTGCACTTCCTGTCATACAAGACTTCAAAGGGCGCCATCTGGATACTGGCCTGGAAACTGTTGTTATAGGAGAACTCTACGAGATGCAGGTGATCTTCCTACGAACCACCGAAGTCGAATGTACATGACCGCAACATATCTTCAAGAGTCTGGATCGTTCGTTCTGACTGACCATCTGTCTGCGGATGATAAGCTGAACTGAATTTGAGACGAGTCCCCAAACTTGCTTGAAGACTCCGCCAAAAGTACGAGGTGAATCTCGAATCTTTGTCGAAGACAATACTGACTGGCACTCCATGCAATCTGACAACCTGCCTGAGGTACATCTCTGTAAGCTGATCCGTCGACTGACCGATTCTGAAAGGGATAAAATAAGCCACCTTGGTGAGTCTGTCGACTATAACCCAGATAGCATCTCTTCCAGCTGGGGATCTAGGTAATCCAGTTACAAAATCTATGGTAATGTGCTCCCATTTCTATTCTGGGATCGGTAAAGGTTGAAGAAGTCCAGCCGGTCTCTGATGTTCAGCTTTAACTTGTTGGCAAACTAAACCTCGAGAGACAAATCGGGCTATCTTCCTCTTCATGCCATTCCACCAGAAATGCTGTCGGATATCTCGGTACATCTTCGTGCCACCGGGATGAATTGAATACTGAGAACTGTGAGCCTCTGACATGATTTTCTGTCTGATATCACCACTAGGTACACAAAGACGCCTCCCATGTCGAAGTGTACCGTCCTCATGGATACATAATTATGGTCTTCGCCCTGCTACACATTCTGCCCTAAGCCGCTAAAGCTTAGAATCTGCTGACAGAGCTAACTTGATCCTCTCAACTATACTGGACTGAACTTGCATACTGGCCATCAATGCCACATTGGTAGGAAGGACAACTTCTATACCCATCTTCTGAAGATCTGCTAATAACTCTGGTTGTGCTGTTAGAAAATAAACTCCGGCTCTTCTGCTCAATGCATCTGTAACAACGTTGGCCTTCCAAGGATGATACTGCAAGTTGATGTCGTAATCCACCAGTAGCTCTAGCCATCTCCTCTGACGCATGTTAAGATCCTTCTGGATGAAAATATACTTCAGCCTCAGTGAAAATCTCCATACAAGTAATTCCTCCACAGCTTAAGTGTAAACACTACTGCTGCCAGCTCCAAGTCGTAGGTTGGGTAATTCCTCTCATGATCACGAAGTTGTTGTGACGCATAAGCTATTACCTTCCCATACTGCATCAAAACACATCCTAAACATCTGCCTGAAGCATCACAATATACTGAGAATCCCCCGGTCCCATCTGGAAGCATAAGAATGGGTGCCGTCATCAAACCTCGCTTCAACTTCTCAAAGAATCCTGACATTCTACCGTCCAAGAAAACTGCGCATCCTTGCGGTCAACTGGGTCATAGGTGCTGAAATTCGTACAAAGTCTGAAACAAATCGCCGGTAGTAGCTGGCCAAGCCAAGAAAACTATAAACTTCAGTAACCGTGCTGGGTACTGGCCACGTCTCAATGGCTACGATCTTCTGGGGATCCACTTCTACTCTACCTCTGGTGATGATATAACCCAAGTATGAAATGCGATCGAGCCAGAACTCGCACTTACTGAACTTGGCATACAACTGGTGCTCTCTGAGAATCTGGAGAACAACTCTGAGATGCTGCTCATGCTCCGCTTCACTCTTGCTGTAGACCAGGATGTCGTCTATGAACACAATCACGAACTGATCCAAATAAGGTATGAAGATACGATTCATGAGATCCATGAATATAGCCGGCGCATTGGTCGCTCCAAATGGTATAACAAGGAACTCCCAATGTCTATACCTGGATCTAAATGCCGTCTTCGAGATGTCCTGCTCTCTGACTCTGATCTGGTGGTATCCTGACTGTAAATCAATCTTCGAAAATACGGTCGCCCCTTTGAGCTGATCAAACAAGTCATCTATCCTCGGGAGAGGATATCTGTTCTTGATTGTCACTGAGTTCAAGGTACGATAGTCAACACATAATCTGGACGTACCATCCTTCTTCTTCACAAGAAGTATCGGGGCTCCCTAAGGCGATCCACTAGCACGAATGAATCCCTTGGTCCTGAGTTCTTCAATCATCTTATACAAGATCTCCAATTCTGAAAGCGTCATCTGGTAGACTCTCTCTGACACTGGTGCTGACCCGGGAATCAAATCTATGGTGAACTCGATCTCTCTCTCTGGTGGCATACCTGGAAGCTCCTCGGGGAAAACATCAGAAAATTCTTCTACAACTCTGGAATACTAAACTGCTACTGCCATCCGCTATACTGGAGGTGAAGTTTCTATTCCGCCTCGGAAGAATGAAAACTCTGGCTCACTAGGAATACTAAAAATAATCTTGTCGATATGGCAATCTATTCTAGCATACTGGTCCCTCAACTAATCTATCCCTAAGACCATATAATAATCGGCCATCAGAAATTCTATCAACCTAGCGGGAAACCCTCTACCGCTAACTACGATCCGATACGAGGAAAATACTCTATCTACTCCTATAAGACCGTTACCAGTAAGTATATTGAGCCTTACTGATAATGACTCGGGCTCTAGTCCTATTCGTGTCATGAATCGTGCAGACATAAATGAATGTGATGCACCAGAATCAAATAATACTGATGCTGGGAAGGAGTTGACGAGAATAGTACCTACCACTACCTCGCCTGATGCTAACGCCTCCTCCATGGTCAAAGCCATCACTTGACCGTGCCCTCGGGGTGCTGGTCCCCTCAGCTGGAAACCTCTCTGGCGGTTCTGGGTCTGAGCTTGGACTTGCACATACTGCTAGGGGTTCTGCTGCTAAAATGCTTGGGACTGAGACGGCAAAGGCCTCATAAACTGTTGCTGCTGCTGGACTGATACTGGAGCTGGTCCCCTGACTGAGGGACTAGAAAAGGTCAAAGAAAATGAACTCCTCTTATTCGGGCAGTTCCCAACCCTATGGTCCGGGGTCCCACAAAACAAGCACAAACCCTGTGTTCTGCGATATTCTGACACCACGTGCCCTGGCTTCCCACAATGAGTGTAACCCATTACAGAAGACTGCTTCTGCTGCTGCTGCTGCTGGGGATGTGCCGGGGTCAAATGCTGAAACGACATGACGGAAGCCGTCCGCCTCGGAGCTCCAATGGTCAAAGCCCTAGCTGTCGGGGCTGGTGCTGAAGACTGGTTCATCTGGCCATGAGATCACTTTCGACTTTCGGTCCGGTCCATACTCCTCTGGGAGGTATACTCATGCCTACTAGCCGCTCTCAATACTGCATCGAAGGTCTGATGCTCAAACTGCTCCACCGCCAGTAAAATCTCCAGGTAGAGTCCCTGCTGGAACCGCTAGGCTCCGTCGAACTCGGTCGCTACCATGGTAGGAGCAAACCGGCTAAGCCTGGAAAACTCGACCGCATATCCATCGACCATCCTGCCCATTTGCTTGAGATTGGTGAACCTCGTCTGTAGATCATATCGAGCTACAGCATCGAAGTACTTGGTCCGGAACCTCTCACAGAATACTGCCCAGGTAATAGGTGCTACTAATCCATCGGCCTACACCGTCCACCAGCTGCAGGCTAGATCCAATAACTGCAGGCGCACCACAACCACCTTCTCTTCTTCTGGGGTCCTGGCTGCTTCTAGAATAACCTCAGTATCCTGTAGCCAAGCATCTGCGACAATAGCATCTTCGTTGCCATCGAAGAAAGGAGGGTTCAAGCGCTTGAAGCTGTTGGTCGCACTGTTACTTGGATGACCTCCTCTGCTCAAAGCATCTTGTACAATCTGGTACAATGCATCATTCCGACGATCCTGTGATACAAGCAACTCCCTGATGAGTCCAACTAAGTCTTCATCATCCCGTCTTCCAGGCTGGGCTGGCTGTACTGGAGGTTCTGGACCTCCGGGAAGCATGACTCAGGAAGCTACTCCTGAGTGCTGAGCTTGATCTTCCGGTTGCAAGGGTACTCGCTGAGCTTATTCCGGCTGATTGGCAGGACCAGGAGCAATGCCGCTGAAGAAGACGACACAAGGAAGAATAAGGAAGGACCAGGACAGATCAAAGATACAAGCATGTGATCAGGTCAATATTTCAGGGATATAGAGGATACGAGCAGAGATCAAGGACGAGTGCTGATTGAGACATCTATTCGGTAAACCCCTATATATATCTTAATTTATAAGACCTGTATGGGCTACCACTTCAACCGTGTCACACCCCAGAACCAGAATACTGGAGAGCGGGGGCAGACACGGCCAGCTACGTATATTGAAGTGCAACCCACCTTGCTATACGGTCACGGCTGTCTAGATACATGAGGTTTAACTATAAGCCATCAGTCTCTTATTGTCATGAACCAGCCTATTGTCTCAATCTCAAGCAAGTAATATCAGTTACAAGATGTCAGAGCACCAAATATACAATAGTAAGGCATCCCATACATTACATATTTGGATGATCATGAAGCTAGTCATACAAAATGTCAAGACTAGTAAGAGTTTCAGTCATACATGATCAACCCTAGGATTCGTCAATCATGTTACAGCACGTAGGCAGACAGTAAGTAAAGTGCAATCGAGCTAACACGTGCTCGTCGGCTAAACGCCTCAAAAGAATATTTTTATAATGGAGTGGGAGAGCAAAATAAAACCCACTCGTTGCCAGGGTTACGCTTGGTGGACACCATCTGGCTGGAAGATAGGGAGATCCTCTGGAGCTGCTCCGGTATCTGGCCATACAAAACCAGCAGGGTCAGATCCCAGAAAGAGCAAGTACCACAAAGGAGGCTTCACTTAAGAACTAAAATCCGTAATTAGCACGAAACATAATAATAGAATAAAACTGGAGGTAAGAAAAATCATGATGATATACGACAAGATGACCATAGGACTATTCAGATAACCAAGTTACAACCCTTAAACCAAACAAGGACCGGGGTTGTAACCCTTCATCTGGACGGAACTTAGTTTCCCACCATTTATCGATAAGGTAAAGCACGAGCAATCAGGTCATGTTACAATCTTGTATAGGATCAGGACAAGACTAGACTGGATTAGACTCCATCCACTCAAATCACGGCTAAGCAATGAGTATGGCTTGATACTTAACTAACTAAGGTTATCACAAGCCTAGTTACTAATAAGATACAATGAGATGTTCCAACTGCCAAAAGCCCCACAGACCATCCAGGCTATCCGGACGCAAATTAGGGGTTGAATTCATGTGGGTACATTGTCCAAAGAACACATGTACCCTTAAGTAGCTTGAAGGGTACAACACATGACAGTGTGCTGAAAATGTGCCCTACTCGACGGCAGGCTACAGATCCCATAATGGGGCGCCCAGATAACGGGATTGCCTATAGCTAGAAAATCTCTTTATGACTACTGGATTATTCTAGTTATTAGCCTTAGTCAAATTTAAGTGGGCACCCCTGACCGTGGTAATCAGGGGTCCCTGCCCTAGACATGATGTAAGACAATACTGATTTACTTGTATAAACACAATCGTCCACGGTGTCCAGGCCATTTATTTTTGTCATGTCATGCTAGCCGTCGCAACAGCTTTTAATAGTTTCCATCATGCTTGCTTGTCATGTCTGGTCATGTCATGTCATGTCATGTACTCATGCTTACTTTATACCATGCCGTGTACAATTATCATTTCAAACACATTAAATAAATTCACGATTATCAAGTTCATGACAAAAGGCGTAAGGATATAAAAGGGTAATGGTGTATGCCATAGGGGCTCAAAGTCTCTACGCGTGCACTACTACGCTAGCTCAAAGAGACCCCGAGCGTAAAATAGCTTTACGCGGGCAAAACCTAAAGGTTGGCAGCTCTACGCAAGTAAGAGTGCATGCGAGCAGGATTTTACGCGAGCAAGCGCTCTACGCGAGCGGAGCTCTACGCGAGCGGGCACTCCACCCAAGCGGAGTAGCCCCTGCGTAGAGTTCGAATGAACTCGGTGTAACACCCAGTTTTCTAAAATGAGGCTAATTTTAAATTTTTATGTTTTTAATTATTTAATTATGATATTTAAATAAAAATATGATTTTTGGTGATTTTTAATCATTTAAAACTATTTTAAAATCATGACTTGTGATTTTGATGTGCAGCTAGTGAAACCGTAGAGACAGTCTGACCTAGAGCCTAACCCTGTGATTTGGAATATCTATTTATCACTTTTAGCCTAGGGGTAATTTGGTCATTTTGACTTATTAGAATAATTTGATTAATTATTGGATTGGTGATTATGATTTTTGACTTGACTAGTTGAGACTTGTAGACTAGACTAGAAGCTAACCCTAGCTATGGTGACCTTAGTCTAACCTAAGTTAACCTACTTTTAGTCATTAGAATTAGTTTTAAAGTAGGAAGGTTAAGTTTAAGTGAAATTAGTTCATGACTTGTGACTTAAGTTAATGACTTATGACTTACCAATTTCAAGACTTGTAATTAAGCCATAGGCCCATGACTTAAGCCCAAAACCAAATTATACCCACCCATGGCAGCCACTATTAGGGTTTCCCCTTGCCTATAAGTAATCTCTTAGTGTGTTCTTGCCTCTTTTGTTCTTGCCCTAATTTTGGAAGGAGAGGTAAATTCCCATTCCCCTAAAATCCCATTTTATTCATTGAAACTCCTTTTTGACCCTAGTCTTTTGCATTAGGATCTAATTTATGTTTGTTTACTAATTTTGGAGGTTCACCTCAGTTTGTGTGCCATTTGGAGATTTGGAGTTGCCATTTGGAATCATTTCCTTCGAAGCTTTTCTTGAGCATTGACACTCAATAGGTAAACCATCTAAACTCATAGTTTTTCCTGATTTCTTTGCATATAAGGCTAGGTTTTAGGGTTTCCTAGCTGTCCCCGAGATTTGTGCACAATTTGTGTCCATTTCGTGTCCGTATCGAACACGTATCATAATAGGAATATAGGTGTTTGTAGAAATGCCTCTTAGGAAATTATTTTCGTATTTTTGAAAACTAATTACATAGATTTGTAGATCTAGGTGTGTGTATGAATGTTTATGAAGGATATTTGGTATTTTGTGTCCGTTTGTGTCATATTTTTAGCCCTGGACACGCAGCACGAGCCCTAATCTGTGTCCTGTCTATCGGGGGCTAGAACTCGTGATACAGGACACGTCGAGACCCAATTTTTTGTGGAGAGTAGGGGGAAGTGACTGTCACCATGCTCCTAAAATTTGGGAGCATGTCGTGGAGTGCACGCGGCGCAAACACGCCTGTACTGGCCGTGCGCTGTCGTGTGCAGACGGCTGCACACGCGCACAGGCACTGCTGACACGGGTTTCGTATCGTGCCTATGTGTCACGTGGATACGATTCAGGCTAACACAGACCTAGCCCTACCCTAGGCGAACCTAGGTGCACACCTACATGTTGTGTCGTATCGTGTGTCGTATCCTAGACACGAGTGCACGCGTGCACGAGACAGCGTGTCTGTGTGCACGAGAGTGGTTCTTGATGTGTGGACACGTCGTATTCGGCTCTGGGTGACACGAGAGGACTCGAGGGACACCTATTCATATGTGACATGATTTACTAACCTTTAATTTTGGTATATTAACATGTTTTCGAATTGAAATGTGGAATTCCCCTGTGATTGATACTATATGTACTGATTCTTCATTCCTGAACTTAAATTTCCTGTTTAAAACTGTTTAATTAAAGTTAATTGTCATATTAGATCCTGGACACATGTAATAGCTACTGTTAGTTTGATTTTACGTATTGGATTTGGGTTTTGCATTTCATAATGGAATTTGAACATTGGAATGGGGTTTTCGAAATGTGGACTGATATGTGTTTTTTGTTTTTAATATCCTTATTTATTTCCAAGTTTCAAACTGTTAAGTGATGTCTATTTGTCCTATTGACTCATGTACAAGTGTACTAACTACTGTTAGTTTGATTTTATGTGTTAGATTTGGTTTTGTATTTCAAAATGGGATGTGGATATTGGTTTGGGTTTTCAAAATGAAGGACTGAATATACAGTCCCTAAATGAATTTCTGAAATTGATTTCCTCATCTTTTAAACTGAGATCAATGTTAAATGCCATGTTAGATTCGATTACCTTATGATTGGTTCACTGTAAATTGATTCATGGGGTTGATGTTATCAATAGATGGGAATTCGAATTGGGTAGTAATGATTATAACTGTCATGTGGGGTTTATGTTGGTGTTGGAAATATTGGATTGAATGAGGGATTGAGTATTAGTTAGTTGTCATTGCCTAAAATCTGAGTTGTGTTCACTATTTTTAGTTTTACACTATTTCCTATCACACCATGCCACACACCATATACCCTCCACACATACATGCACACCCTCACTAATTCTCACTAACCAAATACTATCACACCTTAATTCTACATGTACACACACACCTTGACACAAGCACATGTATTCCTCCCTATATGTATATTATATATATATATTTTATATATATATATATATATATATATATATATATATATATATATATATATATATATATATATATATATATATATATATATATATTATTTATACATATATTTATATTTATATATATATATATATATATATATATATATATATATATATATATATATATATGCCTATGTCTAATGTGGATAATTATATTAAATTAAATATAATTTAAATGTGTTAAATGTGTGTGAACTACACTAAATTAGTTTAATATTGTAATGTGTGAATATGTATGATATAGCTATATGGCCTATGGCCTATATACAGGGCATATAGCCTATGGGTGTATACCTATGGCTCATAGCCTAGGTATGTGGTTTGAATGCCAGTATAGGTGTACAGTTGGCTTGTATAGCCTAGATAGTGTGTGTGCTTGCTAGAATAGGCTGGTTAGGCCTAGTGAGACTTGTTTGGCTTAGGCTTGACCTAGTTGACCTAGTTTGACTAGTCTAGTTGACTAGAGTTGACCAAGAGTTGACTTTAGTCCAGTTTGACCCCAAACTTCATGTAGATGCATTGTAGCAGTCTATTTCATTATTTTAGACATGTAGTGACTTGTACTGTTCTAATAGGAGGCAGACACCACGCCTCGGACAGTATATTCTCTTTAGACACTTAGGATATCAGGCGAGTACATTCTTTGACCGTTTTATACTTGTCTGGATTTACATTCTTCCTCTAGAATACTGTACTTGATGCTGACACGATTGTTATCATGGATTGGTACTATATGGATCTTCTTTTGAGATATTATCCCCTTGTATTCACTAAATACATATTGTGATGTGCGCTTCACTTACATATTGTATTTATTGAATACCCTTATCCTTGTATACTCATTGTGCATATTGTACTCTCATTATCACATGAGTCCCATGGATAGACCATTGTACAACTATTGTATAACATTGTACATCTATTGTATAACATTGTATACTATTGTATAAGATAACGTAACTGGAGTGGATCCTTGTGTACTGATTGGGGAGGGGGAGTAGAATTGGT
This sequence comes from Iris pallida, assembly GCA_029216955.1. NCBI lineage: Eukaryota > Viridiplantae > Streptophyta > Magnoliopsida > Asparagales > Iridaceae > Iris > Iris pallida. The sequence continues at coordinate 20,387,166 of JANAVB010000999.1, read as the reverse complement.
TATGTAATCAAATCCTATTATACAATATTGTATAATTATTGTATATGTCTATTGTGCACTCACGTACAATGGAGTTACTATTGCATTGTCCTAAACCGTTTACATAACCATATTATACTCTAAATCAAATATTGCTTACAGTTCTTACTTATCATATATAGATATTTCCTATTATCAAATCTCTGCTGTTTTTCATATACATTTTTCTTTCAGCGTTTCCTGTATCTTACTCTATTGCATGCTTTATATTTTCTAACTTGATATGAACTGCGTGAGATGTTTTGTGCTCGCTCCTGTCCTGACTGGACCCGTTGAAAATATTACAGAGGATGAGGATGAGGCCTGCGTAGACACCTACTATGGGACAGCTATAGATGACTCTTGTGACCCGGACTTCCAGTCGGATACACTAGCTGTAGAGGCTGATGTTCCTTAGTTTAGGTTTCTCTTATTTCATGTTATTGGAGATTTGAGTTGTATATTGGGATCTTGTATATTCTGGATGTTGTTGAGTTTTTATCTTAGACACTTAGTATTATCTCTCTCTGTTGTACTTCTTGTATGGATTTCTGGTTTGCATATCCATCTATCTTATCGTATTCTACCTTAGTTGTGATTAAGATATATTCTTTTATGTCACCTCTATTCGAAGAGTATAACTGTATATTTATCTTACTGTTAGATGTATGTGAACTAGGACAGCGTTCTACCGTCGACACTGCGGCGTAGGTTAGGCGTATTCACCTCTCGTGCCCTTACTCTAAGGTGCAGGTCGTGACACGTTTTTAGTGGTGGCCCATGCAGGTCGAGTTTATGTAGTGGTATTCGAACTAGAGTATCACTACAGCCTGCAGTAGGATTAGGATAATTTTGGAGGTACTCAATCACATTAGGAAAAACTCTTATCCAGATTCTGTATATCTACATTTTGCTACTTATTGTCTTCCTTGAATATAACTGTCCTCCCTTGCTATTTCGACTCATTCTCAACAATTGTTTATTTGATCTGTCTCCAGGATGGTTGAGACGAGATCACATCGCCGGGACCAGGGGGACGTCGATGAGAGGTCTGCTACCTCTCATACTCAGCAGCCAGCCCTTGGTACCGTAGCCCCAGTCATGCCAGCTGGAGTAGGCATTTCAGCTGCGTTCGGAGGAGCCCCTTCACCTGTAGCACATGGGCCGAGTCCGGTGATTCCGGAGGTGCTTCAGCAGCAGCCACCTTCAGGGACAGTCGACGCAGCTCAGCTGTTCGCGTTCTTTCTTCAGTTCATTGAGGGCCAGCAGGAGCAGCAGCAGAGGCAGACAGCGGAGTTTAGTCGGGGCATTGATCTGGCCGTGACTACGGTGGAGAGAGTAGTAGCTCAGCCAGCGACAGTCCAGCAGCCGCACCCTCCGAGGGAGAAAGGCATCCAGGATTTTCAGAAGATGCACCCGAGGGACTTCCGAGGGACAGAGGGGATCCTGTAAGCCGATGAGTGGATAGAGCACATGGAGGAGATATTCAGATTGGCTGAGATTTCGGCGAGGCTCCAGATAGAGGAGGTGGCCAGCATGATGCAGGATCTGGCCCGCACATGGTACCAGACCGACCCGAGGGTTGGTACTACAGGACAGACTTGGGCAGCTTTCAAGAAGCTGTTCAAGGAAAAGTTTTTCCGGATGCAGCGCTAGGAGCCCTCGAGACCCAGTTCGAGGACCTAGTCCAGGGCAGTCAGTCCGTGTAGGAGTATGCAGAAGAGTTCTACCGTTTGGGCAGATTTGTCGAGGGGTTATCCGAGGCGACGAAGGCCCGGAGGTTCAGAAAGGGATTGGTAAAGGAGGTGAAGTCCTATACCAAGAGTGCCCACGGTGCCACTTATGAGGAGATCTTGGTGGGCGCCTTAGCAGCAAAGGATGATCTTGAGCTGAAGCTCAAGAGGGGGCGAGACACTGTCGGAGCCAGTAGCAACGGAGGCCAGGCCAAGAGGCCTCACATACAGATTCAGCAGCAGTATCAGCAGCCGATGGTCCACTTCCAGCAGCTGCAGCAGAGGCCTATTCAGCATCAGGGATAGATATATGTACTGTATCAGCAGGCACCCAGACAGCAGCAGAATACTGTATGCAACTTCTGCAAGAAGCAAGGCCATGGATAGGACGACTGTAGGAAGAGGCTGGGCATGTGTTTACTTTGCAGTTCAGCGGAGCATCAGTATAGAGAGTATCCCATGAACCCGACACCATTGGCTCAGGTAGCACTAGGAGCTAGGGCTCCGGCAGGGCAGCAGAGGGACCACCATTGCAGACTCAGCAACAAAGGTTCGTACAGCATCAGCAGCAGGCCAGGGGAGGCCAGCTAAGGCCAGCTTTCGCCATGACAGCCGAGGATTCTCAGGCAGTGGGAGAGGTGCTTGCAGGTTCTGATCTTCTCGATTCCATTTTTACCTTGTCTCATTATATATCTTGAAATTTAATTCCATCTATTCCTATCTGTTTCCTCATTGTTGATAAGTTTTGATCTGGTATTTCATTATGATTTAATTTTCTTCTGAGATAAGTCATATGGGCGGGGTCGCCTAAGTTATGGGATCTAGAGTCTTCTGAGTCATGTTAGCTGGCATGGTGAGGACATGTAGTCAAATTTTGGACGTATTTCTCGGGTATGGAAATTTAAGGTTTTTGCGGCCAAGCATGCGGCAATAAAATTTTTTTAAATACCATAATTCTAGAGGTATGTGCCTTAGCCAAGGACTCTGTGATTATCGTAGCCTTGCTCACTAGCATGACGAAGATTCTGAGCATCATGATTTTGGACAGACGCATATGATTATCTGACGGTATGTTTGAGACTTTGATTGTAGGGTGTTTGACCTAGAAGGACTACTACCATTTTAATTTCGAGGACAAAATTTTTCTAAGGAGGGTAGACTTGTAACACCCAGTTTTCTAAAATGAGGGTAATTTTAAAATTTTATGTTTTTAATTATTTAATTATGATATTTAAATAATAATATGATTTTTGGTAATTTTTAATCATTCAAAACTATTTTAAAATCATGACTTGTGATTTTGATGTGCAGCTAATAAAACCATAGAGACAGTCTGACCTAGAGCCTAACCCTGTGATTTGGAATATCTATTTATCATTTTTAGCCTAGGAGTAATTTGGTCATTTTGACTTATTAGAATAATTTGATTAATTATTGGATTGGTGATTATGATTTTTGACTTGACTAGTTGAGACTTGTAGACTAGACTAAAAGCTAACCCTAGCTATGGTGACCTTAGTCTAACCTAAGTTAACCTACTTTTAGTCATTAGAATTAGTTTTAAAGTAGGAAGGTTAAGTTTAAGTGAAATTAGTTCATGACTTGTGACTTAAGTTAATGACTTATGACTTACCAATTTCAAGACTTGTAATTAAGCCATAGGCCCATGACTTAAGCCCAAAACCAAATTAAACCCACCTATGGCAGCTACTATTAGGGTTTTCCCTTGCCTATAAGTAATCTCTTAGTGTGTTCTTGCCTCTTTTGTACTTGTCCTAATTTTGGAAGGAGAGGTAAATTTTCATTCCCCTAAAATTCTATTTTATTCATTTCAACTCATTTTTGACCCTAGTCTTTTGCATTAGGATCTAATTTATGTTTGTTTACTGATTTTGGAGGTTCACCTCAGTTTGTGTGCCATTTGGAGATTTGGAGTTGCCATTTGGAATCATTTCCTTTGAAGCTTTTCTTGAGCATTGACACTCAATAGGTAAACCATCTAAACTCATAGTTTTTCCTGATTTCTTTGCATATAAGGCTAGGTTTTAGGGTTTTCTAGCTGTCCCCGAGATTTAGGCATAATTTGTGTCCATTTCGTGTCCGTATCGGACACGTATCATAATAGAAATATAGGTGTTTGTAGAAATGCCTCTTAGAAAATTATTTTCATATTTTTGAAAACTAATTACATAGATTTGTAGATCTAGGTGTGTGTATGAATGTTTGTAAAGGATGTTTGGTGTTTTGTGTCCGTTTGTGTCGCATTTTTAACCCTGGACACGCAGCACGAGCCCTAGGCTGTATCCTGCCTATCGGGGGCTAGAACTCGTGATACAGGACACGTCGAAACCCAATTTTTTGTGGAGAGCAGGGGGCAGTGACTGTCACCATGCTCCCAAAATTTGGAAGCATTTTGTGGAGTGCACGCGGCGCAAACACGCCCGTACTGGCCGCGCACTGTCGCGCGCAGGCGGCTGCACACGCGCACAGGCACTGCTGACACGGGTTTCGTGTCGTGCCTATGTGTTACGTGGACACGATTCAGGCTGACACGGACCTAGCCCTACCCTAGGCGAACCTAGGTGCATATGTATGATATATATATATGTGTGTGATATATATATATATATGCCTATGTCTAATGTGGATAATTATATTAAATTAAATATAATTTAAATGTGTTAAATGTGTGTGAACTACACTAAATTAGTTTAATATTGTAATGTGTGAATATGTATGATATAGCTATACGGCCTATGGCCTATATACAGGGCATATAGCCTATGGGTGTATACATATGGCTCATAGCCTAGGTATGTGGTTTGAATGCCAGTATAGGTGTGCAGTTGGCTTGTATAGTCTAGATAGTGTGTGTGCTTGCTAGAATAGGCTGGTTAGGCCTAGTGAGACTTGTTTGGCTTAGGCTTGACCTAGTTTGACTAGTCTAGTTGACTAGAGTTGACCAAGAGTTGACTTTAGTCCAGTTTGACCCTAAACTTCATGTAGATGCATTGTAGTAGTCTATTTCATTATTTTAGACATATAGTGACTTGTACTGTTCTAATAGGAGACAGACACCACTCCTCGGACAATATATTCTCTTCAGACACTCAGGATATCAGGCGAGTACATTCTCTGACCGTTTTATACTTGTCTGGATTTACATTCTTGCTCTAGATTACTGTACTTGATGCTGACACGATTGTTATCACGGATTGGTACTATATGGATCTTCTTTTGAGATGTTATCCCCTTGTATTCACAAAATACATATTGTGATGTGCTCTTCACTTACCTATTGTATTAATTGAATACCCTTATCCTTGTATACTCATTGTGCATATTGTACTCTCATTATCACATGAGTCCCATGGATAGACCATTGTACAACTATTGTATAACATTGTACATCTATTGTATAACATTGTACACTATTGTATAAGATAACGTAACTGGAGTGTATCCTTATGTATTGATTGGGGAGGGAGAGTAGAATTGGTTATGTAATCAAATCCTATTATACAACATTGTATAACTATTGTATATGTCCATTGTGCACTCACGTACAATGGAGTTACCATTGCATTGTCCTAAACCGTTTACATAACCATATTGTACTATAAATCAAATATTGCTTACAGTTCTTACTTATCATATATATTATTTCCTATTATCAAATCTCTGTTGTTTTTCATATACATTCTTCTTTCAGCGTTTCCTATATCTTACTCTATTGCATGCTTTATATTTCCTAACTTGATATGAACTGCGTGAGATATTTTGTGCTCGCTCCTGTCCTGACTGGACCCGTTGAAAATATTACAGAGGATGAGGCCTGCATAGACACCTACTATGGGACAGCTATAGATGACTCTTGTGACCCGGACTTCCAGTCGGATCTACTAGCTGTAGAGGCTGATGTTCCTTAGTTTAGGTTTCTCTTATTTCATGTTATTGGAGATTTGAGTTGTATATTGGGATCTTGTATATTCTGGATGTTGTTGAGTTTTTATCTTAGACACTTAGCATTATCTCTCTCTGTTGTACTTCTTGCGTGGATTTCTGGTTTGCATATCCATCTATCTTATCGTATTCTACCTTAGTTGTGATTGAGATATATTCTGTTATGTCACCTCCATTCAGAGAGTATAACTGTATATTTATCTTACTGTTAGATGTATGTGAACTAGGACAGCGTTCTACCGCCGACATTGCGGCGTAGGCTAGGCGTATTCACCTCTCGTGCCCTTACTCTAGGATGTGGGTCATGACACTCGGCGTAGAAGCGATTACGCTGGCACGCAAATGCGTGTGCGTAAAGGGTAAATAAATATACGGGCATGTAAAACGTGTGTGTAAAAAGGGGGGTAAATGACACGCTGGCAGGCAAAACGTGGGCGTAAAAACTTAATACTACGCTAGCACATAAGAACGTGTGTGTAAAATCAAACTTACGTAAAATCGGAATGCCTACTACATGGAACTCTCAGTTTTTAAAAATAAGTCAGTTTAGTAGATCAAAACCAAGAAATCCGAAAATACAACAAACTTAGATCTACATGAAATGAACCATGGAAACTAAAAATACTAAGTACTAAAGTGTCTTAGAATCTCGTAAGGAAGACAAAGGAACAACAAAATTTAAGTTCCTTCATGAAGCAAGTTGCACTTGCCTACTGTGGTGTTCGGTGGAGAAAATACGGAAGAAGAAGAAGAGAAGTAAATGAGTAATGAATGAGGAGAGAGAATGGTTGTTGGGGTTAATAAATGAGGGATGGTGGTAGCTAGGGGTATGCATATCAACCCAAACTGAACCAAACCAAGCTGAACCCAACCGAACCTGATGCATGCCAAAGCCGGGATAAACCTCATGAACCAGGAATGCAAACTAACCCATGCCAATGCAAAACCCAAGACCAGCCGGTCATGATAAGTCGAACCAGGATGAACCCAAAATAAACCAAGGCAAGATTAAACCAGGATCAAGCTAAGCAAAACAAGTCTAATTACGGGTTGGGATTCCGTACACGTATACTGGAAACACGTATAACGGGAAACGGAGGTGACAGTTTCCTTCTACCTCCCTGTCGTCGTTGGCGTGGCCGGTCATCAGCGGAGCAGCGGCCGTTAAACGTTCCCTTCAGCACGGCCACTCACACGTTGGCCAGTACATACCACTGCTCGAGATTAGACACGCCGGCAGCAGTTATTTACGGTCGTTTTACGAACGCGGTCACCCCCTCAGCATCTTCATCATTTTCAACTTCGACGTCATAGTCTGGCGTGGGTAGTGTTACCACCCCCACGCGGCAACGATTGACTTCCGGGCGCACGACGAACACTATCGCCACTTCGGCTACCGGGTGGCCCCACCCTACCTGGTACATTCTCCCCTACTTGTGATCGTTTGAACGTTCCTTTCCTCCCATTAAATCATTCTAATATAGGTTTTAATATCATTAAGTAAGGGTTCAAACTTAGTAAACCTTGAAGAGAGAGGTGTATTAGTAGGAGTCTTGTGCTGTGTGATTTATAACATAGATGAAGTAGATGGGCAAAGCAGTACCAACGTAGAGGAGTGGTGTGTTTTTTTATTATCAAATGTCAGTGTATAGATGGAAACAAAACATAGGAAATACAATGGGTAAGAAGCATATGTCTTCCCTGATGTATGTGCACATTAAAAGGTTTAGGAATTGCTAGCAATATAATTTTACTTATAGTAACAGGTTTTTGGTATTAAAAGGATGGTAGCTTGAAATTTGTTAAGGTGGATGAGTGCTCTGTGAAGGTTTATTTAAGAACATGTATATAAGTGTTGGGTTATGAAATAAGGAGAAGAGAGTGTGGGCTTCCTATTAGGAACAGAACAAAATGAGTTAGATTGTTTATGGAATATATGTGTGATTTTGTTGAGTATGATGTTCATTTAGTGCTCAATGCTTGGAAGCATATAGGTTAGAATGATAGTTGGGAATAGTAAACTCCTGTTGTCTTGTTGTGGTGGTTGATATAAATTTGTTTTAGAAGAAGAGAGGGTTAGGTAAAAAGGGATTAATACTAGCAGAAACAATATGTATATGGAAGAGAGCAATGGCTCATTGGTTGGGCGTAAGGGCTAGTAATCAGGAGATCCTGTGTTCGAATCCAGGAGTGGGAATAAGAGTTTTCGTTTTTGTGTTGAAGCATATTTAAGCTTCCCTTGGTGAATTTAATTAGCATGGAGCCCCATATAGCCAATTGAGGGCATTAGCCCACTGGTAGTAGGGAAGGCTAATATACAGGAGGTTTTGAGTTCAAATCCTATGTTATTTGTTTTGGGTTTTTTTCTTTCTTCCTTGGGATTTATTTGTATTGGTTTCCCTTTTGCTAGGTTCAACCTAATATAATTTTCTTTGTTAATGTCTAGTCTAATATAACTTTTGGCTAAATAAATTTTTATTTTTATTTTTTGCCATCCTTAAGGTTTACGGCTATGACCCTAGTATATTATATTTTTATATATGTTTAATAAATAAGAGATTGTTAATCCACATTTTAAATTAAATACTAAATACATGTTTGCTTATTTTTATATCAGGATAATAGTAGCATTGAATAGATCATATTTATACTTGGTAATTAATTAGTTAAATATTTCTCTAGGTCCTTTCGACACTTAGAACTTGGACGCTGGACCAGCTTTTCATCTTCAGTGCCCGGAGACAGGAAAGTGTACCTTATCATTTTTGTACTTCAGATACATTATTTAAAATTCGTAAATATTTATTTATGAGTATATTATTGCAACACATAGGGCCGCATTCGATACTTCGCGTCCGAATCAAATTCGGATGCCGATGGTCGTTAGCGTCATCGGGTATCGAACCTAGACATTTACATTTGCGATACCGCGACAATTCGTTGCGGGTTATACTCTGACCCTAGGACATATTCATGTGACACTACATTATTAACGAATTTTTCATACATGTCGACATCTTGTTGTACGGAGATTCGAGTTGATTCTAGGACGATGACATTGATATGCGTGCACTGTTACTATTCTAGTTATAACTCGTTATACTAGCTAGAGGTCTGACCGAGCGACTCATAGATACGATTCGTGAAGTCATATGGGCGGGAAGAAACATACACCGTGCGCTTGGGCTACTTTCCCACAGAGTTATCGCTGCCTCATTATGAGAGCTGCGGATATTTCATAGTTACCACAGTTCCTTATCGGAACTGCAGATTTTCATAATTATCGGAGTTCTGTATCAGAACTCCGGATTACACCGTGACAGCCCGCGTGTTCGAGTGATGTTTCTTAAATTGCATTGCATACTAGTTGGTTACGGTAGTTCACCCATTTTATTTCTGTCTCATTTTATTTTATCATATCACCATTTACTATCGTACTCTTGGCATGTATATTATGTACCTTGTTGCGTCCCTCTGAGGACCTGGTTTTCTCTCCAGATTTAGACGATTATCCTGAGGTCTATGGATCCGGAGTTGAGCTTGTAGCAGGACTTGCAGTTGATGACGAGATCGATCCAGCAGAGTAGCCGATTGGAAGAGCATTTCTTTATTTCTGGCTTCATTATCTAGTAGTATGTTATTAGATCTAGTTATCTTCTTGTATTTCATTTTTATTCAGTACTGTATCCGCAGAATTATTTCCACAAGACTCTTCGTTCAGTGGTTATTTTATGACTACATTCAGACTATGTTATTTCAGCACATTGTGGTTTATTTCATATTTTTACTATGTGTTCCTTGATCTTATTTTGTGGATGAGATTAGTACTTATGATTGTCTGGGCATTACTCTATATTATTGTACTTTACAGCTTAAGTGCTACTCTCATGGTTCTATTAAATTGGATAAATCATTGGGAGTGGTACTCGCTGGCCTTGCCACGTGGCTCGGTTCCGTATTTTAGAACTGGGGCGTGACAGGTCCCCTTGCTGTAGTCCTGGTGCTTCTCGTGCTCGTTCTTAGGCAGTGTGGTCAGCAATCTTCGGGCAAATCTTGACTTGGTGGGCAGGCGATCTGCAATACAAGCATAGACTCATTCTCTTGTGGCACTCGTCGTAGTGGTGTCCTGAGCGTTGGCAAAAATTATAAATAATCGTCGAATGAATCTGAATCTGGATCTCCCGTTGGGGCTGAAGTGCAGGGGCTCTGGCAGAAAGATATGGTTGCTGGGGTGCTGACTACTGAGATCCTGGTGCTCCTCGACCATTGTGATCCACGACCCACTGGCAATCCTTCATTTGGTTGGCAGAAGATCCATAGTATAGGCAGAGTCCGAGCCTCTTGCAGCACTCCTCGAAGCGATGTCCTGGATGGCGACAGAAAGCACAAATGGTCATCATCTGAATCTGAATGTGAATCTGATGGAAAAGGCATTGTCTGAGTGTTGCGACGCTTTGTGGGTCCAGGGTAGTTGCTGTCTTCGACATAAGTCTTCATGTCTCTTTTGGGTTTCAGCTCCCCGTCTTGTTCTATCGTCCGTGCTACATTATGGATCTCCTTGTTGGTGGCTCCAATCTTCAGATAAGTCGGGTCCTTAGAGACTTAGATGATCTTCAGTGGCGGCTCCATGTTCTCGATCTGCTCCTCGGTGTAAGATATGCGCTCGGTGTCGGGGAAGTCCAAAGGTCTGAGAATCTGAAAATCAAATGTCCTTCTTGGCTCGAAGAGTACATCCACAAGCCTGGCTTGAAAAGTACGACTTTCTTCCTTTAGGCATCGAGGAACTCTTGAAACATCTCCATCAACTGCGTACTACCATGAGGATAGTAGGGGTGATATGTCCTAAACTTAAAACAATAAGTATTTATAGAATATCAATATACCTGATGTACCCGATTTTATATGTTGTGATCAAGTTTCTATAGTCTAACAAGTCCCCCAATAGTACTCTAATACCTAGGTACTACTAGGACTGACCTGCACGGGCCACCACTAAAAATATATCATAACCCGCTCCCGAATAATCGGACACGAGTCGGACATGCCCAGCCTTCGTCGTTGGACACGACAAAGTAAGTTGTACCAAGCTAGGGTAACTACAAGGCAATATGAATAAGTACAAATCACAGCATCTATAATCGATCCCAGAATTCAAGTACATGTTTAAGAATTTTATTATATTTATCCAACAAGGTAAAGTAAAATCTGAGTCTCATATACAAAGAAATATACATTGCCAAAGGTAAGGTGACTAGGTCTTCTCGGCCTCTAGTCTATAGCAACTCCAGCTGGCTCTACCACGGCAGCAGGCTCACGCCCATTAAATGTGTCACACAAAGCCTCCATCTCACCTGCAACATATCCAATCAGGAGCGGAGCAAAGTACAGTTCTAGGTAATGAACATGAACATCATGATATGAAAAGCACAAGAGAGCATGTAAAGCACAAGAAAGAACAGGAATGTACATGGATGTAAAGTATAATTAGTACAGGAAATAAAGTACAAGAATATAAACCATGAACCTGAAGTACAAGAATATAAACCATGAACCTGAAGTACAAGACATGATAAGTGCACAATATTTGAAATACAACTAGCCTATGTGACCGGCTGGGGGTAGGTACAGGAAGCACATGAACGTGGTAGGGTTTAGGGCCCACGTGCACTATACGAGGCCTAAGCTATCAACATGATTTACTGATCTCTGGGTTTGGTCACATAGCTATTGTATTTCCCCACCCCAAGTACAAGTAAAATAAGACAGAAAATACAAGAGTACACGATATCGTGTCACATCATGTCATAAGAAAAGTACAGGAATAATGTAAATAAACATGAACCATAGAATGTACTTGTCTTGCTCCGGGTGATCAAGGGTAGAAAATAGAGCTGGATGTCCTCCTGATAATAGGTACAAGTTGGTTAAGTCCTAAACATTAACCATTAGCTAATTTATTGCTAAGTAGTAATACTTCTTTAATCAATTAATTATTTCTCTAGCCTAACTGTTAATTTATGAATCTAGCAACCTAGTGTGGCTCTTAGGATTAAATATCAACTTACCTTTCAGAATGAAACTCTTAAAATACTTATTATTATCATAGATAGTTCCTATAAACAAAATTAATAGGATAACTCTATATAGAACAGGTGGAAACTAGAACCACTTAATATTACCACATAAGTTATTATATAACCAACTCCATTTAGAATGGTTGCAAGTAGTCCCTTCCTCATAGGGTAAAGTAGAGATGGAAAGAATGCTCTGTACTTATCAGGACCATCATGCACCTGTATTGCTAGTCTCTGTACAACCTTTTCTAGTGTACATCAACCCATCCCATTTCAATCACCAACTAACTGTGATAAAAGAGTCTAAGAAGACGAAATCTAAGAGACTCCCATCATGGATCCTGCCAAACACAAGTCACCCTTCTCTTACACAAATGATCAATATGAACACGAGCCACCTGGCTCAAACCACACACAGAGGTCTAACCAAGAGGTGCTTCTAAGGCTAGCAGCCCCCAAGAGTCAAAAACATCACAAAACTCAAACAAGAATACTACAGGAGTTTATTCAAAAAGACTGAATTTGAATTTATGGCCATCATACTTGCTGCAACATAAATCAAAAGAAGGAGCCAATGTTGCTTGCATTTCTCAAAACAAGGACAAGAGCAAGATCCACATAATTGAATCATAAAATCTATAAGAAGTAGTAGGGAGGAATTTCATACAAAACTATAAAATTAAATTGATAAACCCTACAATCACACAAACTCAAAGTCTTGCATTAACCAGACTGAATCGACCGAGGCCTCCAAAAAATAGAAAATACCTCCAAATCAACATTTTCCGAATCGAGAACCAAAGAACAGGGAGTTGTTCAAATGGAAAAAATTAGAAAACATTTTTTTCTCTTTTGAAAATCAAATACAACTTTAATCGATCATACGAAATAGGCAATCGGATCTGGGCTCAGCTACTGACTTGGTCATTTCACCAAACACCATCACTTGCTACTAAACTGACCTGGATACGCACACTTCTTGGACACGGTCCACATTGGACACAACTACAACTACACACACGAACAGTCCTACGCAACTCGACACAGCCTGGACACAAACGCTGGAACACGAACACCGGACACGCCAAAATCATCCCTACCAATCCTGACCAACAAATACACACTCAAACGCAGCTGTAGACATGCAAAACAACAAAGGGAGTACATGATACCTGAAGAAGGTTGATCAAGGAGGCGTTCCGAAGGGTCGGATAAGAACTCTGAGAATAGATTTGATCCAGATTCAATCCACCGATCTAGATATTCTCTCTGAAACAAATTATAAAACAATTCCCCGACGGAACATAAAAGAGTTTAGATTACATAACCTAATTCAAAATTTATAAAGAGTGTCCCAAGATCAAGAATACCTTAATCAAAATTCACGATCAGTCGTCTGTTTCAAATCGGTCTCAAATCAATCTCAAAGCTACGAATCGATCATTACAGCAAACAACAACGAAGGAAATAAATCAATCAATCCAAATCACTTCCCAAGAATTTACGGATCTCCACTTACCGCGTCAATTGGTGGCGACTGGAACGTAAAAAGAGATCAGAAGAGGGATCACTACTCGCCGGAACAACGACTCGATCACAGAAGGAAATGCTCAGATAAGATCCCGATCTGGAGTTGCAACACATCTCAGACGCAGATCCAGCAAAATCAAAGGAGAAATACATTCGAACACCAAAAAACTCACCTTCGCTGTTGACTACGAACACGAATGTCAGAGTTACGGTGGCTCTGGAAAGCTCGTTGACGGTCTGGTCGTGTGGTGTCACGAACTCCCGCTGTGGAAATGGCTCCGCTGAAGTGAAGATGCCCCCGCCTTAGTCGCCGCTGAGAGAAAGTAGCACCGCCGCCGTGGAGGTTGTGATGCCGTCGGAGAATGATCGAACCCCGGTCGATCATCACCGTTGCTGGATATCATCACTAGTCGACGGAGAAGGAGGCCTTCGTCGTTGTCGTCGTCGGCGTGGCAGTCCACCAAAAAATGAGGGTTAGGGTCGGATTTGGGGATGAGGAAGTTTGGTGTGGAGCATCTAAGCTCTGGAGAGGAAATTGGAAAAATAAGAATGCACAGGGGATTTTTTCTCCTCTCCACTTTATATACAGAGAAAGGAAATTGAAGGCAATTTTGCATTTGAGCCCCTCTACTCCAATGATAATTGCAAAAATATAATACATTCAGTTAGAAATTTGTTAAGTGGTTAGAGGAGTTTGTTAGAATATGGGGACCACACTAGTTAGTTACAACCAACTAGGGAATTAACACCCATGCAAACTAATTCAAATTCTTCTTCCCAAAATAGTTAATCTTAATAATAAAATTATCAAATAAGAATTTATTTTAATAAATCAACTTAATTTAAAGAAAACTTTAAAATTCCATAAAAGTGGAAAGGTAGGGTTACAATAGCTAATCTTGGAAAATATAGCGACATCCAATACATCGCTACGTTTAGCAAAGTTTTGTGATTTAGTAACTAGCTATTATGCGACACGATCTAAATGTCGTTAAACATTTTAGCAACTTTTATTTAGACCTTAGAAACATTGCTTGATGGCCATAATTTGGCTTATTTTTGTATTGAAATTGTTGTAAAGATATACTAAGGTTTAGACAACATAGTACCGTCGATACCGCGATGTAGGCTAAACATATTCGCATACCTGTATCTGAATATTCGGAGGCGGGATGTGATAGTTGTAGGACCGTTGAGCACCTCTAGAGGGGTGAATAGAGTGTGTGTATGTGCTGTAGAATAAAATCACCACTTCAAAATATTTATGGCAGTAATCAAACTGATATGAAGTAGGCAGTATAAAAAATAAATGCGTAATATAAATAAGTTCAGAGAAGCAAACGCAAAAACCAAGGTTTATACTGGTTTCCCTCTGAGGGGACTAGTCCAGTCTCGAGTACTCTAGCTCGATGTTGAATACACTATCTGGTGAAACACAAGCTTTGAATCCGAAACACTTGCAGCTCCTTACAACACGTGCTTTTTATCCGAAGAGCACTACTTCAACTTGCAAGCCTTTAATCCAAAGGGTTTGCCGACTTCTGGAACTGGATAAAAACTGATAAATTTTCTAAGCTATTTACAACTCGAACCAACTTCTAAATCAAGACCACACTGGCATATAGTTGGTTGAGGGTTGTAAACTTGGTAGATAGAAAGGTTAAAGCTCAGGTAGAACTCTTGAATAGATAGAAGAAGAAAGAATGAGTAAGTTGAAATGAATAGGGTTTTCTTCTCTATTTATAAGGATTCTAAGGACCAAACTCGGGTAGAGTTCGGTTCCCTAATGTTCAGAAAATCGAACGTTGGAGCCGATTCTACAGGAAGACCTAATCCAAAGGAATACTAGTTCAGGGTGACCGAGTTCAGAACAGACTCGGTCTGAGTTCGGCTGCCCTTTGATCAGTCAGGTCAAATGAATTTTAAGTAGGTTTTTGGCTCTTTTGAATGGGGTAGCTTTTTGATTTGTGGATTAAACTAAAACATAGGCTTTTCGGTAGTGGGGTATAGGAAGCCAACCAAGTGCCAACACGACTCAATACACATATTGTCCTATAAAAAGAAGATTAAATACATAATAAAATATAAGGACATGAGCACTTTGATGATGCATTTTTCCTTGACGGAAGTTATCTAAAGATAAACAGATCTGGAAATCTGAATACCTTCTGGGGACTTTGCCCCTTGAACACCCACCGGGGGGGGGACTGCTCCCTCGACCCCTGTCCACTGATCGTGCAATGGAACCCCTGAGTGTGAGGCCCCGGATAGGTTGTTGGATAGTTCCTAGAAATCTTCTTGTATAACACCATCTTTGAACCATCATTAATTCTTCATCGCATATGTCATGGTTTGATCATGCTTATTGTTTGTCTGCAAGTACATGTTAGGCGAACAAAATAATATAGTAGTATGATAAATTTAACGAATAGTAGGACAATGTTAAGTTTAAGTAGAAACATGATAGTGATTACATGAATATTAGTGACATCATTATGCTTAACTTAATTAATTATCCATTTTTAAAAATATGATACAATCATTAGGCTGACAATCTCCCCCTTTTTTATTATGACAAATCGATTAAGTTTTAAATGGATACGATAGATGCATGAATATTTTTGAATATGGCTAATCGATTATGACAATAAGTTTAAGATGGATACGATAGATGCATGAATCAATAATAAACACATACTATTAGAATGTTGTGTGCTAACTTAAACTTATTTCTCTTCCGTTGACATGGTCAAAAATAAGCTCTCCCATAATTAGATATAAAATAAAATAAATCATAACAGAAGAAAGGCAGAAATAATCATGAACAACGATCAGGGTTTAAACCAAAATATGATGAAAAATACATAGCTATAGTTTTGAAAGAGACCAATAAAAGATTTTAATAAAAAGTAGATACCATTATAGTAGAAATCAATCATTGGTCATAAATAGTCCATGAGAATTATAAATTTGCTGATCTAGTATATACCAATATAAAATACCAAATATAGTATATATAGAAGATAAAATAAGACTTTTAACAATTATCACAAAAAAAAAATCAGATTCATAATTTTCCCATACAAATTAGGGAATCACTTCTATTAAGAGTATAATTATTGAAAAGAAATCAAAATAAATATACTAGAATCTATCTACTTACCCAAGTTCATGCAATTGAACTCAATTACCTTAGCATGATATATGAATATATATATATATATATATATTAGATAAACATGAAGGTAATGGAGACAAAATACTTGAAAAGGAAACATTCAAACGACTTGATATGCTCCCCCGCAAAGTATTACCAATCTAAGTAAAGATAATCATGAACTTTGGATAAAACAAGGACAGCCAAGATAATAATAGCTCAATAATTATCAAGATAATATAAGAAAATTCTAACTTGTAAACCTATGAGAATGGAAGA
>JANAVB010000999.1:20182912-20365412 GCA_029216955.1 Iris pallida | reverse complement strand
ACAAACGTCGTCGTTGCCCTAGTTTGCAATTTACGACGTTTGCGTTAAACGTTGGCATAGGGTTTAGACGACGTTTGCAGCAACGTTTATAAACGCCATTAATTGTCCTATAATGTTTACCATATTTCTAACATTTTCATACAAAAACGTGGCAAAACATACCTTTTTTCCAACGTTTTATGAAATGTTGGGTTTTGTTTCCAACCTTCTCCAAAAATGCGTAGGATTTTGATTTCCTAACCATTTCCAACAAACGTTAGGTTTTGTATTACCTTCCTTGTTAAAAAATCGTTGGGTTTTGTACCTACATTCCAAACATCATCAAAAAAATTTATATATATATATATATATATATATATATATATATATATATATATATATATATACAACCAAAACTAATTCACAACCAATTTCACAAATAACAAAATTTTAATGTGCCAAAAATAATTTATTAAAATATCTCAAACTCATACAAAGTGTCAATAAAAAGTTACAAAAGTAATGTTGCTTCACGAAGCTTCTAGAACCTTGTGATGGCCTGACTAAGAGCCCCAAGAGAGGAGTTGCAAGTCCATCGAGACTTGCAGTTGATAAAGAAATTTGATTGTTGTCATTTCCTCACAACGATAAGATTTAAGTCCAGGAAGCCAGTATTGTTCATGGCCTCGTAGGCATGGCCTGTAGTCATTGCTCCATATCCAATTACTAAGATCACAAGATTCTTCTTGTAAGTCCCTCCTAACTCGAAATCGCCATTCCTGACAATAGTTATACATATATTAATCCCAATTTATATTTGAAGGGTAAGATAAAACTATGAAATAATGGTTAAGAGATTGATTACCTGGACAAATAGAGAGATTTGTGGAGCTGTGGCCTGCACCAAATGGCATAGTGTGCACTCTCATCCCTCTTGGGGAGCCTGCAAGCCATGAAGTCTACCTAATGGTGTGCATATTAGACCTTCTTTCGGTCAAAATCTTATGTGAGTATGCCTGCCAAATTGAATCCAGGTCAGAAATTAGTACGTGCAGCAGAAATAAAGTTATAATTGACATAAAATACATTCCTTTTCTTGTTACCTAATGTCCAAAGAGAAAGACTTATAAAGATCTTCTGAACAGAAATACCTTGGCCATGGAGACTGAATCTCCTGAAAAAGATATAACAATGTAGCTGAAGTGTGCTAAATATAGTTCTAGTTTCCTGTATTTAGCATGTAAGAGGACTATTTCTTTACACACATCCTTGTACAAAAGCAATTATGATTCTATATGAAAGCATTATGTTAGGAAATATGTAAGAGTACCTCTGTGAAATGTTTACTGGCCTGAACTCTTGTTCTAAGCATATTGAAGTGTACCATCAAATTTGCTCTCACTAAACTGCAGTGAGATTGTTACACAACAAATCAACATGTTAATTCTGTAACATAGACAAATATACATATGATTTAAATAAAAAGTGGTAAAAAAGGTAAATAAAATTACAAAATCTACTGAACACAGGCAACGTTATACAAGGTCAGTACGAGTACAAAGTGAGGAGTATGTGGGTGGTCACAATAGGTGTATCAAATCATCAAACATTCAGTATCCTATAAACTATTTGAGCATAAAGTTAGTGTAAACAATAAGACAATCTCCCGCCAAAAAACTCTAATATGTAAAGGTGACCCCATCCAGAGTCTCGACTACTTGCAATCTTGCCAACTTGAACTGATTGTGATGCAATAAATGCTTGTCGTATTACCTCCATTTAGAACTGTATTCTACAAACTTAGAAGCCAGAGCGTAATAACTTTGGATAGAAAAATAATATAGAAGATAAACATAAAAATAAACATAGGCCATGACTAATGTGTTGGTAGAAGTCTATCACAGTTCATCTGTGATTGGTGTCCAAAGGCAAGTCTTAAAATAGCCTTTACATGCTTTCTGACCAGTATGCTTCTTTCTTTGCATTACTTCAAGTTGACACATAATATGATGGTCTATCACAACAGAACAAGAAAAATGAAAAGGTATCAAGTGGCAAAGGAATTAGGAAATAGGATAAAAAAAATATACTATGTTGTGAAAAGCTCAACATGGAGTTTTGACAAAAAAACATATTAGCTATTATGTAAAGGTTTGTTGAATAGGCTTTATTCCTCCTTTTGAATCATCTCGAACATATTTTGGATGAGAACTTATAGTTTACTACACATTACGAACTTTGAAAATTATGGAATTTCACTCCCTAGGGACTCCCCTTTTTCTTTATAGACAATTGTTTATTGTGCTTCGAGTCATATTTGGGTCACTTTTCAAACATTTTCTGGGGTACCGTTTGTCTTAAGACCACTAAAAAAGACTGTATATAATTAATAGCAAGGAGATTAGTTAACATAGACTTCGACAATTTCAATTGGTTGCATAGAAAGGAGATTAAATAACATAGACTTCCACAACTTCCATTTCAAAGGCATACAGATGCTTAAATTCCAGTTCAATTCATACCAGAAGTTCTACCGCTTTGATATCCTTAGTTGCAAAAATGTACCATGCTGAAAATAAATGAAAGCAAGAATCCAATTTATACCCAAGTAAAGGTTCGGATGCCATACTGTGTACCATATGATGAGAGAACAAGGAAAATTTCTATAAACTGTCACGTATATATCACATATACAATAATAATACCTGATTGTATATGTATCAAACTAAACATGGCAGACAAAAAGTATGACAATAATACATTTTAAAACTACAGGTCTCGCCAAATTCATAATGCACACAAGATGCAGTAATTGTCTTCCTACTTATAATACAATATGTGTAGCAAGGATATGGATACTGAAATATAAACATAAATCAAATGAGGGGATCAAATTATTAGAAAGAAAAATGTCCAAGATACAAGGAAAAAATATCTTTACAAAAACACACAGAGTGTCATTATGAGATTTGGAATGTCCCGCTCATGTTTTATGAATTGAAGGTCTCTGCTCTCAGACCTTGAAAATTTACCATAATAGAAGGCATAAATTGCAAAGAAAAAAATTAGGGGGACAACATCATGCTGCTCAGTCTGACTAGGCAACCAATAGGTCGTGAACCAGGTTTACCTTGGCAAATCCATTCTACTCAAGTTGGAGGAATTTTCAAGACATACAGTTATTGGTCCTACCAATTTACTTCCTATCATCACTTGGTTCAGTTAGCAAAAGAGTATCAGTAGGCAGTTATGGTATAGCATGAGTATATTTTCCTAGTATTACTTGATTCAGTTAGCAAGAGTATCAATGTTACTTCCTAGCAAGTGAGCAAGTCCACAGTTCTTTTCAGCTGGAAACCATAATAAATAAACCCAACCCCACCAGAATCTATAGCCAAATTTAGGAACCAGTCTTTACATTCATGTCTGATCCAAAACTGGTGATTGCTATATAACATATTTTTCTTCAAACCATGAAAATTTTCATTTAAGAGCAGTGTGCAACTATCATTTGACTTCGATGGCCATTAACATTGAAGATTGAAAGGGAAAGAACAAATGAACTGCAACCATTAAGGAATTATTGACATCATACTATTGGAATAAACTAAAGCAGTAAGAAAGTTGCATGCGCCATCCCTAATGTAAATCATATTTACATATACTGCAACTAGAAAATATAAGTTTACAGTTAAAACATACCACGGTAATCCACAAATGAACTTGCATGCATCAGTAGTAACAACATCATAAGTATATAAAGAAAAAGAAGAAGAGCAGTTATCAAGGAAGCATGTACATCTATGTTGACACATGATAATGGTGTTCGTACCCATATCCGCACTAGGGCAACGTATGTAAGTATATTGTACCTATTTGGAAATGACTATATACCTTAGCCATATCATGTCCTCAACTGTATCCGTGTCCATATTCGTGTAACATAGATGAAATACCAGACTTCAACTTGGTTTATCTCTCTGTTTCTAAAAACAGGAGTTACTATAGGTGTACCAACCTTCGGTGCAACACAAAGAAGCTAGTAGAGACATCGACAGAAGATTCAGAGGTTTTCATAGTCACATATGAAGGCCTGCACCTCCACTATACCTACTCACATTTCCTCCTACCCAAGCCACAAGATCCCCCCTCTACCACCGGTCTTCATGTGCCGATAAAGATAAGTGCCGCTATGTATAGCTTCATACAGCTGCTTTCTATAGATATATGATACTCCTGTTCAGTTCCAGTGGATCCTTGGAGTCCAAAAATAGTTATCCATAACTACTACCCTTGAGATACTGTGTGTCAGTTGGCAAATGAAATAAATAGAGCAGAGTAAATCAAGTGTACATTGCATTTTGATAGTCTTTCCATGTACAGTATTAAAATTGGTGTTGTGTCCTCTGTGGAAGGAGAATTGGATTTCCTATATGAGGATGAATATCAATGACAAATGCTTATGTTTAAGTTTCCAATAAGATTATTTCATTTGAATCTTTGGCTAGAAGGTAACTAGCCACAGATAAATGCAATCACTTGAATCCTGATACTACACCGGGTATAGTGTCTACCGCAGATATAGGCCTTCATTTACAATATGAATTTTGGCATAGTGTCTACACGAGGTAGAAGTAGAACATCTTCAACAAAAAAAAACTTCTATTACATGCAAAGATGAAAAACTCACAAAAATATTTGTTCAATAAGATCCTAAACAACCACCACTAAACCCAATATCTTATTGTTGGCCACTATGCCAAAAAGGAATGCAAAGTATGATGACGCCCTCCACGCTGACAAGGAAAAAGACGATTATGGCAAGGTTCCCGCCCTCATCCCCGATGACTAAAAACCCAGAAACGAAATAGGACATATCTTCACAGACAAAGAGAAGCCGGTAGCAGCAGCCTTGTCGTCCTCTTCTTCATCAAAGCCACTACCGAGACTAACCTCTTCTGCTGCTAGCTTCCATCCAAACCACACCACGACAAGGAACTTGCTAGACTTAGTATTCAACATGGCGGGTGGCAGATGACGAAGGCTCGAAGATCTTAGTATTCGACATCAGCACAAATGAGTAGATTGAAGATCTTTTCTACCTCATTTCCCATATAGGGAGATCAAGCATTTCCAACCCTTGACCGATCAGGATATGAGCGGTATGCTTTCGCCCAATTACGCAATTGGAAGTTGGACGCCATAGTTATAGCATGGCAAAAAAAACTTTTGGCAAGGGGTGGGGCGAGGAGTCACTTATCACCTAGCCTCGATAGGACCCCTTCTAAGATGTGGCCCCACAACTTGCTTGTTCCAAAACTAGTGCTTTGCGGTGATGGGTTAGCAGCTCATCTAAGGAAGCAAGGACACTCCAAAAACTAGGGGTTGTGTATGTATTGGGCATGATGCGGACACTGTTCAAATTGGTGCCATGCCCCCTTCGTGTGCCCCTATCGTGTCTGTATCGTGTCGTATTTGTGTCCGTGCAACGTTGCAGCTCACAATGAAGTCAAAACAATCATCTAGAAAGATGAGGGTGCACGAATAATACTCCAAAACAAACCTGGTGCACAGTATAAGTGGTGAGATAATACTTTAGCTCATGCACAAACAAAGTGACCATTATTGCAAGGTCGACAATGGAAACTACAAAAAAACAACCCAAAAAATAAATCAATCAAACACAAACAAAAAATAACCAAATGCAACAAAAGTGATCACAGAATCATACCAACGACTCTAGATTTGGTCTTCTGTAGCAGGTGCTCCTCGGCGTGAGGAAATGCGTCGAAATTCCAAAAACCCTAAAATTAGGGATTCAAATCGAGAAAAGATTGCAACTTTATGATCGTCGACCAAATTCTTTGGAGCAATCGACTCCGTGATGTAGATTCGATAATAGGAAGTGGAAAGTAAACCTGGATGCCGCCGAAATAGTGGAGGATATGGCCGTCGACGAAGAAGAAGAGAACCTGGCCGCCGAAAAAGAGGAAGATCTGACCGCACGGGACCGACTTCTATTTTGACGTGTAAGTAGAGAAGGGGCTAGGGTTGATCTGGGACACATCTAACTCTGTGAATAGGGTTTAGGAGAGAAATTTTCGGTGGGTATAAAATTTGGGAGGGAATTATTAGAGGGAAATAAAATTTTGGAGCTAGAGATTTTTCCTGTAGAAATTATTAGATTGTCCGGACTCACCACCTAGTTGTGGTGAATGGTGAGCTCGACAAATAAATTTTTGACACTTAAATTTTTTTAATATATTATTATATATATAATATATATAAATATATATAAATATAAAAATCTACTTGGCATAAAATAAAAAAAATATTAGTTTAATTTTTTTTAAAATCATTATAATGAACTGATTTTTTTCAATTAAAACTGAAGTGAATTTTTTTTGCCAAGTGCCAAAAACTTATTGGCGGGGCTCACCATTCATCATAGCCAGGTGGTGAGCCCAGACCATCTAGTAATTTCTCCTTTTCCTGGCCTTTAAGAGCAACGTTTCCATATTTTATATATATATATATATATATATATATATATATATATATATATATATACCAACATATTTCCATGTATAAAGTAGACTTTTTAATTTAGTCAATGGTTCACCTTAATTTCCATAGACAAAATCTGCCTAATTTATGTAGGATTAGAAAAAAATTCCTTCATACGTCAAATAAGTGTAAATGCCCAAAAAATGTCAAAGAAACGTCGAAAAGGGTTTCCAAATATGCGAATTTCTTCACAAAATGTTGCTCGAGTTTAAAGAAAAATGCAGGTATCAACCTTTTTTTAAAAATGTTGGTATATTTCTCGATGTTTAAAGACAAACGTCGGTAATTGTCAACTTTTGTTTAAAAACGTTGGTATATTGCTCGACGTTTAAAGAAAAATGCAGGTAATTATCAACGTTTGTTTTAAAAATGTTGGTATATTTCTCGACGTTTAAAGACAAACGCAGGTAATTGTCAACCTTTGTTTAAAAACGTTGGTATATTGCTCAATGTTTAAGGGCAAACGCATGTAATTATCAACGTTTGTTTACAAACATTAGTATATTGTGCGAAGTTTAAAGACAAATGCCGGTCATGAGCAACGTTTTTTTAAATACGT
Source organism: Iris pallida (assembly GCA_029216955.1). NCBI lineage: Eukaryota > Viridiplantae > Streptophyta > Magnoliopsida > Asparagales > Iridaceae > Iris > Iris pallida. The sequence continues at coordinate 20,358,307 of JANAVB010000999.1, read as the reverse complement.
CGTTATATGCTAACTTAGCCGACGTTTACAAAAATGTCGGGAGAATAAACGTCGGAAAAGACCTATTTTCTTGTAGTGATAGCTCTAACTCCACCCGAAGGAACCCAAAGCAAGAAAGCAAGTCATCGAGAATAGTCATCAAGAATCTCTTAACTGAAAAATGGTTATCCAGTCAGGATTGGAACAAGATCACCATAACACTATATTACACAATATATTATACAAGCATGAAGGAACGATTAAAAGGAATTTAAATGATGATAAGTATAGGCATGACATTATATGATAAGAAAGTACCTTTGAGACATGATAAAAACATGAAGGTAGACTTGACATACCACTAAGACATGATGACAATAAGAAGGTAGACTTGACGAAAGAAGAACAATAGACAATAGAGCAACAATAATTAAGTCACGTGTACTGTGTGTTTTAGAATATCAACTTTTAGCATGTAGACGGCTTGAGATATCCGTCAGTCATACGTGTGGTGCATGACTGATATTATGCAATCAATGTATAGGGAGTCTGTATTCAATTCGTTGACCACATGCTTACTTGTTATATTCCCCCGCCCGACTCACTCACAATACATGTCCACTACGATAAATATTAGCAATACGATAGACTGTAATCAATAGGAAACAATGAGTAAGTTATGAACATGTATGTATATCCAACCGATTCTAACTCTCGTGCACAATAGTAATCATGAACAATGACAATCATGAACCATAATGGAGTAATAGTGAAAAGACGACACGAAGATACATGCAGTATAAAATAAAGAAAACATACATCATAGTGATACTTGCCTTGGTTTGATTTGAATCTGACTGGCACGATATGATCATGTCAGCACAAAAATTGTCTCAGAAGTTAAAACTACGCAAGATTATCTCAATTGATGAGACGGGCCTCTAAAATAAAAACAAAAAATAAAATATTTTGGAAAATTGTTGAAAAAAATATATGATGTGTATTTTTTCATCAGCGTTCCGAAACTTCAAACGGATCGTAATTCCGATTTCTGGTTCTCCCGGAATCTCGAAAATACCGAAACATGTCAAATTACGGACAACTGACACTCCACGAATTTTCCAGAAATTTAGGTTAAAATTATTTGTAAACAAATTTTATATTCAGAAAATATACCTCGAGACGGTTACAACAAAAAAAACTGGAGGTCAAACGGAGTCCGGAGTTGGAAGTTATGGCCCTTCGAAGTTGGTATAACATTTAAAAAGGAATGCTGAATTTATGACGAATTTGGGGTAATTATGACGAAAAAATGAGAGAAATTTTGGAAAAGAAGGTATGAGAGATGATTTTATTTTATAGGTTCAATATATATAGATAATGGAAAGCAATTAGTGAATTAGGATATGATTAGAACTCAATCAATAAAGATATGATTAGGATTACCAACTAATTTGGATAGGAATATGATTAGTTCAAATAAGAAATAATCTATCTAATACTAGATATGATTCAAATAGGATTAGAATTTCTAATGAAAAAGTCTCTCCATAAATTTAAATCAAATAAATTATTTAAATCCAAATCATATGAATTCAAATCCAAATCTAAATCCAAATCAAATTCAACATAATAACTTTAAGATAAATTTAATGTTTATCAAAGCAATTTAAATCATATAATAGATAAATTGTTAAATCAAATAATATTTCAAATCTAGATTAGATAATTCTTAATTCCACAATTAGTCACCAAAAGTATTTTAAATAATGTTTGATGTTATAAAATAAGGTAAAATATATTTTATAAATCTAAATCTTATTCAAAATAAGTTACTAAATCTTTTTATTGCTCGAAAAATAATCATAATTTTCAAACTATTTTCAAAACCGATATTATTTTTTTTTGAAAATCCAAACATAATAATAAATAACTTTATAATTTCAACAATAAAATTTCAAGAACAAATATTTATTTAAACTAAACAGTATTTTCAAACCGTTAATTACAAACTACATTTTGAAATGCAGAAAAAATAGTAAATATTTTTATAAACTTTCAAAAATAAATTACTTTCAAATAAAATAAAATAAAATAAAATAAAATAATTTGAGAAACAGGGATTACAAATCTACCCACCTTAGAAAAATTTCGTCCTCAAAATTTAAGGATGACAGAAAAAAAAGGCTTGGTTGGTCAGGTGAAAAGATAAAAATATTTAAAAAGGAATAATGATAAATGAGATAAAAATAATAATTTTTTTCTTAATAAGAAGATTGATCAAGAAGGATGGAAGAATGTAGTCAATAGATATAGTTCGGAGGAGTATTACCTACATGACATCTAAGTTATCACTCATCAAATAAATTCGTATCCTCAAGAATATTTAAAAAAAATTCCTCAAATTCAATCATTTTTTTTAAATCACTAACTCAATTTAATACCGTGATGTCGCAATTATGAATATCATCTTATCAAATTCACAACCCTTAATCCAACTTGATAAATATCTTCAAAATCTATCTTCACAAAACTTTAAATTCCTCAATTTTATTTTAAATTCAAAATTCAACATTTTCATAATCTCCTCAAAAATTTAAATTCCATAAAATTTCAAATCATACCTCAATTTTATTGATCAAATCAAAATTACTTCCTTTAAAAATTAAATATTTGACCTTATCAATAATTCATCGATCATATAGAAATTTAAACCTCAGAATACGAAAAGCTAAAAATTTCATCTTCAACAGTGACCAAAATATTCAATTTATCAGTCGAGAATTCTATCCATCTTTGATTAGAGTCATTTATCAAATCATAATTTCAACTTTATCAAATAGGGCATCTCAAAATTCAACGAATATCACCACTTTAATCATGTAGCCTATGTAACAACCTTAACTACCCATACAATCAATTCAAAATAATTCTATGGGTTACCCACGGCGTACCTAGTCCTAGGCCTAGTTATTATTTAAAAATCAAATCAACCTAATTGTGAATGAGCATCCTAATCGCAGGCTTGCAGTAGTACGACTAATATAGGTACTACCACAAGTTTGCCTAATTTTGCAAAAACTGACCTGCATGGGCCACCATAAAAACTTGTCACGACCCGCTCCCGTTTTTCGGGATACGAATACGGGGCCAAGTCCAGCCTACGCCGCAGCATCGGCGGTAGTACGCTGTCTGGGCTCAATATAAATCTCAAATACAACAAATATCTATATTTTGCTCATTCAAAATAATTATTTTAATTACAATTCCAATGATACATTCAAATTTGTATACAGATACAAATTCGCTACATGTGACTACTCTTAGCTAGAATCTACGGTTGGCCTCCAAGATAGCTCTAACTCCACCCGAAGGAACACAAAGCAAGAGACGAAGTCATCGAGAATAGTCATCAAGAATCTCTCAACTGAAAAATGGTTATCCAGTCAGGATTGGAACAAGATCACCATAACACTATATTACACAATATATTATACAAGCATGAAGGAACGATTAAAAGGAATTTAACTGAAGATAAGTATAGGCATGACATTATATGATAAGAAAGTACCTTTGAGACATGATAACAACATGAAGGTAGACTTGACATACCACTAAGACATGATGACAATAAGAATGTAGACTTGACGAAAGAAGAACAATAGACAATAGAGCAACAATAATTAAGTCACGTGTACTGTATGTTTTTGAATACCAACTTTCAGCATGTAGACGGCTTAGGATATCCATCAGTCATACCTGTGGTGCATGACTGATATTATGCAATCAATGTATAGGGAGTCTGTATTCAATTCGTTGACCACATGCTTACTTGTTGTATTCCTCCGTCCGACTCGCTCACAATACATGTCCACTACGATAAACTGCAATCAATAGGAAACAATGAGTAAGGCATGAACATGTATGTATATCCAACCGATTCTAACTCTCGTGCACAATAGTAATCATGAACAATGACAATCATGAACCATAATGGAGTAATAGTGAAAAGACGACACGAAGATACATGCAGTATAAAATAAAGAAAACATAGGTCATAGTGATACTTGCCTCGGTTTGATTTGAATCTGACTGGCACGATATGATCATGTCAGCACAAAAATTGTCTCAGAAGTCAAAACTACGCAAGATTATCTCAATTGATGAGACGGGCCTCTAAAATAAAAACAAAAAATAAAATATTTTGGAAAATTGTTGAAAAAATATATGATGTGTACTTTTTCATCAGCGTTCCGAAACTTCGAACGGATCGTGATTCCGATTCCTGGTTCTACCGAAATCTTAAAAATACCGAAACGTGTCAAATTACGGACAACTAACACTCCACGAATTTTCTAGAAATTTAGGTTAAAATTATTTGTCAATAAATTTTATATTCAGAAAATATACCTCGAGACGGTTACAACAAAAAAAACTGGAGGTCAAACGGAGTCCGGAGTTGGAAGTTATGGCCCTTCGAAGTTGGTAAAACATTTGAAAAGGAATGCTGAATTTATGACGAATTTGGGGTAATTATGACGAAAAAAGGAGAGAAATTTTGGAAAAGAAGGTATGAGAGATGATTTTATTTTATAGGTTCAATATATATAGATAATGGAAAGCAATTAGTGAATTAGGATATGATTAGAACTCAATCAATAAAGATATGATTAGGATTACCAACTAATTTGGATAGGAATATGATTAGTTCAAATAAGAAATAATCTATCTAATACTAGATATGATTCAAATAGGATTAGAATTTCTAACGAAAAAGTCTCTCCATAAATTTAAATCAAATAAATTATTTAAATCCAAATCATATGAATTCAAATCCAAATCAAATTCAACATAATAACTTTAAGATAAATTTAATGTTTATCAAAGCAATTTAAATCATATAATAGATAAATTGTTAAATCAAATAATATTTCAAATCTATATTAGATAATTCTTAATGCCACAATTAGTCACCAAAAGTATTTTAAATAATGTTTGATGTTATCAAATAAGGTAAAATATATTTTATAAATCTAAATGTTATTCAAAATAAGTTACTAAATCTTTTTATTGCTCCAAAAATAATCATGATTTTCAAACTATTTTCAAAACCGATATTATTTTTTTTGAAAATCCAAACATAATAATAAATAACTTTATAATTTCAATAATAAAATTTCAAGAACAAATATTTATTAAAACTAAATAGTATTTTCAAACCGTTAATTACAAACTACATTTTGAAATGCAGAAAAAATAGTAAATATTTTTATAAACTTTCAAAAATAAATTACTTTCAAATAAAATAAAATAAAAAAATTTGAGAAACAGGGGTTACACCCCAGCCGGCGATGGATGATTTCAACAACTTCATCTTCCACGGAAACCTAACCCCCATCCTCTTCCACGGCAGTTCATTCACCTGGTGCAACATGCAGGAGGGACATCGAAGACAATACTCCCGGTTGGATCGAGCGTTGGTCAACGACGGTTGGTCAGACATGGGCCTCATTTCTCATCTCTCTTATTTAAATTCCACGGAATCGGACCACTCCACATGCTCATCAAAATCAGCAACAACCATACCGGCACTAAAAAAGCATTCCTCTTCCTGGACTTCTGGAGGAATCATCCTCAGTTCCATAACATCATTTATGACGCATGGAACTCTGTTTCCATTCCAGATCCTCTGGTGCGAATAGCGGTCAAACTCAAAGCCACTCGTAAGGCCCTGGCGTCCTGGAGCCATCTAGCATTTGGAGACATCTTCCAGGCTATCAAGGAGGCGGAGGACGACGTCACTCGCGTCGAGCAAGGCTTCGCTATTCACAGTTCCTCGACTGCCCGTGCCTCGCTCAACCTTTCCAGAGCCCTCCTCAAATCCAAGATTAAAGTGAAAACGGAATTCTGGAGACAAAAGGCCAGATTGAACTGGGACACCGACGGAGACCGGAACACCGATTTCTTTCATGCTTTTGTCAAAGGCCGCATAAACAAATTAAAACTTCACCGGATATACGATGACAATGGCACCCTTCTGGAGGACCAAGACAGCATCCATGCGTCTGCGAAAAACTTCAACCGCAACCTTTTCACTAAAGAGCCGGTCGTGAAAGACGATGCGCTACTGTCCGAGATCCCCTCCCTCATCAGTGAGAGCGAGAATGAGACCCTGTTGGCTACTCCTTCAGAAGAGGAGGTCAAAGAAGCTGTTTAATTTGGTCCATTAACAAACATAGTGCTCCACGGCCTGACGGCTTCAATGGCGTCTTCTTTAGAAACTGTTGGGACATCTTAAAAGCAGACCTTCTGGAGGCCACCATAGCCTTTTTTCAAGGGGCTAGATATCCTAATTCCATCTATTGCGCCAACATCATCCTTATTCCCAAGAAAGTCAACCCAGAAACATTCAAAGAATTCCGTCCTATATGCTTATGCACCTTCACCAACAAGATCATATCGAAAATCGTCGCCAACCGGATATCCAATCTCCTCTCCAAGAAAATCTTCAATGAGCAAAGCGGGTTTGTTAAGGGCCGCAACATTACCGATAACATCCTCCTCGCTCAAAAAATGATCACATATATGAAGTTCCCGTCCAGAGGGGGAACGTTGCCATCAAAGTGGATATGGAAAAGACTTACGACCGTCTGGACTGGCAATTCATGATCTGGGTCCTCAGGAAGTTCGGATTCTCCGAATCCTGGATTGACATCATTTTCAGATCCATCAACAATGCTCGGTTCTCTACCATCATCAACGACCAGGCCGCAGGGTTCTTCCGATCCACCCGTGGAGTTAGACAGGGAGATCCCCTCTCTTCTACCATTTTTATCATTGCGGCAGAAGCCTCAATAGCATGCCCAAAATGCCCGGTTTCTATCACTTCCATACCACCATAGGTTGCCCTCTTATCACTCACCTGGCGTATGTGGATGATGTCCTCATATTCTCCTCTGGAGACATTGGATCGATCGAGGTAGTTCTAAGAATGCTCGATCGTTATACCAGATGCTCCAGACAGTGCGTCAATAACAACAAGAGCGTCATCTACACCCATCATAAAACTGACAGATCATGCTCTTCGGACCTCTCCATCATGACCTCATTCACCACGGCTTACTCACCGTTCCTATACTTGCGCTGCCCGCTGGTGTAAGGAAAAGCAAACTCGGGCATATTTGATCACCTTGTTGACAAGATCCGCAAGCTGATTGCAGGGTGGCACAACGCCACTCTTTTCCCTGGAGGCAAGAGGATCTTTATCAAACATGTTATGTCTTCCATCCCGTTATACACCCTTGCTGTCTGCTCTCCACCCAAAAAGGTCCTTCACTCTCTCGAAGCCTTATTCGCCAAGTTCTTCTGGGGTCATAGCGACAGAAAGGACAAACACCACTGGACCAGTTGGGATACCATGGCCAAATCCACAGCAGAAGGGGGTCTGGGATTCAGCAGACTATCCCACATCATGGACGCATGTTCCATGAAGCTGTGGTGGAAGTTGCGTTCAGAAACCTCGTTGTGGACGAGATTTATGAGAGCCAGATACTCCAGATTCTCTCATCTGACGGAGGCAGTCACCAACAACAGATCTCGGCGTCGTGGCGTCGCACAACTCGGGGACACAACCTCGCTGAACCTTCCATTCATCTGATGCTAGGCGACGGAAGATCATCGGCCTGTCTGGAGCGGTGGCTCGGTGCAGACACCATCCAGCCCATCATCCACAATCCCCAGGGATACGATATTAGGGATCTTTGGGAGGAAAATTCTGGATGGAATTGGGAGAGGGTTAGAATTTGGCTCGGGCAGCAGGCGGTAGATGATCTCCTTGTTGCTAACCCTCGGGTCACTAGCACTCTAGACACGTGGAGATGGTCCCCTAACCCGAGCGGGAATTTTACGCTGGCTTCTGCCAGAATTATTGCTAGAGGCAGTGGCGTGCCGTATCCCCCGTACGCCAACTTTTGGCATTCTTGCATTCCCACCAAATGGTCCATCCTTATATGGCATGCATTACGCTGAAAGTTACAGACGGACGATTCCATCAGATCTTTCGGATTCAGCCTCGCATCCAGATGTCATTGCTGCACATAGCCCTCTTCGGAATCGGTGGAGCACGTCCTCCTTTCTGGTGAGCTGGCGAATCTGATCTAGGTTAATCTTCACCTTAGACTGAGCACTGTCCCCCCGACTGGGGGCCTCCACGATCTCCTGACCAGCTGGGGCAGCTCCCACGGATATCAGATCATCGTAGCCACTGGCATCTGGGTCTTATAGAAAAACAGGAACAAATTCAGATATGAAGGCCGCCAACTCCTCCCTCCTCAATTGTATAGAGAGGTTACCAGATAAATTTTAAAAGCTAGGAGGCGATGCTCCCACGCCACCAACACTTTCTGGGAGGCCGTTGCTTAGCTTTTAATCAGGCTCTCGCGCTCCTTTATGCTGCCGCCGAGACCCGACTCCCTTTTTGTGCGCTATCTGCACAGTTTGTTCTCTTTTGCTCTTGCCGCATTGTGCGCGCTTTCTTGTATAGACTTCGGCATTTTGCGTCTATTACTTCAATAAAAGTTTCATTTGGTTTATATATATATATATATATATATATATATATATATATATAATATAATATAATATAATATATAATATATGTTAAGTGTGTGTGTAGGGGAAGACTTTGAGTTTACTATAAAGTGAGCTGTTTTCTTTGAAGTTGTATCAGTTGTGAGGGATATATGAGATGTACTTTATTAAAAATAAATTATATATATATATATATATATTTGAAAATATATATATATATATATATATATATATATATATATATATATATATTTGAAGAACACTAGCTTTATTGAAGTATTAGGCGCAAAATGCCGAAGCCTATACAAGTAAGCGCGCCAAGCGCCCAGAAGACAACAGAAATTAAAGGTTGAGGAGGCCAGGAGCCAGACACGCTCGTTGGGCCGTTCGTAGGGTTAGCACAGCGTCCGCCAGGAGCTATCAGAGGGGTGGTGGCAGTGCCTGCCGACTTTGGAGATCTGCTTGAGGACCTCCCTGTGCAAGAAGTTGTAGTTGTACGTCCGTCCATCATACCTGAATTTGTTTTGGTTCTTCTACAGGACCCAAATGATATATATATATATATATATATATATATATATATATATATATATATATATATATATATATTTGAAGAACACTAGCTTTATTAAAGTATTAGGCGCAAAATGCCGAAGCCTATACAAGTAAGCGCGCCAAGCGCCCAGAAGACAACAGAAATTAAAGGCTGAGGAGGCCATGAGCCAGACACGCTCGTTGGGCCATTCGTAGGGTTAGCACAGCGTCCACCAGGAGCTATCAGAGGGGTGGTGGCAGCGCCTGCCGACTTTGGAGATCTGCTTGAGGACCTCCCTGTGCAAGAAGTTGTAGTTGTACGTCCATCCATCATACCTGAATTTGTTTTGGTTCTTCTACAGGTCCCAAATGCCCGCGGCTGCGATGATCTGATGCCCGTGAGACCTACCCCAAATGGTGAGAAGATCGTTGAAGCCGCCGGTCGGATGAGTAAGATTGTAATTTCTTGACAGGTTAGTCCAGATCTGCACAGCGAGGTCCCCGAAGAGCAGGACATGTTCCGCAGTTTTGGATTTGTGGGCTGTACAACAGTGACAGCTAGTGGCAAGGCGGAAGCCAATGGTTGTAAGGGCGTCGTCGGTGGGGAGCTTTCTACGCTGCGTACTCCAAATCAAAATTGACCATTTGTAGGGTATGCAAGATTGCGAGAAGGGGACGTGAAAGGGGCCGGCGTGCCGATTTCTCTGGCCACAGTCCTGGCGAAGGCCAGCGAGAAAACACCACTGGGATTGTGGGACCACCTAAGAGTGTTCGGGTCTTCGTCGAGCCGCATATTTGCGGCCGTAAGACTGTTGGCCGCCTCCGGCCTAAGCCAGTCTGCCACTCAGTCCCATCTCCAACCAGAGTCGCTGTCCCATAAGTCTCAGATCGAGCAGTTATGGGGGAAGGCTGAGGTTGGTAGAAGGATGGCATCTCCAAGCCACCGTTCATGGATCATCGACGAGCATCCGTTGCCAAGTTGTAGGCAGATGAGGGGTTCAACGAGTTGACGGCCGAGAAGGATGCGTCTCCAGGTTGCGTAGGATCTGGAATTGGCAATGGCAATCGAAGGGTTGGAGTATCAAAAGTATCTGGCCTTCATGAAGTGATTTCAGAGTGAGTTTCCCGAACGAAGTTTCTATCATAGCTTCATGGAGAAGGCATCAACGATGTTATGTAATCTGCTGAACCCCAGCCCTTCCTGATCCGTAGGCTTGGCCATTGAGTCCCAACTGGCCCATTAGTACTTGTCCTTGCCATAAATGTGTCCCCAAAAGAAGTTGGAGAAGAGCGCTTCTAAAGAGGACAACATCTTCTTAGGGGGGAGCAGACAGCAAGGGTGTAGATGGGGAAAGAGGAGAGGACGTGCTTGATAAGGATCATCTTCCCTCCGGAGAGAGGCTTGCGTTATGCCAACCCTCAATTTTTTTCTGATTCTGCTCACAAGGCTGTCGAAGATGCCCGAGCTCGATTTTTCGTACACCAGCGGGCACCCCAAGTAGTTGAACGACGGATATGCAGTTGAAAAGGAGGTCAGGTTGGAGAGAGTGGCCAAGTGTGTCCTATCAGCTTTGTGATGGGTGTAGATGACACTTTTGGAGGTGTTGACTCGTTGACCCGAGCATCTGGTGTATCTCTCAAGTGTACTGCTGACAACCTCCACGGATTCGACGTCTCCAGAGGAGAATATGAGGATATCATCGGCGTAGGCTAGGTGAGTGGTTATAGGGCACCCGGTGGTGGTGTAGAAGTGGTAGAATCCGGGAGTGTTCGACAAAAAGTTGAGATTTCTGCTGAGTGCCTCGGCTGCGATGATTAAGATGGTGGAGGATAAGGGGTCTCCCTGTCTGACACCGTGACTGGATTTGAAAAAACCCTCCGCTTGCCCGTTGATGACTGTGGAGAACCAAGAGTTACAAATAGATCAGAAGATGATGTCGATCCAAGGCTCAGAGAAACCGAAGGCCCTGAACACCCAGATCATGAATTGCAGTCCAGACAATCATAGGCTTTCTCCATATCCAGTTTGATGGCGACATTCCTGCCCTTGGATGGGAATTTCAAGCAAATGATCATCTCCTGCACTAGGAGGATGTCGTCGGTGATGTTTCGCCCAATGACGAAGCCACTTTGTTCCTCGAAGATGATCTTGGGGAGGAGAGGGGACATGCGGCCAGCGATGATCTTTGAGATGACTTTATTGGTGAAGGTGTATAAGCTGATTGGGAGGAAGTCTCTGAAGGTCTCCGGGTTATCTATTTTGGGTATGAGGTTGAGTTTGGCGCAGGAAATGGAACTGGGGTACCTCGTCCCCTGGAAAAGGACAAGCGCAGCCTCGTGGAAGTCGAATTCGATGATATCCCAACAGGACCAAAAGAAGACGTCGGAGAAGCCATCAGGCCCGGGAGCACTGTATTCGTTAAGAGCCCAGACAGCGAATCTGACATCCTCTGCGGAAGGGGGGGTAAGGAGCAGCTTGTTCTCCCGATTAATAATCAAGCTGGGGATCTTGGAGAGAAGGTCCACATCCCTAACGATGACTTCTTTGGTAAAAAGTTTGGAGTAGAAGTTCGCTGCTATAGCTTGAATGCCTCGTTGATCCTTGAGGACCGAGCCGTTATCGTCAGAGATTTGGTAAAGATGAAGCTGATGTCTGCGGCCATTGACGCAGGAATGAAAGAAGCTTGAATTCTTGTCTCCTTCGGTGCCCCAGGTCAGTCTGGCTTTCTATTTCCAGAATTTAGTTTTCACCTTAATCCGTGATTTAAGGAGCTCTCTGGTGAGGTTGAGCACAGTTTGGGCCCCGGCGATCGATCCGTGGCGTACAGACACTCAGCGCGGGAGACGTCATCTTCCGTCTCTCTAATGGCCTGGAAAATGTTTCCAAAAGCGCTCTTGCTCCAAGACGATAAGGCTCTCATGGTAGCCTTAAGTTTGTCCGCCACACGAATAAGGGTGTAGAAGCATGGAAAAGGATAAGATTTGCTATGTGGCCCAAAAATCCATATGCGGCTCAGAAAGCTTCATGCAGCCCAAAAGCAACAGACAGCCTTATGCGGCTCTAAATCAACATAGAGCCTCATGCAGCTCAAGAAGACCAGAGAGCCTCATGCGGCCCAAAAGCAACGTAAGCAATAAATACCTCCCTATACAGCTAGCCATAATTACTCTGACATAAAGGTGACAGCTCTGACAGAGATGATGGCTCTGACATAAAGACGAGACATGACATGCTCCTAAAAAGATAAGAAAATCATCATGATATCTGGCACAGTTCACAAATTCCAAAAAAGATTTTTTATGCGGATCGCTTATGCCACTCTCATGCGGCTTAGTCATGAGACCACTCTCATGCGGCTCGGTCATGAGACCACTCTCATGCGGCTCGGTTATGAGACAGCCTTCATACGGCCCGGTCATGAGACACTCTTCATGCGGCTCGACTATAGGACAGTCCTTCATGCGGCTCAGCCAGGATGCATCATTCATGCGGCTCGCCATAGAGTAGCAGTTGAGACACGTGGCAGAAATTGACCAAGTCTTAACAGTTCGGATTTAGTGCAACAAACAGATCATGATCAATCTTAACCAATCCCCAGTTGCTCATTTCTCGAGGCACAGTTACAAAGATATGGCCCAAAATTAGCCACGTGGCTGTACACCTCACTCTTCATGAATTCCTATAAATAGCAAGGTGCTATTCCCTTACAAAGCCCCTGACACCCTAGCATCCCGCATACATACAGAGAGCATTTCTTCTTCACCAGAGTCGAAGTTGCGTTCGATCGTCCAAGGAGTAAGGCGGAGTTGATAGCACTCTTCCGAGCCTCTACCGTCACCCCCCAGAATCAAAAACAAAATAATTGTACTTAGATTGCTTTTCCTAGGTTTTGTTCCTAGGCTCTCTTTTGTATAAGCGAGTTTGTAATTGTGAGTTAAAGTTCAGTCCTCCTATAAAACTGTTCTATTCTACGACAATCAATGGCAAATACGATGGCGACTCTGCTGGGGACTAACTTCTCCACTTTTGAGAAGTTGGTGACACAATCGGACGCAGCCAAACTCGGCTCCATGCAACAGATGCTGGTTGTTCGCTTCGACCAACAAGCGTTTGAAGAGATGCTCTCCGAGGGGAGCGCTAGCCCGATCCAGAAGTGACCTGCCACAAAGAAGGCCCGCAGGGAGTGGAGGCCCAAAACTATTGCCTCTCCCCAAGCTCTGGAAGAAGCTTTCTCTGCTGCCCAAGACGGCGAAGAAGACTTACATACGGCTCCACTTCAAGCCGCAGAGGACCCCGCTGTCCCCAAGTTCGGCAAAAGAAAATACTACGATGCTGGACTTGCGGGAGCAAATGGGAACTCTATACGGTCCAGAAAGAAGCCGCATAAGGGTGCCAGCCGCATGCAGAAGGCTCATGCGGCCACCAATCCCAGCCGCATGCAGAAGGCTCATGCGGCCACCAATCCTAGCCGCATGCAGAAGGCTTATACGGCCACCAATTCCAGCCGCATGCAGAAGGCTCATGCGGCCACCAATCCCAGCCGCATGAAGAATGCCTATGCGGCCACCAACTCTAGCCGCAGGAAGATGACCTATGCAGCATCCAATCCCAGCCGTCGGCCATCTGCTCTGCGTGGCTCGGATTCAGTCTTCGACCGCCTCTCATACGGTCCTGACATCAGAAGCTCCAATGGAAATATGCCAGATTCTATGCGGCACAGTTTAGACTCTTCCTACTATGAGCCCTCGGGTGCTAGAACGAAGAAGTCTAGGACAGCACGGGCTCGTCGATCTCAGTCAGCTGTCCTAACCTATGACCATCAGAGAGTCCCGCTAACTGTTATGCAGGCCTCCGATGGAAAGTTGTACAGAACCGCCCGTGTCCAACCCCCGGCGACAAACGGACAAGGTGGTTTCCAAGAGTCTCCCAATAATGATCGAGGGCAAGTGCTTTTACTATTCCCGTATCAGGGAGCAAACATGATACCAACACACTCGTGCGCTCGGGATTCTCCGGCCCATAAAACGAGTATAAATGTTGATCGAGATGTACTTGACTTACGGGATGTGATTCTTCACAAGCGCAAGGAAAGAGAAAAAAAACTTTGGTGTGCAAAGAGTCCTTCCATGGACATCACTGCACTCAAGTCATTGTCAACTGCTGTTGCAACAAGACAGCAGTAAAAGAAGAACGGCAGTCCGTCTTCCAACGACTGCAGCAGCCAGGACTGATCCTAGAACAAAGCTCGGGAGACGAGGCGCTTCCTTTCTCATGTAACTCTGCCCGAAAGGTCCCTATCGGCAAAGGAGGAAAGAAAATAAATACCTCCAGCCCGATGATCTCAACCAGCGTGGCCAAGAAACTCTCAACTAAGCGGTTGTCCACAGCCGCCACATGAGGAGTTTATCAAGGTACCCGTTCAAAGACAAAATCTTCAACACTTGAAGATTCGTCATCTACATCCCTGGGGGTAGATAAAGCTGGGGATAGCACTCCTCGGAACATCCACAACAATCCGGTATTCCAAGAAGAAGAACTAGGGGAAACAATCCCCCCAACAAATACAGCAGGTTCTGACGTCCCTGAGGACGTCCACAAGTCCCAAGACGAGGCAACCTCCTATGCAGGGGGTAGCACTTCCTCCGAGTCCGAACCAGAGAAGAATATTTCTACATACCCCGATGACTTCTCTATACAAGGGTATGATTCGGAGGGCACGTCTTCTACAGTTCCTTCTATTTCTCCTCATATAAGGACGGTGTTCATGACTAATAACGACCAAGATGGTCCCATTGATCGCCAGCGCGGACTCAAACACGACCGCACAAACCCCGGGCGATAATCCACCCGGAATATCGGCTCCCACTACTGCAGAAGAGGCTAGGGAGGCAAGAAGAGAGGTCCAGGAGCTCCGTGCAATGTTTTACGCCCGAGAAACCTCTCAGGACCTCAGAATACGACAGCCGTATCCTGCTGCATGGAGAGATGTCCCCTTCCCTCCATGATACAAACCATTCAACATCAATCCATATGATGGGAAGACCTCTGTAAGCCGGTATATGACCTACTTCGAGGTCACAACGGACCATCTACCGTATGACGACGCCATCCTCACACGATTGTTCATTGGGGCAATGTAAGGGGTCGCTTCGATTGGTACCGTAACTTGCCTGATAACTGCATCCATTCCTTTGCCGGCTTCAAAAATATATTCTTGGAAAGGTTCTGCGAGGTGGGACAAGACGTGACAATGTCAACCCTCATGGACATTGTTCAAGGAGAGAAAGAGCTGACAAGGAACTACATCGAGCGGTTTCGCCAAACCGTGATAAAATTGCCATCTAGGAACCCGGACTCTTCTTCGATTGAGATTTGCCAAAAGAGGTTGCTCCCCACGATCAACCTCTGGATGGGCGAAAGTCAATTTAAAGACTGGAAGGCCTTCATCATCAGCGCCACAAGCACGGAAACAAAGTTAAAGAAGGCTCGCCAACTGGGGTTGCATATCTCGGATGGGGAGGACAAGACCAAACGCCCAAACAACAACAACAACAATGGCAGTAGTTCCTCTAATAACCGGGACACCAAAGGCAAATAGGCTATGGTGGCCGATACAGCCCAGAAGCCTGAACCAAAGCAGGTGGAGAAGCAATGGCCTCAAGTAACCTACTCCTTTGAGGATACTCATGTCAAGCCCATCTTTGACATGCTCCTATAAGGAGATAGAACTCAGTTCCCTCCACCTAGATGTGAACCTCGACCTGCAGAGATGGAGAGCCCGAAGTACTATTATTACCACCGCTACGTCCACCACGCTACTCAAGACTGCTTCCAATTGAAGCGGTACATCCAAAATCACATCGATTCCAAGGCTCTGGCCATTGATTTCAAGGAGGTAACCATGGCTGCCAATATGGTGTCAGTCCAATTCGGCAGCTTCCCTCCAACGAAGACTCAAGATGGTGTAGTACCTATCTCCCGGGCAACGATGGAGGTCACTAATCTTCCACCTCCCCGAGACCAGACGACTGGGCTGGTGCCCCTCACTACGTCAAGAGGGGAGGTCATATGGGTCCACCCAGACTTGGTGCCTGAAGTAACTCAGTCAGCATCATCTCCTACCGGCAAGAAGAAGGGCGAAAAGACTAAGTCCTGCCACACAATCTCAACCGGTGTTGAAGAAGCGACAGCTGTCGTTACCCGGTCCGGTGTACAATCTCAACCCATACCGGGTAACTCGGCTGAAGATCGTCAGCCGACCGCTGTTGATGCTCCAGGACCTTCTCAGCCTCCGTCGACCGACAAGCCTAAGCCAAAGGAGACACACTTTGACAAGCCACTTCATAAAGACGCACCTCAGGGGCTGGAGAGGCCTTACAATTTTGACATCCTGCCGCAATTGGCCAACACACCAGCCAAGTTATCATTATATGACCTCTCGAGGCTTTCCAAGGATATTCATGTCGTGCTGAGCGAAGCACTCCAGAATGCCGACGCTTATTTGGTTCAGGTCAAGCTTACAGGATAGAGCTCGCTAGCGGATTTCCAGGACAGCGCTTGTACGGGTGCAATGCCCAACATTGTGTTCACTCCGTAGGATATGCTCATCAAGACTAACCTGCACGATCGCCCTCTGTATTACACTGGATACATCGGCGATGTCAAAGTAGATCGAATGCACATTGATCCTGGCTCTTCAATAAGCATCATTTCGAAGAGCCTGCTTCACTTCCTGGGTATCCCTATGCATCGGTTAGCACCTACCAGCACCGCCATCAGCGGTTTTAATTCAGGAAGAAGCTATCCAATTTGGAAGATTCGTCGGAAGTGCCAAATCGGCGACCTCCAATCGGAAGTGACTTGCTACGTCATAGACGCAGATACATCCTACAACATTCTCCTGGGGTGTCCATGGATACACGATTATATGATCGTGCCCTCCATATTGCACCAGTGCTTCAAATACGTCGACAAATACGGCTTTGTAAGAACCGAATTTGCCGACGTCGATCCTTTCAAAGGGCTTGAATCCTACTATTCGGATGCATGCTTGTATGACAAATCAAGAAAGCACCTGGTCGAGGAGGATGCTCAAGGTCAAACGGAGGCTGCAAAGGGATCAGGGGAACCTCTGAAGATCCATCTCCAGGCCCGCAAACCGGGCAGAACTGCACCTCTTATAGCCACTCTGCACAAGGAAGCAACCAGTCTCACTGCACAGAAAGAGCAGATGGTTATCCGACTCCCAAGGTCTGGCCAGGGGACCAGACCTACTAAGGCGCCACTGATAATCAGACTGCCAAGAGCCGGCCAACAACAATCAGAAGAGATCAATCCTTCTGTTAAGCCGATGATCGTTCGTCTTCCCAGGACAAGTCGATAGCCAAGCGCTAAGCCAGGGACTGCTAGTGAGTCAACGACTCCACGTCCAGCACCACTAGTAGAACCCTTGATGATCAAGCTGCCTAGGTCATCCTCCCAATCCTCAGCGATACAGGGGGTAGCTGAACAGGAGCCAGGGACAAATCGACAGCTCAGCACTAAGCCGGGGACCACTAGCGCACCAACGACTCCACGTCTTGTACCACCAGTGGAACCCTTGATGATCAGGCTGCCCAGGTTATCCTTCCAGTCTTCATTAATATAGGGGGTGGCTGAAGAAGAGGAGGAGCTAGCCAAATATGTGGCCGTACACACTGATATTCCTTCTGTTGATGATATAATCCCACCGGAGAAGATACCTTATTTTATCAATAAAGGGCTATCTTTGAACAACCTCGAGCTTGATAAGCTTCGTGTAATGTATGCTATGGAATACGGTATAGGCACCAACTTACACACACAAGTGACAAATATCTATACTACGAACCAACTTACTCCCGTGGAAGGCACTTGCTTCATAGTCCCGGGAGAGGATCGTCCAATCATCTTCGGCTGAAAGAACAGTCAAGAGTCCTTCAGGCCAGAAGAAGTCGATCTCAAGCCCGACACCGAAAGATTGCTGATTTATCTGTATAGATCCCGATCCAAGTACCTCATGCAAAAACAGGGGTATAATATGGAGACTACACCAGGCTTGAACTATGGCACCGGCCAGCGATCACCTTTTCAATTGCCAGTCCCGGCTGAAAAACCACGAGATTATTACAACAAGACCATAAGCGGTCTAGGCTATATTACACCCGCCATAACTCCCGAGAGCTCGGATGAGGAATGTGAATGGCATTCTCATTCGATTGGATCACCCACTTCCGACTCAGATGTTCGCATTGGGGACGTGCTCAGGCAGACTTGGTCTGTCAATATGGCATTTACCGACGCCTACGAAGAAGACGAAGACATACCCAAACTTCTTGAGTTAGAGCCTTGGGCCCAACAGCTAGATGCGCAATGGGAGAAGCATTTCGAACAACGAGAGCCCCCTACCGAAGATGAGGTCATGCAAGTTGACCTTGGTGATGAGTCATCTTCAAAGATAATCTTCGTTAGCAAAAGCCTGATAAACGAAGAGCGGGAGTCGCTATTGCAACTCGTCAGAGAGTATATTGACGTGTTCGCCTGGAGCTATGAAGACATGTCGGGGCTAAACCCCGAGGTTGCACTCCACAAGCTCAACATTCGTCCGGACGCAAAGCCGGTCAAGCAGCAGCAACGACGGTTCCACCCAGACATCATGAATTCTATCGAAGCTGAGGTCAACAAACTAATAGCCAGTGGCTTCATCCGCGAAGAACAACATCCATACTGGGTAGCCAACATAGTACCAGTCCTCAAGAAGAATAGAAAGATCCGAATTTGTATCGACTTCCGGAACTTGAACGAAGCATGTCCTAAAGATGAGTTCCCTCTTCCTATTATGGACATAATGATTGACAACACATGTGGCTTCGATCGCATGTCGTTCATGGATGGCTTCTCAGGATATAATCGAATTAAGATGTTTTCTGACGATAAAAAGCATACATTATTCCGAACACCGATTGGTACATACTGCTACACAGTCATGTCCTTTGGTTTAAAGAATGTTGGCGCCATATATCAACGAGCTATGAGTGTCATCTTTAGAGACCACCTGCGTAAGATGGTGGAATGTTACGTCGATGACATCGTCGTCAAAAGCCGCTCTAAGGAAGATCATCTGCACGATTTGAGGACAGTATTCGACCTGATACGGGCGCACAATTTAAAGATGAATCCCACTAAATCCTTCTTGGGCGTATCCAGCGGGAAGTTCTTGGGTTTTGTCATTACCTCCAAGGGTATCCATATAGACCCTGAAAAAACAAAGACAATCATGGAGATGGGTCCTCCGAGAAATCTTCGTGAACTTAGAGGCCTTCAAGGGAGGCTAGCTTATATCAGGAGGTTTATCTCTAACCTCTTCGGACGATGTCAACCATTCACATACCTTATGAAGAAAGGCACCTCCTTCGTATGGGATGAAGAGTGCCAACGTGCCTTCGACAATATCAAAGAATATATGTCGAACCCTCCAGTCCTCGTAGCTCCGGTTGCTGGAAAACTATTCTGCTTTATGTGCAAGCGATGGAGCATTCTCTCGGTGCTCTACTAGCATAAAACAATGATGCGGGGCATGAACAAGCTATCTACTACCTCAGCCGAATGATGATAGGGCCTGAGCATAGATACACTGATGTGGAGAAGGAGTGCCTCGCTTTGGTGTTCGCCATTCAGAAGACGCGACACTATGTTACGGGACAAACCATACATGTTATATCACGAGTCAAGCCTCTCAGGGTCCTCATGACCAAACCAGGTGCACTCAGCTCATGCCTCGCTACCTGGGCGATATTATTGTCTCCCTACGACATGATCTTCGTCCCACAAAAGGCTGTTAAAGGTCAAGCTCTGGTAGACTTTTTAGCAGCCCATCCAGGTTTGGAGCCAACCAGAACATATGAAGAGATCCCAGACGAGGTTGCCAATTCAAATATGGCTTTTCATGATACCGTCTGGCGAATGTTCTTCGACGGTGCTTCAAGAACCGGGCCCAAGGGCAACATCGTCGTTGGGGTCGAAGTGGTACTAATTTCTCCCTCTGGATTGGTGATCAATCGGGCATACTCACTCACGGAACCTTTTTTAAACAACGTGGCCGAGTACAACGCCTTGGTTATCGCCCTCCGACTTGCAAAGAAGCTGGGTGTAGAGTACCTAGAAGCATATGGCAATTCACAGTTAATCGTTAATCAGATCCGGGGTTCATATGAAGTTCGTCATGAAGAAATGATCCCCTATCATCAAGTAGCAATTGACATCTTTACGTCCTTGGAAGGGTTCTTCATAGAACATGTTCCCAGACTCCAGAATATTGAAGTCGATGCCCTAGC
Source organism: Iris pallida (assembly GCA_029216955.1). Taxonomy (NCBI): domain Eukaryota; kingdom Viridiplantae; phylum Streptophyta; class Magnoliopsida; order Asparagales; family Iridaceae; genus Iris; species Iris pallida. Next base: position 20,337,853 of record JANAVB010000999.1, on the reverse strand, counting down.
AGGCCTTGCCGTTTCCCTAGCGGTTCCGAATCATGCTCATCACTTGGTTGACGTAATAGGCCATGAATTGGTTTGTCCCAAGAACAATGTTCAATTTGCTGCGAGTTACTCTGCTCTAACGGTCGATGAAACACCAGACTGGAGACTGCCATTCATTGACTTCGTAGTCTATGGTATCTTGCCAGAGGACCCGAAAGAAGCCAGTTCTATTAGAAGACGTTCTCTCAGATTCTTCTACGATACAGAGACAAAAATACTGTATCGACGATCCTATGATGGATTACTGCTTCGGTGCTTGTCAAATACAGAAGCCAAAGAAGCTGTACGCGAAGCTCACGATGACGTTTGTGGGGCCCATCAACCTGGCCCAAAATTATAAGACCGCCTTCGTCGGATAGGCTATTACTAGCCTACGATGGTAGCAGATGCGATAGGCTATACAAGAAAGTGTAAATCTTGTCAGGTCCACGTGGATTTTATACATCAACCATCTGAATTCCTACATCCAACGGTGGCATCCTGGCCTTTCGAAGCATGGGGAATGGACATCATTGGTCCAATCACTCCACCCTCGTCCAGAGGATACCGCTTCATACTCGCAATTACAGACTACTTCTCCAAATGGACAGAAGTTGTTCCGCTTGCAGAAGTAAAGACATCAAACGTGATCAACTCCGTCAAGCATCACGTCATCTATCGCTTTGGACTGCCTCGAAGGATCATCCATGACAAGGGTCCGCAGTTTGTGAGCCACGCCTTCTATCGATTTTGCGACAAACATCGAATCCAGAATGTTGCTTCAACACCATACAACTCGGCGGCTAATGGTCTGGCTGAAGCATTCAACAAAACAATAATCAAGCTTCTCAAGAAGTTCGTGTCCTCAAACAAACGTGACTGGAATGAAAAGCTTGGCGAATGCTTATGGACATACCGTACTACAGTCCGGACGGCCACTGGGAACACACCATTCTCTTTGGTGTACGGAAGTGAGGCAGTTCTCCCATTGGAAACTCAAATTCCCTCGCTCCGCGTCGCCCTCACTTACCGATTAACGACGGATGATAACTACCGTCGTTGACTACAAGAATTGAAAGCCTTAGATGAGAAGCGCATGCTAGCTCAACAACGAATCGAGCTTTATCAAGCCCGCATCTCTGGAGCCTTCAACAAAAAGGTCAAGCTAAGAACGTTCCAAGTAGGCGATCTCGTCTTGGCAGTTCGAAGATCGATGGTTATGACTCACAAAACCGCCGGTAAGTTCCAACCCAAGTGGGAAGGCCCATTTATCATTGAGGCCGTATTCTCCAATGGTACGTACCGTCTCGTAAAGCAAAATAAAGACTTGCTCATGATGCCCATCAACGGCAAGTTCCTGAAGAAATATTATGTCTAAACGATACCCTCTAAACCAACCGGATTGTTGAGTTATGTACCCTTAGGTATCGCTGAACTTACACTCTGGTCACTCCAAATGAATTCATCTTCTGGGTAGCAAGTCATGTATGATCATACTTCTGAACTTCCTCCCAAAAAGAGCATTCTTCTCATAATCTATTACCTGCGCTTTCAGTACGTAAAAAAGGGTAATAGGTCTACAAAATTCCTGAAACAGCCACGTCGATGTTACCTCTGAGTTATTTCTCTTCCATCACAAACAAATCACCCCTTACGTAGAACTTCCACGTCCATATTACCTCTGAGTTGTTCTATGTATTCTTTATTGAGTCCACTCCTGCCACGTCCTCATTACCTCTGAGTAGGAAGACTCCGTTGTAAAACCCTCGTATTTGCCACGTTCTCATTACCTCTGAGTAAGTATGTTGGTTTTCTCTCAACTTATTATCCGTATCCAAAACCAGGGTACGCCAAGGATAACAGGCCCGTAAATGTCCACAGTTGACCATAAATGTCCGCAGCTGACTACAAATGTTATACTAGGTTATGTAGTACATGTGCCTCTTTTCACACCTCCATATGCCTCTGGAACCCAGCTGTTCTATGGCATTCTTTCGCCCAATACCAAGAACTTCCATGTCCACCTTACCATGGAGTTGTTCTAAGTATCTCTATCAAACTTATTATCCATACCTAAAACCAAGGTATACCAAGCGTAATAGGTCCACAGAAAGTCCTCCAGTGGGGCAAATACCATACAAGCACAACAGATAAAGGATGATGTAAACATAGTCATTCATTTAAAATCGAAAATACTATATTTTCTGGGACCACGTCCCTGTTGAAAAATGGAGGAACATAGTAATGAAAGAAAGAAAAAAGCCGATCGTGGTTCGACGACACACAATTCTCTGAGCCGGTCCCTCAGCTTGGTCGTTGATCGCTCAATCCTCAGCTTGGCCCGGCGCTCAGCCTCCTGAGTCAACCTCTCCGTATCCTCCAGATGCGTATGTGTCTGCCAACCGTCTTCAAGTTTCTTCAGTGTACGCTCCAAGGCATCAGAGGTTCGGGTGACTTGGTCGGTCTTCCGAAGGATTAGCTTCTTATCTTTGCGGGAAGCCTGGAGCTCAGACTCTAAAGAAGCTAATTTCCTCTGAAGCTGGAGGATCTGTTCGTTCGTATCGGCTATCCTACGAGAGGCGGCCTCTTCCCGAGTGATACAATCCTCTTCTCTGCGGCTTAGTTGATCGTACTTCAGAGATAGATCTCGAAGGTCCTTCGCTAGAGCAGGCTTGGACGTATCCAGTACCATCCTTAACTTTTCCATTGCTGTTATAAGGAAGGCACGCTCCTGATCTATTGCTAAAGATAGATCGACTTGTCGTAATCCTTGAAACTGAGCCACCAGCTGATCAGCTTCTACTAATTTGGGCTCCAGGAGCTCGACAATTCCTGCTCCGACGGGGAGTGTTCTGAGGAGTTCAATCTGACCACGAGCACATTGACGAGCCAATGCGAAAGATGTCCCCCTCTCCAAGGTAGCTTCGACCCCTCACTTCAGATGGCGGTAAAAACTATCAACCATGTCCTTTGACGATTCATCCAGAACTTCCAAAGAAGACGGTGTCAAAGGAAGAGTAGCTGGCAGGGTTGAAGACGGTCGTGAAGAAGATGCACCAGAGCTTGATGCCCCTATCACTACGAAAACAAGTTTCGAGCGATAGGACGCCTGAATAGCGGCCATATCCTCCTCCGCGACCCGAAGGATTCGGAGACTCGACAGGGCAGAAAGGTCAACCTTCGGTGTTGGAGTCACATAAACCAAGGAGGGTGCAGGGACCATTTCTCCCTACCCCGGCTGTTCTACTACGTCTCCTCCTGAACTTGATCCGGCAGTGTAAAACCCCAAAAAAATTTGGATTATTTTATTTATTTATTTATTTATTTGGCTTAAATAGGATTTTATGAAATTTGTGAATATCTTTAAATTAAATAGTTATTATTATAGATGACCTTAGCCATGGTTGAGTTTGAATATGCAAGACGACTAGAAAGTATGGCATGCCTAGCATTGTGGGTGCTTTAACTAGCATGCTAGCCATGTTAAGAGTGCCATGGTCATATAGTAGTCCCTGGCATGTTAACCATTCAAATCATGGAACAAGTCGTAATTTTTTATTTAAATAATTAGTAAGAAAGCCTTTATGACTTTTTAGGAGACCCGGTTGCACCAAACCTTCCCAAACCTCTTCCAAGCCGAACCCAACCCTATGTAGGTATGTTGGACATTAATAAATATTAATAATTATATTTATTTGTATTTAATTCAGATTTTGTAGTGTAATTATATAGATAGAATTAAATAGTTCTATATTAGGAAACCCCTTTTTAAATCCTCAATCCAATCAACTAACCAACTCACCAAACAACCAAATCATGCCAAGTGGACCCCAACCATGTTAATTTCGGCCAAGCAAACCCCCCATGGCTAAATGCATCAAATTAAATAGGATTTAAATCCTAGATTGCTTAAAATTCATTTAAGGATATGTTAAATATACCAACTTATCCCAAACCTTAACCAAATCCTAATCTTTTCTTTCCCCACCTTGTGGCCGACCACTTCTCCCTATCCCCTCTCTATTTTTGGCAGTAATCCCCCTCCTCATAGCCTCCACACATCATCCCTTCATTATACATCTTTCCCTCCTTCACAACAACTTATCTCCTCCACCATACATCCATCCAACCCCTCAAAACAAACCCTAAAAAAAACTCCATCCCCCCATCCAACCCTCTATAGCCATTATCAACTCTCTCATACTCATCAAGAGAGTTTTAGCAAGCAAGGATAGCGGAAAAGATTGGAGCTGTGGTGAAGAGAAGTCATCGCCACCCTTTCTAGCAAGGATCTTTGGTAAGAACCCTAATCTTTTCTTCTAAAAACCTTTGATAAAATTCTGTAGAATATATGTTATTAAATCTGTAGAAATTATATTTTGATGAATTTTGTTATATTTAATCATCCATAAAAGTTTCATGTATTATAGGCATAATATCCATGTTCCGGTAGGGTCAAAATTAACACCATTGTGAAGAAACTACTAGTTATTGATGCCTAATCTTGAAACTGAATTTTATGTGTATTCATATATATAAATTAGGATTTTTAAGTATTTTTCAACGAATTTAGCAACTCAATTCTGGTTGAGAAAATTATAGGTCAAAACTAGCTAATTTCGGACGACCTGCTGACCTAGGATGCCCCGAACTTGTAGTATAATCTTACCATTGTATCTCTGATGTTATTCTGGAAAATAAAGTATTTTACTTCTGTTTAAATTTTATTTTTGGGTTATTTTATCAATTATGAGTAATTAACTATGTTCCGGACAAGTTTCGGGTTAACTAGCTAACTTATTAATCAACTAGTCATAAATGCCTTTAAAAACATTAATTCTGTAATTTTAGAGTTAATTCTATATAAAATTAGTTTAAATAATATTTTAATAATTTTTATATGATTTCTAAGTATAGTATTGAAGTAGGGGCATAACTGACTAATTGGGAGTTGGAAACCCAAAAAAAACTGTGTTCGGTGTCTCGTGGAGATTGTATGTGATTGTATAGGTCTAAAAGGTCCCACGAGAAATTGAATATAATCTTAAAATATTATTTTGACTAATTAAGTCATATTGTAATTTTATGAGTAGTGGCTTAATTTAGTTAATTAATTATCTAGGAGCGTCGGGTTCTAGAGGCGTGGACACGGGAACGAAACTTCATCCACACATCGCAGAACCAGGCAAGTATACCTTGCCAACTTGTACAGTATAATTTATATGCATGTTCATCATCTCACTGCCATTTTTTTCCTGACATTCGTGATTGCTTTATTCCATGTCTTGTACACTCGTCCTGTATATAGTTTTACTTTACATGTTTCTAGTCGCCTGCACATTCTTGTTCCTTCCTGTTATGATAGTTCTATTTGTTACACTGTGTTAGTTTCATATGTATTCCTTGATAGAGTCGTCTAGTCCTACACCGCGATTCCCTCGACTTGATTATAACTTGACTTGACTTGACATGACTTGAGTAGGACTTGACTTTGACATTCTATAGATTGTGAGTACTTACCTTGACTACGGTCTATAGGATTTTATACTAGGATTGGCTACTGTCTTGGTCGTGAGTACTTGCCTTGACTGCGATTGAGACACTATAGATTGTGAGTACTTGCCTTGACTGCAGTCTATAGCTTTGACCTATTAGCCATTTCTAGTATGGCATGCCAGTGTCTTAGGATCATTGTGTTTAGATCTTGTGTCTTAGTTCATCTTGTCTCGTTGGATACCCTTGATTGTTCTTTACTTCTCTGTATATTTGTACTGTTACCTGTTGGCTTGTATATTATGTATCTTGCTAGTCCTCTGAGGACCTGATGATCTCTTCAGGTTTAGCGACTGCGTGGAGTTAGTTAGTAGAGCAGGATGGTAGAGGATTGTGATGCATGATACAGGCATTTGCTTGTGATATTTCTTTATTATCCTCTCGTGCTTTATATTCCATGCCATGTTATACTCTGCTTATTTTATAGACTCATATCATTCTTAGAGTCTAATTGGATAATATGCTAATGGGCTGCAGACCATGACCCATACTTGTTCATTCTTGTTTATATGATTCCTGTGGATTGAGATACAGTTTTACCCATGACCTTGATAGCTTATACGTACTCGAGTCGGGCTGGAGTCCGCTCGATACGTAGCTGGCTTGCTCACGAGCTCGCATCCGAAAACCGGGTACGAGTCATGACAGGCAGGAGGTCCCTCGGTATGAGTTGTAGGGAGATGAGGCATACTTTCTTCTACAGATTCCTTCTGGTGACTTCTCCCTCGACGATGTCCGTCGTCAGTGGCGAAGGAGCAGGACCTGTATGTCCGGAGCAACCATCGATCAACTTTACCCGAAGGATATAAAGATAGAGCAAATGAACCTCCTCACTAGTCAAGATATGACTTAGCTTACCAGGGGAGGGTTGCTGAAGCTGAGGCTCACTCACAGCCACCGGCTCCTCTTCAACGGTGACACTTGAGCCGATTGCAGCCGCTTCCTCTGCCCCAGCCGCCCCGGAGGTGGATACAATTGGGTCAGCATCAACCGGTTGAGGTTCAGCAACCTCGAGGATTGGTTCAGTATAGTCCACATCGCCCCGGGTTGAGATGTCAGCAGCAGAAGAAATCTCAGCCGTCGTCGGGACGACCCTAGTAGAAGTAAGCTCGGCTGTCATAGCACTAATTAAGGTGGCTAGAGCCGGGTCAACCTCAGAGGCAGTAGTCGGCTCTGAGGAGTTCACTTCTCCCGATGCCTACAAAGAAAAGAAAGATGATCAGATTATTTCAGAGAAGAAGAACAAAAAAAAGAGGATTGTAACTCGATTCACCTTCAAAACGGCGTCGACGTCCTCACTTCTCTCCCTAATGATCGGCCCGCGAGGCTTGACTGCGGCCCGTTTTCGGGAGTAAGTTATGTCGTCGACAGAGAATGCACGCCTGCTACATTTTTGTGAAGGACTAGGCACAACAGGGGGCTGATCTGCCACCAAATCATCTGCAGGAGGAAGAGGCAAGTTATTAGGGTTATCCTCTTCGTCCACATTGGTAGACTCTGAGTCAGACACATCAGCTGTCCTCCCCATCTTGGTCCTTGGCTTCTCCTCCAAGACAGTACCAACAATGAAGCTGGTACTTGGGTCAAAATCTCTTGGGGGCTTATTCACCATAACATGGTACAAGGCCGCCATGTACAAAATGTGTCCCGACTCTCCAGCATCGGGAACAGAGAAGGTGGCACGGGTGTGAACCGCGCTATAGTAGTGCCAAGTCCGGATGCCGTCAAGGACGCTACCCTCAAAACCCAGACAGGAGCTGGGATTGTCCAAGAACATCTGACTGTACCCAAATTGCCGGAAGAATCGGCTGGGTAAGTAAGGCTCCAGAAAGACAGAATTGTGGTTACGATACACCAGATGGGCAGGACGGATGTTCTGTAACCAGAGAAGCATCTTTTCGGACAAAAATTTAGGAGACATAGAACCATCAAGATGCACGGCTCTTACTTCTTCATCAGTAAAATGAGGAACAAACATAAAAAAGGAGTATCTGTCCACTCGCGCCAGCGCCGTCCGACAGGCGAGCATGGTAGTGTACTCCCAGGGCATACGGTAGTACTGATAGATGAAGGCATCATCAGCAGTCTCGCCATCCTCTGGGCCAGGCCTCATCAAAGACTGGTAATGCATCAACAGCCACCCCATCAGATAATGGTAGGGCAGCTCGATTCGTTCAACATCTTTTGCCGTATCACGAGTGATGACTTTGGACGAGAAGGCACGGAGGCCACGATATATGCTGCATACCATGGCAGGGAGTAGATCTAGTCTGGCCCCAAAGACTAGCTTCACTGCAGGAAGGATCAGGTTACATCTGATTCTCTCAATAGCACCAGCCCCTCCCAAAACTACACAGTTTCGCAACCATACCATCAAAAATCCCGCCAGGAGAGCCTTATCAGACATCTTCTGGGTATCCTGATAAAAGTAATTAAAGGAGTCAGATTGGCTCCCAAATCTGTCACCCGTGGTTTTTACCCTTTTAGCAGTCGACATCTGGTTCTGCACCTCCTCCCGAGTTCGAGGTCTTCGGGGGGAAACCCGGCCTGAGGCGCCTAGCTCAAAAAGATAGCTGGGCCAGGTCTTGAAATGAGGAAGGTTCCCTTCCGAGCTATCGTTCTTCTTCTTTGACATCTGCTGGCACGTACTATGGTGACATAGTAATTCCCGATAAACAGCCACAAAGCTCGGGAACCGTTGCTCCAATTCCTTGAATTCTTTGTTCGTAGGGGTATACGTTTCAAAAACTTCGTTTCCCCAGGAAAACTTAGAGACTTCACACATCTTGTGGAGAGCGAGTCCCATCTCCCCTCCAGGTGTAAAGAAGGTCCCCGTTCGGCAGTTGTACATCTCAAGAAGATGAACAGGTTCTTATTCATGGACAGACCATAATATGTGCCCCGAATGGCATGATAAAGGCCAATCTCGAGCAGGAGATCCTTGTATGTCCGCAAGATCCACGAGGTCAGTTTGATCCATAAAGAAGTGGGGTTCATCCAGTTCAGCAATGCCAACTGACCAGTAGGATAGGACCCCTTCTGAGCAAGCTGGTTCATGAAAGTATCAGCTTGGGAGAACCAGAAGTTGGGACCTTGCACATTTATAAAACTACCCAGGGCTAACCCCATCACAGAGCGGCTGATCTGCGTCTTGCTTGCAACTACCGACCTCGATGATTTATTATAGTGAATATCACCCACGAACGTCCCCTGCTGGCTCAGGGTTAGGGAGACCACCATTTTCCTGTCAATCGACAACATATTGAACCAAGACAGCGGGAAGTGACGCTCCATCTGAGGAATGTGGATTGCCATCCCGTTGGAAAAAAAAAATCCAACTTTCAGATGTATCTACAACGTTGGAGTTCTTCACAGTTAGAGCATCCCCAAAGAGGAACGCAGGCTTCAGATGTGTGCCCCCTAGTTGCCCCAAGTTCATCATGTCCGAGAGAAAGAAGAAGGATTGGTTGCTGATGATCCTCAGCCTCTCCTCAGGTTGATCTTTGGTGATTTGGGTTGACATATAATCGACCACATGGTCGAACCTCACACCCACAGCAGATTGAGCTTGACCAACCAGAAGCTCCCCCGAAGGATTGACCGGCAACTTTATCGAAAAGAAAAAAAAAAGAAGTCAGAAGATAGCCAGAGAAAACCACTTAATGTTTTCTGAGCTTATGTGGCTCTGTTAGGTGGGTCTTCATGCGGTCCCGTTCATAAGGTGCTTATGCGGTCATGAGACGTTTCTCATGCGGCTCGGCCATGAAGTAACTCTCATGCGGCTCGGTCATGAAGCAACTCTCATGCGGCTCGGTCATGTCTCTCATGCGGCTCGATCATGAAACGTCTCCCATGCGGCTCAGTCATGAAGCATACTCCATGTGGCTCAGACAAGAGACATCTTATGCGGCTCGATCATGAGACGTCTCCCATGCGGCTCAGACATGAAGCATACTCCATGCGGCTCAGTCATGAGACTTTTATGCGGCCCATAACAGAGGAAGGCCCGTGCATAAAACATGCGACATAGCCATTGTAGTTAGGGTTTGAATTCATGCAGTTTCTTTCCAACGCTCTTACCATCGATAAGAGGATGAACGTCGGGGTGGGTCGATCTCGTCGTGTTCGACGAGGAGGCAAGTCCTTTGCCCTTTGCTGTAGCACTGGAGGAAGCCTTGGGAGCCATGGACGATCGAGAGAAGAGAAGACGGCGACTAGGACAATAGAAAGATTGAAGAAAAAAGTAAGTAAAAAACCCCTCTCTTCAAAACTGCTCGTACTTATAGGATGTCAGAGGCGCGTGAACCGATAAACACTGCTTCGGATTTCGTGTTGCCTAAAAAGATAAATCCGACTCTTGGGATTCTATCCCCTGTCATACAAAAGACAGCTCCGAATCACCCAAGCAAATCAAAAGTTTTAAATGCTGACTCTTGGGATTCTATTAAAAAGACGGCTTTAAATCATTAATGCAAATCAAAGAAGCAATTAATGTCGAAGATACGGGATGCCTACGTGACATGAAAGCCATTATACGGACAGAGAAGTCTATGCGGCACGAAGCGCTTAACCCAGTATGCGGCCAGAGAAACCTATGCGGCATGAAAAGCTTATGCGGACAGACCCATGCTTCTTATTCAAAGTATTTCAATTTTACAAATTGAAAACTTTGAAGGGGGTCTTATAGAAGCATGGAAAAGGATGAGATTTGCTATGCGGCCCAAAAATCAACATGCAGCTCAGAAAGCTTCATGCGGCCCAAAATCAACAGAGAGCCTTATGCGGTTCTAAATCAACATAGAGCCTCATGCGGCTCAAGAAGACCAGAGAGCCTCATGCGGCCCAAAAGCAACGTAAGCAATAAATACCTCCCTATACAGCTGGCCATAATTACTCTGACATAAAGGTGACAGCTCTGACAGAGATGATGGCTCTGACATAAAGACGAGACATGACATGCTCCTAAAAAGACAAAAAAATCATCATGATATCTGGCACAGTTCATAAATTCTAAAAAGGATTCTTTATGCGGATCGCTTATGCCACTCTCATACGGCTCAGTCATGAGACCACTCTCATGCGGCTCGGTCATGAGACCACTCTCATGCGGCTCAGTTTTGAGACAGCCTTCATGTGGCCCGATCATGAGACACTCTTCATGCCGCTCGGCTATCGGACAAACCTTCATGCGGCTCAGCCAGGATGCATCATTCATGCAGCTCACCATAGAGTAGCAGTTGAGACACGTGGCAAAAATTGACCAAGTCTTAACAGTTTGAATTTAGTGCAACAAACAGATCATGATCAATCTTAACCAATCTCCAGTTGCCCATTTTTCGAGGCACAGTTACAAGGATATGGCCCAAATTAGCCACAAGGCTGTACACCCCACTCCTCATGAATTTCTATAAATAGCAAGGTGCTATTCTCTTGCAAAGCCCCCTGACACCCTAGCATCCCGTATACATACAGAGAGCATTTCTTCTTCACCAGAGCCGAAGTTGCGTTCGATCGTCCAATGAGTAAGGCAGAGTTGATAGCACTCTCCCGAGCCTCTACCGTCACCCTCCAGAATCAAAACAAAATAATTGTACTTAGATTGCTTTTCCTAGGTTTTGTTCCTAGGCTCTCTTTTGTACAAGCGAGTTTGTAATTGTGAGTTAAAGTTCAGTCCTCCTATAAAACTGTTCAGTTCTACGACAATCAATGGCAAACAAAGGGGGTTGGGATCGTTAGTGGATCTCCAGGCAGAGGCCACTGTGCTTCGAAATTGAGAATGATGTTGCCAGAAGTCCAAGAACCTGATGAGTTTCTTGATGTGGTTGGAGTTGCTGTTAATCTCAATCAGGAGAGGGTAGTGATCCGACTCGGTGGTGTGCAGTTGGGATAGGATGGAGATAAGTCTCATGTGAGACCATCGATTATTGACCAGGGCACGATCCAGGCGGGAGTATTGTCGGCGATCGTCTTCCTGCATGTTGCACTAGGTGAAGGCGTTACCAGAGAAAGGAAGGGGTGTTATGTGGGCGTTGAAGATGAAGTTGTTGAAGTCGTTCATGGCCGACTGAGGGGGGAGGGCGGCCACATGACTTCTCTTCTCTGCTCTAGATCGTGTTGAAATCTCCAATACAGATCCATGGGAGATTGATGAGTTGGAGGTGGGTGTCTATCAAAGTGTCCCAGAGAAGCTTGCGCTCTGGGATGTCACAGCTACCATGGATGGCAGAAAGTAGGCAGCGGGACTTGAGAGTGGGGTACTCCACCCAGCAGGAGAGCGCCTGACTAGAATCATGGATGATTCCAAACTAGATCCCGGAGATGAAAAGGATTCATATCTCGTTACCTGACGACGCCGGACGGGAAGCCGATCTGGATGAATTTGAGTCTTTTTTGAGGGATTTTGGGTTCGATGATGATTATGATGTCAATCCGATGGATTTTTATGAGGCTTTTGATTCTCCTCTGAGTAGGTTTATTGGCCAGCCCTCTCACATTCCATGTGAGGATGTTTAACATTGGGATGGGGATGAGGGGCGGTTGTTGAGTTTTGTGGCCGACCGTGTGGTCATGACCGAGGACTCTAGATTGAGTTTTTTCTTCTTACGGTGGGAGTTTTTTTTGGAGATCTCCGGGTCTGTACGGTGGGATCATTCGCCGCTACTGTCAACCTTTGTGTGTTTATATATATATATATATATATATATATATATATATATATATATATATATATATATATATATATATATATATATATATAAGAAATACATGAGTAATATATAAATGATAATATATGAAGTTTTCATGTATCCTTAATAAGCATTGAAATATTATCACAAGATCAAAAACATGGATAAATATGCTTTATTAGGTGAAGATGTAACTGATTTATAAGAAGTTAATCAAAATAAAGTATGAGAATCAATAGTAAATATATTATGCAAACACAAGGTTAACATAGAAGTATATGTATATACTTTTCAAGTAAAATAAAACTTGTGCTAAACATAGATATTCACAAAATACCGATTAAAGTAAATATGACATGTTAAAGACAAATCGGTAAGAAGTAACCAATTCAAAAAATATTAAAGATCAAGGGTCAAAAAACATACTAACTAAAAAAAAAACTTTAGCTCCTATGGATTAGAGTGGTATGTATGCTTCATAGATAAAGACTAAGAGTATAGAGCATACATAGAAAAAATGTGCCACACTAATAGAAAATGAGTAAAAGACTATATAGTTTGAACTAATCATTTAAGCTAAAAAACTAGTAATGATATGATTATATCTCACATTAATTTAAATAATAAATAATTAAAAGATATTAATGAGAGCTAATAGCAAGACATCAATAAGAACATGCTAGATTCTATAAATAGAACCATTCAAGAAAACTTATTTAGCATGTTACAAAAGTGGCTCTAGTGGCCACACTTATATTGGTGTAATTGCTTGGATGATGACCGTTGTACCTTTGCAATCACCAACATGCTCCTTGGTTCTAGTTGATATAAGAAGCTTTACCTATACCGAGAGGCGAAGACTTTGGTGTCCAAAACTTGGATCCACATTTATTAGTCTTAGGAACCCATTTGCACAAGTTCATATCAACAAGTTTTCTAGTCTAACATTGACTAAAAATGTGTCCTTTCATACCACAATAATGACAAGAAGCATAGACATTAGTGTAATGTGTAGCAGTATGAGAACGCAATTTGGTATGATATGTTTTTCACGATTGACTATAATAAAAAGCATGGTTATGTTTAACCTTAGCTATGCCATATCCTTTTTGAATCTTGGATTGTGTCACATGCCTTGTGTATGACTGTAACTTGGGTTGAACAACTTGTTTACCGAATTTTATCTCCAACGTTTTAAAGCATGCAGTCAAATCATCGTGTTTGGAAGTAACTCCATTAACTATAAGTAAAGCAACAGAATACTTATTCTTTTCTGATTCTAATTCGTCCTTAAGTTTAGCATTTTCTTGAGTATTTTTCTTAATGCATTCAAGTGCCTCATGCAATCTAAACTCAAGTATGGAAATCTCATTAGAATTATCAGAAGCAGAAGTGTCTCTAGCATCATTCCATAAGCAAGTAAGCTTTTAATTTTCACACTTATAAAAGAATATCATTTCTAGCTTGCTTATACTTATCTAATACTTTCTTATGTTCTTCCAATAGATCACTAAAAGCATGAGATAACTCATCATAAAAAATTTACTCTCTTCATAAAGAGAATTATTTTGTACCTTGTTAGATAATGTCATTGAGCATATATTTGCAGCTTGACAAGGACTTTCTTATTCTTCTGAGTCACTTTCTTCGCTTTCACATCATATGCTCGTAGTAGGGCAGTATTCTATGATTTGGCCTGATCTTCTGCAGTTGTGGCATTCAAGCTCTTTTTCATATAAAGGATTGTGTTGTACCTTAAATCCCAATGTGATCATTCATACATTTACATCATTATGAGGACTATCCTCTTCTCTGGAGTCGCTATCTTTGCTTTCGTACATGCACTCATAAGTAGCTTCAAGAAGTTTCCAAATTTTATAAGATGTTGTGTAAGTAGTAACAAAATTGAATACATTTATGTCTACAGCACAATAAAAAACATGCATTGCTTTTGCATCAAGGCTAGCTAACTTCTTTTCTTTCCTCCGTGTAACTATAATAAAGCTTGTTAATAATATAGGAAGTGAAAATAGAGGTCATAATAGGTTTTTTGTAGCCATTGACAACACATGACCATAAGTCAAAGTCTAGAGACATCAGGTAGAAGCTCATCCGTGTTTTTCAATAGGTATAGTTTGTACCATCAAATAGAGAAGGTCAATTTGTGGATTGTCCTTCACCTATGAACATTGATTTTACGGCTGTCATATATACTCTCTAGAGTGTTATGTATAAGTATAACCAACTCTGATACCAATTGTAGGAGCAATTGGTATGAGCAGTAATATCTATATAACAAGCACCTGCTTGGATATCAATTGTGGGAAATTAGAATCAGAATATAACAATTGACAATAAAGATTTACTCTAAGGATGTTAAGCTAAATAATAGAGTCCTTGCTCTGATACCAATTGTAGGAGCAATTGGTATGAGCAAAAATTCTTATATAAAGAGAATCAACTCTGGTACCAATTGTAGGACCATTTAGCACCTCTAGAGTGAATTGAGTGCGTACATGTGTAGCGGAATAAAAATATCACTTAAAATATTTATGATAGTAACCAAATTGATATGAAGTAGGCAGTATAAAAAATAAATGTGTAATATAAATAAGTTTAGAGAAGCAAACGCAAAAACCAAGGTTCATACTGGTTTTCCTTTGAGAGGACTAGTCCAGTCTCGAGTATTCTAACTCGATATTGAATCCACTGTCTCGTGAAACACAAGCTTTGAATCCAAAGCACTTGCAGCTCCTTACAACACGTATTTTTTATCCGAAGATAACTACTTCAACTTGCAAGCCTTTAATTCGAAGGACTTGCCGACTTCTGGAGCTGGATGAAAACAAAGATGTTTTCTAAGCTATTTATAACTCGAACCAACTTCTAAATCAAGACCGCACTGGCATATAGTTGGTTGTGGATTGTAAACTTGGTAAATAGAAAGGTTAAAGCTCATATAGAACTCTTAAATAGATAGAAGAAGAAAGAATGAGTGAGTTGAAAAGAATGGGGTTTTCTTTTCTATTTATACGGGTTCTAGGGGACCGAACTCGGGCATAGTTCGGTTCCCTAATGTTCAAAAAATTGAACATTGGAGCCGATTCTACAGGAAGACCTAATCCAAAGGAATACTGGTTCTGGGTGACCAAGTTTGGGCAGAACTAGGTCCGAGTTCGGTTGCCCTTTGACCAATCAGGTAAAATAAAGTTTGAGTAGGTTTTTGGGCTCTATTTTAATGGGCTGGCATTTTGGTTTGTGGACTGAACCAGTAGGTAAGCATTTTGGTAGTAGGGTATAGGAAGCCAACCAAGTGCCAGCACGACCCAATGTATATATTATCCTATAAAAAAAAGATAACATACAAAATAAAATATAAGGACATGAGCACTTTGATGATGCCTTTCTCCTGACATTTGAGCAGACTTGAAGATACCTTTTTTCTGAACGACAATTGTCCAAAGATAAACAGATCTAAAAATATGAAAACCTTTCGGAGGGCTTCGTCCTGAACCCTCACTGGGGGCACTGCTCCCTCGACCCCTGTCCGCTGACCGGGTAGCGGAACCCTCGAGTGCGAGGCCCCGGATAGGTCGTTGGACAGTTTAGAGAAATCTTCTTGTATAACGCCATTTTTGGCCCATCATTAATTCTTCATCGCATATGTCTCATTTGATCATGCTTACTGTTTGTCTGCAAATACATGTTAGGCGAGCAAAGCAGTATAGTAGTATGATAAATTTAATGAACAGTAGGACAATGCTAAGTTTAAGTAGCAACATAATAGTGATTACATAAATATTAGTGACATCATTATGTTCAACTTAATCAATTAGCTATATTCAGAAACATGATACAATCATTGGGCTAACAATAGTAGCGCACACCATACATACAGCAGTTCTGAGCACTGCAATGATTCATAAGTTTATGCATCGAAGGACCCAGCGAGATATCCTATGGCACATCAACATCAGAAGGAAGCTCTATATCAAGCACATGAGACTCACACTAGTCATTATTACGGAAAGAAGGGTCACGTTGAAAGGGATTCTTGTCGACAACTGGGACATTGTTTGATTTGTGGTCCAGCCAACATCAAGCCGGATATTGCCGAGAGGAGCAGGGTGCAAGACATCAGATATAGAAACCGGTCCTGAGACCATCTCAACAGATACATAGACCAGTTCTACCAGGAGCAAGAACAGCTTGACCCCCAACACCGGGAGGATATCATAGAGGGCGACCTTTGGCCGACCAAACAACTCAGTACAGGCAAGCCAGACAGCAAGTTGGTAGATATAGACATGGACAGACGTTCGGTAATGCTTGAGAATACCGAGACAGAAGGAGAAGTGATTGCATGTAGTATTCTTGTAGCATCATTTACTGTAGAGGGATTATTATTAATTCTAGTGTGACATTCTTTCATAGGATGGTATAGTACATGTTAGTGACACATGTAGAAATTTTTCAGAGTGGTATGTGGTAGGGAGATGCGAGCTCAATTTTTAGTATTTCCATTGTTAAATTTCAACATCACGCTTGGGATGGACTAGTTAAACACTTGATTATCGATGAGGAAGAATTATATTGAAACTACCAGGCTGATCACAATTGGAGTTCATTAGAGGATCCATATAGATGAGTGTTTAGCCAACTAATTGAACACAAATGGTAAAGACATGACTCATCCTAGGATGGGAGTTTCCATACCTTTCTTCTCCCATGGTAAGTCGTAATCATATGCTTCTTTTAGTTCTTCTGAACTCCAAATAAGTTGATGAGTTGAATTTCCTAGTATTTGTTCACTTAGGCAGATGCGACCGTGAGGAATGTATAGGGTGACAAATGTCCACTCGGTTACCAGTCCAACGGTTGCAAGAACCAGATCAGTGATTCCTATTGTAGAAATATTATTTTAATACACATAGGCACTGCGTGATGGGAATACTTAAGTTTGTATCTTCACTATGGTTGGCATCAAAGCCAAGGAGTGATGCAAACTTATTTTTTTAAGAATCAGGGAAAGCCAATGCTGGTTATACTCTAAAACCCAATGCCCTACTTATCATTGTTCAGGAAAAAATTGGACATATGGGAGAAGATAAATTATAATACTCTAGGAAATAAAATGTCAGAAAACCCATAACCTTGTTACTTGCAAATGCTCCAATTTTTTTAAGTTTCATGTTTTTGCACTTTTGTATTGGGAAATTCGACCGACAAATCATATTTTACTTAGGCTAGTCCAATTCTTTTAATTATTTATAAATTTGCCACCGAAAAAATGTTTCAGATAGTCTAATTTTTTTAATTATTTACAGATGTACCACCAAAAAACATGATTCAGACTGGTCCAATTTTTTTCAATACTGTCAAAAAAATTGATAGTCCTTATTTAAAAGACTGTCAAAAATTTGACAGTCCTTTAGTCCGTTCTATTGGAAGGACGGTCAAATATTTTGACAGTTTTAATTTTTTAAGACTGTCAAAAAAATTGACAGTCCTTCCTACTGAAAGAACTGTCAAATATTTCGACAGTCCTAATGTGATGCCACAGCCAGTACCACCACCATCCCCCTGTCGAGCCCGGGACTCTACTCCCTGTAGATGAAGGCGAGGAGTTAAGGAGACAGAGTTGAGAAGGAGGTCGCCCGCGCGGGGGAGAGGGAGAGGAGGCACCGCGACCGACGGTGAGGTTGGGAGAGAATTGGGGTACCATGGGGGGAAGGTGCTGGAGTAGGAGATGGCAATGAGGAAGGAGTCCGAGGAGGGGGAGAGAAGGAAGGAGTCCGAGGAGGGGGAGGTCCAAATTGAGGTTGGGTTTATTGGGGGTTACGGTGGAGCCTAAGGGGAACCTGGCGGTGGCATGGCAGTGGTGCAGTATTGGATCAGTCCCAACGAAAAATTTAGGATGTGGGCAGTCCTAAAGGAAAATTTGGATTATTCTGAGTAAAAATTTGGTCAGCTTGGACTAGCACAAGTAATAGGTGTTGAATCACAGCTAATATGGATACAGCTTATGCATTAACAAGCCTTCTATCTTTAGCCTTCTTGTATATTAATTGTATTAATACACCTTCTATCTTTAGCCTTATAGAATCAATTGTATTAATACACCTTCTATCTTTAGCCTTATAGAATCAATTGTATTAATACACCTTATCTCTCTAGCCTTATAGAATCTCGTGTAAATCTTTATATTCAACCTTGTAAATTTATATATAAACCATACTATGGTGGAGCAAAAAAGATATATAATATTCTTCAATACTTCTTTTCTACTCTAAATTCAATTTGGTATCAGAGCAGTTGCAAAACCTAAGAGCCTACTGCTCTTCTAAGCAAGCTGATTGTTTGCTTATTACTACGAAACCTATTGTTTCGTGTATCATACGATGGTAAATCCCCTTACGCTCTTGTTGTTCCACCGACGATAAACATGATGTTCGCACCGAAACCAACCTCAATCCCTACTACAGTCAAGTTGAAAGGCTCCAATTTTTCTATTTGGTCGCAAGTTGTAACTATGTTTGTCGTTGGCAGAGGCAAGAAGGGATATCTTACCGGTACTACTCCACAACCTGATGTAGGTGCTACAACTTACGATAAATGGGTTACGGAAGATGCTATTGTGAAAGGATGGCTAATCAATTCTATGAAAACTGAGGTGATGATATTATTTATTCATTTATCTACTGCAAAAGATGTGTGGGATGCTGTTTCTCGCACTTTCTATGAAGGTGCTGATAAATCAATTATTTACGATTTATCTCATAAAGCAATGGCAACAAAACAGGCAGGGAGGCCAGTATTGACATACTTTTCAGATCTAAAAGTTATTTGGTAGGAACTTGATCATCGTAAACCTATCACTTTTATGCAAGCAGATGTTATCAAGGTACGTATGGCCGAAATCGAAGAAGAGCGGGTTTATTTGTTCCTTGCAGGTCTAGATGATATTTATGATTCCATCAGAGGTGAAGTCCTTCACACTGATCCACTTTTTGGTACTGAAGTTGTTTTTTTAACCATACGACGTGAAGAGCAACGTCGGAATACTATGCTGAATCTTGGAGACGTGTCTCAAGTTGCTATGGCGGCTAAGAAATTCGCTTAATTCTCCTTTACTTAACATAATTCTTTAAAGCTAGTTGGTGGATGACGTTTTCATTACGAAAGTGACAAACACCTTGAGGAATCATGTTTTAAGAAAAATGGGTATCCGGAATGGTGGCATGATTATAAAGAACGATTGAAGGCATGAAGCAAAAGCAAAGCAGCTTTATATACATTGACCCCATCTTCTGTTTCGGTGGTAGAGCCCGTGCAAACCTCTCATTCTGTGGTAGATTCTACTCTTCTACAACAGTCATGTAAAGCGTTAGTTAATACTAATTCGAAAAAGGCCACTACCTTTCGTACCAGACTGATGTATGCCAGGGACTTCGTGGAGATCAAGGCGGGCTCAGAGCTACCGAGTATGCTTGAGTATCAGGTACCGTCTGGGGAGGTCCTGACACAGGCAGTGGAGTATGACTGGGTCCCCTCCATGTGTTCTCACTGTGAGTGTTTTGGGCACAAGACCAGTGCGTGCAAATACAAGGGGAAGGAGACTGCCAGGCCACAGGCGACTCGGAAGGAGGCACCTGGGAAGGAGACGACCCCCAGTCACTTGCCGGGGGAGACGGAGCCAGTCAGACATATGGAGGAGGACACAGGGATGGAGGTTGATAGGAGGCTGGAGTCAGGATCACCGTAGAGAGAGGAGAGCACGCAGGGTGCACTGGTCCCGTTCAGGCCACAGAGGACCATCGTGACCAGGGGTATGAGCGCGACTGGTGGTAGTCAGATGGTGACGGAGGCCTCCCCGGCGATCATGGTGTACAGCAGCAGAAAAAGGCACGCTCCGGCCACACGGGAGGATATCCCTCAGGCGAGGTATATGGATGACCAGACTGAAGACAACCCTGACTGGACTCTTACTCTCAGCAGGATCCAGGCCCATCTTGCTCCTTCTTCTATGGTAGATGCAGTCATTGATCAGGCGGATGAGACACTTCCCTCGAGTGTCGATCCAGACGAGTTCCAGGGGGACCCCTCTTCTCTTAATTAGATGTCGGTCCTAGCATGGAACATTAGGGGGGTGTTCTATTGGACGATGGAGGGAGATTGGAGGGGTTCTGAGAAGAGAGGCGTGTGACATTGCTATCCTACTGGAGACGAAGATTAGAGGGGCTGCTATGCTCTCGCGTAGGACTCCGACAAACTGGGATCACATTCACAACTTAGATCTTTGTGGTATGGCAAGGATCTGGGTTAGGTGGAACAAAGAAAGTTGGGAGGGGGTGCAGATCCATAAATCAGAACAACTCATTGGTGTTACTTTAGAGAACAAAGGTGGGTTCCGATTCATCCTGGGGGCTGTATATGGGCACAATGACCGGAGACTCCGGAAGGCTTTGTGGGAGGACATTGTACATCTGGGTCTCATGGCGGACAATCTGACTCTTCCACTGCTCATCATGGGGGACTTCAATGCTATGCTACTTCGCCAAGAGAAGGTGGGAGGTCGTCCTGTTCCGGACTCGATCTTATATGACTTCCAGAGGTGTCTGCTTCTGTCAGGGATGCGGGAGCTGGAGCGAGCTGGACATATCTAGACCTGGCACAACAAGGCTACTCATAATCGGATTGTTTGTCAGTTGGATCGGGCCTTGGGCAATAGTGAGTGGTTCAGATGCTTTTCGAACTCGGTGGCGGAAGGTTTGGCGATGGGTACTAGCGACCATTCTCCTATCCGGATTGGCTTCGGTGAGAGACCCACTCTGAGGGCGAGGCCATTTCGGTATAACAACAGCTGGTATCTGTCGACCGGATATGAGGAGGTGGTTACGGCAGAGATGCAGCACTTCCAGGAAGGCACGGCTCAGTTCCGCATGGTTCACAAACTAAAGCAGCTCAAGCGGGCTATCAGGGGGTGGGTGAAGACGATACCGCAGACTTCTCTGGCAGATAAGGAAGCCGAGCTTCGGGACACTCAGGCGGCCCTCCAAGCTGACATTCTGAACGGGGAGCTGGCGGCTAAGAAGAAGCTCCTGATTGAGGAGGTCAGCATCATGCGCCAGCAGGAGGAGATTAGTGTGACACAGAGGGCTAAATGTACCTGACTTAAAGATGGAGACCGCTGCACCAAATTCTTCTACGATGTGATCCGCACCCGTCAGCACCGGAACAGCATCCCCAGACTTCTGAATGCTGAGGGACGTCTTGTAGGGGACCGGCGGAGATTCAGGAGGAGGCCGTCAGATTTTACACTGCCTTTTATCAGAAGACGGACTACTCTAGCACGTTCCCTGCCCTTGTCACGAAGAGACTGGTATCCCGACATGGGAACAGTCTGCTTCTGGCACCTGTGAGGATGGAGGAGGTGGAAGATATTGTTATGAAGGCCAATCCCAACAAAGCTCCCGGGCCTGATGGCTTCTCTTCAGGGTTCTTTAAGCGATACTGGGGTGTGCTTAAGACCCATGTCCTGGCGGCGGTTCAGGAGTTCTTTATGGAGGGCAGGCTTCTGAAGGAGATGAATCACACATTCTTGACGCTGGTTCCTAAAAGGAGGGAGCGACCTCACTTGCAGATTTTTGGCCTATTGCTTGCTGTAATTTTCTTTACAAGATTATCACTCATCTTATGTGCAGGCGTATAGAGGGGATTATGCAGGGATTGATGTCCCAGAATCAAGCAGCGTTCATCAAGGGCCGGTCGATAGCGGAGCACAGCCTGCTAGCTCATGAGATGGTGAGGGAGTTCAACAAACCTGGGGGGATAAAGGCTTGTGTGAAGCTTGATCTCCGGAAAGCTTATGATACGGTCAACCGGGACTTCCTGTTTCACTTGATGCTTGCCATGGGTTCGACGAGAGGTGGGTTGCGAGGGTGAGGGAGTGCATTTGCTCCCCTACTTTCTCAGTCCTCATCCAGGGCACGCCGCATGGCTACTTCAGTAGCAACAGGGGTTGAGACAGGGTGACCCCCTCTTCCCGTATCTATTTACCTTGGTGATGGAGTACTTTACATGCATGATGGATACGGCAGTGCATAGCAAGAGGATTGTTCCCCTTTTCCAGTTGGTGAGTCCGGTTGTATCCCACTTGATCTATGCTGACGACTTATTGGTGCTTCTCCAGCCTTCCATGCGAGGAATGAGAGCGCTCTCTGACATTATGGAGGAGTTCGGGCAGCTATCTGGGCTCCAGTTAAATCGGGAGAAGAGCAGAGTCTACTTTAGCTCCCGGTGTTCATAGCAGGAGGAGAGAGCCTTCGCCTTAGGTGTGGACAGAGGCGAGCTCCCAGTGAAATACCTGGGGGTCCCGCTGACGGTCAACTATGCCAGAGAGCAGGATTGTCACAACTTGGTGGACTTTGCTCAAAGGAGAGTGGAAGGCTGGCAAGCTGCGGGTCTATCTTTTGGTGGCCGGATTGAGTTGGTGCGTTCGGTTATTGCAGGCATCACGATGTTCTAGCTCCAGTCTATCCAGATCCCCACGGCTACTATTCGTAAAGTGGAGGCCATCTGTGCTGACTTCATCTGGAGGGGAGAGATGCATGCGATATCCTGGGATCAATTATGTCGGCCACGGGAGGAAGGAGGAGTGGGGTTGAGGCCTCTCCATGCGGTCAGGAAGGCAGCTTGTGTGAAGATGGCCTGGAGATTCATCAAGGGAGGGTCGCTCTGGGCAGAATGGATGGCGAACAGATACCTGAGGAGGACCAACTTCTGGGCTGCAGGATAGACAAAAATTTCTCGGTCACGTTTAAGGCCTTCCTGAGGTGTAGGCCGGTGCTTCAGACCGCTATCTGCAGGCACATAAAGGATGGGACGACTACCGACCTCTGGCTGGACCCTTGGTTGGGTTCTAGATCCTTGCTCGAGCTACTGGGAGGGCAGCTTGACAGAGAAGCGGGCAGGGGGCTCACATGTAGTCGGATTATCAGAGATGGAGTTTGGAGGCCAGAATGATATCCATATACTGCTCGGCTAGCCGAGGAGATTCGCCTTATTACTATCGACGCTAGCCAGGCGGAGGATTCATGGAGCTGGGCTGGCCCAGGTACGGGGGGCGGGTCAGGTCTATTCTGCTTTCGTAGCTGCTACGACTTGGTTCGGACCCACCACGACCAGGCTGAGGAGGTGGACTTCATTTGGGGCAAGGGCGTTGCCCGGAAAATACAACTATGTGCATATCGTCTTCTCCGGGGTAGACTGATGACGAGAGACAGACTCCTCCGGTTTGGGATGCAGATCCCGGATGCCAAATGTGTGCTATGTAATGAGAAAGATGAATCTATGGGGCATCTCTTCTTTGTATGCCCGGTGACCTGGCACATTTAGACTGAGCAGTGTGCGCAGCTTAGAGGATGAGTTGGGGTGAATAGAGACATCTGGAGCATTCTCAGCTGGATCCGAGATCACAGAGGCCGGGATCCGGGGTGGGCCAGAAGAGCCAGAGTTCGACTCGCCACGTCTGTTTGGCACATCTGGAAGGAGCGGAACAAACGTATTTTTGAGGGCTTGACTACCCCCTCTATTGGAATTCTACATAACATAGAATTCGATGTATCAGTAATGGCCCCATAATTTTATAGGTTGGGGCTTGGGATGTTGTGTTATCTATGTATTGTAATACCGTTTCCGCTATATGCGAGGAATAAATTTACCCTTATTCCAAAAAATATATATATATATATATATATATATATATATATATATATATATATAGAAAATATATATATATATATATAGCAGTTACGTTCTCATATGTAGTGTATGTACATATATTATATCTATGGGTGATTGGTGGTTGTCATTAGATCTTGTACGTTATCATCTACATACCATTTGTATATATGTTTACTCATAGGGTTAGAAGTAGATAAGGAATTGTGGGTAAGGTATACTTTAGTTGTGTCTTGAGTATCCTAATAGCTAGTTATTGTATATGGTTTTGATACCAAGTTGCCTAGCACCTTTATGGCCTAATTTAGCAAAATCCTAGATATTGACCAACTAGGACCAAGTTGACCAAATTAGCTGTAGTTGACCTAGTTTGACCAATAGTTAACTTCTTTAACCTAGAGGTAGCCTAGCAGCATGCATATAACTCTATTGTTTACTTTAAAACACTCTGTAACATGTATTTCTCATAATAGGACTCTGTAACTCCAGTTCGGATACCGATACACGTCAGTTGCTCAAGATATTAGGCGAGTACATTCTCTGTTAGTTTTATTCATGATAGTATCTATATTGCCTGCTCTAGACTACTTTACTTGATACTGACACATTGTTATCACGGACCAGTACTATATGGATCTTGTCATGAGATGTTATCCCCTTAACGGGTGCATCGGGTATTTCATGTTTATGTACTTTACCATGTACATGTTGTACTCTATGTATTCGTATTATTCATGTACACTCATGTGCTCTCATGTACTCTCATGTTCACATGTGCTTCATGTTTAAACTAACAATCATGTACGGAATGTAACTTAATCGGATCCTTGTGTATTGATTGGGGTAGGGGGGAGTAGGAGTGGTTATGTGATTAAACCCCTCTAATGTACTCATGATATGTCTATTATACCCTCATGTATAATGGAGTAACCATAGATTACTCATGTACAACCTAAATCAATCACATAACTGCCTTGTGCTCTAAATCACTTATATTTACTATAGTTCATAGATCCTCTATTTTATTCATGTATTCAGTTTCTTTATTCATATTCTTGTATTCATGCACTTCCTTTATAGCACGTCATGTATTCTATTCTATTGCTTGTTCTATATTTTCTACCATGCATTGGAACTTCTTTCAGAGTTATGTATTCGCTCCAATCCTGACTGGAGATGTTGACAAAATTTTACAGAGAATTTGGAGGATCCAGTTGGCCTAGAGGAAATGCTAGTAGTGCTTGAAATATATTACTAGGATGCTGTCTGGTTTTGTTTTCAGTTATCTTTCATAAGTTGTATATAAATATTACTTCTACTTAGGGATGTATTGATAACACTAAAAACCTATTTCTTTTCTGGATTGTATTGCACTTTGATATCTTTCTATCAAATCTATATCGTGCTGTTATTTCTTCCTTAGCTTTTGGTGATTGAGTTGTATCTTCTGAGATTGTCCTCCGTATGGAGAGTATATAGTGACAAGTACTTTATATTGTATTTAGTCATTGTTGAAACCTAGGATAGCGTTCTACCGTCGACACTGCGGCGTAGGCTGGACATACCCACGACATCGTGCCCTTACACTGGGTACGGGTCGTGACACATAACATTAGCAAGTATATGTAAGGTCAAATGAGAATAGAGAGTACCCAAGAATTAGGGAGCAGTACCTAGGTTTGTATATCAGCTATCACATGTGAGTTATGGATTAGGAGGATAGAGTACGGGTTATACAAATACAGTAGGCAGGGGAAACACAACTCGTGAGGGTAGCAATCAAAAATGGAAATTTCAGTATAGGCATCGGGGAAACAAAAGTTGGTATATATATATATATATATATATATATATATATATATATATATATATATATATATATATATATATATATATATGGGTAGGGGTGAGTGTCAGTTGGGAAAAGTTTAGCTCAATCCTATATGGGCAGTATAGGGTATCCCAAGGGTAAGTAATGTTACTGACAGCTTAGGTATAGGTACAACAGTAATTATTCCTTTACTTGTGTAGCAAAAGAGAAGTAACAGCAGTAGTATGGTTAGGTGAA
The DNA here is from genome assembly GCA_029216955.1 of Iris pallida. Lineage (NCBI taxonomy): Eukaryota > Viridiplantae > Streptophyta > Magnoliopsida > Asparagales > Iridaceae > Iris > Iris pallida. Next base: position 20,311,786 of record JANAVB010000999.1, on the reverse strand, counting down.
GGTAGGTAGCCACAAAGTTAGTGTATCAGTTGGTTTTGATAAAGGAGTGTCAAACCAATGTAAATACATAGGATATTGTATATAGGCTTGTAAGTGAAAATAGATCTAGGATATAAAATACAACTCGGGATAGGTTAAGCACGAGTGTCAAGTAGATAATAGTGATGTCTGTAGGCAATCTCACCAAAGAAATATAGAGGTTACCATGTTAGAAACTTATTAGATAGTTAGATAAGAGTGATATTGATTTTATAAATTTGGCTATTGACCTTGTTAATTTACAAAATAGATTTTTTGGACTTGGACTTGGTACCGGATCCATATCAGTAGCTCAGGACGACAGACAAGTACATTTATTGTTTCTTTTCAATATCGTTAATTACTATATCACACTGTCTAGTTATATGATACTTGATTCTTGACACGCTCGTTACACGGTAGCACTTCATGTCTTCTTTTTCATAACATGCCATTTATTTCGTATATTTTGTCAAACGGAGAAGTACTAAATAGATGTGTGATCAGACCTTAAACCTAGCGTTATTTTTCTGCACAGTAGACCTTGAGGATGCAAATCCAATGTAGATCTTGCGGTGTAACTGTCCCAGACCGATCACATATCGAAAGAGTACTTCAAAACACGTAGATGGATATATTTTCTTGTCCTACTCATTACATGTTGTCATATTTTTTCCTGTCTACTATTCCTCATGTTTCCTGTTACATTTGTCTTGATATTCTCATCATGTATGTTATGACAAACCTTTGCCTTATAGTCGTTATCATATACTTGAAACTGCACGCAGTATGGTCCATGTATATGGAAACGTAGCTAAGCCTGACCTTACGTCACAAGAGTTACAGCACCTGACCCAGCTGTCTTTGCTTAGTTAGATTAGTTTTAGTTTGAGGCCGGATTTTCTTCGGATTTAGTGACTTTGCTATTTGACATTTGATTGGACATGTAGTTTTCTGGAGTTTATTTAGTTATGAATTATATGACTTTTCATTCACTTTATTTCTCTCGTGCGATTCTTGTTAGAGCTGTGATTGAGTATTGGATTGGTTATGCGTTGTTGCCCTCCCAAGTGGAGTATATATATTGTGTGAGTTGTCATCATATTGTGATTATACAGCATTCTACCGCCGACTCTGCGGCGTAGGCTGGACGTGCATACGATTCATGTCCAATTCTGGGTGCGGGTCATGACAGTATAAAATTTCGGTGTCTGCGTATTGCCTTCTTGTCACTATTTACTTACTGCTTTACTTTACTGCATTCAGGTATCTGTTTATATCTGCCTTTACCTGCATAAATTTTATTGCGGATATTTCTTCCGCTGCACTCTATTACCTCCTGCTCCCGCTCTAGAGGTGTCATCGATCCTACAGGTGAGACGACGACTGCACCGTTGCGAGCCTCGTACTCGAACACGGGCCTGACCGCCGTCGACTCACTGAGCCGGAGCCGAACGTGGGTGCAACAGGGGTGTAGGCGTCGAGTAGGTGCTCGACTTCCTAACCCACGTCGGCCTCTCCGGCGTGTGGCGTCTCGCCGGGGAGAGAACAACTAGAAAGCTTCGAGAGGATGGTTGGGTTTTGAGAATAGGCGGCTAGGATTTCTAGGGAGACGGAGGAATGAGAACATTGTAATATATAGAGGAAGAGAGAGAGGAATGAATGGTTGTTCAGAAGCTGGGGGCAGGTCGCGGTGGTACACTCGCGTGTTCTGCTCCGTAGCAGTAGCAGTGGCAGGCCAACAGCGCCACGCAGGCACGAAAGAAGAGGAAAAAGCCAAGAGCTAGCTAGGCGCTCCACACACAATGGTGGTGGTTCAAAGGAAACGTTTTTCCCACATTCCAGCTCACGTTAGCAAGGGGTGTGTGTGAAGCTCACGTTAGCAGTGATGTGTTGTGTTCAACACCTGAGTTTAATTTCAGTTGGAAGGAAAATTTGAAATGGAGTGGGCTTGAGTTCTATGGTTGGGCTGAAGTAATACTTCATAATAACAAAAAAAAATGTGAATGGGATGGTTGGAGGTTGACCAAGTGGCCCGTAAGGAAGTAACTTGAGGGCTGGATTTAGAAATGTTGTTTTGGGCCCGAGAAAGGGAGAATGTGGTTGAACAGAAATTGAAATGCCTGATAAGAAATTTGGTCTTTTAAGGGACGGATAGTCAATTGGGCCGAAAATAATACTTACATAGGAAGTTTACTGCCTAAGCTTAAACTAATTACTAACAATAATAATATTAGCATAGGATATGTTTATAGAAAATTTAAATTTCTAAACCTAATAATAATATAATAAAGCATAAACACTAGTAATTAAATAATAACAAAATGAGGGGGTTTACAGGCCGGGTCGAGCTTTGGTCCGGACCGGACCTATATTATAGATCAATATACGTGACCTGGCACGACCCAATATACAGAACCAGGCCGGACTGGGCCCACGTTTAATCTGGCCTGGCCGGCATATGGGCCAATTTTTTGGGCCAAGCTCGTGCCGAACTGGGCTGGGCCGACCCGGCCCAATTTACAGGTCTATTACTGGCCAGGACGAGAAAGACGTGGGAATAAACTATTACTAGTACAAAATAGATTTTACTAAAATATGGATCACACAAAGTAATCTGATGCTAACAAGAAACTCGTTGAAATTTTTGAAACAAATATCAATGTGGTGGGCACATGACATTCACAGGGAGTGGAATAGAGTAAGCAAGAAAATTTGACAATGTTAACATCTCTCTATCCCTTCCCCAAGACCAGCAGTAGTAGTTCTTTCCCAGCATCGGCAAGGCGAAGGCGAGCTTGGAACTGAGACCAAGCGAGTTTACATCTCTCCCTCAGAAGAAAGGAAACTCATAATTTGAAAATGGATGGTTCCTTCCACCATCTCCCAAGAAAGGCGGCATGCCATGCAAATGTATATATACCAATACATATCCGGCAACAGACCAAATCCAACTTTAAAAATAAAAAAAATAAAAAACACACACGCGCGCACCACCACCCATCCAACCCCACAAGAAAATAAATTGTGGAAAAATACGGTTCCCTCGAAATCACACCCGCACATCCAGAAAAAATACTTATCACCTTAACCACATGATCCAACTCTAATCTTCCACCTTCAATTGTTTTTAATGTTTACCAAAAATTGAAAATAACAGCACGTGACTTTTTTTTTTTTGCAGAATCCTTGGTTATCTTGATAAATATATGGTCACCATGAAATCCAGTTCTCTCCAACCAATAGAAGAAATTGTAATGCAAGTTTAGAAATTTAATATTTTCCGGAATTGCAATCTCTTCCCACCAACCAGGTCCTTGAGCAATCTATAAACTACACCAGGTCCTTGAGCAATCTATAACCTACAACACATCATTCATCCGCCGGTGGAACATCACCAGTGTCACAGGAGTCCTACAAAATTTCACAAGCTACCGCCGCCATGGACTAAGCTTGCACCTTCTCCATGCACTGTGAACCTCAACAATCGAATTTTGAGCCTCCTCAATTGCATTTGTATTTGCGCACCACCGCTGCTTAGGAAAGCTGCTTAGGAAACCTCTGATACATCATATAGGGAGTTTGAACACTTGCCGCCAGCTTTTCATGGTGTCCTACTTCTGCATTAACAGTAGACAATGCGTTAAAGCTATCTTAACAGAATAATAAGTTCAAAATGAGTCGCATAGAAAGAAAAGAAAAAGGAATAGTACAGAATTGCACAAATAGTTCCATTTCACAAACCCACCATGCAAAATGGGAGCAAGTCATTTAGGAAAAGTAATATGATGATGAATCTAACAGCAGAACTATGCAAACACAGCTGCATAGGAGAGGAGAGATTTTGTATCTTTTCATACTGAGATAAGGTTCTCTAGCCATTAACACCAATATTTTTTTGCATTGCAAATTCCCCTGCCGTTATAAAAAAAAAACAAAGGGGAACGTTGTATACATCTAATTACTTGGTACAAAATGCTTGCCAAAATAGCCCACAGTAAGCTTTGGAAGGCAAACTCGGTCATCGAAAATTTTTGATGATACATACATGGTTCGCATTAGCCACTCTTCTTCAGGATAGAAGCATTGATGACGAAGACATGATTGAATCCGAAAATGACTGCATGGCTGATGAAACCTATCTTCGACAAAAATTGTGGTTTTGGTTTGGATATGATTGAACTCCATTGCTTGGAGAACCATCCTCCACGTTTACTCTCCTGTAAAAGAGCACGTAAGCTGCAGCTGACTTCACGTCTTCCTCATTTAAAGGAGAAATATGGCTATCATCAAAGTTATACCACTTATTCTCTTCTATAAGCTGCACAGGAAAAGAGTGATGGCTGAAATCAGCTGCTAGAGAAAAAAGGCTTGCTAGATACAACAGCCAAGTGATGGTTGCAGTTCAAAAAATGTTAGCACATTGCAATCTTCTAGCCAATATAGAAACATCAAAATATGTATGCCTGCTTCCACGTTCAGAAAGGAGAGAAGGGAGGAAATTCTAAATAGATACTGTGACCTATATAATATCACACTATGTACCCACAGACACATGACATTTAAATAATGTCGCTGTACTGGAAACTGGCATTTGCGGTTCTCAGAGAAGAAAACAATAAATTAAGCACGTTATCTTAGTGGCCAAAATTTTAGGAATTTTTAGTGTCAATCCATGCTCTATTTGAGTATGCCTAGTTCCAGTAGCAGTATCCAGAAAACTAAAATAGCCCCAATAAATGACAAGCTACAGCAAGAATATGGTTCACCTTGATGTGTGCAGTATAATGCCCACTAGCCATGCTCCCATAGTGATTACTCAAAGCATAGAGCTCATAGAGTTGGCGTTGTGAGCCATTCTTGTGCGCGACATAGTTTTTTAAATCAAAGTCATGAATGGGGAAGTTGACAAAGGTTTCCAGCTTATGTTTTGTTGACCTGCTGAAAGAGAATCTCTTGAGATGAATAACTAAAACGTCAGGAAGCCTCCACAGATCCAACTTCTTACAAGCTTGCCTTTGCTCTTTACATCTTGGGCAGTACCTATCAAGACACATCATAAGAACAAATCATTTTTGTTGTGGCAATTCATTTAGCGGAACAATTATACAGTGCAATTTTCTCCAATAAATTATTTTCCTACTACACAGGAGTGACAACTACCAATAGCAATACGAAACTCAGCTTATGAGAATAGAGGTAAATTATTTTTGGGCAACCTTAAATTCATATCCCTAGTTGGGTTTTATTGTGACCAGAGGTAGAACCTAGACAGACACTTGGCAGGTAGGTCGACCTACCTTTTGGCTATGCAGTTTAAGCTCAAACAACCAATAAGCAGCAAGAAACACCTGAAAAACTTATAAAAAAACGTTCCAGAAAGCTCAGGCTTCAGGTTTAATTTTGAATGGTTGACAAGGGTAAAGGACAACCCGAGCTTGACAAGCTCTATCATATGTAGTCTGGACTTGAGAGGAATAAGTGTTCAGAATAAGTGGCATCCATGGCCCCTAAATAAGTCATTTGCACTATCCCTTTCCTCCATATTGATCAGTTAGAAATGGTTAAAATTACATCTAGAGGATATCTACAAATATTGTTGCCACAATCTTTGAACATATCTTGATGTTTGGAATTCATCAGTAACCTATATCTTAGATGAAGCGGCACATCTACCAGACAAACCATGCAAGTGTACTTGCCAAGCCCATAGGGAGTCTTCTAATTTTCCTTATAGATGGTAACCAGCACAGTAGTGAGCTTCCTCCAAACGTTCTTGGGACCACAGAACTTATTAGCATGGTGTTGACCATATTCATCAAAGTTGCTCCTAATCTAGTGGGTAACATCATGTCTGAACAAACAGTCATCAGCAACTGTGATCCATTTCAGTATCCAGGGCTCCTAATCAAGCTTCTACATACATAAGCTATAAAGGCCTCAAATTCATACAAATCCGTTTTGTTAATGAGAAGGTATGCACATCTCAGGTGATCGTCTTTGAAGGAGACAACATAGGCTACCACTTCTAGTAGTTAGATCAAGTCATGGTACTTGAGAATCCGTATATTAGAACTCTCTTCTACATGGTAACTACATGCTTATCTGTTTCTTCTAACATGGACATAAAATTCAACATCTTGTTGTTGAAATGCCTTATAACATCCAGTGACAAGTGTTTAGTCTAACAACATAAGAATACAACGTTTGGCCAATAACTTCTCTAGAAATGGATCTTTCTATCAAGGGGATGTTTGGTTCTTCGAACCAAGCTAAGAACTTAGAGAACTTGGAGAAATTGGAGAGTTCTCCAAGTTCTCATGTTTGGTATTAAGAAGTTGGAGAACTTGGGGAACAGGAGCTTTAGCCCGCATGGGTTTGTCCCCATGGTCAGCTGGGCATGAAGGTCTCCAAGTTTCTTGGTTAAGTTTCAAGAAAAATGGTTGGAACTTGGTGAACTTAAATGTCGTGAGGGAATGGTGGGTCCTAAGGAAGAATTCTTTGGGTTCCAAATTTAGTTTCCTCCCAACAAAACACAATAGCTTAGGAAAGATGAAACAAAAACTTTGGATTACTTCACCGTGGGACCCATCACCATAGTTTACTGGGTCCTTTCTGTCACGACCCGCGTCCTGATGATCGGACACGAGTACGTGGATACGTCCAGCCTACGCCGCAGTATCGGCGGTAGAACGATGTCTAGAAACACACAGTAATATCCAACAATGCACGCAATATATATAAAACTATAGTACTCAAATCACATTTCTAAGGAAGATATCACGAGAAGGATCAATCAATAGAAACGAACTGCCTATAGTTCAAGTCCAAAGTTTAGGTAAGATAACTCAAAAGTCTAGATCCAAATATAACATAAAGACAGTAGACTACCGGAGAAATCCGGACAAAAAGATGTCTAAAAGCTATACTAAAAACTAAGTAGTCGCAGCCGGAATTTCCATTGCGAAGGTTTCCTAATCCGCTGGTAGAGCAGGATCAAGCTTAGCAATAAGGTCCTTCTGGGCCCCGTAATAAATAGTGAAACGGTCCTCATAGTCATCCCCTATTTATATCAACATCCAGTCAGGATTGGAGCGAAGTACACCAATGAAAACAGTTCCAATATATGGTAGAGACCATAAAACATGTTAAGCATATGTAAAACCAGATAACTGGAAAGACTAGAATCATGTATGTCACAGGTAAAGAGAAAACTAGTAATTAAGTAAGCAAGAGATATGGTGTGACAACATGAAATGAAATGACCAGTAAAACTGAACTATTCTAAGTGATTTAAAATACTATGTTAGATTTGTGATCGACTAAGGTATAAGGCACATCGTATCGATGGCTATCAAACTAGAATGGTAAGGCATAACCATACGTGAATGTATTATTAACTAACAGCCTGGATAAAATAAAAATGCACTAGATGGGTTGATCACATCTCTACTTAGTATTTTTCCCGCCCCGACTAATACTTATGGATTCGAGTATGGATACAATGATTCTAGAAACATGGAAACATGAAACTAGATAAACTGGAGTAGGTCATTATGAACAACATGACCAACACATATAAACACGTATCCTGGAGATGAATCCATATAATATCAATCCGTGAATCAATCGTGACGAGAATCAGGTAAACATAACTAGAGCATGAAATATTGAAGCTATCGAATACTGAAAACAATCAGAGAATGAAGTCGTCTGCCGTAGTGAGATAATGATAGGGAATAGAGTCTGAAACGAGGTCCAAATAACCTATATTAAGAATTATCATGTCAATAGGTGATATGAAAAACTAAATCAATCATATTTACGAAGTTGTTGGTTTCTAGGTTCAATACCTATTTCTAGTTGTAACTTAAATAGATAGGTTTAAAAACTACCTACTTGTTATATCTATATAATATAAGTTATTGAATTAGTATCTTATATCTTAATACTTATACCCAATTACCTATCCTAGACACTCACACACGTACATACCCACTCTCAAGATGATGAGGGTGATGGTGATGATGCTACAATTGCAGACACTCCAGCTGCTGCTACTGCCCCTGAAGTTGCTGATGTTGTTGCAGCCAAGGCAGCTGCTGCTGCTGCCGCCGCCCCTGCAGCAGCTGATGTTGCTGCTCCTCCAGCTGATGCCCCTGCAGCAGCTGTTGTTGCTGCTCCTGCAGCTGCTGCCCCTGCAGCTGCTGCCTCCCCCTCTTCTAAATCACTCACACACACATCTATATACAACTTATATATATACATATCTCACTTTCTTTATATATATATATAAACACACATAAGTATATGTGTATTTCTCTCTCTCTCTCACACACACACATACACACACACACACACACACACACACACAATCTACCCACACACATGCATCTAGATAAATAAACACTCTCTCATACATATATACTCTTGTGCATATTTTATACATAAACACAAAGGATACCAATACTCTTATCAATCTAACATACTAAAACTCATGATACTACCAAGTATCATCATTTGAAATTAGGCCTAAGGATTAGTGAATCTTCTATGGATTTTAGATTAGTTATTACTCTATAAAGTCTTAAGGGAAAATAGGGTTTACCTCTTGGAAGGGCTCCCAAGTACAACCAATGAGTTTTAGACTCAAAATCTAGTCTAAGCTTTTCCTTCTAGTCTCAAGCTCATCTAGCAACTCCTTGAGCCTTCAAGCTTTTGGCTCCACTTTGAAAGGGTTTAGGATTGTGGAGAAATAAGTTTGGAAGAGTGACTTTGGAGAGGAAAAAGCGGAATGAAGGAAAAAATGGAATGGTATCATGTAGTGAAGGGGTGGAATTTTTATAGATGGTGGCCATGGTGGGTGGGGGTGTAAGGGTGAGGTGGCTAGCTTCTCATGGAAGCCTCCATTGATCTTTAGTTTGAAGGGGTGGAATGAAGATATTTGTTTTTGAAGAGGTGGAAAATATCTAGATATTTCTAACCCAAGATTAATTCTTAACCTAAACATGATACTTTCATTAACTTAAATATAGGTTAACACTAAACTAAATACTAATTAGGATTTACTAACTAATCACTAATTAGAAACTAATTAGTCTTAGCAATAATAGTTAAATAATTATTACTTATAATTTTGAAAATATGGTGGTTACAAATCTTTCCTCCTTAAAATAATTTCGTCCTCGAAATTTAAATATAGATACGGCACGAAAAGGAAGTAATAGAAAGTTACCTCACGGTTCGAAAAGATAAGGTATCGCTCTCGGATCTCATCCTCTCTCTCCCAAGTGGATTCACCTAGAGAGTGATGCCTCCAAGCGATGCGAACAAAGGGAACAGTCCGATTGCGCAGCACCTTCTCCCTGAAATCCATAATTTCCACCGGTCGCTCCTCGTAGTTTAGGCTTGGTCCTACCTCGATCTCTGAGTAATCCAACACATGGCTAGGGTCGGCCACATATCGTCTCAGCTGGGATACGTGAAACACATTATGCACTCCATCTAAAACAGGTGGCAAGGCTAGTTGGTAAGCTACAGCACCGACCTTTGCAAGAATGCTAAAAGATCCAATAAATCTCGGACTAAGCTTTCCGCCTCCTCCGATTCGAATCGTGTCACGCGTCGGAGAAATCTTCATGAATACCAGATCCCCAACCTAGATTTAAAACAAAATCTTAATACATAATCTACAAACATTATCAATCTAAAAGATTAGATGAATCTATACCTCAAACTCTAGCGGTCTTCGGTGGCTATCGGACCAGTGATTTTGTCTGTCCTAAGCTACGCGAAATCTTTCTCTAATTTGCTTCACCTTTTCCGCAGCATCTACTACCATCTCCGGTCACAAAAGTGCTCTCTCGCCTACATCGTCCCAAGATAGCGGGATACGATATTTCCGTCCGTACAATGCTTCGAAAGGTGACATCTCAATACTGGCATGGTAGCTGCTGTTGTAAGAAAACTCTACCAGATGAAGATGATCCTCCCAAGCGCCGCTGAAGTCTAATACGCAAGTCCGAAGCATATCCTCGAGAGTCTGAATAGTCCTCTCTGACTGTCCATCCGTCTGAGGGTGGTAAGCGGTACTAAACTTGAGTTGAGTACCAAAGCTAGCCTACAAACTCCTCCAGAAATGAGACGTAAATTTGCGGTCCCGATAGGAGACAATGCTCACTGGAACTCCGTGTAACCGGACAATCTGCCTCACATAAAGCTCGGCCAACTTCTCCGTTGACAAACCCACTTTGAAAGACAAGAAGTGGGCTGATTTAGTCAACCTATCAACGATGACCCAAATCGCATCCTTGTTCCCTATAGTGCGTGAAGACCGGAAACAAAATCCATAGTGATAGGTTCCCATTTCCACTCTGGTATCGGTAATGGTTGAAGCAACCCTCCTGGTCTCTGTCTCACGACTTTGACATGTTGACACAGTAAACATCTAGAGACAAAGCGTGCAACCTCTCTTCATACCATACCACCATACATGATCCCTCAGATCCTTGTACATCTTTCTAGCTCCAGGATGTATAGGATACTGAGATCGATGAGCTTCCTGCATAATCTCTTCTCGCATATCACCACTAGGCACACAGTCTAACTCCGCATCTCAATGAACCATCCTCCGAAATAGTGAAGTCATCCACTAGTCCGGTCTGCACCAGAGCTCTGATACTCCTCAAACTCTCGTCTTGATACTGAGTTTCTCAGATCCTGTCCATCAAACTAGACTGGATCTGCATACTCATCAATTATATCTCGGCTCCGGGAATGATAACCTCGATGCCTAAGTTCTCCAAGTCTGCTAGCAAGTGACGATTCATCGTCAGATACATAGCTATTGGATATCTGCTCAAGGCATCGGCAACTACATTGGCCTTGTCCGGATGGTACTGTAAAGTGATGTCAAAATCTTTCATCAACTCTAACCATCTGCGTTGTCTCATGTTCAGCTCCTTCTGTGTGAAAACGTACTTTAAGCTCTTGTGGTCAGTGAAAATCTTCACGCGCTCTCCGTACAGATAGTGTTTCCACAGTTTTAGGGCAAAGATCACTGCTGCCAACTCTAAATCATGAGTGGAATAATTCTTCTCATGTGGTCGTAACTGCCTGGAAGCATATGCTATCACCTTCTTGTTCTGTTCAAGAACACATCCCAGTCCTTTACCAGAAGCATCGCTGTAAATAGAGAAGCCTCATGAACCTGATGGCAACGTCAAAATAGGAGTTGTAGTCAGCCTCTTCTTCAGTTCATCAAACGTCGCTTGACAGTCATCCGTCTAAACGAACTCCACGTTTTTGCGAGTAAGCTTCGTCATCAGCTCTGCAATCCGAGAGAAGTCCATCACAATTTTTTTGTAATCCCCGGTCAATCCTAAGAAGCTTCAAACTTCTGCAACAGAGCTGGGAGTAGCCCAAGACTCTACAACAGTAATCTTCTTTGGATCAACTGATATCCCGTCTTCCGTCACCACATGCCCGAGAAACTCCACATTGTCTAAGAGAAACTCACATTTTGAGAACTTCCCGTACAATTTCTCCTTCCTGAGAATCTCTAGCACTATCCGCATATGCTTCTCGTATTCCTCGAGGGTCTTCGAATAAATGAGAATGTCATCTATGAAAACCACCACGAACTTGTCCAGGTATTGATGGAATACCTGGTTCATCAAGTTCATGAAAACAGCTGGGACATTGGTCAACCTAAAAGGCATCACTAAGAACTCGTACTGGCCGTATTTAGTCCGAAAGGCAGTCTTCGCAACATCGTCCTTCTTCACCTTCACCTGATGATAGCCCGATCTCAAATCAATCTTGGAGAATACATTCGCGCCGCTCAACTGATCGAAGAGATCGTCAATCATGGGCAACGGATACTTGTTCTTAATTGTGAGATTGTTCAAGGCTCTATAGTCGATGCACATCCGTACCGTCCCGTCCTTCTTGGGCACAAACACTAGTGCTCCCCAAGGCGAAGAACTCGATCTGATGAATCCCAAGTCCTCTAATTCATCAATCTGCTTCTTCAGCTCCTCCAGCTCGTTGTTGTTGATTCTATAGACATGTTGCGATATCGGCTCCGCTCCTGGCACTAGGTCGATAGAGAATTCAACATCTCTATCAGGCAGTAATCCCGACAATTCTTCTGGGAATACGTCGAGAAAGTCAGCTATAAGAGGATGAGGCAATACTTTCTCCTCAACCATTGCTCTGAGAACACGTTATCGCTCAACTCTATGGCTCCTCTAGCAAACTCGAATACCGTCTCTCCTGGAGTGCTAAACACTACACAACCCCTGCGGCAATCTATAGTAGCGCACTGCGTACTCAACCAATCCATTCCGAGAACTAAGTCGTAACTCGGAAGTGGCATTACGAGTAGACTGGCACACAAGTCTCGGCCTCCTAAAGTCACGCGACGATAGTTGCAAACATCGCTAACGAGGAGAATGCCTCCACCCGTCATGATTTTACAACTCTTACCAAGTGGTTCTGTTTCTAAACTATGTTTAAGCACAAAAACCACAGATATAAAGCTATGAGATGCTCCAAAATCAAATAAAGCAATAGCTGAAAATGAATCGAGAAGAATGGAACCTGCTATCACATCACCAGTAGTATCGGCCTCCTCGACCGCCAAAGCAAAAGTCCTGCCCTGCTGAGATGGACCCCTCAGCTGGTGCTGGACGAATCGTTGCTGCTAAGTAGGAAGTGGTGGTCCTCTTTGTTGCTGGGCCGATGGCGGTCTAACCGATCCCTTCTAAGCTGGTGCTGCACCCAAAGCTGGACGAACATGAGCTAAGGGACACTCCCTGACCTGATGTGCAGTAGATCCACAAGACAAGCATGCTCCAAGCCTCTTCCGACAAACATCTCAGTCATGCCATGGCTTCTTGCAGTAACCGCAAAATGGGCCCTATTGTAGAAATGGAGCTCTAGTTGGTGGGCGATACTGTTGTTGGGGCTGCAGACCTTTTTGCTGCAACTGGGGACGCTTTGTCGGTCCCGAGCTACTACCCCCGACAAAAGCATCGTGCTTCCTCTTGAGTATAAGGCCCAAGTCTACTTCAATCCTCTGCGCCTCAAGAACTATAGCATCGTAAGTTGTGATGCTGGATCCGATATGAACGCGGTTCTCTTTGGCCAGACCTTGTCGGAACCTACGTGCTCGGTCTTCTGGATATACTCAGCATACCGGCTCAGTCTGCCGTACTCCGTTGCGTATCCGTCCACAGACATATTGTTCTGCTCCAAGTTCTAGAATTGTTTCTCCAAAACTCCATTGGCCATAGCGGAAAAAAACTTCTTTTTGAAGAGGATCTTGAATGCCTCCCAGGTCAGATCCATCGCTGCAAGCCTAGGCTCATTTCTGAACCAAGTCCGTGCAACGTCTTGAAGCTGCAGGCCAACAGCCTCAATTACCAGATCCTCAGGGATTCGGACAAGACGAAGGATTCGCTCGATGTTCTCCAGCCAGTCGTCAGCATATAGGATACTCTCGGTACCCTTGAACTCCCGAGGATACATCTTCTTGAAATATAAGATATTACCCATCCTCTGTTGAACAGGTTATGGTTGGGTGGCTACTCTCTCTACAGCTGCTAGGGCCCTTTGATGAGCATTCTCCATGCCCTCACGCATCCCCTCGACTAGCGAACTATGTACCTCAGCCTGCACGCGTTGAGCTTCCATCATACCTCGGAGAAGCTCGAACAATTGCATCCCCTCGGCAGGTATGTCGCATGGGCGTGAGGAGACGGGCACTCCCCTCTGAGGTGGGAATGGAGGAAGTGTTGTTAGACTCACAGCCGCCCTCCGGGTCACACGTCGAAAGGTCGATGATTGCTCGGTAGATGCAGCTGTTGCTGCTCCCGTGCTACGAGCTCTGGTCTTGGGTGCCATTCTGAAAACCATATGAAAATACAAGTTATCAATATGGCAAAAGATCAGAAATTGTTCTAAAATGACACTAAAGATATCAAATATTTAGAATTTGACAAAAGGTAGAAAATTTTAAATCAGATCGAAATTTTTTTAGTATGTGTTCGAGTATTCTCCATTCTATATTATCTCACAGGCTCGTAATAGTGCTCTAATCCTAAGTACTATCACGACATCGCACTAATTGCGTAACCTAACATGCATGGGCCACCATAAAAACGTGTCACGACCTGCGCCCTGATGATCGGACACGAGTACGTGGGTACATTCAGCCTACGCCGCAGTATTGGCGGTAGAACGTTGTCTAGAAATACACAGTAATATCCAACAACTCAAGCAATATATATATAAAACAACTATAGTACTCAAATCACATTTCTAAAAAAGATATCACGAGAAGGATCAATCAATAGAAACAAATTGTCTATAGTTCAAGTCCACAGTTTAGGTAAAGATAACTCAAAAATCTAGATCCAAATATAACATAAAGACAGTAGACTACCGGAGAAATTCGGACAAAAAATATATCTAAAAGCTATACTAAAAACTAAGTAATCGCAGCCAGAATTTCCATTGCGAAGGTTTCCTGATCCGCTGGTAGAGTAGGATCAAGCTCAGCAATAAGGTCCTCCTGGGCCTCGTAATAAGTAGTGAAACGGTCCTCATAGTCATCCCCTATTTATATCAACATCCAGTCAGGATTGGAGCGAAGTACACTAATGAAAGCAGTTCCAATATATGGTAGAGACCATAAAACATGTTAAGCATATGTAAAACCAGATAACTGGAAAGACTAGAATCATGTATGTCACAGGTAAAGAGAAAACTAGTAATTAAGTAAGCAAGGGATATGGTGTGACAACATGAAATGAAATGATCAGTAAAACTGAACTATTCTAAGTGACTGAAAATACTATGTTAGATTTGTGATCGACTAAGGTATAAGGCACATCCTATCGATGGCTATCAAACTAGAATGGTAAGGCATAACCATACGTGAATGTATGATTAGCTAGCAGCCTGGATAAAGTAAAAATGCACTATATGGGTTGATCACATCTCTACTTAGTATTTCCTCCGCCCCGACTAATACTCATGGATTCGAGTCTGGATACAATGATTCTAGAAACATGGAAACATGAAACTAGATAAACTGGAGTAGGTCATTATGAACAACATGACCAACACATGTAAACACGTATCCTGGAGATGAATCCATATAATATCAATCCGTTTATCAATCGTGACGAGAATCAGGTAAACTTAACTAGAGCATGAAATATTGAAGCTATCGAATACTGAAAACAATCAGAAAATGTACTCGCCTGCCGTAGTGAGATAATGATAGGGGGAATAGAGTCTGAAACGAGGTCCAAATAACCTATATTAAGAATTATCATGTCAATAGGTGATATGAAAAATCTAAATCAATCATATTTACGAAGTTGTTGGTTTCTAGGTTCAATACCTATTTCTAGTTGTAACTTAACTAGATAGGTTTAAAAACTACCTACTTGTGATATCTATATAATATAAGTTATTGAATTAGTCTCTTATATCTTAATGCTTATACCCAATTACTTATCCTAGACACACACACGTACATACCCGCTCTCAAGATAATGAGGGTGATGGTGATGATGCTACAATTGCTGACACTCCAGCTGCTACCCCTAAAGCTGCTGCCTCCCCCTCTTCTAAATCACTCACACACACATCTATATACAACTTGTATATATATATACATATCTCACTTTCTTATATATATATATATAAACACACATAAGTATATGTGTATTTCTCACACATTTATATATATACTTATATTATATATATATATATATATATATATACACACACACACACAATCTACCCACACATGCATCTATATAAATAAACACTCTCTCATACATATATACTCTTGTGCATATTTTATACATAAACACAGGATACCAATACTCTCTTATCAATCTAACATACTAAAACTCACGATACTACCAAGTATCATCATTTGAAATTAGGCCTAAGGATTAGCGAATCTTCTATGGATTTTTGATTAGTTATTACTCTACAAAGTCTTAAGAGAAAATAGGGTTTACCTCTTGGGAAGGGCTCCCAAGTACAACCAATGAGTTTTAGACTCAAAACCTAGTCCAAGCTTTTCCTTCTAGTCTCAAGCTCCTCTAGCAACTCCTTGAGCCTTCAAGCTTTTGGCTCAACTTTGAAAGGGTTTAGGGTTGTGGGAAAATAAGTTTGGAAGAGTGACTTTGGAGAGAAAAAAGTGGAATGGAGGAAAAATGGAATGGTATCATGAAGTGAAGGGGTGGGGTTTTTATAGATGGTGGCCATGGTGGGTGGGGGTGTGAGGGTGAGGTAGCTAGCTTCTCATGGAATCCTCCCTTGATCTTTAGTTTGAAGGGGGATGGAATGAAGATATTTGTTTTTGAAGAGGTGAAAAATATCTAGATATTTCTAACCCAAGATTAATTCTTAACCTAAACATGATACTTTCATTAACCTAAACATAGGTTAACACTAAACTAAACACTAATTAGGATTAACTAACTAATCACTAATTAGAAACTAATTAATCTAAGCAATAATAGTTAAATAATTAAATACATATTATTACTTATAATTTTGAAAATATGGTGGTTACACTTTGGCTTCTCCAAGTTTCATGGTTTTCAAACAACCCCCAAAGATTCTAAGTATCGGTATGGGAATCGGTTTGGACCCTTTTTTTAAGTATCATTATTGGTTGCTTCTACAGTTTCACCGGTTTTGAATCATAGTATCGGGGTTTTCATTTCAAAAAGCCAAAAAAGATCAAATGTGTTTTAAAAAACTATTAAAAAAAAATATTTGATGTATTTAGACTCGAGTTTATTTATATTAGTTGTTGTTTATTTTAGTTTTAGACGGAACAATATTCAACATTGTTGAATCATTCGCCCACCATAGATCATATTGTTTATTTACTTGCTTAGAGTACAACCACAATAGATACTTTAGAATGGAATAATATTAAGGTGGAGTGTTGTGAATAGTTATACAACTTCGATAAATGGTAATGGTTATGTTGCTATTTTTCCCATACTTCTCCCTTTTTCGGTTTCGTCCAGTAGCGGTCGGTATCGGATCTGGACATGTCAAAACCAATAAGATACAGTCGTTACATATCGGTATCAGTTGACACTACAAACTATGCTTTCTATAGCTATATAGGGAAGAGATAAGGTGTATAACAACAACGTATTAAATCAGGAGAAACTAACCACATATCTTCAGGTACCAATGGCTCTTCCCGCAAGAAAGCGTCCAAGCAAGCATACAAGGAGAGGGGCTCACCACGAGCTCTTTTAGGTGCAGGGGCATACTTGAACACCTCCGGAAGGTTCTCCAGATAATGAATATCATACCTCTTCATATCCTTCTCTGCCCAGTGGATAAATACCAGAATTGATGATGATGATGATGATGATGATGAAGATGACAACAAAGACAGTGATGATAGCCTGAATGATTTCTCTTCTGTAGACAAATTTATGCAATCATTATTTTCATCAACCAAATGAAGCACGGGAGAGGCTGTTGCTGTTCTCAAAGATTCAGATTCAGATTCTTTATCCATGGAACCATTATCTACAGAATCTACACTTGATTGTTTGATGCATGTTGCTTGATGAACCTGCCGCTGCGAAGCTGTATCAGAGGATTCATGAGAGAGATAATAAGAATGTAGTTCTTCACTTCTCAGCATAGGGGTAAGCATTGTATGAGCAATCTTCTGGATATCAGTGCTTTTAACAAGTCCATCGCGTGAAATTGCTGCAACAAGAGGTGTACCATAGGGTTTCCACACCATTGAGCTGCTGTTCCCAGGCTCACTAGAAAGTAGTCAAATGATACGAAATGTGAGATTACTGCCACTAAGTGCCTCTCTATAGTTCATTACAGTAAATTGTTAAAGTTCATACAGTCAGGATGAAGTCAGAATAAAACCATGAAATATAAAATAATAGCCAGGCAAGGATGATGGAGCAAAACGGCATCAAAACAACCCATTCGAAAGTGACTATCTCCTGAATTATACTTTGCTTTAAAAGTCCTCAGATTACATGATGAACATAATTATTTAGAAAAAGAAAGTGAAAGTACCTACATGTAACATTTATTGATGTAAAGAGAATAAACTATCTTCTAGGAACTAAGAAAATGTAGCCTAACAGAATAAGACATTGGCAGGAACAAGATGCAGTGCAGCAGGTGTGAGTAGAAAAGGGTTGAGATAAAGTTTAATCTTGTGCGGATCATATTTTAGTTCATTGTCATTCTACGGTGTCATGAGCTGGTAGTTTAGGACCATCAGTCTCGGTTACTCTCCTACAGTTTGCTTTGCAGCAGTTTGGGAGGTTTCAACTAGTTTGCGCTAAAGATTCAATTTAGGTCTTACCGATTATGATATATATATATATATATATATATATATATATATATATATTGAAAAATGTACTTGTTATATATAAAAATTTAAGGAGCCTACAAGGCAGATCTTGGTGGAGACTTAAGTTCTCCATCACTTTTACATCAAAATCTATATTGTGTATCACCCCAATAGTGGACGTAGTCACCAACTCAAAAATTCTATTATTATTTTCCATATATATATATATATAAATAGCAGCGGCTAGGGTTTCCCTCACGTATGCGATCGAGAGGGGGTCCCAAACCTGGGACCCCGGCGCGTCCACCGGCGCACCAGGAGGAGGGCCGGCCGGGGACGGCGTGGGCGTCGGCGGCGGCGGCGGCGAGGCGGGTGCTGGCGGCGCAATCGAACTCCGATCGTTCAGGAAAGCTGGCAGCAGGATGTTGGGGGTCGGGGGCGGCGCGGGATCCAGCGCAGTAGCCAGGCGCGGCGTCCTCGCCGACGGCGAGGTCGACAGCGGTCCGACGACCGCCGGAATGGCCGAAAATGGGCCGGCAACGGCGGCTAGGGGTGGTGGACGCATGGGTCGGGCTCCGGTAGAGGGCGTGGGCACCGTCGGAGATAGCGATCGACGTAATGCTAATAATACGGCCCGGAGGAGCAGGCGGGATGGACAACGGTGATCAGAAGGCGTAACGGGAAAGGGGATGTGGAAACTCACTGGCCATGTGGGACCTCGGTAGGCGACAATCATAGGGGTGGTAACCAGAGACACGTGCTACGGAGACACGTTAGTGGTGCAAGCCCAGGGGAGGCTAGGAGGCCGGATGGGAGTTCTCGTCAATTACCTAACAATGTGTCCATACCACCAATGCCTCAACGATGGTCGGGAGTGGATAAAGGCAAACAAGTGGCTGGAGATCAACGTAAGGCAGGGATTCCGAAATCCTACGCGGATATGTTGAATGGAGGGACGAATAACTTGCCAGCACAGATGTCTTATGTTCAACCGAAAATGGTGGACACAACACTTCGGGCAACCCTGACGGAGGAAGATCTTGCTGAGACCGCGGGCTACTGCCGCAACTCAGTCATCCTATATGTGCTTGGCTCGAGATCGTTTTACGGACAGATCCGTGCGTACGTGGCACGAGTTTGGAGACCGAGGGACGGCATAAAATTTTTCTCACGAGAAAATGGCTTCTATCTCGTGCGTTTCTACTTGCAGGAGGACATGGAGCGGGTCCTCCAGGGAGGACTGTGGACCTTTGATGGCAGGCTTATTATCATGAAGGCATAGACACCGGAGTCGACTTATGAGCGGGAAGTTCTCCTCACAGTTCCAATTTGGATCAGACTACCGGGTTTACCAGCTAATCAATGGAGCATCTCCATGATGATGAAGATTGACAGTGTCATAGACAAACCTATCAAGGCCGATGAAGCTACGGCGTACAAGACCCGTATGGGATATGCACGGATCTTTGTTGAAGTAGATGCGAGTGCTGACCTACCGCCTTTCGTTGAGTATGAGGTGCCTTCTGGTGGAGTCTTTCGCCAGACTGTGCAGTATAGAGTACGGGTCTGCATATCCACTCCCTCTTTCTCCGTCCTTGTCAGGGGTCGGTCGTATGGTTTCTTCGGCAGTTTAAGAGGACTTCGACAGGGGATCCGCTATCGTCATACATCTTCATCTTAGTCATGGAGTTTTTCACATCGCTCTTGGACGTGGCGGTCTATAGAGGCCAGATCACCCCACTGTACAATCGGGTGCATCCTCAGGTATCCAATTTTATCTATGCGGATGACTTGTTGGTCTTTCTGGTCCCTTCGCGGCATGGGATTATGGCTTTGAATAGGGTCATGGAACGGTTTGGCTCTCTGACTGGTCTGCAGCTGAATAAGAGTATGACCTATTTCAACAAGCACTGTCAGCTGAAGGAAGAGAAGGCGCTACTTCTTGGTATTGAGAAGGGGGAGTTACCGGTCAAATACTTGGAAATTCCGTTATCTATCAACTACGCCAGAGAGACTGAATGTCAAAGTCTGGTTGACTACGCTCAGCGACGGCTGGAGGGGTGGCATGCCCAAAGCCTATCCTTTGGTGGATGCATCGAGGTAGTTCGATCCGTCATCTATGCCATTACTCGATTCTGGTTGCAGACTCTCATGTTGCCGTCTGCGACCATTAGTAAAATTGAAAAATTATATGCAAACTTTATCTGGAGAGGAGAACTACACTCTATAGGGTGGACGACTCTATGCAGACCTCGGGAGGAGGGAGGTGTCGGCCTACAGTCCTTGAGGACTTTGCACGATACGGCGGGTGTTAGACAAGCTTGGCGATTCCTCGTCCATGACTCCTTGTGGGCGGTATAGATGAAGGAAAGGTATATGAAGGACCAGTCCTTTTAGGAGATCCGAGCCAATAGCAATGACTCTGTTACTTGGAAGAACCTTCTCTCACATCGGACTACTTTGAAGGGACTCATCTCCAGATCATTTTCAAATGGAGAGACTACTGATCTGTGGTGGGATCCTTGGATCAACCATATGAGCTTGGCGGATCGAGTTGGTAGGCAAGCGATGCCAATGGCGGGGAGGAGAGCCCGAGCGAGCGCTATTCTTCGGGAGGGTGTGTGGCGAGCGGACCTTCACCCTATGACGAGACAGTTTCAGCAGAAGATTGAAGCGGTCCAGGTGGATACTGAGAGTACGGACGGGGACCGATGGGTATGGACGGACACCGGCCAGCATATCTTTCCCCAATCGATCGTGTACGCGCCTCTTAGGGAGGTTCACCCTCCCATGGAGCTAGCTCAGATGGTGTGGACCAAAGGGGTGGACTCCAAAATACAATTTTGCTTGTACAAACTGTCTTGGGAAGTTGCTTACTCGGGACCACCTAGTGAGATTTGGTGTGCAGATTCTGTCACCCCTGTGCGAGTTATGCAAGTAAGACCATGAATCTATGGAGCACATTCTTTCGATGTTCCTTCTCATCATCCATTTGGCAACATCAATATTCTCAGCTCAACTTACAGACTCAAGGCCCTCGAAGCTGGCGAGAGGAGGTGGCAGATATCATAGCCGAAAGGAATCGGGGTTCCCAGTGGTACAAAACAGTAAGGATTCGGCTGGCGGCTGCGGTCTGGCATATATGGAAGGAGAAACAATAGAATTTTGAGTTGGTGACTACGTCCGCTATTAGGGTGATACACAATATAGATTTTGATGTAAAAGTGATGGCGAACTTTAAGTCTCCACCAAGATCTGCATTATAGACTCCTTACATTTTTATATATAACAAGTACATTTTTTCATATATATATATATATATATATATATATATATATATATATATTGCCTGGACCCGTGGCTATAAGAGCCACCCAGCCGGCCCGGCCTGTGGCTATAATAGACATCCAGCCAGTCCGGATGGGTGATCGATCCCATGACCTCTCCCCCAGGTGTCCCCCGCCTTACCACTAGGCTAAGGCTTGGGGACTAAATCAGTATATATATACATATATATATATATATATATATATATATATATATATGAGGAGGGATTGGGACCTCTGCTATTAAGCATCCTCAAATGTCCTCGAAATAGCAGTTGTTGGATCCGTCTTTTCGGACCGTACATATTAGTTCCTTGTGTACCCAATTTCTTGCAAAATTTTGAAATAATATGTATGGTCCAAAAAGACAGATCCAATGGCTGCTATTTCGGAAACATTCAGCGAAGCTTAATAGCGGAAATGTCGATTCTCTCTCTCTCTCTCTCTCTCTCTCTCTCTCTCTCTATATATATATATATATATATATATATATATATATATATGCCAATGAGGCTCTAGCCTGATGGTAGAGCAAAGGCATGCGACCCGCGAGGACGAGAGATCGAACCCCAGTGGGGTCAGGTTCGGATTTATTAACCAATAGCGCTCCGGCTCTTTCAATATATATATAGGTGCGGATCAAAAGCCCCGCGGGAGTTAGCCCCCCAGCACCATCGGATGGGGGGCCCGAGTGGGGCCTGTGCGCGCGCGTGCCCGCTCGATCCAACAGTCAAGGGTGACAGGGCTCCCGCACAGCTCCCGATCCGGACCTATATATATATATATATATAGTCAAGAAATATGTGTGTGATATATATATATACACACACACACGCACACACATTTCTTGACTATATATATATATATATATATATAGTCCTTCACTCTCCTTGTGGTCATGGAGCTTTTCAGGTATTCAATTGATCCAAAAATTCACTCCAGTTCAATCCCATATTAATAAATCAACTAATATTTAGCATCTGCTTCCAACATGTGAAAATATCAATTCCTCAAGGAAAACCCACTTAAAGAATGTTGCAAGGAGTTGTATGCCAAAAACAGATGGTAATATCTATTGTAACTTGGAAGTATGTTCGACATAACTACATTGGAAAGTAATCTCACTTAACTCTCCCTCCCTCTCCCTCCACGTCCCATCTTATGTACGGAAAATCATTGCTCGTCTATGGGCCTTTCTTTAGAAAATGTCGACATCCTGCCTGATTTTCGAAAGATATTCTAGATATCGGCTGAGACCAATATCATGCCCCTGTTTTGACTCGGTCAGGCCACAACTGGAAAAGTTGACATATGTTGCAACTTGCACCGATGTGGGAAAAATGGTGTCGTATCATGTCCGTACACGTATCCATATTCATGCTGTGTAATGCCTACAATTGTACCTATTTGAAATGCCCGTATCCCGTATCGTGTACATATTAGTGCAACATAGATTGAATGTATTGGTTTCAGATGATTAACTTGTTTGACAAAATAGAGTTAAATGCTGACACAAAGTCCAGTAAGCATTTTAACTTGCAGATGCATAAATCCAGCAAACTGAAATCACGAAGAATGCACTTTTAACAGACATAAATCTACATGGTGCCACTATATGATATTCTAACCAAGACATGGTGAGATATATGAAGCCATACATTAGAACTTGAGTTGTCTTCCTTAAGTAAAAAGGTTCATTCTAGGTGATACATGACGACTATTACCAATACGGCCCTTTTGAACTTAAGAAGGAGATTCTTAATACAGTAACAAAGATATTATATATTTAGAAGGCAAGATGAAGATCTAAAGAAAGTATAACATGCTTAAAAGTCTGATAAAATAAGTATAAATTGCAAGGGTAAAACTATATAATTAGGTAGATAATTCTCTTTAACTTATTGGTTTGACTAGAGGAAGGCAAAGCAGTAGAGAAAGAATCATGGGAAAGTGCAATCAAAACTTTGCTTGGCTTTCATCAAAGGCATAGAAATGGTTGGAAAACACATTTGGAAGACGAGCGCATTTAGGGAGTTACAACAAATGATTTTGAGGAACTCACAGGAAGGGTAGAAATTCTGACCCGACCAATTTAACCAACAACTCAACCCGCCTTCTTAGGCAAGTTTGGGTGAGGTGCAAACTGGTCAAGCAACCCAACCCGACTAATAATAGGCGGCGTCCATGTTGAAGGGGATGACCCATTTGGCCCAACATGACCCATTTAGCAAGCTGTCCAGTCCACGTACATGCACCTCTTCGCCAGCTAACCTTCCTCTCCCCCGACATGATTCAGACACTAAGTGAATGAAACAACACCGATTTTGGTGTCTTAGTGTATTTTGGATTGTATGCCGCATCCAATACGTGTCTGACACGAAGCGACACAAACACGACACCGATTTCAAAGTTTCTGTGCTTCCAGGTGTCATGGAATTCTCTTCCTCACAGCACGAGCGGTGATCCAGCAACCTTCCAGCCAAGCTCTACAAGATCGACAACTGGTTATTCCTTAACTCCCCATATCAAATAGGTCAACCAAGTCAGGTCTGGCACAACATGGCCCATCAAATGAACATGTCAATCAGTCGGATTGGTTGGCCATTACTTCCCTAGTCAGGTTTAGGATTAGTCTAATGTGTCGAGCATAAACTGGTTGGCATCGGATTGAGCATTAACAGGTTGACACGGGAGTGACCTAACCTGACGGTTCGCCATCCCCAACCCACAATTATTTCAAATGTAACCTCGCTTAGGAAAGTGGTTGGGGACAATATAGAATACTGGCAACAAGTAGCTGCATGAGGTATGATGTCTGTTGTAATCATTGTATCTTAAGAGGGTTTCTAAGTTAACAGAAGTAGTTATTAATTAAAAAATGAATACAGCTAAACTCATCATCTTCAAATTCCAGAGAAACACAAAATCAAGAGGAAGCCTAAGGTACAAATTGGAATGACATCCCGTACCAAGGTAAAAATGTCCGTTAAGCAAAGGAGATAACTAATATAAGGAGCAACATTATATTAAGTGGTTTTCACACGCGCTTGGTCTTACCGATTAATCGGTCAATTAATAAAAAATATGCAGCAACTTGGAATTTTTGATGAACTGGCCACCCGATTAATCCGATTAAGCAGCCAGTTAATTGGCCTGTCAATTGTTGATTCATCCTTTTCGTATCACTGATACAAGAATAGAATCTGCAATACTTACACTTCCTCACGACGATGTACAAAGTGCACTAAAGTTGTGCTCTTTGCTGTCTTTGGAACCTTGTAAGCTGCTAAGCGGTCATCATCTTTGATGGTTGACAATAGGACCAAGGGATCCTCGAAAAAATGATGAATCATGTGACCACGTATCTGCAAATACACTTCAATTGAGTCACATGAAACAAAAAATTGAGATGATGCATGTAATTGCTAATGAAATAATCTAGAAGCAAATTTGAACCAACCTGTGCAAGTAAAAGTTTCTCCACATTCTTCAATGAGCATGCCGTGCTCAGTGATTGGATCAGGTCCTTGCAGCGACCCTGCTTAGGCACACTAACAGTATATGGTGTTGGCAGTGCACTCCCGTCACTGGCGAAGACCACAATGGTCATAGTCCGAGAGGAAGCCGATTGTAAAGGAAGTGAGAGGTACATGAACGGATCAAAAGTCACTGAAACTTTCCCACAGACAGGACATATGAGAGTCGACTTGTATTGACCCTGTAAATGTCCGTTACTTAGAAACAAATAGATAACTAGTGTTTTGTCATCAGGGTGCATTTTAAGCATCCAGAAGCAAGCAGCAGAAAAAACATAATTCAAAAGCATCATTATTTAGAAAGACGATTCCCCTTGCTGTAAGCCTCAGAATATATAGAAACATTCTTAGTGTTTCTGTGAAAACTGGAAAGCAATGACAAATTATTTAAAGTAAAATCATTTATTGTTTATATACTATATAGAGGATATTTTTCTCATCCATATAGAGCATGACTTCATCTATATGTACTGGAGTATAATTTCGTCTAGATGTGATAATTAAATATTGATATATAATAATTCCTACTTTCCCGTTTATATATTAATATTCTTAATTCCAAATAGACAGCTCGTCTCTTTTACCATCCTCTTCCCTGATTAACATAGCCACAACCACCTAGGTTGCACAATCTTTTAGCGCAAGTCTCCAGCCTGCAGTCGACGAGCAGATCTGCATCTCACTGCTGAGTCCCTCCTGCCATTGTCAGCAAAGGGAACTAGGAAAAAGCCCTTACCACCAGTCCATTGTTTTATTCATCTCTTCTGTAAGCTCATATCCTCCTTTAGTCTGCCAACAGCCTTCTTGCTGCTGCCAAATCCTTGTTCACCGAGTTATGCCACTATTTTAACAACCTTTGTCTCAATATTGAACTCCTCTGGAACAACCCAGATTATTTCCGTCCTCCTTGATCTCATTACAATAGCAGTAGTAACAGATTACAATTAACATGTCAAAGAACTTACAGCATATAATAACATAACAGAAAATAAGCACAAGGACTGCAATAACGGAATAGGTAACTCGTGACAAAATAAAAATATAAATAGTTATAAGGCTGAAGGGCGGCTGGGTGGCGGACGTCTCAGGATCAAGCCACGGTCCCGGTGATGCAATTTAAAATAATAATAATATTATTATTATTATTATTATTATTATTATTATTATTATTATTATTATTATTATTATGTTTAACTCTAGATGAAATTATTAATCATGAAAACATAGACAGAACAAAACCAGGTTGTTAAGAAGATGAAAAACAAAAGCTTACGCATCATGATGATAAATATTTGATGCCAACTAAAGAGCATAGCATTTTCAAATTCTAGGAGTGTCATATTTCAAGAAAACTACGTTATCATCCAGCAATACATGAAAAACTCTTCTAATTAGTCCCATAATACAGACCTGACACACATCAACAATGATAGAATCATTTCTAGCAATGTGGTTCGCCCAATACTCATTTGCCACTTCTTCATCTGGTCGCCCATCAGCATCTTTAGACTTAATATAAGGTTTATGTTTTACACGGTTTAGATCTTCATGAAGTCCATCTAGGAGAAATGCCAAAAGCTCCTGGAGAAATGAGTGCAGAAATTATATTACAAAGTTAACAGGTACACAACAAAATTCAGGAGTAAATTACTGAGTAGAACTCCACCTGAGAATCGTGCTGGTTATATCCACTAAATTGTGGTGCAAACCGAGCAAGTTTGGTTTTAAATGGTCGAGGAGAAACTGGTGTACGTCCACCAGCCCAGAGTTTATTGAGTAATTCACCAAATGCTAAAGCCAGCTCACCCTACAAAACTACCATTGCAAATCAGTATATTAAATTGGAATGAAATAAATCCAAACTGAATCTTTTGCCAATTCCTGTTAATAGTTGTAGTTCCAAAAGCACTTGCTCAAAAGTATACATGGACACACCTTAAGAAGAAACATATTCATGTAACTCATCATATATTATACTGTTGTGATGTAGGGCTTTGAGAAGTATACTGGATTCAACAAGATATCATAAATGTATTCCACTGCATTCATGAACTTATAGCAATTAGCCACATGTGACAACTTGCATTTATCCTCTAAGTAGAGTATACATGAGAAAGGACATGGAAAGCGATGCCTAAGTGAGTCCAAGTTTCAAGATAAATAAAGATAATTGTGTCATCTCAGCAGAAATGATGGAGACAAGGTTGTAAAAATCGCTAGTCGGTCGTTAGTCTGTTCGCGGGGACTAGGAATTAATCGGGGTACTAGTCGGATTAATCGGTTTGAGTTTATATATATATATATATATATATATATATATATATATATATATATGCAATAAAAAATAATATATATGCTATATGTCATCAAAGTATTAACTTAAGTACCCAAAAAAATACACAATATATGTCCTTGGTATGCACCTTTTCTGAAACTTCTCCTCTTATTTCTCCTTCTCTGTCGGTTGCTTTTAGGTTTTTGAAAGAACTGAATTTCTGGTCGAATTTTGATCTTTTTTACCCCTTTTTTTGGAACCGGACCCTAGTCGGCCGACTAGGCCCGTCTAGCCACCTAGTTGGCTGCCTAGGTCCGAATACTGCTTGATCATTTTTTCTGCCATCTAGCCCCCTAGTCGAGTCGGCGAAGGCCGACTACCGACAAGTCGGGGACTAGTCGAATTTTTACAACAGTGGACCCAGATCAACTGGAGGTTGTCGCAATAGCTTGAAGGTGTGTGTAACATAATAATTGTTGTCACTCTATATTTGGATGAACTAGCTGATGATGAATATTTCATACTATTGCGCTTACAAGGTGTAAAAGCTAGTGGATAATGGATAGGTTCTCTCTTAGGAGGATTGGATAAGAGGGTTGGAGGATTTAACTGAAATTAAGACGCTATAGCTCATCCTATTAAAAGTACTCGCTTAGCCACTAAGAAGGATTGGGTAAGAGGGCTATAGGATTTAGTCAAGCACATCAGCGTATCTGGTTAGTGTAAGTTCTTCTGCCCCAATATTGATGCTTTTATGTAAATGCTCGAAGACAATCTATATGCCCATCCGCTCTATTTGGTGTCTTTTGGCGATAAGTAAAAGAAGAAGATTGAAGTTGAGAACTGAATCACTAGAGTTACCGTGCAAGTATGTCTCTTTTATATTCCTACTAATAGTATCCACTCTTCTTTCCCCTCCATTTGTTGATTTAGAGAGTCAACACTGTCAAAGCATCTGATTCATTCATCTGACATAATATTCCACCTTTCTACACTTATCTTCTCGCACTCCGAAAGCTAGAACCAAGTTTGTGCTTGTTTGTCTTATAGTTTATGTCCGAATATTTGACTCAGGCGGCAGAGAAGTATCTAAAATGTTGTATAATGTGCCTGCCTTGATTTTTAAACACGAATAATTGAGGTTGAGATAAGCAACGTTCAGACAAGTCTTGTCTTGTTTCTTTTGTTCATTTATTGTGGTGGTGGAGATCGAGGTTAAATTACCTCATCCAAACTAGGATTCCAAAAGGTTCTCAATACATATCATACGATACGATACAAATATGTGTGTGTGTGCGCGTGCGTGTTAATCTCGTACGATACACATGTATCATATGATATGATACAGAAGGTTTTCGCTACGGATCGTATAGGTGTATTGGATGGGACAAAAACTCGTCGGACACGTTTTTTGTATCGTCCGATTACGATACGTCAGATACAATACACCAATAAGATATATTTTTTTAATTTTATTTCAATTTTTACCTTTTTCCATTTTTGTCTTTTTATTGAGATTTTTCTTGACTGTTCTTAGACTTTTTTTCTTTTGGGTGTTTCATTGATCACTATTTCTCAAGGTTCAAAATATCGGTATCGGTATCGATATCGGACAGTTTGTATGAGTATCGGTATCGGAAGTATCGGCGGTATCGGATCGGAGTATCGGATTTTTTGGTATCGGCTGTATCGGCAATATTAAATAATTATTCAAAAAATGAGGAAAAATTAATTTACATATTTATGCATTATTTAATCATTTTCTAAGTTTATTTAATTATAATTAAATAAAATAATAGTCATCCTTTCTGATTGATTTACCTGCGATATACAAGATTACAAGTTTTCTTCATTTACATGTTTTTAGTTTCAATTTTACATGTCATTAATTTGTACTAAATGCATCTTGTATTGTTTTATTACTACAGGTTTAAATTTTGACGAATTAAGGAGCATAAAGGGAGGCAGAAGAGATGAAGCAATGCACAAGAGATTAGAAGCAATGCCAATATTATATAATTATATTTGTTCGGATCTTTTTTTTACTTCTGTGAATTTGTAAATAAAAAATTAATTATATCTAGAATTTTAGTCTTATACATAGTTACAATATGATTTACTTTGAATTAATTATATATGTAAATAAAAAATCCATGACCCAATTATTTTGTTTCAAAATATACCGAAACAAAATTAGCTACATGATTTACTTTGAATTTAAAAAGACAACAGAAAACACTAGGCCAGAAAAATTCATTGGAACTCTGGCCTATCCCTTTATTTAAATTTCATGAATAAATTTTTTTTTTATAATAGGTATGAATTACATAAAGCGTACAAATACAAAAATGAATACAAATGATAATATATATTTTAGTGCATATGTATATATATGTACAATATAGAGTATATATTATTTGGTTCAACACATTTGCCACAATAATTGCATTGCCATAATAATTGCACATTTGCTACAATGAATACAAATGATATTATTTGGTTCAACACATTTGCCACAATAATTGCATTGCACCTTCCTCCTATTATTTGGTTCAAACATTTGTCATGGTTCCAACCAACATAATTTTTCTCCAGCGTGCGACTTTTCTGCGTCATTATGTAATCTTACAAATGATAAAAAAGAATGTTACAAACAATAATAAAAAACGCTACATGCAATAATAGAGTATATATATAGTTATATACAATAATAATATATATTTTAGTATATATATGTACAATATAGTTCTAACCAATATATGTATATATGTAAGTTACTAGTGTATATATTTAGTTAGATACAAAATTATATATATATATATATATATATATATATATAGAGAGAGAGAGAGAGAGATAGATAGAGAGAGAGAGACCACAACTCCTCTCTTTTCTATTCCTCTAGAGGACATGCGTCGGATTCGACGTCGGCAAATTTTCATGTATTTATAGAATTTTGGGATGAACTGTTTCAATGTTTTTCATTATTGAATTCTATGTTTAAAATATTGAATTCTCTAAAAATTGAAGCAGTTCATCCAGAAATTCTATAAATACATGAAAATATATTAAACAGAGGTCCAAATATTGCAGTGACCCCTGCAATATCACTCCAGTAAGTTTGACTGTCGTTAAACTGACAACCACATATGCCTTTTCTCTCTCTCTCTCTCTCTCTCTCTCTCTCTCTCTCTCTCTCTCTATATATATATATATATATATATATATAAAGATACAATATATAGTTATATATATTAGAGTATACAGTATATACATAGTTAGATACAATATATATATAGTGGTATACAATAATATATATATATATATATATATATATATATATATATATATAAAAGTTAGAACATAAATATATATATGAAATATAGTTAGATACAAAAAAAGTTGGATGCAAAATATATATATATATATATATATATATATATATATATATAAAAGTTAGAACATAAATATATATATGAAATATAGTTAGTAAAAAAAAGTTAGATACAAAAAAAGTTGGATGCAAAATATATATATATATATATATATATATATAAGTTAGAACATAAATATATATATGAAATATAGTTAGTAAAAAAAAGTTAGATACAAAAAAAGTTGGATGCAATATATATATATATATATATATATATATATATATATATATGGAAAAAAAAAATATATATATATATATATATATATATATATATATGGAAGCGGATCAAAAGCCCCCTTTAGAAAGCCCCCCAAAAACCCCCCTCACTCTAATACGTAATTTAATGTTAATATTAATGTTAATATTAATGTTAATGTTAATATTAATATTAATATTAACATTTAATACTAAAACTAACATTAAACTTAACATTAAAATTAATATTAACATTAACATTAATATTAACGTTAACATTAATATATAAAAAATTAAAAAAATTAATATTAACATTAACATTAATATTAATATTAACATTAATATTAACATTAACATTAATATTAACATTAATATTAACATTAATATTACGAATTAGAGTGAGGGGGATTTTTGGGGGGCTTTCTAAGGGGGACTTTTGATCCTCTCCCTATATATATATATATATATATATATATATATATATATATATAAGACAGAACATAAATATTATACATGCAACTTTCAAACACAGAATTGGAATTGAGCTTCTGGTTAGTGTTCATTCATATAAGTCCACTGTTCTAGAGGGCTCTTGTTCGAGCAGCCCTTTTCGTTTTCTTTTCTTTTTTTTTCTTTTTTTTTCTGTTTGAACTTTGGATGAGAACCGGCGGCCTCTTCGAGGCAGTAAAAATTTGGGGGGGGGGGGGTCTATATTAAAGTGTGGAGGAGAGAGAAAAATCAGATCTGATTTTTTCTCTCCCTCTCCACGCTTAACTCTCCACGCTCCACCACCGGCGCCTCCACGCTCCACCGCCGACGTCTCCACGCTCCACGCTCCACCGCTTCGAAGGAGATGGGGAGGAGAGGGACGACAACCCCTCTTGCAGCAACGGCGGCGGCGGAGGCGGCGAGGGCGACGGCGACCGCGGTGAAGGCGACGGCTAAGGGGAAGGAAAAGTCTGTTACCTGCTGCAAACGAGGTAAATTTTTTACAATTTCTGTAAAAAAAAATTCTTCACAATTTCTTTTAGAAATTTTTTCTTTGTTGTTGTGGTTGTGGTTGTTCGAAGCCAATTTTGGTTCCTTTTATAGATAAAATTGACTGGTTGTTTCTCTATTATTACATTTTCTGTTGGATTTGACCCCAAATGAAAGCTTGTTTGTTTTTGTCGGAGATTTTTCATGTCTCCTCTGGATTTTTCTGGGATGTTAGGGTTCGGATTCATATCGGCCTGTATCGGTTCGTATCGGCCGATACGAACCCGATACGAACCGATCCAATATTTTATATCGGGTTCTCGGCCGATACCGATAATTTTGTGCGGTTTCGGATCGGCCAGAGCAAAATCCGATCCGCTACGGCCGATACGTATCGGTATCGGTCGATACTTTAAACCTTGCTATTTCTATTATGGACCTTATAGTGTTGAGGGATATATTTATGGTGTTAGGAACTTATAATGGTTGTCTAACTTGGAAACTTTATAATGAAACATTACGAAAATTTTGATCTAGGACTCCTATGAATGAATTGACTAGTTTTCTTTCACCTAGTCCATGTTGTTTGAGATTACCTTTTCTACAACATTAATGGGAGATGTTGCGAACTCCTAGGTTTTATAGAATATAAGTAGTATTACTACGGCACCTAGGAGTTAGCAACAATTTCCACTAATATGTTGAAAGAAGTATGTGTGTGTGTGGGCGCACATGTGCAAGTACAATTAGACTTACTTTAAGACATTACTACAGAGCCAACTATATATATAATTTAAAAAGCACAATGGAGATTAACATGTTTTATTTTCCAACAATACCAATTGCTTCAATAGTATTAAAAGAGACATTGGAAAAAAAAAAAAAAAGTAGATGTCAAATCAGTTACTTACAACCATGCCCAACGGGTTCTGCCAATTAATATCTTTACGGTAGTCTTCACGAAAATATCGAGTAAATTCTGGTGTATGAACAAGGCATTGTATTGCAGTATTCATAAAACATGTATTTCCAAGATTCAGCAACCCAGTCAAACCAACAGAAGCACCTCTTGTACTAATATTAGTGGTTCCATGCAAATTATCCACGTCGCTGTTTGGCGAAGCTAGGTACTGGCTCTGTGAGAACTCTGAACTACAGCTTCTGGAAACATTCTTACTCGTTGACAAGCCATCAGCGAGTGATATATTCGATTTACAAGGCTCTGCTACTAAAGAAGTTGAGTCCTTTGCGATAGATCCATTTTCATGCACAGAAATGCATCCACCATCTAAAACACCATTACCATCATTGTGGACCTCCACCAAGATCTGCTCAGTAACAGAATACGAAATCAGCATCCAGTAACAGATGAATAACTCAAAGAATAGCTACTAAACATTTTAAATGTCAAAAATGTGAAGGTAGATCAACATTACTCTAAATGTTGTAGCAACTTTCATACCACATGCACCATCAACAAACAACAGACAAAATTAATAATGCTGGCAATGACAATGTACTTAGAAAGTACATAGAAGTAAGAGTTTATTGAGTGATGCATTCCTGTCAACTTTATATGTTCATTGATGATCTGAGAGGAAGTAGATGCTACCCATGGTACTGAAAGTATATGTCGTTATACATCTTAGAAGGAGGTATTCGTGATGGCCACTAGATGTTATAGCTCTGAATGCCCAACAGCTGCTGAGTGATTGTGGCCAACAGAGACCACAAGGAAGATCTCAGAAAGGTAGGACAGGGAAAGAAAGGCAAGAGGAACAAGGTTTCTTTTTGTTTTCCAGAGACACAAGCATAGATACATAGGCATGCACAGACATTTCCTGCTTTGTTTCTATAAACACATGGAAACACACGCCCACACAAAACCAAAAAGTCCTGCTTAATTTCTAGACCCCCACAGAAAGTGACACACATTCAAAATTCTAACTTCAGTAAGTAAACATGTTCTTTATATATCTTCCTCAAGTTTGTGGTATCCACCAAAAGATGCCCACTTCTGTATAAAGCTATACTTATGCAGCTGATAGAAGTATATAACACTCCTTATTAAGGTCTAATTATTGCTCATCTCTCAGCCTTTCCTACCAAGTTCGCGTGAATCTACATCTGTATATTACTATATCTCTATCTATATTGCAGCTTCAAACAGGGATGCAAATTACGTATTTACATTAAGGCTAATGCAATAATTTTATAAGCAGTATTACTCTCTCAGCCGGTATACACCTCGCTCAGTTATATCCATTTTTTGCATATCTGCCTTCTACCATGTTAAATGCTAGTTCTATGTCTTGACATTTTTACTATAGTGTAGTAGTAAACAGGGAAATGACCAGATAAATCTGACAGTATCTCTCTTCATCCCTACCATACAGGACCAGTCCTCTCCTTAGTCCTTACATATGTTTTGAAAATTGCATGAGTCCACCATTAGCTCAAAAGAGACATCTGTTTGTTGCTGCAAAATCATCTATATACTTTTCAGCACAAACTAGGCAACAACAGATTCAGAATGACGGAAAGAATATATATAATAGAACATGAGAACAATTTATTCGTCGCTGGTAGTATTTTTACTGAATGTTTATGTCGTGCATGTCTAACCTAATTAAAGCAGCAGAAAGATCAATGGTAAGTAGCACCCGTTCAGCTATTGTAATGAGTAAATACCAGAATGTGTCGCAAATAAACTAAATGCTAGACATAGTTCAAATTCTAAATCCTCATAGAAAATGGATGTATTACAAGACTTAAGTCTCTATGTACTATTTAATCTCGACTCATAAGTGAATCATAATTTGTTCATAAAGTGAATACTCCATCTTCTTGGCCAAAGGAAAAGTTTAACTGGAAAATAATACTCAAAATAAGGGTGTGTTTAGTTGCAAGCAAGTATCTTGTTTGTTACAAAGTTTTGTCCCTTGAGAGTCCATTTTTATCACTTCATGTGTTTAGTAGGGTGTAAGTGGAATGGCTTAAGTGTGGGTTTTGTCTCTTGTCACATACTAAAGATAGTAAAAAAGAATAGTGAATAAAAATTTATTTAACCCCACTTCCACCCCCACGATGTAGTGGCCCATCCCAACATCGTGCCTCGTTCCTCGTTCGTGGGGAGCACGGTTAAGAAATATTGTCAGTAACGATTGGTCGGGACATTTTGAATCAAAATCCTTTCCTTGTTATTGATTGGTTTCTTTGGAATCGTGTCCCATATTCAGCGGGTTGCGTCTCGAGGAAGGATTCTGCGGCTGAGTCGCGAGAGACCTCTCCGCTGCTTGATTTTCGATGCCACACTTGCCTCTTTTCGCGTTGGTTTTATGGATGTGTTTTCGAGAATATTTTCGATAGATCTCATTGCTAGAGTTCATTGAACTTCGCACTTCGTATCAAATTCTGAGAGAAAGGATAAGAGTATTGATCATTTGCTTATGCGATTACAGGTCATCGCGTAGGCGACGCATAATGTAGACGACTCTTTCTCTCGCCCTATTCAATCAACGGTGAGTGGCTTGACCTTTCTCTCCTTGACCCTCTTGTTCTCCAATCAATCAACGATACCGATGAATGAAATGTTAGATGCAGATGCATAGACACAAAGTTGAAATGCTTATTTCTATAGAAGTGAATCATAGAACTGCTCATGTTTACTTATGTATAACTGATATAGAACTGCTATATCATGAAACTGCTACATGCTTACTTAGGTTATGTCTGTTATATGACTGTGTTAAGCAAAGATTGAATCGATTAATGAATGTTGCAACGATAAGACGGACCACATTGAAATTGGCTAAGTTTCTTATGAATTCGTAGACCATGCTTGAGTAACTAGTTCTAGTCTAGCACGGTCATGGACAACTTGTGCACAAGGGCGATGTGTCTTCGAACAGTATTCTAGGACCACGGGACCGAATCGGACTAGGAGGAAACACGATAGCTACGCTGGATGCGTACCGCAGGTATTCGGGGACTTTCAACGGAGCTCGCTACCCGCGGTAAAAGGATCGGCGTCTAAACCAAGCTATATGTCCAGGATAGCTTATCATGTCAGTGACCTCCACAGATACACACTGTTTTAGCTAATGATATCAAACTGACAGGAAAGAAAATGGTAAGCTTTATACTGCGGCGGCAGACTCTGCCGTAGGTAAGTTGTAACGTAGTTATTCTGTTATGCCTATTAAATGTTTACATGCAATTGACTATGATGGCTAGAAAGATCACTAAATATACTGCATGCTTCGCATAACTTCTATAACAAATGAGATCGTGGAATTAATTAGTCATTCACCAGTACACGACAATGTACTGACCCTCGTCTCCACAGGTGCCGTGAACCAGGAAGGCGTGCCGAACAACTGAAGGCGATGCTTGAACCTTTTGAAGCCTTGCTCGCATGCGAAGGCTTCCTCAACTCTTTTGAAGACTCTGCACTAGTCCAACGGAAATGACTCGACTCTCCCCAATTCAAGGTGTTGCATGATTTTGGTTTTGTATAAAGAGGTGTAGTATATGGAACGACTATCTCATCAGCGTTCATTTTGACTCAAGTTTCTAAGCCCGCACAGCCACCCTTGTAATAGTCTGTAAATGATGTCCGTTATGAATAAAGCAAAGTTTCATTATATGCAAGTGTTCAATTTCTCTGCGTACTCTATTTGTTGTTGTGTTTCGGATAACTTTATGACCATGCCTTGTGCGGGTGCAACTTAGGCTCGCACGACATCACGTCCGAGAGACGACTATCGATTCTACGGAATCGGGACGTGATACACGATGGGCTTGAAGGATAGGATGCGAGATCCTCATTTTCAAGGGAACAAAACCCACTTTACATCATAAATGGAAGTGGAAATCATGCTCGACTTCGGAGTTGTTTGATTGTCTGTAAATAGAAATACCATGCAACATTTGTAGCGGTAAGTAGTGTTGCAATTTAAGTGTTTAGTTGTATGTAAAAGATGTTGCAAGAATTACAAATCCTACGTTTGGTTGCTTGTAAATGATGTAAAGGGTGGTCAACATAACTAGGTGTGTGGGGAATGGTGCAAACAAATGTTAACTTTTTGATGACATGGCATTGTAAATATTACTCTCTTTTGCAACAAAAGTTGATGTAAGTGGTTTTACATCCAATTTGGATGCAGCTTTTGTTGCAGGACTTTGGACATTTGTTACAATTTGTGTTGCAGCAGTTACATCATTTAAACAAAACTAAACACTGGAAGTAATGTAATTGTTGTAACATTTGTTGCAGCAAACACCACTTGCAGGCAACCAAACAGAACTTTCCTTTCCCAAGGTCCTGATTCCGCGAAACGAACGACGCCTAAAAGTCTAAGACAGAAAGTTGACATAAACTGGAGCAGTTAAGACCTCATACTCACATCCTGATCCATCTGTATATCTGCATCATCAAGGGTTTTCTCCATGTCATTCATTAAAGCATGCTTCTGATGGTTATAGTAATCCCAAATAAATACCTGCAAGGGGGGAGGCGTGGGGGGATTAAAAAATAGAGGAACGCTTCAAAAGAAAATAAAGGACAAAACATGTCTTACTTGATCCAAGATCAGATCAAAAATTTCACAAGCCTTCCTATGAAGTTCTCCAACTGTTTCCTGCACAAATTGGTAGTTGGATGTCTTTCATACAACTAAAAGTATATCTTTCTGATAGCTACTGTAGGTAATAATTTTATTTCCAAAGGAGCTAACAAGTATGCATTCAACTAAAGACCCAAAATAAATTTTAAAAAAATAGACCCTCAGGCCTCAACCATAACTATTAGCTTAACTTCAGTGTCCAACACTTTATATGTATGATCTATGATGTTAGTAGCTTAAAATACAGGATATGTATCTTATGATCTGATTCGATATAATACCATTTCTTTATGTATCGGTTGATCTGATACAATACATAGTATCAATTTTTTTTTCTTTTACTTGAATCATGTATGTATACTTAAAGAATCTGGATTATGGAACTAGATAGACCTATAAAGATTAAAAAAACAAAAAAACAAAAAAAAAAAGACTAGACTAAATCATTTCCTATGTAGATTTAGAAGTACAGGCATAAACTCCAAGAGTTACTGTATCATACGATACAAACTACACAAGATGATACACAAGCAAATCGATACATGATACATGCGAGTTGACAACCTAGTGTATGATATTGAAGTTATATTAAAAGCGGTAGTCGAAAGAAAGTAATGAAGGATAGCATATGAATGACAATGCAAATTAAACTATTAACATTAGTACCTTCTTGCTTATTCTAACAATGGCTCGATCTTCCTTGGGTGTTAGCAGTAGCCGAAGGCGTAGAGGATAGACTTCAATTGCTAAGTCAGTCTGAGAAAAACCTGAATTAATTGCTTTTCGCGGCAACACTGGACCTCCGCCATACCTGAAGTCAAAGCATATCAATGAAGTTCATTAATTTCTCAGAGAAACCCTCAAGGATGTATTATCATTGTTGTTATTGTTGCATATAGGAAAATTCCAATCCTAAGATGTTTGTTTATAGCTTTTTTTAATATTGCCTTGAATAGGAACCATTTTTTATGAATGCTTATGTGGTTGGCGAGGATGCTGGATGTATCTGCTCACCAGACCGACTAATACCAGCAACAAATTTCATGTGAAGTGGTGCAGTGTGCAGTGTAGATTCCTATCACACTATATAAGTATGTCGATAGACTACTGCAGAACTGCATCGTGGTGAATTTATGGTTGGCAAAGTGTGCAAAACAATAATTGGACTTCGTCATCATTCTAGTTACAACTTGTACGAGATGAAATTTCAAGAGGCAATTTTCATCCTCCATTCAAGATCAAAGAAAAATGTGAGGCACTAGAATCAAGACCACGTGCATGTCATGTGAGCATTTTTAAACCATATATCTTTACTCACAGGTTATGTATGATGTACTAGCATTCCACATTACTTGCCTCTATGATCTCCATGCTCACCTCCTAAATCAACCCAATTATGAGAGAAGCTTCAATTGAGGATAAGATGAGATAAAATCATCTCAAGTGGTTTGGACGTGCATGATAGACCAATAGAATGCACCACTTGGGAAGAGCAAGAGCAATAAAATATTAGTCAAAATAGGCCTAAACGAAGGATATGGTTTTTGTTTATATTGCAGAATACATAGGTCATGGCCCTTACCGAGCTGAATGGAAGAAAAGGAATCAAACAGCTGACTCGAAATTTTGGAGTAGGCTTTGTTGTTGTTGTTGTAAGGTTCAGTTGTGGTGGTGGTGATGATGATGATGATGAATGAACGCACGTGCCGAGCTGAATGGAAGAAAAGGATTCAAACAGCTGACTCGAAACTTTGGAGTATGCTTTGTTGTTGTTGTTGTAAGGTTCAGTTGTGGTGATGATGAAGAATGAACGCACGTGTAGCAGATTATGAAATTTCCTTACTTGGTGATGTTTGCAAGAAACCATCAAGAATGCATATCAATCAAATATTTGGAGAACTTCGCCTTCTCTTATATAATCCCTTTGCAGCCCCTAACCAAGACATCACTTAACATTTCTTTTCTGTTTCAGACACTTTCATCCTGAAAACGGGAGCAGCGGCCAAAAGAGGGAGTGGCTAGAACTTAGAATTAGGTTTCCCGTGAAACGAACTACTAAAGTCGTTCCTAAGCTGGGGCGAAAAATCACCACTGCAAAGCAAGGAAGCATTTCATTTTTTTTCCTATATTTTTCTTTGGATGTGGTGAGGGGGGTGAGAGTGTGCGTGTGTTTGGGGGGGGGGGGGGGGGGGGGGGGGGGGGGGGGGGGGGGGGGGGGGGAAGGGTTTCCTTGCTTTCGGTGCCCATTTTGCTTGTATCTGAACGTAAATAGATTTTCTAGTTTCTAAATAATTTTGTCAGCACATGATACATACCGATGGTACAACAATAATAACAAAGCCTTGATTCAAAAACATTGGAGTCGGCATGAGACATGTCATTGGTGATATGACAAAAAGAACATGCACAAAATAATCAGTTTGAAGTTCATTTCATTGTAAAGAGTTATATATAACTTTAGGGAAATCCTGGAAAGCATACGTTTGACCAGGTCATGAGCTATAGACATGTAAATGTTCGTAAGAATCATAACAACCCACCATCCATATAATTTATCCCAGACTTCTTGAGGGAGCAAAATATAGTCACGACCTTCTATTAAAGTGTCATGAAGCTCTATCTCCACATTTGAAACTTCTGATGTTGCATCATATATTAAATCGGAATTGTCAATGGCTGAAGGTCGCTTCAGATTGCTTGTACAAGTAGATTCATAATTATGAGAACTATATCCATTGCCATTGCTTGCCATTTCTTGGTTAACATAATCAAGCCATCGTTGCCACCATCTGTACAGTTTAAATTAAAAAGTGTAATTATTATAAT
Organism: Iris pallida; assembly: GCA_029216955.1. Lineage (NCBI taxonomy): Eukaryota > Viridiplantae > Streptophyta > Magnoliopsida > Asparagales > Iridaceae > Iris > Iris pallida. The sequence goes on along the minus strand of JANAVB010000999.1, from coordinate 20,271,175 downwards.
AAAAATCAGGTTTCTCAAACTATAAGATCTGAACTAATCTGTTCATTGACAACCATAGACAATCATCGGAGGAAAACGATTAACAGATATTCCATGAAAAGTGCAAAACATGCAGGTATGATAATTTAGAATATCAAGATTAATTGTAAAAGCTCTTTGGTGGAAGCTGTTTGCCTTTTAGCTTTATATTGAATGCAGCTATAATTTGATAACATATGCATGTAACTCTCTTCAAGATATTTTTCTCTCCTCGTCACAATACTTCCACAAACATTTTGACACAATCTCCCTTTCTGTTCACCAACTCTTCATCTAACAAAATCGAAGGGATGACAGTTTCTGAAGTAGAGCAATCAAGATGAAACCAGAACAAGAGTTTCAAGCCAATTTCCAGAAAAAAACTATAAAGAGACTGATATTAAAGAATACAATAGATGAGCCTGACTACTTAAATTGTAAACACTTGTTGAGAGTTAGCTTTTTCAACAATTTCTCAAAAGAAGTAAGAAAGTTTAATAGACAAGAAAATAAGTATTGAAGTAATATCCATACTTCATAGGGAGGGGAGAGAGAGAGAGAGAGAGAGAGAGTAGTTAATGCACTCCCAAGGTGAACTATTATGGAGCAACACTTGTAATTCCCTCCAGACAATTCATTGAAACCAAAATGTACTTTTTTTCAAGTTATTAAAAGAACAAGTAAAATATTAACAATTTGCCCAACACTTAATAACATCCTTATTCTGATCCCATAATATCAGGCATACAGAATGTTGTATACAAAGAAACCATTGTAAGAAACAGTGTAATAGTGTGTTGTTTACTTGAATATGCACCAATCAGTGACATCCTAACTCTATATTCTCCACATAATCATCGCACAACTGACTATCCTTGATTCCTGCATTACAAAACCTCATTCTTTTAGCCAAAAAAAAAATCTCTGTTATGCTTATCCCTAAGCAAGAATATACTCTTGGAATGCTAAGTGGATAGCCCAATAGGCAATGGAATCCAACATCAAAGCCAAAAATTTGCTGATATGTGAATACTCGTAATGTGCCTTTTCTCGTGTAAATCCTTAATGCTTTCATTCGACATCCTCTTCTTTCAGCCAAGAAGATTCCATACGTACCATGAATAAATAAACGCCACGCAAGACCAATATGTTCACAACTTCTACTCCAATTGAAGTTTGAACATTTTTGTTAATATAAACTCCATGGTTAGTATTATTCCACCCACACTGACCATCTTAGAGAATCTCTATTCCACTTCCCAATCAACCCTAGACCTACTGTTGAATATTTTGGAGTTATTAACTTTATTGATAATCTCTTGGCTATATATATAGCCTTACAACCCTCCATCTTACATAAAACTCCCTAATACATTCTAATATATCAACACTCCTCCTCAAGATGGGCGAAAGATATTCACTAAGCCCATCTTGTCACATCCTCTAATCATATTTACAGAGCTAAGTACCTTTGTCAGACTGTCTGCTACCTAATCCTTGGTTGGAACGTGGCATAGCTCCAGTAGTCCACTGTCCAACTTCTCCTTGATGAAAAACCTATCGATCTCGATGTGTTTGGTCCTGTCATGCTGCACTGGATTGTTGGCGATACTGATGACTAACTGGTTGTCACACCACAGCTTCATCTTGGCTCCTTGATCCAGCTTCAGCTCCACCAGCATACTCTTCAGCTATAGCAGCTCTGCAACTCCCAAGGTCATAACTTTGTACTCCATTTCAGTTGTCGATCTGGCCACCACTGACTGTTTCTTACTTCTCCAAGAGACCAAGTTGCCTCCTACAATATGCAATAGCCCGAGGTAGACCTCCTGTCATCAGCACAGCTAGCCCAGTCAGAGTCACAGTAACCCTCGATACTCACGTGATCATTCTTCCTGAATATCAGCCCCTTTCTGGGGGCACCCTTCAAGTACCTCAGAATCTGGTACACTGCGTCCATATGACCCTTCCTTGGGTCATGCATGTAGCGGCTCACCACACTTACTGCAAAGCAGATATCAGGACGTGTGTAGCTCAAATAGATCAACTTGTCCACCAATCTTTGATATCTGTCCCGGTCAACTGGTTCTCCAGCCTCAGCACCCAGCTTGAACCTCTGATTGATCGGCGTCGCTGCAGGTTTGCATCCCAACATCCTTGTCTCTGTGAGAAGGTCCAGCACGTACTTCCTCTGAGAAAGAACAATCCTTTCTGCTTCTCGAGCAATCTCAATCCCAAGGAAGTATCGAAGAAGGTCAAGGTCTTTCACCTCGAACTCTTTGCCAAGCTTCCCCTTGAGTCGGACAATCTCCTACTCATCATCTCATGTGATAATCATATTGTCCACATACACCGCAAGCATGGTGATGTGGCCTCCACTTCGACGGAAAAACACAGTATGATCAGCAATAATCTGCCGATATCTCATCCCTATCATCGTCCTCGTGAATCTGCCAAACCACGCTCGAGAAGACTGCTTCAGTCGATAGAGGGACTTCTTCAACCTGCAGACCTCGCCCACTATCTGATCGGTGCAGAATCCTGGTGGTATCTCCATGTACACCTCCTCCACTAGATCTCCATGAAGAAACACATTCTTCACATCCAGTTGGTGTAGCTTCCATCCACCATTCGCTGACAAAGAAATCAGGGTCCTGACGGTGCTCATCTTCGTCACTGGTGCAAAGGTCTCGTCGTAGTCAATGTCGTACGTCTGATTGTATCCTTTTGCCACCAGTTGAGCCTTGTAGCACTCAACATGTCCATCTGATTTTTGCTTCACAGTAAAGACTCACTTGCATCCGACTGTCCTCTTTTCCTCTGACAGTTTTATCAGTTCCCAAGTGTGGTTCTTCTCAAGAGCCCCTAACTCCTCGTGCATCGCCGATTTTCACTTTGGATCGTTTTTGGCAACCTGTCAATTGTTAGGTATGGTAATACTATCCAAAGACGCAATGAATGCTCCATGAGAAGAAAAGATGTTATCATATGAAACAAACTGAACAACATATCTATCAGGAGAATTTTTCGCATTGCTGCGAGTGGTCCTCCGTACTGATAATGGTATGGGAGTAGGAAGAATGATATCACCTGAAGGGAATCTGGTAGTGGTGGTGTAGGCATCTCAGGAGTCGAGACGGACGCAGGTAAGGGACTTGGCACTGGCACTATAGGTACTAGTCCTGCATTCTGCTTCCCTTTCCTGTTGTAGGTAAGTAACTCCCTCTGAGCCGTGGGCCTAACATCTCTCATCTCCTCCCCATGTTCCTCTTCACTCTCCTGCTCCTCCTCAACCGTTCCTCCATGCCATACTCTTAAATCGGTCACCAAAGTCTCACCAATCTTCCTCTCTCGTCTCATACTCTCAGTATCAGGTGAGTTGTCCATAGATGAGGTTCCCTCCTGACGGTAGTATGGCTCAAGATCCCTGAAGTGAACATCCATGCTCACAAATCTCTTCTTCTCTACTGGGCTCCAGCACACGTACCCCTTCTGATTCGCCGAATAGCCCACGAAGACACACTTGACTGCTCTAGGGTCAAGTTTTCCAACAGACGGTCTTTTGTCCTTCACAAAACATACGCAGCCAAACACCTTCAATGGGAGTATTCCATTATTATTTCCTTGTAATATCTCACATAGAGACTTCCATCCCAGTACCTTCGAGGGCATCCTGTTGATCAGTTGAGCTGTTGTCAACATTGCATGCCCCCACAGACTCTGTGGGACATTCATGGCGATCATCATGCTCCTTGCCACCTCCAGAAGGTGTCTGTACTTCATTTCTGCCACTCCATTATGTGCTGGTGTGTATGCACAGGTGGTCTGATGTTGTATCCCTTGGACTGACAGGTATTCCTCAAGTGCTTTATTGGTATACTGTCACATTATCAGACCTCAATACCTTCACCATTGCTCTATACTGAGTCTGGACATGTTTATGAAAGTCCCGGAAACAGACAAAAGACATCACTCTTATTTCTTCATCAAATACAACTAGGTGATACGAGAGGAACAATCAATAAAATAAACGAAATACTGTAACCATTCATAGTAGTTGTGACGCACGGCCCCCAAACATCAGAATGTATAATATCAAAAACAGAAGAGCTCATATAGCCCGCACTAGCATATTAGCTCCTAATAAGTTTGCCTAAATCACATGCATCACATACTAGTTTCTCCTTATTTGTTTTCTCATAAATAGATGGATACAACCTACTCAAAATACCAAAAGAGTGCCCCAACCACCTGTGGTGGAGTATCAGTGTATCCTCGGCACTCATCTTCGGTCCTCTCATTCCTGCCCTCTCTGCCACAGACACCAATGCCGAATCCAGCCTTTCCCGATCCAGGTACCACAGTCAATCATGCCAAGTACCAGTCCCAAGTCTTCGTCCCGTCTCCTTCTTCTGGAAGATCACCTTAGGAATATCAAAAGAGACAATACATTTTAGTTGGAGGATTATAGAACTAATAGACAAAAGACTGACTGGAAAAGAATCATGCAAAATATTGAATAATTTTACTGAACATGTACAATCGACAGTACCCTTACCGACCACTGGCTGGAAAGTACTATCAACTGTTTGAATGCTATCCGTCGATGCTAGGTGAGTGTAGGAAGAGAACTCACTAGCATTCCCTGTCACGTGTCGAGACGCACCCGAATCGACAATCCAGTCCGACGATCTAAGGGAAGACATAGATGCAAGGACGAATGAGTCGTCAGTACCTTCCGATGGATGGACATACATGGGAGCGTTGCCTCTGGCGAAGAATGAGTTGGACGCCTCCTAGGTCCCACTCCTCATGTTTCCATCACTTGACGCTCTCTGCTTCCTCTTGAGTACCTCCAGCATGCTAAGCAGTGTCTGATCTTCCTCAGTATAGGCACCATCAGCTCCCTTCTCGCCTTCTGCTACCAGCAGGTTCGTCCGATAACCTCCTCGACCACCCTGTCGACCCCTACGACCACGGCCTCGTCCTCCAAACTGTCCACGTCCACCACCTGAATCTCCCTCCTTGGGTGGTTTGGTGCAAGCATACCTCAGATGGCCCACCTCCCCGCAGTTGTAGCATTGTCGGAGCTCTCCCTTAGGTCATGTGCCGCCTGAATTGGCAACCGTCAGTGCTGACTTCACTTCAGGAGGACCACTTGTCCATGTCTGTAGCTTGATACGAGTCTCTTCCTGGATCATGGCCGAGATAGCCTCCTCAAGTGTAGGGATCTTCGGTTGGACTAGAAGTAGTACTGTCCTCTGAGCAAACACTGCGACCAGCCCCTTAAGAAACTTCATCGTCCTCTCCTGCAGACGTACCCGTCTCTCCTTACACTTCGGGTCCTCGCAGCTCGTCCGATCTGAGAAGTGATCGTAATCCAACCACAGACGTTCCAACTCCGTGGCAAACTTGCACCGTCTTCTCCTCCTGTATGGTGTCGTCGATCTCCCCCTTGATCTAGAAAACCCTTAAGTTATTCCCTACACCATCGTAGGTCCTCCTCAATTTCTTCCACACGTCCTTCACCATCTCAAGGTCATCCACTGTGGCGACGATCGACTAGACTAAAGAATTGAGGAGCCAAATGTATACCACCATATGAGTGGACTTCCACTCGTCGCATCCTGCCGAGCCCTCATCCGGCTCTGGCTTCTCTCCTAACAAGAAATCCTCCAGGTTCTTCCCTGCGAGGGTTCTCCTCGCCCGTCGTGACCAACTCAGGTAGGTAGCCGGTCCATCAAGCTTCAGATCGATGGAGGGAAGCTCCAACTTCGCCGGTGTTCGTGTCGCGCTCTCACCAGCCGACAGTTTCATCAGCTTCATCAACGTTGCAACCTCCGCAGGGTCCAATTTCTTGATGATCTCCTCCATCGATCCTCCTCTTCTCCGATCACCTCACATCCGTCCCACGATTCACGTTCGTCCTCTTCGTCCTCTCCTAGACCCGATCATATCTCTCCCCTATCGGATCTAGGCCTTCGATGTCAACGTCCGGAACGACCCACGGGAGATGCCGGGAACCGCGACAGAAGGCTCCTGCGGGCTCCGCGGGAGTCGCGGCTTCGCGGTTGTGGTGGCAGCGGTGGTGGCAGGCGAGCGGCGCGGTGGCGGCGGTGGTGGCGGCTAGGGTTTGAGAGCAGTGGTGGCGGCTAGGGTTTGGGCTCTGATACCATGTTGAATATTTTGGAGTTATTTTTATTGATAATCTATTAGCTATATATATAGCCTTACAACCCTCCATCTTACATAAAACTCCCTAATACATTCTAATATATCAACACCTACCAATGTCCCAACGCAAATCCAAAGTTGGTTTTTGCGCCAACAACAAAAGGGCATCCTAGTGCCATGAGGTTCTCACTAATACAGGGTCTTGGGAGGGTCAAGAATCAACATGTATAGTTGTATGCACCCTTACCACCACCAACCCCCCAATATATGAACTGTTTCCAGCGACTCCAACCTGCATCTTCCAGGATGCAAAGTCTTGCCATGGTGCCATGCAATGCCCTCTACTATTGACAATAGCTAAAAAGCACAAATTTGATGTGTCATGAGAAGAATGTCTTCATGAAAAAGTATACTAATTAACAGAAAAACCCAATATAAGTGAGAAGAAACATTTTACCTGCAAGAAACTCGACTAAAAAGCACTATATGGTCAGGGAATTTCGACTAAAGTAATGTTAGTTTCAGGAAATGTTGCATAAAAACAAATAATTCCAGATTTACCAAGCTAAATTCGTTCATGTTTCAAAAACAATATTTTGCAAATGAAATCATATTTTGCAAATGCAATTTCACAAAGGAATCGCATTTTCAAACCGTGAGTTAGCGAGTTCCAACACTAGTGTTTTTTTACGGAGAACTGTTTAAAACAACGTTATTTTACTCTAAATTTCGGTAAACTGCATACGCTATATTAAAGTAATCACCTTTCCGTTGCACAATTTTACTCCTATTGAGCATATGTGTGGACAGGACATGCAATAATCAAGCGCTAGAAACAAAACGAGAATTGCTCAAAATAAAACCTAAAAATACAACATAAATTAGGAGGGGGAAACACATTTTTTTTCCATGGATTCAAAACCCTAGGCTTCTAGATCAGTGACACGGAACTCGAGTCTAATCTCTAGGAGCATGCAAAAAATTAGGGTTTTCGGGATGAAGACCTGTGGGTGATGACATAGAAGGTGTCTCCCTCCTTGGAGTGGGACTCGGCGGCGACGGTGATGTCCCTGATGAGAAGCCGCTCTTCTTCCGGCGTCAGCTCCGGCGCGGCGGAGACCGATCCCTCCATTGGAGCTACGGAGAAACCTAGGGTACGTTTTGGTTCAGGTGGGTACAGACCACTTTCGATTAAATTAACTTAATGGCTACGTATACCACGCTCGCCCTCGACTGGTGAGTGCTGTATGGCTATCAACACATATGGCCGACATAAATTGTGGAGCCTTATAGGGTTGGCTCGCTCGGCCGACCCTTCAAAAAAAAAAAAAACCACCACCAAACCAACCAACCTTAATGGCACTCCAATTACAACATTCGAACGTATTTGGCCGATTGACTATCCACTGCTTGATTTTGACATTCAAATTTTATAAATTATTCTTTCGAATTATTTTTCGTCAATTTTAAAATAAATCGAGACCACTTCAAAATTATATTCATTTTTTTTTTAGAATAAGAAGCTTTTATTACTAGTTGTTAGTTCCGGGGCTTGATCAAAGATGAAAAACTGATACAATCGAGATCTGAGAGTCACACAAAACTTTGTAGTGATCAAACTCAAGATCTACGAAAATACAAAAAACCAAATAGCCAGATTACAATATGAAGGAGGGAAATAGAGAAGAGAAGATCTCTCGTTCTTCCTTGCAAACGTGTTGCAATTGGGACAGAACGAGTTACAATAATCTAGAGAAAGATGAGATGAAGAAAAGTTGCTGGGGTGTCAAAACACCGTTGCTCAAAGCAAGATTCGCCCCACACGAATTGCTTCCAGGAACCAGCAAGTTGAAGAACTTGTGGAACGCTCGAAGTCACCTCTGTTCTGACTCCTCGGATGGACTTGCAATGGCGGCAGCAGCTCCCTCTCTCTCTCTCTCTTTTCTGACTTATAAAATTCGTAGTACTCCACAAAGGAGGCCAGAAGAGAGTATATATAGAGAGATGGTGGAAACCCTAGCCGCCTCTTCAGTTATGCAAAGATTGAATCAAATTCCACAAAGATAGCAACGAACTTAATTCAAATCCCACAAAGATGGAAACGAAATTAATTCAAATCCCACAAAGATGGAAACGAAATTAATTCAAATCCCACAAAGATGGAAACGAAATTAATTTCAAATCCCACAAAGATGGAAACGAAATTAATTCAAATCCCACAAAGATGGAAACGAAATTAATTCAAATTCCACAAAGATGAAAACGAAATTAATTTCAAATCCCACAAATATGAAAACGAAATTAATTCAAATTGAATCAGTCTTTCCATAACTGACTTGTAGCCTGCACAGTCAGCGGAGCCCTCCATGCGGCAGCAGCAGTAGCCTGGTCGCATGAGCCGCATAGACCGCATGGACCGCATGAGCCGCATATGAGCCCATGAGCCCGAACCCATGAGCCGCATATGAGCCCATGAGCCCGAACCCGAGCCTGAGTCCGAGCCCGAGTCCGAGTCCGAGTCCGAGTCGCTAAGCCCCTTTGGGGCTTAGCTCCAAATGGAATTAATCCAAGAGAATGACAAAAGCATTAATGCTTAATCCTTGGAGCCTTATTCTTACCTCCTAGTAAAATCACCCACATGGTTCCCTCCTTAGGGTCACCACCCCATATGCATCTCTCAACAACACAACCAAGTATATATGTTGAGATAACTCATGGTGCATTTCCGATGTGGGACTAAACTTTTACAAGGCATGTTGAGAGCAAGCTCTCTCTATGTAAAGAAAGCACCAACAATCCCCCACATATCACAACATATATATGTGTCCAGGGTTGAGCGTTCCCCACAGTAACTGTCCATTTTGCATTAGGATAGATGTCGTTGACGACTTGAATCTTCCCGCATGGATTAAATAACAATGTGATACAAGAATGGACTACACCTTGAATTCTGTACCACAATTGTAATTCTTCCCACTCACAAAGTGTAGTTACGTGTGCTTCTGGCTGCACATTAAAGGTCCTGTGCCAGCCTGGTTTCAGTGTATAATTTTGGGCGTCTACAAGTTTACCCTCAAGAGACGGCCTGATATCTCTTTCCATACACTATAGGTGAGTTCTTTATTAAAGAGACATGGCATGAAGCCTTGCGCTTCCTTGCGGTGCTACGCCGCTATGACATGGCCTGAAGCTGAGGCATTACCCCTACCTGGGAACCTCATCGTAGTGTCATACTACTATAGCATGAGGTCTCAGCCTCTTTGTAGTGCCAATCTACTCAGCATGAAGCCTATGGCTTCCTTGCGGTGTTACGCCGCAACGACATGGCTTGCAAGGCCGAGGCTTTACCCCTACCTGGGTACCTCATCGTGGTGTCGTGCCACTGTAACATGGGGCCATCCTCCCCTTTGTAATGTTGTCTACAACTCTTTAATTACGTCATACAGCATTAGGCTACTTGCCTATTTGCGGTGCTACGCCGCTATGACTTGGCTTGCAAAGCCGAGGCATTACCCCAGACCTGGAAACCTCATGGTGGAGTTACCCCACTGTAGCATGGAGTTTTACTCCTTGTAGTGCTGCTCTACCGTGCTTCCTGTAAAGCACACCAGGCATTCACTCTGCCTGAGAACTCATTAAGGCGTTTAAGCCAACCTTCCACAGGATCTGTTTTTTTCGCAGAAAATACATAGTAGACAACAGTGGTTATGGGTTCGTATCCCTTCCATGTTCCAGAGAACAAGTACCCACTGTTACCTGATAGTTTCCCAGTCAGTAATCCTCCTTTGAACCAAAAGTTAGATGCCTAGTAGATTTCTCTTTGAACTAATAGCATAAAACTTTATGGTAGGATTACAAAGACACACTATCAGAATGCCTTCAAGCCCATTTTACAAGCTGTGTCATCGACCAACTGGCGCTTGAGGCCCTTTGTGAACGGATCTGCCAGGTTCTCCTAACTCCGAACATCAATCACTGTAATTACACCTCTTTTGATAAGATCGTGTACTGCCCTATGCTTCAACCGCACAGTCCTCTTCCTCCCGTTGAAGAGGTCATTTGATGCCACCGCCGTAGTCGCCTGGTTGTCACAGTATATCGGTATCGCCGGTATTTGAGCCCCAACCACTGGAAGATCATACATGAGCTCCCGAAGCCATTCTGCTTCATCTGCTGCAGTTTCAAGTGCATATAATTCAGATTCCATGGAGGAACGAGAGAGTATAGTCTGCTTCTTCGACTTCCACGATATAGCAGTTCCACCCAATGAAAAGACATATCCACATGTGGATCTCTCGCTTTCCACTTCTGAACACCAGCTAGCATCACTGAAGCCTTCCACTACTGTCGGATACCCGTTGTAGTGTAGTGCATATGTCTGAGTCTTCTTAAGATATCTCATCACCCGCTTCACAGCTTTCCAGTACTCAATCCCTGGGTTGCTAGTGAACCGACTCAGCATTCCCACGTCGAAAGCTATGTCAGGCCTTATGGCAGTGGTTGCGTACATCAAACTTCCGATAATACTAGAATACTCCAGTTACCTGACGTTTTCCCTCGAGTTTGGCTTCAGCTTCTGATCACACCTGTATGGCGTATCGATCCCTAAAGATCCTTATACCCATAGCGTGTGAGCATCTTCTCAATGTAGTGAGATTGTGACAGCGCTACTCCAGTGTCTGTCCGGATGATCTTTATGCCCAAGATGACATCTACATCCCCCAAGTCCTTCATACTGAACTTGGTTGAGAGAAACTTCTTTGTCTCCGTGACACAGCCTATATCCGTCCCTAGGATTAGCATGTCGTCCACGTATAGACAAATGATGACTCCTCTTCCATCAGCGAACTTTATGAAAATACATTTGTCCGTCTCGCTGACTCTGTAGCCGTTTGACCTAATAACTTTGTCAAACTTTTTATGCCACATCTTGGGAGCTTGCTTCAAACCATACAATAATTTTACCAACTTGCAGACTTTGTCTTCAAGACCTTTGACGACAAATCCATCTGGCTGTTGCATGTAAATCTCTTCGGTCAGCTCCCCATTGAGGAATGTTGTCTTCACATCCATCTGATGTATCACCATCTTATGTATCGCTGCGAGAGCAATCAACATTCTGATGGTGGTCATCCGGGCTACTGGAGCATACGTGTCAAAGTAGTCGATCCCCTGCTTCTGAGAAAACCCCTTGGCCACTAACCTGGCCTTGAACTTGTCAATAGTTCCATCTGCTTTCATCTTCTTCTTGAAGATCCATTTGCATCCGATGGGTTTCGCTCCTTCAGGAAGATCAACCAACACCCAAGTGTTATTTGAGGTGATAGAATCAATTTCATTGTCAATCGCCTCCTTCCAGAAAACATCATCTCTGGTCTTTATCGCCTCATCATAGGTAAGCGAATCTGCTTCCACATGATAGGTGATGAAGTCATCTCCAAAGTTCTTCGGCCTCCTCGCTCGCTTCGACGACGGCTCAGCGAGTTCTGGTTTAACCGTTGTTTCAACAACAACATCTTCTTGGACTACTTCTTTATTGAAAACTTCAGTTTCTTGCGCACCCTTATTGTTCTCTGGTTTATCCGTAATAACAATATTCTTGTGCCTTGCAAATTGTCTTCACGAGATTCGATGATATGATTTGACTTAATATCAAGAAATCTCCAAGCATCACTCTTCTCGGCATACCCCAAGAAGATCATCTTCGTAGTCCTAGTCCCCAGCTTCTGAATCTTCAGATCTGAGAGCTTCACATAAGCCAGAGACCCCCCGAATGACATTCAAGTTAGGTCTGACTTTGAACCAGTGTTCATGAGAAGTTACGTCCGAAGTTGTATACGGCACTCTATTTAGAATAAAAGTGGTCGTCAATGCAGCTTCTTCCCATTAGCATTTAGGAAGACCCGTAGTTAGCAGCATTGAGTTCATCATTTCTGTCAACGTTTTGTTCTTTCTTTCCGCTATCCCGTTAGATTGAGGAAAATACGGAGCAGTAGTCTCATTGATGATTCCATGTTCTTTACAGAACGATGCGAATTCATGAGACCTATACTCTACATCTCGATCACTTCTGAGTAGTTGTAGATCGGTTTAGCATTCAGCTTCAGTCCTGAAGTCTCTGAACTACTCGAATGCTGCATCCTTCTACTTGAGAAGTCATGCGAACATGCACTTCGAGAAACACTTCGAACCGACCTCTGTGGAGAATTGATAAAAGTCACAAATATCTGAGTGTACTAACTCCAGATGATCAGTACTTTAGTTCAATCGTCTGAGCAGCTTCCCAACAGTCTTGTATCTGCACAGACCTTGAACTCCTCCACCTCCTTACCCCCACATTCCGAAGATAAGGTCCCGGTAGGACAGCTTGAGTCTGCTTCTGTCATAGAACAACTCTCAGTTCACTCAATGAAGTAACTTCATCGCCATCAGCAGAAGTTCGAACATTCTTTCAGCACCGAACATCTTTTCGAAGCATGTTCCTCGCCAAAAAATTACCATCTGGCTAGTACGAATGTCCATCTTTCAAGTCTGTATCAGATAACAGACTTTCTGAGATCAGATCGCCAAAAAATCTCTGGTACGTGCAACACGTATTCCAGTGTCCTTGTCGGTAGTTAATAACCACTGTCTCGATCTTCAGAACTTCTGCTAGATATATGTTCGCCATCGAGACCTTCGTCATAATATGGCTCGTCCTTGGTGAATAGCTCCTTTGAGAGCACACGTGGTCAGATGCACTAGTGTCAGACCACTAGTCAGCTACCACGCTAGATAACTCAACCCGTGCAACACTAGCAACCAAGTTAAGTAATCAAAATAACCAAGTTTAGCTATACCTGCTATTTTGGTTTGGGCTTGGATTTGCATTCACTCATGTAGTGGCCATTCTTATCACAGTTGAAGCAAGTCACGTGGGACTTGGACTTCTGTTGCTTGAACGAAGGACCGTTCACTTTTAGATTAGTGGAGTCCTTCTTCTTGTGATGAGAAGCCACCTGCTTCCCCTTGAACTCTCTTATCTGCACCAAGTTGGCCTTAGCCAGTTGTTTGGACAGAGAGTCCATCTTCTGTTGAGATCGTATTTCGTCCTCAACGTGGATCTCTTGTAGAAGATCTTTGAAGCTAATATCCAGCTTCTTCCGATGCATTCTAGCATAAAAGTTGCTCCAACCAGCAGGAAGTTTCCAGACTATCCCTCCAACGACAAACTTGTCGACGAGGGGCATCTTCTCGTCATCTAACTTCTGGCGCAACTTCAGGAATTCCTTTACTTGAGGTAGCATCGCCATCTTGTCTTCGAAGAGCCACTTGTGGTACTTCTCGACGATGAAGATTTTGGACCTGTTCTCATCATCTTCATATAGCTTACCCAAAGAATCCTAAATCTCTTTGGCCTTCACCTTCTTGGAATATGACTCTGCCAGAGAGTCTTCCATAGAATTAAGAATCAGCAGTTTACAGATGATGTTTTCTCTCTTCCATTTGCTCTGCTTGACGAGTGCAGCAGCAATAGCATCGGCAGTTCCTCCTTCTGGAATCATCGGTTCATCCTCAATCAACACATGGTCTACGTCCACAAGTTGAAGATTAAGGGTGACCTTCCTCTTCCAGATTTGGAAATGTTCTCCATCGAATTTCTCCAACTTGTTAAAGCTGGTATCGATGAGAGAAGCACGAGAGTTCTCCATCTACAAGAATCTTGCTTTGAGATTGTTAGTCCCGGGGCTTGATCAAAGATGAAAAACTGATGCAATCGAGACCTGAGAGTCACACAAAACTTTGTAGTAATCAAACTCAAGATCTACGAAGATACAAAAAACCAAATAGCCAAATTACAATATGAAGGAGGGAAATAGAAAAGAGAAGATCTCTCGTTCTTCCTTGCAAACGTGTTGTAATTGAGACAGAACGAGTTACAATAATCTAGAGAAAGATAAGATGAAGAAAAGTTGCTAGGGTGTCAAAACACCGTTGCTCAAAGCAAGATTCGCCCCACACGAATTGCTTCCAGTACAAGATGAATCTAATACAAGATGAATCCAGTAAGGGACGATTCCAGTCATAGTGATCAATAATTCCAGGGTGAGTCCAGCCTATACTCTAGCAGTGTGTTTTAAAATACCGAGATCGACATGTAAACGGCTATGGGTAATCCGGCACATCACACACCTGGCCGGGTGTGAGATGGCTATCATTCCAGTTTGATTCCAGCATAGGGTGATTCCAGAAATGGGGTATGTCTACATGTCTTACTCCAGTATTTCTCCTCCCAGCAAGTGAATCCAGAAATCTGACACAATGATTCAAGATGAGTCTAGCCAAAATATAATGATTCCAGTAGGTGATTCCAGTAATAGAAGCCAGAAATGATAATACCAGTAATAGAGGCCAGAAAATAAATATGTGTCGTATACATGAATCCAGAATATCCATACGTGTTGTAACAGAGAATTGCATACAACTAACTAGAAATGAAGTACAGTAATTGACTAGTAAATGAGAGAACTATCAGAGAATGTACTCGCCTGTATCCTGAGTATCTGAAGAATATCTACTGTCCGAGGAGTGGTGTCTGTCTCCTATAGAACAACACAAGTCACAATATGTCTAAAATGATAATAAGATGCAATTCAATGCATTCTATATGAATCTAGGTCAATCTAGACTAAGGTCAACGTTTGGTCAACTCTAGTCAACCCTAAAAGTCAAACTAGGTCAAACCTAAGTCAAACAAGTCTAACAAGTCTCACTAGGCCTAACCAAGCCTAGGCTAGCACTCACACAATCACAAGACAATGTGAACCACAACAATGCATAATATAAAATAGATAATATATATAAATACATACCTTCATACATACATGCATATCCACATTACATACATATTTATATATATAGGCATATGTTACATCATGCATATTTACATAGTTACATAGATATATACATTCATGCATATTTACATACATACTTTTATACATTATATATGTTAACATTCATTACAATGCATTATATTTTACTTATACCTTTGATTGATTCATTCATTCATATATGACATTCATTCATGCATATTATATACTTACATGCATCTATACATTATATATATTGTATATAACATGTAAAAATAGAAGAGGAAAAAAAGAAAAAAAACTGAAATGGAAAGAAAAGGAAAGGAAAATGTAAGAAAAAGGGAAAACAGTGGACATATACATGCTTGCATCATATATTCTACATTACCATACATGCTATCATTATATATTGAATTATATTATTTATATATTATGCATTCATATCTATCATTACATGTATACCTTGCATTCATATCTAGCATTCATTATATACTTTCATGCATACATTGTATATCATTCTTTCATTAATGCATTTATGCATTGCTTACATACATTATATTAATTGCATTCCTACATGCTTGCATTCAACCATATATATACATTAATATAAAGAGAATATATATCATATATATATATATTATTTCATTCATCTAACATATCATGTATTACATACTCTATATTCATTTAATACCCAAACTACATAGGCTCATAGGTTACACAAAATGCATATATCGTATAGTCACTCTTCTACTTAAAACCAATACTGTACCAATTGGATATTCACTAAATTCTAAGATTAAAGTATATCGTAGCCCTTTGTGTTAGCTTTCCGAAACTTTAAACGGATCGCATTTTAATGTCCGGAAGCTCCCGAAATCGCAAAAATACCGAAATACGTTCGTCTTTCATACAGCTGACACTCAAATAATTCTACAGAAAGTTACAGAAAGAATTTGGCTTATTAAAATATATATTTGGAAAGCTAACTTCGATACGGTTCTTTTAAAAAAAACGAAAGATAAATCGGAGTTCTAAGCTAAAAGTTATGACATTTCTAAGTTGCTTTGGTTAATAAAAACGTGGATGAAAATTATGACGGATTTGACAAAAGAACACATATAGGCCAAGATACTTGGATACAAACATAGGTATCCAAATGAAACTCATTCTAACCATCCTAACTAAGATCAATCCACTCTCTAACCATTATAAAACTGAATTTAAATATCTATTTAAACTATTATCATACATACATACACATGGGGTGTCCTAATTTGGGATCTATCAAGTAGGACACAAGACACATATCTAAAATTCTCAAGAGAGCTCCAAATGGCCTCAAATTTGAATCTAAATGGGACATATGCATGAGGATGGATCCTACGAATTCAAAACTAATTTATATGCAAAGAAAATCAATTTAGATGATTGGTTTTACCTATTGGGAGTGGAATCCCAATGAAATCCTTTAGGACACGGCTCCGATACGAAGATCCCTCAAAGTGGACACTCCTTCTTGCACTCCTCTTCCAATCCTTGGTAGCACCCTTTCCTTGGAGAATGGGAATGATTGAGGGAAGGTTTGGTGAAGGAATGATTTGATTTGGAGATCAAATCAATGGGAAGGCTCTCTAAAATTGGAGAAGAACAAAAGGAAAATAAAAGAGGCAAGATTGTAATGAATGAAATAAATCATTCTCTCCTAAAGGTGGCTGCCATAAAGTGTCCATTCTCATATGGTTAAGTCTAGACTAGGTTCAAGTTTGGGGTCAAAATGATCTAGTTTTGAGTCTCTAACCTAACCATTCTAACATGATAAAAATTAGTTTAATTAACTAACTTAAATGTTGGGTCTTGTGAGCCATGCTTAACTTAATATTGGGTCCCATCTAGAGTTTAAGCTACCCGGGTCACAATACAAGTCGGAACGAGACGAAACTCAAACCTGACTAAACAAATCCAATAAAAACAATATTAAAAATATAAAATTTTCCCAAAATATTAAAATATAAAAAATGACCAAAATCATAATACATCAATTTAATTATTATTAAAATAATCTAAAATTTACCAATTAATCAAAATCCTAAATAATTCAAAAGTTACAAAATGACCAAAATATCCTTAACCTAAAAAGTTGTAAATAGTCATTCTAATCACATGGTTAGGTCCCCATGGTTAGTCTCTAAGCTTAGCAAAACTAGGGATTAACTAGTTAACCATCACAATCATAATTCAATATTTTAAATAGTTTTAAATTGATTAAAAAAATTACCAAAAATTACAACATGAGTTAAATCTTATTATCGATTAATCAAAATTATAAAAGTTCAAAATTACCCTCATTTTAGAAAAGTGGGTGTTACAGACTTGGAAGAGAACACCCCCGTTCTGACGTCAATCCAGATCAATCTGTCATGCCCATCACCTTCACAGAGATTGATGTCAATTATAGCTTTTGCTTCAAAGGGAGAAAACAGAGATTGTATGAGCGGTATATTCCATCTTCTGGTTTGAGGCTCCATGAGTTCCCTAACTAATCTAGGACCCATGTGGTCAGGACTACTGTTAGTCACTTTGAACCCAGGGATCCCAGGCACCCAAGGTTCATTGTAGATATCAATCCATCCTCCCATAATCTTCCAAACTACCTTCCCCTCCATATACTGCCTAACATCAAGAATGCTTGCCCATATGTTGAAGATGCACCTTCGCTTTGGCTCATGCCATATTGACCTGTTTTGCAAGTAGATGCCTCTGAGGAAGCGCGCCCAGAACTGGTGTGGTTCGGAAAGAAAATGCCATAATAATTTGCCGATCAAGGATTCATTTACCCAAACTGGATTCATGAATCCAAGACCTCCCTCTTTCTTTGGTTTAGTGAAGCTATCCCACGCCAGAAAATAAATTTTCCTCTCGCTTGATTTATTGCCCCCACCAAAACTCTCTGCTATGGCGCTCTAACATTCTACATATAGATTTATGCCCCCACTTCAAAATCATATCTTGTAGTACAAAAACACAATATTTGTATTATCATATATTATTTTTAAGTAGTCCCGATGTGTTTCAAAATTGACGAAAAATACTTCAAAAAAGCAATTTATAAAGTTTATGTGCCAAACCGAGCAGTAAAAAATTAAAGTGCCAGAAATGTTCATATGCTATAGTTGGGAGGCCATTAGGATAATATAGCTTTATTCACTTCTATAGTAATTATTTTGATCCGGTACCCTCCCGACTTTAGACTAGCAGGATCCTGTCCAAGGAAGTATTTGCTGCTCTAAAATGAATAGTGTTCGACTCCACATAAAATTTAAACAACAAAATTAATAAAACGTACGTACTAGAAGAGCTAATTCCAAAAATCCATCCTTAGTTTGGATTACATGTTGTAACTCGTCTATATGAAGTAAAAATCGTCGATCAAACATACGACGATAAATTCATTCCCGGACCTTGTACACATCGATCGTCCGTCGCACTATAAGAGTTGGTCATGTACGATGTCGTCACCTTGATCGCCAGGAGAGGGATGCCCAATCTTAAAGCAAAGATGCATGAGAAAAGTATATTATGCTAAGACCGGTTATAATTTGCACCCCATCTAACAAAGTTTTCAAATGTCCCAAGTCCAACTCATTTACTTAAGCTAATCCTTTAACCCTGTGTTTGGGAACATGTAAAACCCCTAAATTTCTACTATTTTTAAATTATTAAATTTGGTACTGGTTTAAATTTTTTTGTATTATACGTCGCGTAATACTCTTGTACGTTGCGCATGACGTTTTATTTTTCGTAATTGCTCGACGAGTGCGAATATGTGCGAGCGTACATATTTTTAGAAAAACATTTTCTTATTTTTATCGTTTCAAGAAAATATATATAATAATTATTTTTAGCTATCAAAATTTTAAATTTATATTTTTTATTTTTGAAAGGCTTTTTGACAGTTATATTAATAAAATATATTCTAATAAAATGATATGATAGAAAAGTGTATATTTGTAATATTATTTGTGCATACATATTTCGTAATTAATTATTAGTCTATTTTGACAAATAATAATGTAATTTTTGAAATTATTATTATTAGTATTTTTGGAAAATATATTTCAAAATTATTGTGGAGATTTAAATCTTAATTTGAATCTATGTATTTATTTAAATAGTTAAATAATTGAAATTTGATTTATTGATTTGATTTTAAACTAAGAGATTTAATTTGATTTTAATTGGATTTGGATTTGGATTTGATTTGATTGATTTTAAATTAAATTGCAAGTTATCTATTTTTTGGGGTTTAAATTAAATCATAATCCATATCTAATTGGAAATTCCCACATCCTATAAATAGGCAGGTACTCCTCCAATATTTTTATCAATTCACAAATTCCTACACAAGTTATTTCTCCACAACGTGCGTGCTTGTGTCGGTGTTCCATCCATCCTCGTGTCAGCCGTGACGGCCTCGGGTCCGACCCCGGTGACTCTCTTATTCCATTCTTTATACATGTACAATTGTCTCCGTGTCGACACTCTGACACAATATATCAAATCCTAAAATTTTAACCCTAAACCTAACCACCTCTCTACTCCTCGACTTTTCGTAGCCACTCCGACCTCGCCACCACGGCCAGCCCATGCGAGCCCCGAACCACCCTCGTCCCGCGTCCGGCCACCAGCA
The DNA here is from genome assembly GCA_029216955.1 of Iris pallida. Classification (NCBI taxonomy): domain Eukaryota; kingdom Viridiplantae; phylum Streptophyta; class Magnoliopsida; order Asparagales; family Iridaceae; genus Iris; species Iris pallida. The sequence goes on along the minus strand of JANAVB010000999.1, from coordinate 20,251,447 downwards.
ACTCACGCCTAGCCGTCACCATCTCCACCGTCAGCCACCACGTTCACCACCACCCAACACCACCCGGCCACCGCTACCACCCACAGCACCACCCCAGAACCACCACCGCCTGTTCCCTGCCACCGCCACCCTCAGCAAGACCACCACCATCACCACCAAACCCGTCGTCGACCGACCACCACCATCACCGCCACCCATCACAGCCACAGTAGAAAAAGGAGTAGAAAAACCTAACCTTAGACTCGCCTCCGTCGCGGTTCCCGCGAGCACGGCCATCGCCGGCATGCGCCACCCGGCACTGCGACCCCTGCCGCCGCCCGTCCTCGATCTCCGTCGCGCCGAGCTTACCCCCGCTCGCCGGCACAGCCGCGTCGCCGGAAAGCCCTCTGCGCTCCTCCAGACGTTTGCCGCTCCACCTTGGCCGCACTTGCCCGCCGACCGCCCTGGTCTCCTTCTCCGGCGAACCCCTCACCGCGCCACTCCCCTTCTCCGCGCACATCTGCCGCTCCGCTCACGACCGCCTCCCTCTTTCGAGCCCAAATCTCCCTTCCGCCCTTCGAAATCCCCCTTTCCACCGAACCTCTCCACTCACAGCCACCGATCGGACCCGCGCTCCGCCCCTCCCTGCCGCGTCGTGACCGCCACCCGCAGCTCCGCCGCGTTCTCCTCGAAACCTCCGGTCGGTCTTTCCCTCGCCGCCCGCTCCTCTCAGCCCCTCTCCGATCAGCTCCCCTCTGCTTCTCTCTCTCCGCCCTCTCTTCCTCCCTCGATCTCCGATCCGTCCGTCCCTCTCTTTCTCGTTCTCAGCTCCTCTCTCTTAAATTTTTTTTGTTTTTTTTGTTTGTTCTTTCTAAAGTTTGATGTAGGTTCTGCTGTTTTGGGAGAATAGAGGAATTAGTAACTGTTGAGTGTTTTTATTATTATTATTTATTATTATTAATATTAATATTAATATTATATTTTATTATATTATTATTATTATTATTATTATTATGTTATTTCTGATTTTATAGTAGAATTATTTTATAGAAATAGTTATTTTTACTGAATAATATCATATGTACACTATGTATTATTACTGTCATTATTATTATTATTTTACATATATTTTTGACTAAGAATTATGGTTAATTTAGTTATTATTAGAAATTGGTTTTGTATAATTAGGTATAATAAGCTTTCAAAAATATATATACATATTTATACAAATATTATATGTGGCTTGGCCTTATTTTAAAAATATAGTTTCTACCAATTCTATTTTTCGACGAACTTAGAGTTTTAGTCAAAAGTAATTTTCTTGACTTTAGGTCTTTTTTTCCATAAATATTATTTCAATAATAAAATCTAGTTTTCAAATATTATAAGTATTTTCAAATATTTGTATCTATATTATTTATCATTTCTCCTTTGATTTTCCTTTTTCCATGGCTAAGCCCATTATTCCTATCCTCCTACCAATTCTGTCATTTCTCCTCTCGATCCTAACTAATTTGACCCTTCGGGACCCAATGGAACTGACCGTGTCACCACCCAATGTCACCTTGCATAGTTGTTGCACCGAAGTCGCAGTTCGTGCCACCTTGATCATCGCAGCACACCAGGCGTCCTACCAGGCAAGACACCATGCCATTTGTTGTTTATTTATTTTAGCTCATATTTCATGCATTACTTATTTTTTTTATGCAAAATAAACTGTGATACATGGCATAACTGTTAGAACTTACTGTTCATTTATATTCCTACTATGTATTGTTTTTCTCACATTAAACCTAGATTTAAGGGACCACCTTGTGTGTTGCATTCATTGGCCTTGACACATTGTAACACGAAGTTGTGTGTCGTATGTAGGACACGGAAGTGCGTGATTGGCTGGCCACTAGTACGTACAAACCGTGCGATAGGAATAACCGCTAATAGAGGTTGCATGCTAGTTTGACTTAGCGGTTATAGTGGTTTGTGTTGTGGATACAACACAGTAGGCATTGGGCGGGGAGAACAATTCCTTAGCGTATGGGCTTCGATGCACTTTCCCTTTTGTAACCCGTGAGCTCCGCCGGAGACGCGGGTCAGATTACCCATGATTACTGACGGCCACTGACGATTCTGCGGAACGTCATGCTCTTACTGATGGGGCCTCTGGTGCCCAGAGGGGACTACGCCGATCCTATTCAGCCAGGGCCCATGCGTAGGAAGGATTGTTCTTAACAACATATCACTTAGAACGGTTAGGCACCTTATCCGTTAGGTACGAGTACTTTTGGTTTGGGTACTTGTATCTGACCGTGGCTTGGAACAATAACTTGTCGCGGATTAGTTTGTCACATCTTGTCCTGGTTTGGTTGTAGGTGTGACTTACTACTTCGATGAGAAGGTATTGAACCTTGTTGGGGTCCGGATACCATATTGGATTCATAGCATGGGAAGATACGTTACCGTGAATTAGTTTTCCATCTCCTGTCCTTGTTTGGTTGGGGGGATGGTACGCTCGTTCAGTAGGTGCGTATTGGAACATGTTATAATTCGATTTACTTATTTATTTGAGCAATATTTATTCAGTTTATATGGCATGATATTATGTGTCTTGTTACGTCCCTCTGAGGACCTGGTTATCTCTCCAGGTGTGTGCTATTGTTTTTCGCAGGTGTTCTAGCTCTAGCCGCGATCTTCGCTATTTCTTCGAGGATGATTGCATTTGGATCGTCTTCGCTTCGCTCGCCACTCATTTCATTTCTATGTACTTTTCCTTATTTGTTGGTAGTGGATTTGTCTCCGCCCAACATATTGTATCAAGACAAATCCATTCTCATTATATGATATCTTTTATTCATTTATTCTGTGTGGATGAGATTAGTTATGGTTCTACTGCATTTCACAGCTTATGTATTTATACGAGGCTTCCATATATTGGAGTATACTTCGTATGAATACAGCTGGCATGTCTACGTTCCTAGCCCTACGTATTTTGGGACTGGGGTGTTACATGTTTCTGTGGTGGCCCATGCAGGTCAAGATAAATTATTTGGTTACTTTACCGTACCAAGCAAGCCTGCGTATAGGATTAGAAGTTTAGGATCTCATCCACATACTTGACCTCTTTCCTTGATTTTATCTACCGTTTGACTCATCAATTGCATCTTGCTTGCTTCCTTCCACCCCTATTCTTATCTTCCCTTCGTGCTTGCTAGAGGTTGACCCTACTAGTTAGTTGTCCCAAAACACCATTAGTTTAATTCTTTAAGTTGGGTAGAATACCTTATGAATTAGCAACCCCTTTGACCTAGTGACCTATATTAGCAAGCTTATTTAGATCCTAGAATCTAGAGGACCTAACCCGTCTAGACAACCAAGGACTTGGACAAGAAGACTATAGGGCGACTGTATGACTTAGAATTATTCTACCTTCTTTAAAATCTTAATCTCTCGTGCCCATGTTTTTACCATCTTGACTAATGATGCTAATGTAGCCTAGTTTTTGCAAGCTTATTCTTTTATCAAGCTTGTTTCAAGACAATGTTATTTGGGCATGTCCACTAACATATGGTCTAATCAGAACCGGTGCATGATGGTCTGATCAACCGAGTGTACTTTGGTTCGCTTTTATCTATCGTTCTACGTGGATGGGAACATAGCTAAACTTGTCCTTTAGAACCCATCCACGACTGCCTTGACAATTCTTTTGAAATTATGTTGATCGTCTTTGAATTACGTATTCGTATTCGATAACGCCTCCTTCAAACTCTATATTGCTTTCGTCTTCACCTATTTTAGGAGGACGAAGGCGTTATACTAGAACCTTCTATCTACTATGACCATTCTCACTCGATGTTGTTATATCTTCATCCTAAACTACTCGTCCTCCTCTCGGCCCTATCAAGACCCTCTAATCGCTTAATTTAAGTGAATCTTTTTCGTTCTATTAATTGCGACCCTCATTCATTACCCGTGACCATACCGTTCTATGATCTAGATCGTGATTTCTTACGACATGATTTGTATTCGATTATTTCCCATCGAAACCCCCTTGTGTCCTCTCACCCCCTATAAATTCTTAATTTCGAGGACGAAATTCTTTTAAGTTGGGTAGGATGTAAAACCCCTAAATTTCTACCATTTTTAAATTATTAAATTTGGTACTGGTTTAAATTTTTTTGTATTATACGTCGCGTAGTACTCTTGTACGTCGCGCACGACGTTTTATTTTTCGTAATTGCTCGACGAGTGCGAATATGTGCGAGCGTACATATTTTTAGAAAAACATTTTCTTATTTTTATCGTTTCAAAAAAATATATATAATAATTATTTTTAGCTATCAAAATTTTAAATTTAAATTTTTTATTTTTGAAAGGCTTTTTGACAGTTATATTAATAAAATATATTCTAATAAAATGGTATGATAGAAAAGTGTATATTTGTAATATTATTTGTGCATACATATTTCGTAATTAATTATTAGTCTATTTTGACAAATAATAATGTAATTTTTGAAATTATTATTATTAGTATTTTTGGAAAATATATTTCAAAATTATTGTGGAGATTTAAATCTTAATTTGAATCTATGTATTTATTTAAATAGTTAAATAATTGAAATTTGATTTATTGATTTGATTTTAAACTAAGAGATTTAATTTGATTTTAATTGGATTTGGATTTGGATTTGATTTGATTGATTTTAAATTAAATTGCAAGTTATCTATTTTTGGGGTTTAAATTAAATCCTAATCCATATCTAATTGGGAATTACCACATCCTATAAATAGGCAGGTACTCCTCCAATATTTTTATCAATTCACAAATTCCTACACAAGTTATTTCTCCACAACGTGCGTGCTCGTGTCGGTGTTCCATCCATCCTCGTGTCAACCGTGACGGCCTCGGGTCCGACCCCGGTGACTCTCTTATTCCATTCTTTATATATGTACAATTGTCTCCGTGTCGACACTCTGACACAATATATCAAATCCTAAAATTTTAACCCTAAACCTAACCACCACTCTACTCCCCGACTTTCCGCAGCCACTCCGACCTCGCCACCACGGCCAGCCCATGCGAGCCCCGAACCACCCTCGTCCCGCGTCCGGCCACCAGCAACTCACGCCTAGCCGTCACCATCTCCACCATTAGCCACCACGTTCACCACCACCCAACACCACCCGGCCACCGCTACCACCCACAGGACCACCCCAGAACCACCACCGCCTATTCCCTGCCACCGCCACCCTCAGCAAGACCACCACCATCACCACCAAACCCGTCGTCAACCGACCACCACCATCACCGCCACCCATCACAGCCACAGTAGAAAAAGGAGTAGAAAAACCTAACCTTAGACTCGCCTCCGTCGCGGTTCCCGCGAGCACGGCCATCGCCGGCATGCGCCATCCGGCACTGCGACCCCTGCCGCCGCCCCTGTCCTCGATCTCCGCCGCGCCGAGCTTACCCCCGCTCGCCGGCGCAGCCGCGTCGCCGGAAAGCCCTCTGCGCTCCTCCAGACGTTTGCCGCTCCACCTTGGCCGTACTTGCCCGCCGACCGCCCTGGTCTCCTTCTCCGGCGAACCCCTCACCGTGCCACTCCCCTTCTTCGCGCACATCCGCCGCTCCGCTCACGACCGCCTCCCTCTTTCGAGCCCAGATCTCCCTTCCGCCCTTCGAAATCCCCCTTTCCATCGAACCTCTCCACTCTCAGCCACCGATCGGACCCGCGCTCCGCCCCTCCCGGCCGCGTCGTGACCGCCACCCGCAGTTCCGTCGCGTTCTCCTCGAAACCCCCGGTCGGTCTTTCCCTCGCCGCCCGCTCCTCTCAGTCCCTCTCCGATCAGCTCCCCTCTGCTCCTCTCTCTCCGCCCTCTCTTCCTCCCTCGATCTCCGATCCGTCCGTCCCTCTCTTTCTCGTTCTCAGCTCCTCTCTCTTATTTTTTTTTTGTTTGTTCTTTCTAAAGTTTGATGTAGGTTCTGCTGTTTTGGGAGAAGAGAGGAATTAGTAACTGTTGAGTGTTTTTATTATTATTATTTATTATTATTATTATTATTATTATTATGTTTTATTATATTATTATTATCATTGTTATTATTATTATTATTATTATTATAATTATTATTATGTTATTTCTGATTTTACATTAGAATTATTTTATAGAAATAGTTATTTTTACTGAATAATATCATATGTACACTATGTATTATTACTGTCATTATTATTATTATTTTACATATATTTTTGACTAAGAATTATGGTTAATTTAGTTATTATTAGAAATTGGTTTTGTATAATTAGGTATAATAAGCTTTCAAAAATATATATACATATTTATACAAATATTATATGTGGCTTGGCCTTATTTTAAAAATATAGTTTCTACCAATTCTATTTTTCGACGAACTTAGAGTTTTAGTCAAAAGTGATTTTCTTGACTTTAGGTCTTTTTTTTCCATAAATATTATTTCAATAATAAAATCTAGTTTTCAAATATTATAAGTATTTTCAAATATTTGTATCTATATTATTTATCATTTCTCCTTTGATTTTCCTTTTTCCATGGCTAAGCCCATTATTCCTATCCTCCTACCAATTCTGTCATTCCTCCTCTCGACCCTAACTAATTTGACCCTTCGGGACCCAATGGAACTGACCGTGTCACCACTCGAGGTCACCTTGCATAGTTGTTGCACCGAAGTCGCAGTTCGTGCCACCTTGATCATCGCAGCACACCAGGCGTCCTACCAGGCAAGACACCTTGCCTTTTGCTGTTTATTTATTTTAGCTCATATTTCATGCATTATTTATTTTCTTTATGCAAAATAAACTGTGATACATGGCATAACTGTTAGAACTTACTGTTTATTTATATTCCTGCTATGTATTATTTTTCTCACATTAAACCTAGATTTAAGGGACCACCTTGTGTGTTGCTTTCATTGGCCTTGACACGTTGTAACACGAAGTTGTGTGTCGCATGTAGGACACGGAAGTGCGTGATTGGCTGGCCACCAGTACGTATAAACCGTGCGATAGGAATAACCGCTAATAGAGGTTGCATGCTAGTTTGACTTAGCGGTTATAGTGGTTTGTGTTGTGGATACAACATAGTAGGCATTGGGCGGGGAGGACAATTCCTTAGCGTATGGGCTTCGATGCACTTTCCCTTTTGTAACCCGTGAGCTCCGCCGGAGACGCGGGTCAGATTACCCATGATTACTAACGGCCACTGACGATTCTGCGGAACGTCATGCTCTTACTGATGGGGCCTCTGGTGCCCAAGGGGGGGACTACGCCGATCCTATTCAGCCAGGGCCCATGCGTAGGAAGGATTGTTCTTAACAACATATCACTTAGAATGGTTAGGCACCTTATCCGTTAGGTACGAGTACTTTTGATTTGGGTACTTGTATCTGACCGTGGCTTGGAACAATAACTTATCGCGGATTAGTTCGTCATATCTTGTCCTTGTTTGGTTGTAGGTGTGACTTACTACTTCGATGAGAAGGTATTGAACCTTGTTGGGGTCCGGATACCATATTGGATTCATAGCATGGGAAGATACGTTACCGTGAATTAGTTTACCATCTCCTGTCCTTGTTTGGTTGGGGGGATGGTACGCTCGTTCAGTAGGTGCGTATTGGAACATGTTATAATTCGATTTACTTATTTATTTGAGCAATATTTATTCAGTTTATATGGCATAATATTATGTGTCTTGTTACGTCCCTCTGAGGACCTGGTTATCTCTCCAGGTGTGTGCTATTATTTTTCGCAGGTGTTCTAGCTCTAGCCGCGATCTTCGCTATTTCTTCGAGGATGATTGCATTTGGATCGTCTTCGCTTCGCTCGCCACTCATTTCATTTCTATGTACTTTTCCTTATTTGTTGGTAGTGGATTTGTCTCCGCCCAACATATTGTATCAAGACAAATCCATTCTTATTATATGATATCTTTTATTCATTTATTCTGTGTGGATGAGATTAGTTATGGTTCTACTGCATTTCACAGCTTATGTATTTATACGAGGCTTCCATATATTGGAGTATACTTCGTATGAATACAGCTGGCATGTCTACGTTCCTAGCCCTACGTATTTTAGGACTGGGGCGTTACAGAACATTTGTGGGGAGGGAGAGGAAAATTTGAGGGGAAGGAAAATGGAGGAGGGGAAAATGAAAGTAAAGTTAATTTTTCCTTCCTTTGTTTGGATGGACAAAAAGTAGGGAAAGGAAAAGTTTAAAAACAATTTTTTATTTGTTTATGGATAGAGGTACAATTACTATTTTCTCCTTGGTATTCTCAAATGATGATTTAATATTAACTTTTTGAGGGGTGGTGGGGTAAATTCACTCAAATTCCTCTCATCTCTCTCCATTTTCCTTCCACTTTTGGGATAAATTTTTTTTGGTGGGACCCACCTACTTTTTCCTCTCAAATTTTCCTCCCCCATTTTTTTCTCCTCCTTTCCAAACACCATCATTTAAAATTTTCCTCTCACTTTCCCCTCAACTTTTTCCTTCCTCCCATTTTCCACCCTTCCCAAACAGTACCTAAAAGATAATGTCCCTTGTTTTCTTATGAAAAAAAAAAATCGCATGCTCATGATCTCCTCCTCTTTCTTTCGACCATCACTTTTTTATGAAGGAACCATAGATGTATTTAGGGATGAGCATTATTCGATTTTGAACTGAAAATCGAACATAACCGAACCGATAAAGAGATTCGGTTTAGTTTGAAATAATTTTAATTCAGTTTCGGTTTTAAAAATACTAAACAAATTTATTCGGTTTCGATTTTGGTCCAAAATCAAATAAAATTTATACAATTATGTAAATACTCTCAATTTTATGCATATTTTGTGATTAAAAATATGTATATTTTGAAAACATTAATTTTTTTGTATATGTTTTGAAGTTCAACTGTGATAATTTAACTAATCCAACTTTAGGCACAACTTTAAAATACAACAAATATGTGTATAAAAATTATCCTAACTTTGGACCCGACCATTAAATAATAGAAATATTCCAACCAAACAAATCGAATGGTTATTTGGTCCGGTTCGGTTTCGATTTTGGCTAATTTCGGTTCGATTTTGCATTTTTAGAATTTTGATTTATTCGGTTTTGACTATTTTGATTCGGTTGAAACCGAATAAACCGAACGCTAACCCCTACATATATTCTATAATATCATCGACCATCAAAATACTTTTGAGCCCTTACGCTGTCTCGATCCATATGCAGCATTGATTGGGGTCAGGCCCGGCCCTGGCACAGGATAGGTGGGCCATAATCTAGGGCCCAAGCGGAAGGGGGGCACCACTCACCAGTCCTATTTGTTAATTGTTGTTGGCATAGGCTCACAGTCCAAAGTCCAAATGGAAGGAGCAGAAGTCATTAATTATAGCTAGATCCAGAGAAGGGGGATTAATATTAATGATGTTTTAATAGTTTATAGCTAGATCCAGAGAGCATTGAGGCCTCGTTTGGTTGGTGGAATCATGGGTTGAGAAAGAAAAGTTATTACTTTTCTATATTTGGATGTCAAAGGAATTGAGGAGGCTAGGAAAGGAAAGTGATGTCCAGTGGAAAGAAAACTAGAAGGAAAAGTGGCTCCATCCATCCAAGGAAAAGAAATACCAAGGAATTTATTTCATTTCCTTTCGGTTCTCCGAAACAAATTATAGGCCTGATATTAAGGCCTCGTTTGGTTCACGGATTCAAGGAATCCGAAAAGGAAACTTATTCCTTTCCTTTGTTTGGTAGCCACAAATTTGGGAAACACTTTCCTGACATGGGGGAAAATAGGAGGAAAAATGGTTCCTCTCATGACCCATGGGATTCATTTTCCCTCCTCCTTTTCCAACATTAATTACCAAACATTATGACAAAAGTAGCCTTGATTTATTACCTATTTTACCAATTAACTCTTCATTATAATTATGTTGACATTGGATATTGTTGGAACAATGATATATTTTTTCTTTCCTTTCCTACACCAACCAAACATAGGAAAGAAAATTTGATAGAAATTCTACTTTCCCATCCCCATGGAAAATACATGGGAATTGATTTCCTTTCCGTGAACCAAACGAGGCCTAAGGGAAAAAAAATCTCGCTAACATTAATACTAATATTTTTCTTATATATTTCGGAAGAAGAAGAATCGTTGAAAGGGGAGGGGGCATTAATTATATTATTGATCTCAATTTCTATTGATTACATAAGAAGATTTCGAGAGAAGAAGAATGGATTCTATCTTCTCTCTTTTCTTGATTCTTCCTTTCATATATACTCAAGGCAATAGTTATTAAGGAAGTCCATGGACACGCTGGTGGTGGTGACGTTGAAAAAGTATGTGAGGATTATCCGGACGGAGCACTACTTCCTCCTCTTGGAGGAGCTCGACAAACGAGACCAGTGGCTCAAGGTTTGTTCTTTCTTTTCTTCAAAATTGAGAAGGTCTAGACTTGTTGAGCTTTTCTGCACCTTCATCCTTGTGTTTGAGGAAATGTGTCATAGAGATTATAAAATAAAGGCTTAATTACACTTTGATACCCTCAACTATTCCGCTTTTTCAAGTTGATACCATAAACTTTTTTACTCAACAACTTAATACCTCAACCATTATTTTTTTTCAACTTGATACCTAAATTTTTAAAAATCCCCAAAATACCCTTATCCCTTCCCTCTCCCCTCCCCCCTCCCTTCCCTCTCCGGCGACCACCTCCCCCCCTCCCGCAGCGGCGACCCCCCCTCCCTCTCCGGCGATGGTGGAGTCGAAAAAGGAGGGCAGCGGGAGAGGGAGGGGAGGGAGCGGGAGGAGGGGGCGGGTGGCCGGAGGGTGGAGGGGAGCGGGGGGGGGGGGGGGGGGGGGGAGAGGGGGAGGGTGCAGGTGTCACGACCCGCACCCTAGAGTAAGGGCACGAGACGTGGGTACGTCCAGCCTACGCCGCAGTGTCGGCCGTAGAACGCTGTCCTAGGTCAACATACATCTAACAATATATATATCTAAATAGTTTATACTCCCCGAATGGGGGTGACATAGCAGTAATAAACTCAATCACAACTAAGGAAGAGATAGCACGATATGAAATAGAACTCAAGGAAACAAATAGATGAAAAGTAGTCTAAGATAATCCCAGCAATATCCAGAAGTACATGGTCTCAGATACAGAATGAAAGAATATATACATCTCAGAACTCAGAATAAAGTCTAGCTAAAACATGCCTCAAGACTACATAAAAGAAGATAAGCCTAACTAATCTAGTCTAGGCAATCGGGGTGATATCCTCAGCTAGAGCTGGGTCCTCCTGAGGGTCCAGCTCGCAAGTGTCATCTAAGGCTGCCCCGTAGTAAGTATCCAGGCAGGCCTCCTCCTCCTCCTCTGTAATATTTTCAACAAGTCCAGTCAGGACAGGAGCGAGTACAGTACATCTCAACAGTTCATAGCAGGATAGAAATATAATCATGCAGTAAAGTAAGATACAAGTACTGAAAGAAATGCAATATATAAACAGAGAGAGAAAGCTGTAATAGAAATATCTACTATAGATAGAGAACTAACATGTGGCTAGTGAGTCAGAGTACAATATAGACATGTAAATGGCATAGGAGATTCTGATGCTACACTATGGAAGAGATTCTGATACTACACTACTTGGATAGTATTCACATGTCTATTTCTACTCCCCCGTACCCCCAATCAGTACACAAGGATCCAACCAAGTTATGTTATGATTCCACGTAAAGCCCCCGAAGGGTGATACATGGATGTCCCAAAAATGGGGATTCTAGGAGATTCTAGGATACCCAGTAAATGGGATTAGAGATTCTAGGAGACTCTGTGATCATAAGGGTATATGTCACAAGTGATCAAAGAACCTGTGAAGCATAGTGATACGTCATGTAAGTGAAACGCACAGAACATGTAGTACCCGATGCTCCCTAAGGATAACATCTTAAGAAAGGATCCGTATAGTACTAATCCGTGTAACCAATGTGACAGTACAAGTAAAGTAATCTACTACAGGAAATAATTCTAAGCAAGATATGAAATGATCAGAGAATGTACTCGCCTCATATCTGAATGTCTGAAGTAAATGTACTGTCCGAGATGAGGTACCTGACTCCTAGTTAGAGCAACACAAGTCAAGATGTATACAGGGGATAATAAAAGTAATCTACTATGCATCTGCATGCTGTCTAGGTCAAACTAGACTAAAGTCAACCCTTGGTCAACTCCAGTCAACTATACTAGTCAAGGCTAGGTCAAACTAAACCAAACAAGTCTCGCTAAGCCTAACCAGCCTATTCTAGCAATCACACACCAATCACAAGTCATACTAGACTATCAACACACAACCATTGGTGTATTCATACCATACACATAGGCCTTATGCCCTATAATCCACATCACACATATTTCATATATTATATTTATATACTACTACATATTGATATACCATATGATTATTATTATTAAGTATATAGAAAGTATATATATATACATATAGAAGGGTATGGAAAACAATGCACATGTATGTGTGTGATATAGGAACCAATGTTTGTGTGTACATGTGTAATGTGACATGAATAAGTTTGTGTGTGTGTGAATGTTATGCATTAATGTGTCAACTTCAGGTTTAGTGTAGGTGGGTTATGAAGGTTCCATGTAGGCAATGTGTTCAGAAATTTAGGAAGTTTTAGGACATGCTTTGTATTCATGTATACATTACATACATGCTTACCTACATACTTGCATACATATATGCATAAATACATATAGATTTATGATACCTATATTATATACATTATAACATATATACTCATATATATGCAAGGAGGGAAATGAGAGGGGAATGTAGAGCATGTGTGTGTGTGTAGAGTGTTAGGGTGAGTATGAGTGACAGGAAAGTGAAAGTGTGTCATGAGTGAATGTGAGGGTGTGTGTCAATGGGCTAGAAGGAACATACACGAGTGTGTGTGGGATGATCACAAGTGCCAAGTGTGTGTGTGTATCATGGAGAGGAAACACAGTGAAGATAACATCAATCTCAGATTTTACATGAACAAAACAACAACTGTTAAAACAATCCTACATTCCCTAAATGAATTTCTCAGGTTTGAACCAAAACCCCATCCAACAAACCCAATTTCATTTCAGATTTTCAGTCATTATCATTCTCAGATTTCTACAACTCATGAACACTTAAAAACCCTTCCCTTCTCAAATCAGTCTCAGATTAATACATTGAAAGAAAACACACAATTCAGTTCACAATATCAGTCTAAACATGTTCTAATACTCAATGAAGACTGGACCAAAATAGTTCTCAAATGAAGTTTTGATTTGTGCCTCAAATCAATACCAAATCACATCAAAACATACCCAATATCAACACACTATTAGATATCATGTAGGTACACCTATTAGAGGCTTAATAACAAGTAATTAACAGTGTCTAAAAGGTTTAAATGATTGACAAATCTCATTTTCAAAATCTAGAAAATATAGGATACAATGCACAATATCACAGTTTTTAGGAAAAGTAGGGAATCGAGAATTAACAATAAAAATCAATTAAAAATAAGAATTTAATGGTTGGTAATAATTAAACTTAATGTACACATGCTATTTAATGTGTTTGTGTCCACAAAAGTGGACACAAACGTGTCCATTCGAAACAAACACCAAAACAGTAAACACGGGAGACTGCTCCTCGTACACGTGTTCCTCGAGTTCGTGTGTACGACACGACATGACACAACCCACGTGGTTGTGTCCCAGTGTCGACCTAGACTAGGTCTAGGGTTAGGACACCCTGACTCGTGTCCATGTTGCGTGTACACGACACGACACACGCGTATCAGTGGCTAAAAACAACAGCCACTGCACAGCGTAAAAACTCGTGCACGTGTTCGTGCGTGTCCGACACGACACGTGGGGCCCTGAAACTTGGGGAGCCCCGTGTCAGTGTCGGCCCCCATCCGTGTGTCAAATCCCAAGTGTGGGGGTGGCATGTCCGTGTCGAAAACGTGCCCGAGTGGCAGGGCACGCACAGTCCCCGCGCGTGCGTGTGCACGACCGCGTGTCCGCGTCTCCCTAGGTCTGACACGACACGAAAACCAAACACAAACACTTGAAACCCACAGGCAAGATCAAAACCCTAATTCCTATTCAAAAAGTTTCCACAAAACCAAACGAAATGCCCTTTGTGGCATTTCGACAAACACTTAGGTACCACCCCTGATACGTGTCCAAATGGACACAAAACTTACGAAACCCGATACGACACCAATGCAGACACTTAGGGGACCCCTAGGGCTTCATAATCATGAAAAGAAATCAAAGTTTCATGGAGAAATGAGAAAGTTACCTATTGTTGAACTTTCAAGAAAACCCCCAATCAATAGCTCTTCTCTTGATGTCCCAATCCACGCAAATCACATCAAACTGAGATGGAACCTTAATGACAGCAAGAATAGGTATATTAGAACCTAGTGGAAAAGATTAGAATGAAAAAGGAAGAGGAATGGAGTTCTAGGGATTAAAATACAATAGGAAACTAACCTTCTTGAACTTGAGCCTTCCTAAGAAAGAGGCAACCCTTGATTTTAGGAGGGTATTTATAGGGTGATGATCCCCATAAGGACAAGGTGGCCGACCACTAGTTCTAGGGATTGGGGTTTGCAAATGTCTTGGGCTTTGGGCCAACCTACAAGGCTATGGTTTGATTTGATTTATTAAAGGCTCTAAATCATAAGCCATGACTTATGACTTTCTAAATCCTAATGCTAACTAGAGTCTAATGACCAAACCAATGATTAGACTAGGTTAGAATAGAGTCATAAAACCTAACCAAGTCCATACTAACTAGGGTTAGCTCCTAGGTTGGTCTACAAGGGTCAACACTAGTCAAAGTCAACATAGTCCAAACAATTCCAAAATAAATCCTAAAAATTCCCATAAATTCAAATAAATTCTAATAAATTTAAATTATCCCAAAAATTACAAAAATACCCTCATATGGAAAATTGGGTGTTACAGCAGGCGGGGCGGGAGGGGGGGAGGGGCGGAGGGGGAGGGGTGCAGGCGGGGCGGAAGGGGGGGAGGGGCAGAGGGGGAGGGTGCAGGCGGGGCGGGAGAAGAGAGGGAGGGGCGGAGGGTGCGGGCGGGGCGGCGGGGAGAGGGGCGGGGGCGGGGGTGGTGGCCGGAAGGGAGGGGGGCTGGAGGAGGGGGGGAGGGGTAGAGTGGTAGTTTTAATTTTTGGGTAAGGGCATTATTGTCCAAAATTTTTTTAAGGTATCAAGTTAAAGAAAAAAATAGTTGAGATATTAACTTGAAAAAGCGGAATAGTTGAGGGTATCAAAGTGAAAATAAGCCTAAAATAAATGTTATATTAGGTTGGAGTAAGTCACTATTGTGAATATGGTGCACGAACACGACAACAGAGTGCAGACACAGAGACATACAACAGCTAGCCTGGTGTGTCCTATTTTGTAGTGTATGTGTTTTGTCCGATATATGTACACACCACGTGACATGGACACAATGCCTAGATTAACAATAAGGGTCATGGTGTGAGATGGGTCAGCCCGGACCCAGTGTTCACCAGGTTTGACCGGACCTGGGCCAGGCCGGCCTCAGATCTATGGAGAACCGAGCCGGGCCGGGCCGGGCCGGGCCGACCTGGATTAAAAAGAAAAAAAAATTCAAACCCAGCCCGGACCATGGCCCGGCCTTGAGCGGGCTGGGCCGGTTCAGGGTTGGGTCCGGGCCAACCTGATTTTTCAAAAAAAAATATAATAATAATGTTGACAAAAATAAGAAAGAAAATAAAATTTGAGCAAAAAAAAGTTGATTTTTTTTAATTAATGTATAATTTAATGTATAAGTATTTTTTTCATAAAATTTGTAATAAAATGTACAAGTTGCAAATTATATTTTATTTTCATAAAATTTGTAAAAAAAAGTACAAGTATTTTTTTTCCGTTGTCCGTCATCGATCTTTCCTCCAATTTATTGCTCAACTCCTCCTTCAATAGTGTCCTCCAAAGTAAGAGACTGAAAGTCCAGCTCATTGATGCCGGCACTTTCATCTCTTGAGTTTTGAGTACATTTTCTTGCACAAATCCAATCTTGAAAGCAGACGTAAGTTTCCAAATATCTGACAGCATCATGTTCCTCTTCTTTTTTAGCATCATTGAACCTGTATTAAAACAAGATTCTGATACAACCGTGGACACCGGGACCATTAATATATCATGTGCTATAGAAGAAAGTACAAGATATATTTTTTCGTGTCTTTTCCACCATTCTAAAATAAAATAATATGCGGATTCACCATCATATTCTTCATAAGAATTTAAATATAAGATAATTTCTGAGTTGGTAAGAAAGAATGTTTTTGTTTTTTTTCCTTTGTAGTACACTCTTAGCATGTGATAATTTAGATATAAAACCAGAGCTACTACTACCAACTTGAACGGTTGTACTTGGTCGGGCTAATACAATTCGTTCTTCATACAAAGTAATTAAAAAATCTAAACATCTCTAATCTCTACTTTTAAGTTACTTATATTAACATTCATATTTTCATGAAAATCATCTAACAATATGAATACGCTATCTAATTTAACCTTCGGATCAAAAATCGAAGCCAAACAATATAGAAGAGGTATTTCAACCCAATATTTTCGTAATATTGTTTCCATTTCGGAACAACATAAACAAAACTAGGAACAATTATTTATTTAAAAAATAAATTAGACATGTTAATAGTTATGTTAATAATTTCTGTTAACGTTGGAGAAGAAGTTGGATAATAAACTCCAGATAAAATACACGTAACATTGTAAAATAATTCTTAAAGATTCATAAATAGAATTAGCAATTAACCAATCATTTTCAGTAACTTGATAATCAAAACTTGGATTAACATTACAATAATGAGTTATAACATCTTTACATATAGTGCAAGATTTCAACATTAAATAAACAGAATTTTATTTATGTGGTACATCCTTAACAAATCTCCTAAAAGTTATAATATTGTGCACATAAAATTTTAAAAACTTGTTATCTATTTGCAGAAGTGTTCAAACTTTGTAGACATAATCTAAAATTTTCAAAATTTACAAGAAAAAATTAGAAACATTCTTGTACAACTAAATTAATAATATGACAAGCACATCTAACATGGAAAAGTCGTCATTCTACTATAGGCAAAATTGTATTCTTAAAATATTAACAAGAAGTGTTATTACTAGCAATATCAAAAGAAATTGAAAAACTTTATTGTGAATATCATATTCACATAAAAATTGAATGATGGCACCACCGATTACAGAACCAGTATGTGAAAATTCTAAAGGTCGTAAACAAATAATACATTTTTGCAACATCCATTTTGGATCTATATAATGTGCCGTGATACAAATATAATCATAATTTTGTTTAGTAGTCTATATATCAGAAGTTAGAGCAAACTCACTAACATTTACGAAGCTTTGTTTTAAAGTTGTCCTTTCTTTTTAAAATATTTTTATAGCCCCAGCTCTAGTAGTAGATCTACAAACTTTACTAAAACAAGGATTAAGAGTAGTGCTTGTATAATCATAATACCAATCACTCTCATCGAATGTGAAATGTTGTTCATTACAAATAATATATTTGGTCAACTCAGTTTTGTTACGAGCATCATAATAAGTAAAATTACCTATAGAAGATTTTTTAGGACCAATGCTTACTTGTGCCTGTCTAGCTTGTAGTGTGTTATTACCATAACAAGTATCATAATGTCTTCTCAAAGTGCCCGTGCCTTCACTTTTTTTTCAGTTTAAATTTTTTTCTACATTTCTTATATTGTGCACCTTTAGCTATTGGTTTTTGATTTTTTGGATCTAAAACCGGTGTACTATCATTATCAGTGACATATATTTTCTCAAAATATTGCCAATAAACTATTTTTTTTTATTTACAACATTAGTAGCCGTACTACTAACTTCAGGAGGTGACATCTGTGTCGGTGTCACAAAATCAAGAATTTCAAATAAATTAGCATAGTAATCACTATTTTGTTTTGAATCACCTCCATAAGGGTGATTAGAACCAATAGCATCCATATTTTAAAAATTAATTTTTAAGAAAAAGAAGAGAAGAGAAAATTATTTATCTACCAAACAAAGAGAAAGAGAGAAAAATCAAAAAAAAAAAACTGTAAAATTAAAATTACTTGGAATGTCAACTCGAGGGAAAATGTTGAACTCCAAAAAATTTCGCAGAAGTAAAAGACTTGAGAACACTATAGTTATGCCGCTAGAAAGTTGCACTTCAAAATCCGAAAACTTGTTACTTCAATCTTATTGATAAGCTTGTATATTTTTAAGAGAGGTAAGAAATGTTTGTGCGTAATTTTCATAAATTTTGGCTATTTATAGATTTTTTGGGTGCAAAATGACCTATTATACTCTCATAATATAGTTGTTATAAGGATACTTTTGGTCATTTTCAACAAAAATGACCAAAATGCCCTTAAAACGTCAAAAAATAGCCCTCAAAATGAGAGTATTTCGGTCTTTTTAGTCTACAAACGGTAAAAAAGAACCCGATCTAGACTGGGCCAACTGACCCAAACCCGTGGTCAAACCGGGCCGGGCCGAGCCAGGCTACAGGTTCGAAAAGCCGAACCCAGTCCGGATCCGCAGAGTGCTCGGGCCGAACCGGTCCGAGTCGTTGACCGGATCGGGCCGACGCAGACCGAATTTGACTAGGCCGGGCCGAAAACCGGTTCGTCCGACCCATCTCACACCATGAAATAAGAGAAGACCCGTGAAGACATAATGTTCACCTTCTCCAGACTGGATGATTGTTGCCTGAAATTACTATATAATTTCTATAGTGTTAGAGCTTTTGACAGGATTAGACATCTCAGAAAATAAGCATGTTCTCCTTCTCAAATGAGAGGCTTCCTATACTTATGTACTAGGAAGTGCTATAGAATTCACCTAACAACATGAACTCAGTGCTACAATATAAAAAAACAAACCCAATAGTCCAGATACACATATTAGTCATTGTTGTCTAATGGAAAGGGAAAGGAATTCGTACGGTTGAATTGGCATTTTCCAAATCTTCAGATATTCAAACAACAACATACTTGAGGGACGATGAGAGATTTTTGTAGAACTGCAGGCATACGACATTATGAGAACAAAAGATCAGATTGTCAGCGCACCCATTCTAAGACGTTATTTGAATAACAAGCAACAAGTTTACTCCAAAGAACTCAATTTTTTCTACCAAGGCTCAGTATGTTTTTTATTCATTGATTTTTTTTTTTCTGCCCTGGACCTAGTGAACCTCAGGAACAGCCCAGTTGGGGTCGAATCTACAATCTTTACTATACTATGATTCAAATAGAAGAGGTTTGATCAATTATTTTGTCAATTATTTTGGTCATATACTTTCTTATCTAAAATTATAATTATGTATGGATAATAATATCATTTACATACCCACTATATGAAATCGACCCCTCCCCGCGATTGCATTCATCTTTTGTTTCTCTTTCTTTCTCTAATTCGGTGTTTGCATTCATCTTTTGTTTCTCTTTCTTTCTCTAATTCGGTGTTTGCATTCATCTTTTGTTTCTCTTTCTTTCTCTATTTATCTCTTTTATTTCTTTTTGAGAAATTTTGACTTACCCCCCACTTGCATTACCCATATTAAGAGTGCACCCCACAGTTTTGCATTAATGAAGAAATATTCCCATTTTGGACGGAAACCGTCAAAAAATTGAATTTTGGACGAAAATGCCCTTGGGTTCTTCCTTCTTCTTTGTTTTTTCTTTCCCCTCCCCCCCGGCCACCGCTCCCCCCCTCCCCGCCATCGCCTCCGCTCCCCTCCCCCTTCCTGCCTCTGCCGCCGTCGCCGCCGTCGCTCCTGCCGCCGCCGCCGCCGCTGCAACTGCTGCCACCGCCGCTGTTGCCGCCGCCGCCGTCGTTGTCGCTGCTGTTGTCGCCGCTCGCCGGAGGTGGGGAGGGGGGGGTAGCGATGGCGGTGGCGGTGGCTGGGAGGGGGGAGAGCGGTGGCGGGGAGGGGGGGTGGCCGGGGGGGGGGGGAGGGGGAAGAAAAAACAAAGAGGAAGGAAGAACCCAAGGGCATTTTCGTCCATAATTCAATTTTTTGATGGTTTCCGTCAAAAATAGGGGTATTTCTTCATTAATGCAAAACTGTGGGGTACACCCTTAATATGGGTAATGCAAGTGGGGGGTAAGTCAAAATTTCTTTAGAATATTTGATACAATATCATGTTTGAGTCATGAAACCAAGGGTTTACTACAGCCAGATGTACACTGGCAAGGCATGGATTCTATGCAAAACGACTTCAGATATGCATACGGCTTTCGGATACTATAAAGGCTTTATTTCTATTAGCATAGAACCATTAATTTTTATAATCCACAAATTTGATTCTATACATTTTTTCGGTACCATATTTCTTTTCTAGAATCGTCGTTCCTCCTAAACAGTCATTTGAAAATCTACTACTAGACTTGATATCCCATTCCTTATTGTCGTATTCTCAATAAACTAGTCATTTATTCCTTCTTATCTTGCCTATTTAAATTCTATCATTTAACTTCTTTCTAGTAATTATTTAGAACTAATTATTATATTTTGATTATATTTTACTAGATTCAACATCATAGTTAGATTCTTGAATCTATGAGTGTCTAAATGATTTTGGTTTAGTGACGGATCGTGTAATATCCCGCACCACACGAGGCATTTGGGTTGGCTTGTTGGATGCGATCAGAATGTTGGACTATGACTTGGGTTGGAGATCAGGAGAATTGAGACTGATGCAGTCTCTCTTAGCTGGCTAGACGGAATGGGTATTGGAACGTGTCTCGCTCATGGAGCTACGCTTAGTAGGAATGTGTGCAATCAAAACAGGAAGACCCTTTATGCAAGTGAGTAGAACTGTCCTTCCTCCTTCTTACTCCATCATGCCTAATAAAATAGAGTAATGTGATGCTATAAACTATCCCTAAATGTTCCATGTGTTAGTTGCTAAATAATATAGATGCTTATGCTGAGAATTGTTGAAATGAATAACACATGAACATTGAACTGCTGAATGGATCACACTTGAAATGCTAATGTGACTTGATGCCGGAGAATGAATTTATAATGCCCCTTATGCTTAACATTGTCAGAACTAGTAAAACACTTGAATAATAAGATGCCTTGTGAATGATACATAAGAAACGAACTGGCTATGCTATCGACCCAATGAACTGAAATGAAACACTTGAATCATGTACACTCTGTATAACTGTTGCAAAGATATGAATTATTGCTTGTTTCTTATAAGCAATGAAAGAATGAATAAATATCCCTATGAAATGAATGAATGTTATATTCCTTGTCGAAAGGAATGATATGGAAAATATGAGTTGATGAAATGAGAAATGATGAGGCTTGGGATCGCTGGAATCACCAAGTGAGATGATGGTAAGTTGGAGAGTAATGAGTCATTGAACATGACTTGAATGAGATGAATGATGATGCACTGTTGTCTTACTTCTCTTAATATTTTACCATGCGATTTTGTGCACGATCGAGTCGGACATGCATTCGCATGGTCATGGACAACTTGTATACAAGGTATAGTTTCCTTGGACGGTTCCCAGGGACCTAGGGACCGATTCGGCCTAGGAGGAAATGCAGCATACTTTGGTGGCATAATTGGTATCGGGACATTTATTTCGGACTTGCAACCCGGGTGAATGGTGCGTCACGCATATCCTTGAAGTCCTATATGACAAGTCCAAAATGGTGTATAACACCAGTGGTCATGTAGTCAGGATAAATGCTAATAAATGTTTTGTGCAGGCAGAGTAAATATTTTACCTAACCTGTATTTGATGCAGGAACGATGAGTCGGCTATCGGTAAGAAGTCACTTAAATGTGATGTATGCAATATATTTATGTTGGTTCAACTTGTCTGCTTAACATACTAAACAAAATAATGCTGTGATGTTGCCTTTCAAATGAGAAACTTCTTAACATGTTAAATACAGTATGCTAAATGTTGCCTTGTTAAGAGAATCATTATAACATGTATATATCCTAACTCAACCGATGCTTGCATGATGCCTCTACATAAGCAGTACTAGAATTTGATAACATCAAGTATACTTTATTGATGCCTTTACAAAAGAAATGAGTTAACAAGTTTACATATTTCAATGTTTCTGCTCATGAACTGTAAATTGATGCTAGGCCCCATGTAGAAAGACCATTCTAATACAAGCTTGCTTAATTGACCACTTAGTGTCGATTTAGGCGAGTGGGTTGGATTCTGCTCGCTAGTACATAGATGATGTACTGACCCACGTTGTGGGCAGGTGCTCGTGCTTGGAAAGTTCTGTACATAAAGATTTGCATGATCGATCCCGCGGTATTGAAGATTTCTTGGGCCTACAGAAGCTCTCCTTGTACAAGATGATGTCTTCTATGTATAAAGGGCATAATATATGGAACATTGTAATCAGTTGTACCAATAAGTTGTAAGCCAAGTCAGTATATCGAGTTATATTCCAATGTATGTAAGTATCAAATGTAAGCTTTATGGCTCTCGTTCAGTTGGTTGTCCATGTAAACCGAGATGTGTTATAAGCATTGTATTTCAATATCGATGTTGTACTCTAATTCAATTATCAATAAAGAGAATACATTTTATATATCATTGTGCGACCCAAGTTATCTGCTTATCTCCGCTGCTGTAAATCAGTGATGTGTTTCTTTTCGATAAGAAAGAATGTCCTCATTAACTTTAAATTGTCTGCTTCTGCCGCTGCGATGTGTTCCTATTTGATGATTATCAATTGTGTACCATCTTTGCCTTGTATAAGTGCAATACCAGACTTGTACGACATTACGCCCAAGCGAGGACGATCGATTCCAAGAGGCAAAATGACTACGAAAATCAGGGCAAGACAAATTGGTATCAGATCCAGGTTTTACGTCCTTGGTCTCTTCTTTGATTCGTTTCAAAATCAAAGTTGCATCTGCGATTAACCAAAGCTGCTTCCGCGAGTATTCAATGTTGCTTCCGTAATTAAATCAAAGATTGCTTTCGCGATTATGTTGTTGTTATTCCTGTAATCATTTCAAGTTATTCGTATCTGAAAAGTTCCATGACCCTCTTGGCTGCTCACTGGATGTTCCATACAATGTCTAAATACAATATGATGCCCGTGAATGCTGGAATGTTGTTGGTTTGTGAAGAACAGATGGCAACTCTAGAGGGGGGTGAATAGAGTTTATAGCGATAATAGCCAATTAAAAATTAAACTCTTTCACAAGCAAAAACAATCAGAGTAAATGCGAAAATAAATAAGGAGCAAGAAAGCATACGCAAACACAGCCGATTTTTTACATGGTTTTTCTCGTGGAGGACTAGTCCAGGCCTGAGAACTCTAGCTCAGGATTAAATCTACTATTTGTGAAATAGTAGTTACATCCCGTGCCTTTTCTTCAGAAGAGCACGTCAACTTCTTACAAAGATCGTAGTGGCGATGCTTAGAATTTTCCAAGCGACTACTTGAACTCTTGCACAAACTCCTAACTGAAAAATGCTGAGCACTGAGGCTTAGGGAGCTTGTGGCTAGTAGATGAAGAAGGGTATGGCTTGTATTGAGCTTTAGAGAGAAGAGAAGAGAAGATTGGATGAATTCATGGCCTATTTATAGGATACCATGTAGGCAGAATTCGGCCAGAATTCTGGTTGGAATTTTTAAAAATTTGGCCGTTGGACAACTTGCAACCAGCCAACCCTAAAAATTAGGGTGCTAATTTTTAGGGGACAGAGTTCGGTCCGAACTCTGTGTGGAGGCAGAGTTCGGTCCGAACTCTGTCTCCAGAGTACAGAATGGGTCATTGGTCCAATGGGCTTATTTAGATGTATGTAGAGCTTTTGGATTTTGGGTAGGGTATAGGTTAAGTCTCAGATGCTCAGCACAACTCAGCTTACATAAGTCTAGACTCAATAAAATTATAAAATACAGACTCAAAAATGACTTGTATTTGCAAAAATAAGCTGTCGTCTGACTTGTGCTGGATGTAGTCTTCATGTGTCGTATTGAATTATCACAAGTATTATTTAGTCAATTCTATCAATGTTTGGTTGACTGTGACTTTGTGTCAACAATCTCCCCCATATTGATAATTGACAAAATAATAATTGTATATTCAATATTCATACCTGGACACATTGAAGGACAAAAAGCATAGCTCTCCCGTAATCAGTACCGAGCTTAAAAACATAGCTCCCCCGTAATCATTGCTTTGAATCCTGTTGGCCTGATAAGAACATTCTCCCAAAAGCACAGATACAGAGACAAAAAAATAATATGGAAAGAATATACAAATATCTCCCCCTTTTGGCATTTAGCAATTAACGATAATCAATTAAGAACTGGCAAGCACACCAAAAGATAAGAGAAAAAACTGCATAGAAACTGATAAAACTACTAAATGTCTCAAAAGTCACAACTCATAATAAATCTAATACAATCAAAGTGCATAAAAGCAACTAAAATCCAAAGTGCAGAAAGAAACATAATCTATGATCCTCAGTAGCAGCAACAAATAGCAGTCCATATCCATCATCGAGCTCGTGAAGGCCCAGCGTCGTCTGATGGATCAGTGAAAGAACAATGAGGTTTCACGAAGGCTGCATCTGGATCCAAGTAGCGAATAACCCAAGGGTCATCGATACGATAGCCCTCACGACCGGGGTCCCGCTCCATAGGGATAGGCATGGAAGGATGACGAGACATGGAGTACCGAATATCGTACAGCGAGTTGCTGGTAGCACTCATCTGCAGGGTGGTCCGGTAATCCAGCTGAGTTCAACAATCATCCTCTAAGGTGAAGCGATCGCGGAGCATGGTCTGAAGAGACTCGAGAGTGGCAGGAGGAGGAGGAGGATCCTGTCCCAAAGGAGGGGCATCTGGCTAATCATCAGAATGCTTAGACACGACTGGTGAGCCAACGGCTGCCTGAAGCCTCCGTGCCTTTGAAAGAAAGGTAGGGGCAGGTAAGAACGGACACTCATCAAGTGGTATGCGAAACACACAAAATACCATAGGAAGATACAAAGCATAAACCAAGGATCTTGGTTTCTTCCTAGAATTAATCATCCAATCCATCATTGTACGTGGAAGATTAAATGGTACATGAAAGTAGAGGTGATATAAGGCCGAGATTTCAAAGTAGGTGACTTCATCGGTGGAACCCGCTTTGGGTAGAATGGTGTTAAAGATAATCCGATGAAGTTCATAAAAATAGGGATTGAGATACTTGACCAAAAGCTTACGAGGACGTGTGTTCGGGGTACACAAGTCGTCCTTGAAGCTTTCAAGTGAAGACCCATCGGGAAATTGAAACGATCGAGCTTCAATAAGCTTTTCCCATGAGTTTGGCTCTTGGAGTTCAAGGTGTTCGACCAAATCGAAATCGTTAAAAGAGATATCAATTCCCGTAACCCGTGAATAAATATGTGTATCATCATGGGTTAGGTTGTAGTAGAACATTTGAATAGCACTAGATAAATGACCGAGTTGGTGGTGACAAGTTCGTCAAGGCAAAGGTCATAAAAAAGTGCATCATATTGAGAGAAAATAGTAAAATTGATAGGATGACCCGCAAACACCGGACGTGTCCAAAAATCACTAAACCAATCATTAGATGCGTTGAGTGATACAAATATTCGGTCGTCAAATGTGTTTGGGTCAAGTGGACGTGGAGGATTGAACAACGGATGGATAGGTGGTTGTTGTTCAACGGGCGGTTCAACGCGAGGAGGAGCATTCGAAGCGGATGCTCCCTCTGTTCGAAGTCTCTTTCCGCGATTGAACAAACGTGGTGCCATGAAACAATAAAGATAATGGAGGAATTTGAAATAAGAAAAGTGTTGAGATATACCTCAAAGAGATGATAAACAATGAAGGAGAATGGTGAAATAGGCCTTCTTCTTGAGTTTGGGGAAGAGATGAGCTCTAGAAAGGAAGAACTAGGGTTAGGGTTTTGAGAAAAAGTGTTTGGAGAAGTGGAAAAGGTGGCAATGGAAGAGAAGAGGGAGGAGAGCCCGAATATATGTGAAGGGTTCCAATTGGTCGGAACAAATATGGGCCATTGGATCAACAAATGATCAGCGGCTGAGACTGCTCCCGGTTCTGGGACAGTCAGGCTGAATTCGGCCCGAACTCTGGTAAGGGCAGAGTTCGGCCCGAATTCCGGATTCTGTTGACAGAACAGGAATCAGGCTGAGAAAAAGAAAGAAAATGGTTAAGTGAGAGAGACCAAAGTACAAAAAAAATCTAAGTTAAAAAAGTCAAGAAAATTGATTTCGAAGCAAAGTGAGGTTTGAAACTCTGCATTTCAGCATATGATAAATTAAAATAAACCATATAATAAACAAGAAATTATGTCATAATTCAATATTTTGAAGCTGCCATGGGTTAGCTGCAGGGGCCGGATCCCAGCTAGCGGTAGTCCTGAGGACTAGTGCACCGTGTCGCTTAGGCTTTTACGCCTTGTTGTCAGAAGGACCCTTTCGGCTTGTACCCATAGCAATTTCATCATAAAAGAATGAAAACATACTCGATATTTACGCAGGTTTATTTTAATTAATAACAGCTTCATCCAAAATTCCAAGTTCACGACAGAGAAAATTAAAGCGCTCTTCGGATAATGATTTTGTGAAGAAATCTGCTAGCTGATGATCAGTGTCAATAAATTCTAAGTTAATAGTGCCATTTTGCTGATGATCACGTAAAAAGTGGTGACAAATTTCAATGTGCTTCGTGCGTGAGTGACAAATGGGGTTCTTAGTGAGATTTATAGCACTAGTGTTGTCACAAAAGATTGGAATGTGCATAAAAGATAAATTATAGTCTTCAAGGGTTTGCTTCATCCATAGAATTTGTGCACAACAACGCCCAGCTACGATGTATTCAGCTTCTGTTGTGGATAGTGCTACAGAATTCTGCTTTTTGCTAAACCAATAGATTAAAGCCTTTCCTAATAAATGACACGTACCGCTTGTACTTTTACGGTCGACCTTGCATCCGACAAAATCAGCATCAGAGTAACCAATGAGGTCAAATGATGTTGACTTGGGATACCATATGCCCACTGTAACCATACCCTTAAGGTATCGAAAGATACGCTTAACAGCAGTCATGTGTGATTCCTTAGGATTTGCTTGATATCTAGCACACAGGCAAACACTAAACATAATATCAGGGCGACTAGCAGTTAAATAGAGTAGACTGCCTATCATACCTCGATACTTACGTTGGTCCACGGGTTTGCCGCTTTCATCTGGTTCTAGTTTAGTTGTAGTAGCCATTGGAGTGCTGATTGGTTTGACATTGTCAAGGTCGAATTTCTTCAGCATGTCCTTTGTATACTTCGACTGACAGATGAAAGTTCCATTTGACATTTGTTTGACTTGCAGTCCAAGAAAGTAGTTGAGCTCCCCCATCATGCTCATCTCAAACTCGGTCTGCATACACTTGGCAAAATCTTGACATAGAGTTTCTTCAGTAGAACCAAATATAATATCATCTACGTATATTTGGACTAAGAGAATAGTGTCTTTAAAAGATTTTATAAAAAGTGTGGTGTCAATTTTCCCTTTAGAAAAACCTTTCTCAAGCAAGAAATTGCTTAGCCGTTCATACCAAGCTCTAGGGGCTTGTTTGAGGCCATATAACGCTTTCTTCAGCTTGAAAACATGGTCGAAAAATTTATGATTTTCAAAGCCAGGAGGTTGTTTCACATAAACTTCCTCCTTAATAAATCCATTCAAGAAAGCACTTTTAACATCCATTTGAAATAATTTAAAAATTTGCAAATGCACAAAGCATCCGAATGGATTCTAATCTAGCAACAGGAGCATACGTCTCATCGTAGTCGATACATTCCTCTTGGTTGTATCCTTGGGCTACTAGACGAGCTTTGTTGCGTGTGACTGAACCATCTTCATTTACTTTGTTTCTAAAAACCTATTTAGTACCAATGATCGAGTGATTGGCCGGTCTAGGAACGAGTTCCCATACTTGGCTCCTCTCGAATTGGTTGAGTTCTTCTTGCATAGCAGAAATCCAAAATTCATCATTAAAAGCTTCTAAAATGTTTTTTGGCTCAATTTGTGAAATAAAGGCAGTGCTAGTAATAGAGTCTCTTAATGATGATCTAGTAGTTACTCCACGAGAAACCTCACCTATTACCAAATTTTCTGGATGTGACGGCTTGAAAGAGAATTTCTTTGGCAAGCCCTCCAGAGAATTGGTTTCGGTTGTAGTATTCATTGGAGTAGAAGTTGATGGCTCAACATCATCATCAAGAGTAGCTGCTGCACTGTTATCTTCATCAAAAGTCACATTTGTAGACTCTTCCATAATTAATGAGCGTTTGTTAAAAACTCTATATCCCTTGCTCTTGGCAGCATAGCCAAGGAAAATACCATCGTCAGCTTTGGCATCAAATTTGCCTAAGTTGTCTTTGGTGTTAAGGATAAAAACATCTACAACCAAAAACTCTAAAATAAGAAATATTTGGGGTTCTTCCAAACCAAAGCTCATAGGGTGTTTCCTTCGTAATAGGACAAATAAGCACCCTATTTAAAATGTGGCATGCTGTACTGACAGCTTCAGCCCAAAAGTATTTCGGAAGTAAAAACTTGTTCAACATGACTCTAGCCATATCGCCAAGAGTCCTATTCTTCCGCTCCACAACACCATTTTGTTGAGGAGTTCTTGGACAAGAAAATTCATGATCAAAACCATTAGAATCACAAAACTTTTCAAAATTTGTATTTTCGAATTCGCCTCCATGATCACTTCGGATTCGAGTAATCATGTAGCCTTTTTCGTTTTGAACTTTCTTTGCAAAAATCTTGAAAACCGAAATAGCATCACTTTTATTTGTAAGAAAGAAAACTCATGTAAATCTAGAAAAATCATCAACAATAACAAAGGCGTAGAGTTTTCCACCAAGATTGGCTACTCTACTAGGGCCAAATAAATCCATATGAAGAAGTTGCAAAGGTTTAGTAGTACTTACAGAGTTTATGGAATGAAATGAGGACTTAGTTGCCTTATTCAATTCATATTCGGCACAAATCGTGTCCTTTTTGAATGTGATGTCGGGCAGGCCTCTAACTAGCTTCTTAGTCGATAGCCTGGATATAGTATCCATATTGGCATGACCAAGACGCTGGTGCCATAGTAATCTTTCATCCTTGTGAGCATATAGGCATCTCTAGACAAATAAAAAATATAAATATTATCCTCTCTTACCCCTTCAAAAGCAATGTCTCCCGTTGACCTATCATAAATGAAGCATTTATTTTGTCCAAAGTTAATGTCATATCCATGGTCAGCAGGATGACTAATGCTGAGCAGGTTATGCTTTAACTCGGTCACTAGGCAGACATCCTTTATTACGGGAGAGGGAGGATAACCAATAATACCATTACCTATAATATACCCTTTTAGGTTGTTACCGAAGGATACATATCCTTCTCTCTTCATCGATAGTGATGCGAAAAGATTTGCGTCTCCCGTCATATGCCGCGAGCATCCACTATCGAGAATCCACTTACTCTTAGTTGAGGAGGGAAGGTCCACCTACATCAAGAGTAGATGTGACCTTTGGTACCCAAGTTCTTGAGGGTCCTGAAAAGTTAGTTTTCGGAAACTATGCATATATCTTTCTATCTACTAATCTTCTAATTCTACATTGTGGTGAAATGTGTCCATGTAAACCACAATAAGTACATATAACATTCCTATTTATGTTAGGAGCATGCATATGATGTCTATAAGTAGAGTGATGTGGAGTAGCATGATGATATGTAGAGTTAGCATGGTGATGATGTTTATATGTAGAGTGATGTGGAGCAGTATGGTGATAATGTCTATATAGAGTAGCATGGTGATGATGTCTATATGGAATAGCATGGTGATAATGTCTATATGTAGAGTGATGGTGATTTTGTGCAACATAGTGATGGTTGTATTTATGTGTAGCATGATGATTCTGTGACATATGAGAATTATTTCTACGTGCATGTGGTTTGTGTGCATTATGAAAGTGTGTGTATATGTAAGCATGATTATGAGCTGCAGGTGGATGACGTGGTTGACTAGTATGAGTAGTGTCATGCTTTGTGTGTGTCTCATGTGATTGGGTTTGAGGTTGAGCAACCTGTTTTCCCAATTTAGTCTCTAATTTCTTGGAGACAGCCTGCAGTTCAGTAACCTTAGCATTCAAACCATGTATCTTAGTAATAGAAATCTTGTGTCTACTCTTTTCTTCTGCAAGCTCCGTGTTGAGTGCTGTGATTTCTTGTGTTTGTTGTTCAATGCATGCTTCGGCATCATGTAAGCTTATTTTAAGCTTAGATACCTCATTTGTGACATCCGTGGGTGAAGTGTCTCTAATGTTATCAAGCAGTAAAGAAAGTCTTTGAATTTCGACTTCATGACTTTTGATCTTTTCCTTGGCATGTTTATATTTACCGATGACCTTTTTATGATCATCAAGTAAATCGGTAAAAGCATCGCCAAGTTCATCAAAAGTGAAGTCATCAAGAGTTTCGTTTGATACCTTGTCGGACATTGCCATTAGGCACACATTTGCAGCGTCTTGAGGAGAGTCCTTTTCTTCCTCGGAGTCACTAGCTTCGCTTTCATACCAAATGCTTGTGTTGGCATATTTCTTTGAGGAAGCCTTCTTGTATGGTTTCTCATAGCGGTTGTTCTTCTTTAAGAATGGACAGTCTTTTCGGACATGTCCTGTCTTCTTGCAACCGTAGCAGGTTGGCTCTTCTTCGTCATCTTCTTGTGGTTCCTTCTTTCTTCGGTTGAAGCGAAGAAATTTCTTGAAGTTGCGGACAAGGAGAGCTTGATCATCACCTTCTGAGTTGTCGTTATCCGTCTCTTCGGGGTCAGCCCTCCGTCGGTGAGCTTTGAGTGTGATCTCCTTAGCCTTAGGAGCAGGCTCTTCGAAGTCCTTGAGGTCAAGCTCATGAGTCATCAGCTTTCCCATCAAGGTCTCCATGGACATGGTTGTGAGATCATTTCCTTCTATGATGGCTGTCACCTTAGGGTTCCAAATCTTTGGTAGCCCCCTAAGTAGCTTGTGAATCTTCTCGTGATTTGAATATTGTTTGCCGAGCGAAGATAGGGGATTGATGATGTCGAGGAATCTTGTGAACATTTGCGTGATCGTCTCATTTGGCTTTATCTTGAAGGCCTCATATTCTTGAGTGAGACGGCTTATCTTCGATTCCTTGACTTGGGTGGTTCCTTCATGCGTCACTTCTAGAAGTCACCATACTTCGTGAGAGGTGGTGCATGTTGAGACCCTATTGAACTCATTCCTGTCTATAGCACAGAATAAAGCATTAATAGCTCTCGCGTCGAGACTTGCCTGTTTCTTCTCCTCGTCAGAATATTTGTCATGTGGTTTCTCAACGAGATCACCATTGACAACTATCCTGGCGGGCTTTTTGTAACCATCGGTGACGATGGTCCACAGGTCGAAGTCTAGCGACTTGAGATAAAAGCTCATCCTTGTTTTCCAATAGGTGTAGTTAGTTCCATCAAATAGGGGAGGCCTATGAGTGGACTGCCCTTCACCGTGATTAAAGATCAAGGATTGTGTGGTTGCCATGGATCAGCTCTAGGATGTTAGTCCTTGTTGAGAGAACCGAGCTTTGATACCAATTGAAGAGCAGATGGCAACTCTAGAGGGAGGTGAATAGAGTTTATAGCGATAATAGCCAATTAAAAATTAAACTCTTCCACAAGCAAAAAGAATCAGAGTAAATGTGAAAATAAATAAGGAGCAAGAAAGTATACGCAAACACAGCCGATTTTTAACCTGGTTTCCCTCGTGGAGGACTAGTCCAGGCCTGAGAACTCTAGCTCAGGATTAAATCCACTATTTGTGAAATAGTAGTTACACCCCGTGCCTTTTCTTCAGAAGAGCACGTCAACTTCTTACAAAGATCGCAGTGGCGATGCTTGAAATTTTTCAAGCGACTTCTTGTACAAACTCCTAACTGAAAAATGCTGAGCACTTGAGGCTTATGGAGCTTGTGGCTAGTAGATGAAGAAGGGTATGGCTTGTATTGAGCTTTAGAGAGAAGAGAAGATTGGATGAATTCATTGCCTATTTATAGGATACCAGGTAGGCAGAATTCAGCCAGAATTCTGGTTGGAATTTTTAAAAATTTGGCCGTTGGACAACTTGCAACCAGCCAACCCTAAAAATTAGGGTACTAATTTTTAGGGGACAGAGTTCGGCCCGAACTCTGTGTGGAGACAGAGTTCGGCCCGAACTCTGTCTCCAGAGCACAGAATAGGTCATTGGTCCAATGGGCTTATTTGGATGTATGTGGAGCTTTTGGATTTTGGGTAGGGTATAGGTTAAGTCTCAGATGCTCAGCACAACTCAGCTTACATAAGTCTAGACTCAATAAAATTATAAAATACAGACTCAAAAATGACTTGTATTTGCAAAACTGAGCTGTCGTCTGACTTGTGCTGGATGTAGTCTTCATGTGTCGTATTGAATTATCACAAGTATTATTTAGTCAATTCTATCAATGTTTGGTTGACTGTGACTTTGTGTCAACAGTTTGGACATTAATGACCCTAGAATGACTCGATGCCATAGTAAGCTATTCGTAAGTGATGTTCAGAACATGGGAATAGAGAAAAGTGGATATGTGTGCTGTAAGATATTGAGAATTGCTTGTTACATTGGAAAAAAGAATAGTGAATGAAACGATTGATGGATGAGTTCATCAGAATTGATGAGTTGACTCATGTGTGTTGGTTAGTGCTTTTGAGACCCTAAGAATGTTGGCTTGTGATTTGAGACCCTGAGATGTTGGCCTTGCATTGTGATCATTATAGATCACGAATGTCCAAAATAGACTTGCGTTGGTATAGTTTAATGAATGGCTTCGTTTCTGAGTGGTATATTGCCTCTACGACTTCAGAATGAGATACATCATAACCCTTTTCGTAGAATAAAAATCAGTCTATCTATGAGTATTGGGTAGTGCCGAGACTTAGTTGGGAGTCATGCCATATTGATAGGTGACTCAAGTATCCCTTGATGGTGCTGTTATGCTGGGTAGCGAGTCAAAAATTGTAACGGGTGCATTAGTTAGAAATTGCTCAGTCGAATAAGGACTCAGATTAGCAGGATGATGGTTATACTGTGGGTAATGAATTTGGCTAGCGAATGTTGTGGGGCTTAGAACATGGAACGATAGTTGTGACTAGTTGGATGAGAATCATATGTGGCTATTACAAGTTGGTTGCTAAAGTGAAAGTTTTACAAATGTTGTCGGTGACCCGAAGGAGTATTAAAAATCTGTGCTATGACCCTAAGGTGCAATAAGATGTTAACACATCTTGATCGCCGAAGATTAGAATTAGTAAAGTTTGAGCTTGAGCTTGTCGAGATTGATACTCGTTGCATGCATACATGTATGCTGAGGAATTGAAGTGTATCCTAGAAGTAACGAGTAGACATGCCAGCTGTGTACATACGAAGTATACTCCAATGTATGGAACCCCCGTGTGTATACATAAGCTATAAAATATAGTAAAACCATGATAACTAAATCTTATCCACAAAATCAGAAGAATAATGATATAAATCAACTCAAGAATTTGTCACTTATACTTGTAGTTGGGCGGAGATAAATCCATTACCAACTATTTTAAATGAGAGAAATATACAAGGAAATGATAGATGAAAATGAAAAGACGAACCAAGAACAATCATCTTCGAAGGACGGGAGAAGATCACGGCCTTGGCTACAACACCTGCAAAAATTCACAAAGCACACACCTGGAGAGATAACCAGGTCCTCAGAGGGACGTAACAAGATAAATAAAGAACATGCCACATGTAATGCCCCAGTCCCAAAATATATAGGACCAAGTACGTGAACATGCCAGCTGCACATATACGAAGAATACTCTAATATATGGAACCCTCATATATGCACATAAGCTGTAAATAAATAATCACAGGCCAGAATAACATATCTAATCTCATCACAGCTCAACACAGAAGATAATAAAGTCCAAATAAATAAGTAAAAGTACCAAAAGATAGCCGGGTGAACATACTCACTCCAAACAGCTATAAAAATAGTCTCACAAGATCGGAGTCCGACCTCCACAAAATAGAAAGAAAAGAGATGTAAAATAATGTCTACAACTGTCTCAGATAAGTAATAGAATAAACTAGAAATCAGTAGTGACTGCCTCGTCATCAATGTAAGATAGCTCCAAAGCCGCGCCGTACTCCTGTGGAATATCGTCTAAACCTGGAGAGATAACCTGTTCCTCAGGGGACATAGCAAGATACAAGAAAACACCATGCCATATAAACTGTGATAATATAATAAGAGGAAAAGGTATGCATGCAATCGGGTTCCTGACCATTCTACTGTGAATATGCAGTTGAGATACAATCCTTCGACGCATGAACCCTGGCTGAAAATAGGATCGGCATAGTTCCCATAGAGGGTACCAGGGGCCTACGTCCATAACGCTCGGGAAATGTCAGAGGGCACCATGTGAAGGGCTACATCCATAACGCTCTGGGAAACGTCAGAGGACACCTGGAGCCTGCGTCTCCGGAGGAGCGCACAGGTAAACAGGGAAGTGTAAAGAAGCCCATACGTCAGGTATTGTTCTCCCCACCCAATGCCTAGTATCATCATCTCCATGACTGATATGAACCTCTAGTAACCGCCAAGTCTTCTAATATACAATACTATTGGCAGTTACTCCTATCCGTCGTACGCTCCATACGTATCGGTGGCTAGCCGACTACGCAGAAACGTATCCTACATGTGACTCACATCACGTGATACAACAAGTGTCAAGGCCGTATGAGATATACCAATACCTCAACATCAATGGGTGGTCACTAGACTAAGTCAATGTAAGAAAATAAATAATGCAAGAAGAACGACCGATAGAGTCGCTTGCACCCAAGTGTGACTTGGACGCACAGTTTAAATATCATGAAACAATGCTGAAAATAACAACTGAAAATAAGAATATAACAATCACAGAGTAAGGTGGCAAGGTATCTTGCCTGGTGGTGTAAAGTGGCAAGTCCAAGAGTAGCAAGTGTTAGAACCAAAACTCGCAAATCACAGATGACTTCAAACGCTGAAACAAACATAAAAAATGATCTCGGTGAAGAATATATACCTAGGAAACGCCTGTCTAAAAGTCAAATTCTGGAACAGGGGCAAAATCGTAATTTTGGGTAAAACGATGTCCGCCGTTGGACCCGCTTTGCACCAAAATGCGTGCCAAAGTCTACGGTCTCTAAAGTCGTCAAACTATATATTTACGGTTTCAGTTTGAGGAGAGGACCTCAACGGTATGTCCAGTTTTGGATTCCGAGGAGCCGTGTACAAAATCGCCCGTTTGAGTGGGTCGCGGGCCCGCCAAAATTGGGTTCCGATTCGACCTTCTCAGAATCGAACCAAACTTGGCATGCAGGACCAGAATTTCGATCTGGACTAGTTGGCACAAGTTTCATCTCGATTCGACGACTGTACACGAAGTTATGGACAAGTTTGCAAAACGTCGATACGGGGGTATCTCGACGGATACACGTTGATTTCGTCGCACACACGCGACGAAACTGAGTTCCGTCAGTTCCCACACGTCCGCAACGTCCATACGCGCCTTTCAATGCATATAGCGCGCGATCACGTCGTCCGGTTTGTCGGGGCGTACGTCGCATCGTAAAAAATTTCAAAATTTTACTATTTCGAAAACAGTTTTTCATTCAAGTTTAACACGAATTTAATTCTTGCACAGAAATCTAAATACCGATCTACCAGTTACGTTCCTATCGTGGTTATGTTGTCTTCAAATGTGTTTAATTAGTTTCTGAAAAATCTCGACACACAGGACGAAATCTGGCTTCTAAGTTGTGGTTTGAAACTAATTTCAGACTCTGTTTTCGACAGAGTTTTACCCGACTTTGCTTCGAGTTACTAGTCAAACCAGTGGGTTATAGCTGATTCCTTGTAAAGGGACTCAAAGTGGGTTACATTGCCTACACGTAGCATCTTTCGGATCGCAAAACGATCAAACGTGCGAGAAGTAATCGAAGCCGAAAAAGAGTGGTACCTGTTGTCGAGTTCCTGAACGGGGGTTGGTTGGGGCGACGCTCCGGCGATCCTGGCGGTGGCACGGTGGTTGTCCGACGTCTGGGGGTGCGCGGGAAGGTAGGCAGCCTTGGGGTCGAGGTGGAGAAGAGATGGGAAGTGGTTAGGGTTCGATTTGCTCCTCCAAATATTTATACTGCTGTCGGCTATACTAATGTAAATAGGTTTTCGAAGGAGCTCTTATCCATGTTGGGCTCGGGTTGGTATTCCTTATAGCAGCTGCTAAGTTCTCATATGGGTGTGGAGTCGGCTAAAGCAATAGCAGTTGCTTGCAAAGCTATGCTTTGCATTAAGAGAGAGGGGGTCGGGTGAGGTGGACCGGCCCCACGTGGGTTGGTCCCCTCCCCCCTACATATTAATTTTTTTTTTTTCAAACACCAAAGTGTTGCAAACAGAGGCATGGCCGCCCCCCTCCTTTCTGAGTGTGGGGCCGACTGCTTTATTATTATTATTATTATTATTATTATTATTATTATTATTATTATCAACCATTATAAATATATATATATACATACATATATATATACACACACCAAACTATAAGTAATTTTATATTCTAGGCTAAAAAAAATTCCTAAGAATTTACAATAATTTCTAAAAAAAATCCTAGAATTTATATTCCTACTTAATAGTAATATTACATACACACATATATTATATACACACATGCCTTTATATTTACGTACATACCAAATAAATTCTAAATAATATAGAAAAATAATTTTTAAGGCACTAAAATAATTAGGAAAACATTGGAGGTTTACATCCTACCCAACTTAAAGAAAATTTCACTACACCAAAATGATAAATTAGGAACACTAGATATTTTTTAATTTGGAATGCTTGTTTTTTGTACCTAAGTTTTGGAACGAAACAAAAGTGTTCCGAATCAAAAAAATGTTCCTAATATATTTTATTTTATTTTAATACAAAATTTATTTATTTAGGTATGCTTCTATACCGTTCCAAATTTATTTCAAATTAAGTGTACACATGTGCATCTCGCATTATTGTTGAGGAAAACATCCAAGCCCATATTTTTTTTCTCTCCCCTCAATACCTAAACCGAAACCCAAAAAAAAAACCCCAAACTGCTGCCACTCGCACCTTTCTTCCCCAAATTGTTTCTTCTTTATTTGGGGTTTCTCTTTTCCCTCGCATAGGATTTCTTCCTCCTCCTCCTACACCTCGTCCAGTATGTACTCCCTTGAGAATCTCTAGATTCGCTCTTGCCATGGCGGATATCAGAGCCGTCGATTCGACGTCGGGAACGGCAGGGAATATAGTTTATGAGTCAGTCCTCGAGGAAGAAGGGTTGCGAAGGAGCAGGGGAGGGCTCTCCCGAGCGTGTCTTTCGTGGATCCGGCTACGAAGGAGAAGGTGTTCATGACGCACAAGGTCTCCAAGTTCATCCCCCAGTTCGAGTCTGATGGCGGAACCAGATCGTCGGCATTAAGGTGATTTCACTCTTGATGTTTTGATACAATTGGGTTTTTAAATATTGATGTTCATACCCACTTAATTGCATCCCTTTCTCTTGTTTAGTGGCTAATGATATTATTAGCTTTCCGAGCTAATGATATTGCCTTATCTGTGTCTACATTTCTGACATGAACTGGGTATTCTTTGCATTCTCTCTCTACTTGCATCCTGCAATTATGCACGACAACTTGAGTCATTTCAAGTTTCACATCTTCTCCTGCTGAGATTGTCTATTTCTTGATTCTTCTGAGGTTCTTTACATCGAGTCAAGCAGCTGTCTATTGAACAATCAGCAAACTGAGACGATGTTTGTGTGTGCAGCAGCGCTTGTGAGGCCGGAATTCCTTTTGAATTGGGACATGAAAGTAATCAGGCATTCATCTGATACTTTGGATACTTGTTATGAGAGTTGCACTTTGGCAGCATCTAGCCCCAAAGAACTCGAGTTCAAATTGTAAATATTTCCCCTGGGCTTCTATCCTGAGCTGCAAATGTTTTTGCACCTGTTTCAGTCGAGAATAACTCCCACTGATTTGTTTGTGTTTTTTTTCAGCCAATTGCTTCTGGGAAACTAGGACCTGAACCTGTTATTTTCATTTTGTTCTATGCAGTATAGCCCTCTAAAATCCCAGGTGATTTTATTTTAGCCTTCACCTAATTTTGAATAGTCTTTTTATAATCAGATTCTTCATGACAAATTTTTACCATGATATTCATTTAGAAAAGAGCATCTTCATCTTGATTTTTCATTCTATAAGACTGAAAACCTTTCTCGATAAATGATAAGTTTCTTTTAAACTTTATATTCTCTTATACATTAGAATAGTCTAAGGAATTTAAGGTGGTGCCAAATGCTTTCTATTCTGACATAATTCGTTCTTCTTGTTCTGAATAGCTCATAAGAATATATATAGTTGGATTTTACAATCAATGTTTGATTGTTTGATTCAACTTTTGTAAGTATTTAGAATACATTCAGCTTTTGAACTCTCATGAGAAAACTAAAAGCAAAGCCCCCTATATGACAATATAACTTTATGATTATAGTAAATCCTTTCTTATGTTCAGTCTGAAAAGAGATAATAGTTGGTTCATTCTCCGAAGCAATTTATTTTATCATGTTTGTTAGGATAAGCTATCAAAAAATATGTATAGTAAGTTGTCAACATTTTCTTTTGAGAAACTTCACATATCTTATAGCGGAAGGGCAATTTTAATGTGTGTTATTCTCATATAATGTTTCATTGTTCACCTCATTTATTCATTATAGTTTCCAATACCCATCATAATTTAGATCCTTATTTTCATACCCGTCTCTCAAAGCTTGGCAAGCAAACCGTTGGCAATCGGCTTCGACGATCCATTTTCCTTCAACTCCATCTCAGTAGTGTTGGATGGAACATCCTCTGCTGGAGAGCAGTTGAAGAAGCCATGCGGCTGCAGACACTACATTTTAGTTATTTTTATTTTTTTCATAAATCATTACACAATCTAACTCATAACTTCTAGAGCAATGTAACTTTACTGATTGAGGTTTTGCATAAATTAGACAGGAACAACAAAGTTTAGGTACTGAACAAAGTATATATTAGATAGTACATAAAAAGGAAAAAAATTGAGAAAGGAAAGAAGTATGCAACAGTACATGTTCCTGAAGCTTTTAATATGTTGCCCATCTCATCCTGTCTTGTGATTTCAACCATATGAAAAGTCGTCCCGGGTTAAATAAGTTATCTTACCCTAGTTTCGTGCTCTATATCACCAAATACCCTTGCCCTCGGATTTAAGGGACCACGTGTATCACCGGTCCAGTGCTTTGTAGGGTTTTTACCCTACCGAACATCCAACAACCCAAACTTATTGGCTGTATAAGTGGGATGCCAACCCCACCATTTCGGTGAAGAATTCCCCAGCAATAAAGTATACAAAACATTTGGATGCCTTACAAACTTCTAGTAAGTGATGGTCATCTGAAACCAAGGTTGAAAACTCGGTTTCAAACAGATTCAAACCCTTCCGATGAATAATGGTTTCAACTGTTCTTTACCTCTCCTTTTTTTCGGTTGGGACTAGGGGTACTGGTTTCCACCAATACTTAGAACTTCGTCTGAATTTGCAGTACAAAGCAACATAAATAATATTATACCTAAAAGAAAATATAAGCGTGAATTTTCAAGAATTTTTTTTTCATACCTTCCTATAAGAATTTGAGCTCTTAGATGTTACTAAATGCTTATCTATGTTGATATCCTTTAACATTAAATGATTAAATTGCTACAAGGTCAAACCTTTCAATAGCACATATTAGAATTGGTCGAACATAGCAACATCAAATGAAGCACATGCATGTAAAAGATCAATTCAGTTAATACATACACTAGGGGAAAAAAGAACAAAATAGAGGCACGAAAATACCATCAGCATAAAGCATATCCTTTCGACAGGCATCACAGGCCAATCTTCCAGGCGAGGAATGTGGGTTACTCCAAACACATACCTGAATTGAAGTACTGATGAGAACGCAAATAACAAATAGCACACTGCAAAGAATAATGTTCAAGTTAACTCAAGATGTGAAACAACTCATTCATGTTTATGTCTATCGGTGAATATCAATTTGCGCCTACACACCCCTATCAACCCATGTTGCATTAGGCACTTTCTTTTGTACATACCCCTTTATATGGCTATTTTATCTCTATAAACTTAAAAGCGGAAGGGTTTCGATTTAAGATATGTGAAGTTTCTCAAAAGAAAATGTTGGAGCATTCACAAATTCGTTTCTTAAATAGTTTATTAAAAGCGGAAGGGCAATTTTAATGTGTGTTATTCTCATATAATGTTTCATTGTTCACCTCATTTTGCTTTCCGGAAAGGTATATTAACTATATTAAGTCTGTTAGATTTATTGCAAAGCTTTGAATGTGCATATTGCACATTTGATATATCTCTTTATTTTTTACATGTCGGTTAATTTGTAGTGGTGGCAACGATCACACGGATCAAGTGAAACATGGAAGCCATCTTATATCTCCTTGGTTTATGTAGTATGTTTATAAATTGAATTCATAAGCCCCTAATAATGACAGCACCGGAAGTTGCATATCTATTCGTACATGGTTTCAAACAATTTTTTTTCTTCTGTAATTGGTCTAGATATGGGACAGGTTGTAAGTACAATGAGCAAGGAAACTGCAAAAAAGTTTTCTTATGCAGTTATTGATTTTAATCTTCTAAATTGTTTAGGAAAAAGTCATAATTGATTTAGTCCACCGTCCATATTATAAATTTTTCTTGGACGGTGCATTTAATACATAGGTTGGTTGTAACTTATTTCCTGCTATAATATTAATTTCCCCCAGGTTTCCCTGATTATACTCGTCGAATTCATGGTTATGTAACTTAATTGCTTCTGGGCCAGAACTTGAAAGCTTCGAACAAAAGCTTGTTGAGGCAATGTCAGAGAGAAGCAAAGCAGCTACAACAGCCTCTTATTTACAGGTTAGCTCTCTGCCATGAATCCGAAATTTCTTGAATTTTTTATGTGCTAATAATATTGTTTATCATGTATTTGTTTAGAAACGGAGTGACCTCCATGCTATTATTATTATTTTTTTACTGTAACAATTCTACTTTCTACAATCTAACTATGGTTCGTGACTCTTCTATTGCTATGGTGCAAGTTGAACAAAAGTGGAAGGATGGTCTGTCTAAGACAACTTAGGAAGGTCCATCAATATTAAAGAGTACATTACAATGACTATTGTGATAGAAGAGTACATTAAAGAGTACATTGCACGATGTCATCTCTCGATATAGTTTCATGGATCTTTCATATTATTACTCTACTTGTAGTGACGATTGTGATAGAAGACCAGCTAAGTGACTAGGTTGCTTTGTGTATTATGTAATCAAGTTTTATTGTAAAGATATGTTGAAGACTGTAAATTCGTTTATTGTAAAGATCATTGAAGACTGTAAATTTTTCTACAAAAGTAAGTTTGTTTTGATTATTCTTAATGTTTAATT
Source organism: Iris pallida (assembly GCA_029216955.1). Classification (NCBI taxonomy): domain Eukaryota; kingdom Viridiplantae; phylum Streptophyta; class Magnoliopsida; order Asparagales; family Iridaceae; genus Iris; species Iris pallida. The sequence goes on along the minus strand of JANAVB010000999.1, from coordinate 20,209,627 downwards.
GATTGGCTTGTTCCTCTCTCTCTCTCTCTCTCTCTCTCTCTCTCTCTCTCTATATATATATATATATATATATATATATATATATATTATAATAATAATAAAAAATATGATTAAAGTAGGAACGCCAAAAGGTGTGTTCCAAATATAGGTCTAGGAATGCATATAAATCATTCCAGTAAATGGCACAAAATTAATTTGAAACACTTTATTCGGAACACTTTTTTGGTGTTCCAATACTGGCACACATATAAAGCGTTCCAATAACCATCCCTTGGAACACCTTTTTCCGTTCCTAGAATTCTGGCAGCCCAAAAATAGGCACGGAAAAAGGGTGTTCCTAAAAAATTTTGGGACGGATTTCATCTATTCCAAAATGGCCTTTTTGGTGTAGTGTTTCGTCCTCGAAATTAAACTAAGGTCGGGGGATCAAATGCAATGCATGGAAATATAAATGCAAGACATACCTTCGCCTTCGAACAAATGCGGGTAGCGGTTTCAGATGTCGTCCTCGCGCTCCCAAGTAGACTCCCCTAGCGAGTGATGCTTCCATGCCACGCGAACCAATGGAATAGATTGATTTCGTAACACCTTTACTCGGCGATCGAGGATACCTACTGGTTGCTCTTCGTACGACAAACTCGGTCCAACTGTGATCTCGGAGTGATCAAGCACATGATTGCTGTCCGCCACGTACCTCCTCAGCTGAGATACATGGAATACGTCATGTACTCCCTCTAGTGACGGTAGCAATGCCAATCTGTAGGCAACCTCTCCAACACATTCCAAGACATCGAAAGGACCGATGTACCTTGGACTCAACTTGCCACGTCCTCCGAATCGAATCGTGCCTCTAGTGGGGGATATCTTCAAGAACACATGGTCACCCTCTTTGAACTCCAAGGGTCGACGACGATTATCTGCCCACTGCTTCTGACAATCCTGCGCTGCTCGCAGGTGGTCCTGAATCTTCTTCACTGTCTCCACTGTGCTCAAGACTAACTCGGGACCCAATAGCTGTCGCTCTCCTATGTCGCTCCAACAAACAGGAGACCGACACTTCCTACCATACAATATCTCAAACGGAGCCATCTGAATGCTTGCTTGATAGCTATTGTTGTAGGAAAACTCAACAAGATGAAGATGGTCCTCCCACGAACCGCCAAAATCAAGCATACACGCTCTCAACATATCCTCTAGCGTCTGAATGGTACGCTCCGACTGGCCGTCTATCTGCGGATGATACGATGTGCTAAACTTCAATCGAGTGCCCAAACTCTCGTGCATGCTCCTCCAAAAATACAAGGTGAATCTCGAGTCACGATCCGACACAATACTAACAGGTACACCGTGTAATCTCACAATCTGCTCCATATACATCTCTGCCAATACCTCTGTCGACTGGCCCACTCTAAAAGGTAAGAAATGGGCTGACTTCGTAAGTCTATCAACAATCACCCATACTGCGTCACGTCCCCTAGGACTCTGAGGAAAACCCGTGACGAAATCCATAGTAGTGTGCTCTCACTTCCACTCGGGAATGGGTAGCGGCTGCAATAATCCGACCGTCCTCTGGTGCTCCGTCTTAACTTGTTGACATACCAAGCACTTGGCAACGAAATGAGCTATCTCCCCCTTCATTCCATGCCACCAATAATACTGTCGTAAGTCACGATACATCTTGGTCCCTCCGGGATGAATAGAGTAAGTCGAACTGTGAGCCTCGACCATCAGCTCCTGCCGTAGATCTCCATTGGGTACATAAATGCGATCACCACATCGCAATGTCCCATCTGAGTGGATCCTTAAACCTGTCTGCTCTTCTGCTTCAGTCCTCTCTTTCAGCCGTCGAAATCTAGCATCATTGGGCAATGCTGCCTTGATGCGCTCTACCAATGATGATTGTACTTGAAGGTTGGCTAATACGCCGTCTGCTCCAGGCAATACTACCTCAATACCAAGCTGCTCCAAGTCTCTAATCAATTCCTTCTGTGTAGTCAAAAAGTGTGCCATGGGTTTACGGCTCAATGCGTCTGCCATGACATTAGCCTTGCCCGGATGATAATGAAGGTCGATCTCATAATCCTTCATCAACTCCAACCAACGTCGCTGTCGCATATTCAACTCCTTTTGTGTGAACACGTACTTGAGGCTCTTATGATCAGTGTAGATATTAACCTTCTCGCCGTACAAGTAGTGTCTCCATAGCTTCAAAGCAAAGATAACCGCTGCGAGCTCTAGATCGTGGGTCGGATAATTCTTCTCATGCACTCTCAACTGTCGCGATGCATATGCTACTACCCGACCATGCTGCATCAATACACATCCTAATTCCTTCCCGGATGCGTCGCTGTAGATCACAAATCCTCCTGGGCCTGATGGTAGTGTCAGGATCGGTGCTGTGGTCAATCGCTTCTTCAACTCGTCGAAAGCGGCTTGACACTCGTCTGTCCATACAAACTCCTGATCCTTGCAAGTCAATCGAGTCATGGGCCCCGCTATTCGAGAGAAATCTTCTACGAACCGTCTATAGTAACCCGCTAGTCCGAGGAAACTTCTCACTTCAGAAGCTGATGTGGGAGCGGGACATGATTTGACTGCTGTGATCTTCTCTGGGTCTACTGATATACCATCGCCCGTAAAAATATGACCAAGGAATGATACCTCCTTGAGAAAGAAATCACACTTGCTAAGCTTCGCAAAGAGTCTCTCGTTCCTCAATGTTCCCAAAACTATCCATAGATGCTGCTCATGCTCCTCTTGACTCTTGGAGTAAATCAAGATATCATCTATAAAGACTACTACAAATTTGTCCAAGTATTGGTGAAAGATCTTGTTCATTAAATTCATGAAAACTGTGGGAGCATTGGTCAAACCGAAAGGCATGACCAAGAACTCGTAGTGTCCATACCTCGATCGAAAGGCCGTCTTGGCAATATCTTCCTTCCGAACCTTCAATTGGTGATAGCCCGATCGTAAGTCAATCTTGAAGAATACTTTTGCTCCACTCAGTTGGTCGAATAAATCGTCTATACGCGGCAAGGGATACTTGTTCTTCACCGTTACTGCATTCAATACTCTATAGTCAATGCACATGCGCACTGTCCCGTCTTTCTTAGGCACAAAAAGAACGGGTGCTCCCCATGGTGACGTACTGGCACGAATAAATCCCTTCTTTAATAAGTCATCAATCTGCGTCTTCATCTCTACCAACTCCTTGGGGGCCAGACGATATACTCGAGATGAAATAGGCTCGGCTCTGGGAATAAGCTCAATAGAAAACACAATATCTCGGTCAGGTGGTAGTCCTGGCAACTCCTCGGGGAATACATCCTCGAACTCGGTGATAATAGGGTGCTGAGGGGTGTCATGCATCATCATGTGAGTCCCCAATGTGGGTGCATCACAACTCTCTCCGTCTTCTTTGGTGAACTCAAACTCTGCCGCATTCAGTAGTCTAAAGATAATACTGCTCCTATGGCAGTCTATGAGAGCGAAATGCTGGCTCAACCAGTCCATTCCAAGAACCACATCAAATGTCGGCATAGGGAATACAAGAAGTCGTGCCACCATCTCTATACCATTTATCACTACAGGACAAAGTCTACAAACACCACTAACAGGTACAACTCCTCCTCCAGTGAGGATTTTAACATTCTTAGCTAAGGGTGTGATGGGAATGCTGTGTCTAGTGGCAAAACTAGTGGCTATAAATGAATGAGTGGCTCCAGTATCAAATAATGTAATAGCAGGAAAAGATGCAACTAAAACCATACCTGCTATAACTTCCGCCTCTGTCTCTATATCCTCAACAGCAAGTGAGAATGCCTGCCCATAGTTCTGTCCCGGGCCCTGAGCTCTGGCCTTGTTGTACTGTGTGCCTTGGGGAGGCAATGGTGGACGAGGTGCTCCTGCTATAGGCCGTGGTGCCGGGAGAGCTGGAGCTGTGGGCCTCGGATTTTGCCGAGCTTGTACTATTACATGTTGCTCCGGACAATCCTTGAGCATGTGCTGATCAGATCCACATCTCAAACATAATCCAAGGCGAGTCCTGCAGTCGTTCTGGATATGTCCTTGTTTACCACAGTAATGGCAAACAGGCTTCTGATAAGGTGAGGGCCTCTGCTGGAACTGTCCTGTAGTCCTCCTGATAGGTCCACTCTGAGTAGCTCGGGCTGGTGTAGCTGCTGGGGTATGACGCCTCGATGTCTGCTGCTGTTCTTTGCGAAGAATCTCCTGAGCACGAGCTTCTTCCAAGATAGCTGAATGGGAGACTCGAGACTGAGTAGTCATATAAGACTTGAGCTCTGGTGCAAGACCCTGGTGAAATCTCCTCGCCTTCTCTAACTCTGTCGGAATCAATCCCGCACCAAATTGACTCAGGCGATTGAACTCCGAGTCATACTCATCAACTGTCATACTCCCTTGCTTCAGATGTAGGAACTGGTCGTAGAGACCATCACGAACATGAATAGGGAAGAATCTTTCATAAAATGTATCATAGAACTGCTTCCAAGTGATCCCAGTGCCTAATCGTCTCTCTTCCGCCTTCCACCAGTGGTGAGTATTGTCTTCTAACAGTAGGTCCACTGCTGTCATCCAATCTCGAGCTGGCAACTGGAATGCCTTCAGTAGCTTCTCAGTACTAATAAGCCACTGTGACACCTCTAATGGCTTCTCCGTCCCTCTAAAGGCCTTGGGGTTCATATCTGTGAAATTCTTGATAGAGCCTTCATAGGGATGCAGAGCCGGTGCTGGTGCTAGTACTGGAGGTGGTGGTGGAGGTCTAGCCATAGCTGCCATCATAGTCTGTCTCATCAGCTCAGTCTGCTGCCACTGAGCCTGCATCATGGCATACATAAACTGAGTAGTAGGGTTCCCATCAGTCGGTGGTGGAGGCATCTGAGGTCCCGACTGTGGAGGAAACTGCTGAGGGAATGGTGGTGGAGGAGGCAGTGGTACATTCCCTCCCGGTAGCATGGTAGTGGTCTGCCCAGCCTCGCTGCCTGGAGGTGCAGCAGTCCCTGGGTACTCCGTCGTCGGTGTCGTAGTAGGCTGCGACAGTCCTGGCTGGTATGGTGTTGCTGGAGTCATGGGAGGATTCTGTCCCTCCGAAGTAATCTCCGCACCAGATGTGAGGGCCAAGGCAGAAGTGCATCCGCTTCGTAGATTCATACTGTTGGCACGAGAAGGATAGATTGATATTAGGAAAGATTAGATATGAAGTAAATCGAATAATCAAGGAAGTTTCAAAAAGATTGGAAGTCAAGAGATAGTAGTAGTTCTGGATGAGATATTCCTATTCCTATATGCTGGCTTGTTGGGTACAGTCATGTAACCCAACAATATTAAATCTGACCTGCATGGGCCACCACAAAAACATGTAACGCCCCAGTCCCAAAATACATAGGACCAAGTACGTGAACATGCCAGCTGCACATATACGAAGAATACTCCAATATATGAAACCCTTATATATGCACATAAACTATAAATAAATAATCACAGGCCAGAATAACATATCTAATCTCATCACAGCTCAACACAGAAGATAATGAAGTCCAAATAAATAAGTAAGAGTACCAAAAGATAGCCGGGTGAACATACTCACTCCAAACAGCTATAAAAAATAGTCTCACAAGATCGGAGTCCGACCTCCGCAAAATAGAAAGAAAAGAGATGTAAAATAATGTCTACAACTGTCTCAGATAAGTAATAGAATAAACTAAAAATCAGTAGTGACTACCTCGTCATCAATGTAAGATAGCTCCAAAGCCGTACCGTACTCCTATGGAACATCGTCTAAACTTGGAGAGATAACCAGGTCCTCAGGGGACATAGCAAGATACAAGAAAACACCATGCCATATAAACTGTGATAATATAATAAGAGAAAAAGGTATGCATGCAATCGGGTTCCTGACCATTCTACTGTGAATATGCAGTTGAGATACAATCCTTCGACGCATGAACCCTGGCTGAAAATAGGATCGGCATAGTTCCAATAGAGGGTACCAGGCGCCTACGTCCATAACGCTCAGAAAACGTCAGAGGGCACCATGTGAAGGGCTACGTCCATAACGCTCTGGGAAACGTCAGAGGGCACCTGGAGCCTGCGTCTCCGGAGGAGCGCACAGGTAAACATGGAAGTGTAAAGATGCCCATACGTCAGGTATTGTTCTCCCCACCCAATGCCTAGTATCATCATCTCCATGACTGATATGAACCTCTAGTAACCGCCAAGTCTTCTAATATACAATACTATTGGCAGTTACTCCTATCCGTCGCACGCTTCATACGTATCGGTGGCCAGCCGACTACGCAAAAATGTGTCCTATATGTGACTCACATCATGTAATACAACAAGTGTCAAGGCCGTATGAGATATACCAATACCTCAACATCAATAGGTGGTCACTAGACTAAGTCAATGCAAGAGAATAAATAAAGCAAGAGGAACGACCGATAGAGTCGCTTGCACCCAAGTGTGACTTGGACGCACAGTTTAAATATCACGAAACAATGCTAAAAATAACAACTGAAAATAAGAAAATAACAATCACAGAGTAAGGTGGCAAGGTATCTTGCCTGGTGGTGCAAAGTGGCAAGTCCAAGAGTAGCAAGTGTTAGCACCAAAGCTCACAAATCACAGATGACTCCAAATGCTGAAACAAACATAAAAAATGATCTCAGTGAAGAAGATATACCTAGGAAACGCCTGTCTAAAATTCAAATTCTGGAACAGGGGCAAAATCGTAATTTTGGGTCAAAACGATGTCCGTCGTTGGACCCGCTTTGCACCGAAATGCGTGCCAAAGTCTACGGTCTATAAAGTCGTCAAACTACATGTCTACAGTTTCAGTTTGAGGAGAGGAACTCAACGGTATGTCCAGTTTTGGATTCCGAGGAGCCGTGTACAAAATCGCCCGTTTGAGTGGGTCGCGGGCCCGCCAAAATTGGGTTCCGATTCGACCTTCTCAGAATTGAACCAAACTTGGCATGTAGGACCAGAATTTCGATCTGGACCTGTTGGCACAAGTTTCGTCTCGATCCAACGACTGTACACGAAGCTATGGACAAGTTTGCAAAACGTCGATACGGGGGTATCTCGACGGATACACGTTGATTTCGTCGCACACACGCGACGAAACTGAGTTCCGTCAGTTCCCACACGTCCGCAATGTCCATACGCGCCTTTCGATGCGTATAGCGCGTGACCACGTCGCCCGGTTTGTTGGGGCGTACGTCGTATCGGAGAAAATTTCAAAATTTTACTATTTCGAAAACAGTTTTTCACTCATGTTTAACACGAATTTAATTCTTGCACAGAAATCTAAATACCGATCTACTAGTTACGTTCCCATCGTGGTTATGTTGTCTTCAAACATGTTCAATTAGTTTCTGAAAAATCTCGACACACAGGGCGAAATCTGGCTTCTAAGTTGTGGTTTGAAACTGATTTCAGACTCTGTTTTCGACAGAGTTTTACCCGACTTTGCATCGAGTTACTAGTCAAACCAGTGGGTTATAGCTGATTCCCTTTGAAGGGACTCAAAGAAGGTTACATTGCCTACACGTAGCATCTTTTGGATCGCAAAACGATCAAACGTGCGAGAAGTAATCGAAGCCGAAAAAGAGTGGTACCTGTTGTCGAGTTCCTGAACGGGGGTTGGTTGGGGCGACGCTCCGGCGATTCTGGCGGTGGCGTGGTGGTTGTCCGGCGCCTGGGGGTGCGCGGGAAGGTAGGTAGCCTTGGGGTCGAGGTGGAGAAGAGATGGGAAGTGGTTAGGGTTCGGTTTGCGTCTCCAAATATTTATACTGCTGTCGGCTATACTAATGTAAATAGGTTTTCTAAGGAGCTCTTATCCTTGTTGGGCTCGGGTTGGTATTCCTTATAGCAGCTGCTAAGTTCTCATATGGGTGTGGGGTCGGCTAAAGCAACAGCAGTTGCTTGCAAAGCTATGCTTTGCATTAAGAGAGAGGGGGTCGGGTGAGGTGGACCGGCCTCACGTGGGTTGGTCCCCCTACATATTTAATTTTTTTTTCAAACACCAAAGTGTTGCAAACAGAGGCATGGCCGCCCCCCCCTCATTTCTGAGTGTGGGGCCGGCTGCTTTATTATTATTATTATTACCAACCATTATAAATATATATATATATATATACATATATATATACACACACCAAACTATAAGTAATTTTATATTCTAGGCTAAAAAAAATACCTAAGAATTTACAATAATTTCTAAAAAAAAATCCTAGAATTTATATTCCTACTTAATAGTAATATTACATGCACACATATATTATATACACACATGCCTTTATATTTACGTACATACCAAATAAATTCTAAATAATATAGAAAAATAATTTTTAAGGCACTAAAATAATTAGGAAAACATTGGGGGTTTACACCACATAACTTAATATATATAATACGTCGTCAATCATAAGTAAAGTAAAATAGTCCCAATTGTAACAAGATCCAATATCTCATCATCGAAACAGTGGACTATCCCTACAACCAAACAAGGACAAGGGGTAGTACACTATACGGCGATGCGATATTGTCCCATGCTACTAAAGGAACGGGGGTGATATGACATTGATGAGGGTTACCTGACCATTCTAATGTGTTTATGCAGTTAACAACAAACCTTCAACGCATGGGCACTCTGGCTACAGGAGCAGGAACTCAGGTATGGTCCTTCCAGGATACCAGGGACCTCAAAGCATAACATTCATCGAATGTTAGAGGCCAGCAGGAAATCAGGTATTAGGATCCAGGACCGTATCTCCAGCGAAGATAACCGACAATAATAGGAAAGTGCATACGTGGACCATACGTTAAGGAACTGTTCTTCCCACCCAATGCCTAGTAGAGTCACATCCATGACTCCTATACCTCTAATAACTGCCAAGTCTCCTAACATGCCTCTATTAGCAGTTAGCCCTAACGCATGCTTACCGGTGATCAGCCATCACATAAGTACCTCTATATGCTACTCATCTCACACATACCACGTGGTACAACTGTGTCAGGGTTTATGTTATATACTACAAATGGTAGTCCCTTAACTCTAGGTCAATATGCAATCAAAGGATAATAAGTAAAGTAAAGATAATATCACTGAGCAGGCAATAATTCAGGAACTGTAATAATGATACAGCTACAAAAACTGAAAATAAGTAAACAGTGATATGCAATAACAAAAATGCAAACTAAAATATAAGCAGTAAATATGGCAAGGTATCTTGCCTGAGGTTGTGTGCAAAAGAGCGACGTCCAATAGCTCGAACCGTCAGAATAGTGAAGCGATGAAAGCCAAAACCCGCATACGTCATCGGATGCTAAAATAAATACCATGAACGTGTTAGGAATATAAGATATGTCTAGGAAACGCCTGTTCAAAAGTCCAATTATGGAACAGGGGTAAAATCGTAATTTTGGGTCAAAACGATGTCCACCGTTGGACCTGTTTTGCACCGAAACGTGTGCCAAAATCTACGGTCTCTAAATTCATCAAACTATATGTCTATGGGTCCGATTTGAGGAGATGAACCCAATAGTATGTCCAAAGTTGGATTTCGGTGAGCCGTGCACAAAATTAACCGTTGGAGTGGGTCACGGGCCCGCCAATTAAGCGTTCCGGTCGACCTTCTCAGAATCGGACCAAACTTGGCATATAGGACCAGAAAAAAAAAATTCAATCCTGCTGGAACAAGTTTCGTTTCGATTCGATGAACATGCAAAAAGTAATTAAATTTTTTGTAAAGGGACCGATACGATGAATTTCGACGGATACGCATCAAATTCGTCGTGCACACGCAACCAATTTGAATTCTGTCAAAGCCACACGTCCGCGAAGTCGATACGCACATTTCGATGCTTTCGTTTCGCGACCACGTCGCCCGGTTTGGCGGGGCACACGTCGTATCGAGGAATTTTTCTAAATTTTTAGTTTTCGAAATCATGTTTTTCCTAAACTTTACAAACAAAAATATTTTTGCTCAATGGATTAAAAATAATTTCAGAATAAGGGTTTCACAGTCCTACATGTGGTCTAAATTCGTGTTCAAATAGTTTTCTGAGATTTCTACTAGGTTGATGTGAAACAGTCCTCAAATACAGATACCTAGAGCAATTCGATGTCCTATTTGGGACTGTTTTTCGTGATTTTCACAGAACTTTTCCCGATGTTTTGTGGCTTCTAAAAATAAAACTATTTATTAGGATATGATCCTGGTTATACAGGCTACGCCTAGTAATATATAGGTTCAAAAACGATCAAGAAAATAGAGACTTATTCGATCGTGAAGTTGGTACCTGGGGGTCAGGCTCTCTGGAACAGGGCATGCTCCTCTCGGGCTGGGCGCCGTACGGCCGGGCTGCGACGACGCTCCGGCATCGAGCGGTGGAGCAGGCCGCTCATGGGGGCGCATAGTGGTCGAGGACGAGGCATGGATCGAAGGGGGCAACAGTTGGTCGAGTTCGATTAGGGTTTCCTCCCCCTACTATTGCTGTGTGTTTATACACGGCTGCTTCCCATCGGGTTTGGTCTTACATGGGTAGGGGCTCGGGAGATCATGGGTTAGTTAACTCGCGAGATCTTGCTGATCTCGCGAGAAGAGTTGTATCTTCTTCTTTTTTTGTATTACTTTTTCATATATTGTATAATGGTTTATACAACTCCAAAATAAATTCAAATAAAATTCAAAAAATCTTTAAAAAAAATATAAAAAAGTTTATAGCTAACAATATATATGCATGGGCATAAATACACCTTTATTAATACCAAGAATCCTAATAATACCTTCTAAAAATATACTAATAAATTCTAATATTTCTAATACTTTTTCTGGAAGCAAAAAAAAAAAAATAATAATAATAATAATAATAATAATAATAATAATAATAATAATAATAATAATAATAACGACAATTACCATAAAAATAACAATAATCACAATAATAATCATAATAGTAATAATATGAACATCACTTTAGTAGGGTTATGCTACCTTCCGGACAGTACATTTTGCTACTAGTATATTTTACAACAATATAAAACTCACAAAAATAATAATTAAGTAAATATATAAAAAAATGGAATAGATGACCATAATATGGTTTAATAAAATCTAGACAACTAAATTTTTAAATAAAATAATCCCAATGGCACATTCAACTAATATGCTAGTCCAGGCACTTGCTTGCACTAATCGTGCCATATCGTCTAGTCATTGTGTATAAAAAATTTTTAAGCATGACTAGGGATATCTTTATAATTAATTAAAAATAATTCCAAAACAAAAATTTTATGCAATTAAGAAAAATAAAAATAAAAATCCTCCAAAATTTTGGGGGATTACATCCTACCCAACTTATAAAAATTTCATCCTCGAAATTAAAACAAAACTTAATATAACAATTAATAAATATAATAAGGCTGAATACGAAGAGAGTGTATTAAATCATAAATTGGTCCTAAAAAATATGGAGGTGGTAGTTATTAAAGAATCCAAACTGGCAACATATCCTACAATATAGGGTACTCTTTGTCTTGCATGGGTCATGGGTATTCAATTCATTGGAGGGAATGGCTTGATATTGCAAAAATCAAATAGGACGAGAATGGGCATATGTGGTTTGATTTAAGGAAGTTGTGTTATACATATGGTGTTATTGAAATAGAGCATGGGGGAGTGTATTTTTGTGGAACATGTATGCCATGTGTATAACTTGATGGGTCTAGTTCATGAGTGTGAACTTTGTTCGTAGGGAACGGCTCGTGTTGTGCTCAAAATATCAAAGTCACGGTAGACGGTATCAATTGATACAAATAAAAGTAGACATTTATGAACCACTGATTTATTGGCCTAATTAGAACCAATCATTTGCTAATTCCTAAAGAGGCTTGCTTATACATTTTTAGAAATTCTATTTCAAAATTGTAACTAAGGCACGATTCTATGATAGAACAAACTGTGAAGAATCAAGGTTGCAATCTTTTACTGCAGTTATCTAAAGACACGAGCAAGAGATAAAAATGCAATACAAAGATTGTATCACAACTTTCAAACAGATGAAGGGACGGTTATGAATAGAATCCAAGTTTGGCATCTCATTCTAAAAGGTAGAGCATACTAAGTTCAAGGTTCTACCAACTTACATAAATTTGTTAATCGTGGGAAGCAGATTAATAGAACTTCTAAGAAGATCAAATTTCAAAGAGGTTTATGAAAAATGTGGTACTTCGAATTGTAGTCATAGACCCTGTTACTTATTTAGCATTGCTCCTATATTGACCATGTCTTATCAAGGCAGTAGGAGTGGCTTTGGTAACAGAAATAAGTTGTTACAACAAGATTCCATTCACCTCATAACATGGCTACAACGAGATACGATTATGAGATTTATGGAAGAAAAATTAGTGAGCCAAGAGGTGAGGACTACATAATAGGTGTAAGGACTTATTTTATCAAATTTGGTTTATGGTCTAAATATGGCGATAGGCATGGATGGATTTAACTAGGTCTTAATAGGTTCTCTAATTGATCATAAACCCTTTTATTGAATGAATCTTTGGTTTTAAATCTAGGTTGGCTGGACAAGATCCACAAAATCAATCTAGACTGTCTCTATTCGGTTAGGGTAACCTAGAATAGGTTCAAACTCACGTGGATGGGTTATTTCTTAGTAAGGTTGGTTATCTAGGTTTCTTAAGCCCAAAAATGTGTCTTCATGACTTTTGAGTTTACGTAGCACAAGAAGACTCAATTGACACTAGTGGCATGTGCGTAGTGGGCTTCGAGTAGATCACAACCATATATTGAGTCAAAAGATTTGAGTCGAGGTTGGATCTCTGCCTGAAGTCAGAAAGGACAATAGTATTATGGTAGGGGTTATGACTAGCCTTTTTGACTCGAAAGCCGCATCATAAAAATAGAGTGAGGGGACGTGTTTTAGTGGGACATGATATGGCTACATGAAGGTGGACACGTCTAGATCTTGTATGTGCAATTTATTGGAAGGAAACAGCTGGTCTCGTGCTCCAAATATTAAAGTCACGGTCGGGGACATTAAATGATCTAAATAGAAAGTGGGAGTTCATAAGGCACTAATTATCTCCCTAGTGGAAACCAACTTATTCTAATCATTCGGTAATGCTAGTATGCCCTACAATTTAGAAGGCTTACAATTTACTCACTCTAGAAGCTAGGACACGGTTTTAGGATTAATGGGTTTAGAAAATTTCAAAGTTGTGATCATGCTTGGGCTTTGGTAATAATAAGTCACGATGTGATCAATAACGGGATATGGTAGTTATGAATCAATTTCGAGGATCGTAACCTAATTTCCAATAATGGTGATGATTGCATACCACGATACATGAGTCGATAGAATAGAATGATCCACTCGTCCATAGTATATGAGTGTTATCGATGAGGGCAATGAACTCTACAGCACATCATATGAAGACCTCTGACGACCAAGTCAAAATTTCTATTTGTGTCAAGCCTGCAGGACTATAGTCACAAGGGTTCTAGTAGCATCGAGTGTAGTGCTCATGCATTACTGTTGATAACTGGTAATTCATAATATGACAGGGTATTATGCTATGGATATTGGCCAAGCTAGTGAGTGTGATATTCTAATGCTAAGTCACTTCTTAAAAATAAAATTGTATAATTAGAATAATACCTATTGGATCCCTAATCTCGGAATAGATATTTATTATAGTCATGGTAACTGCTTATGTTTCTGTCTATTCCTCTTATGTCTAAACTGCGGGCTTGGTCGAGTAAGGGTCGGGTTAAGGCTTAAGGGTTGCTAGTTAAAGCAAGATTCAAGCAAATAATTAGAGACTCACAATAATTGGTTCCTTGAGAATAGATAGTCTTCTAGATTTGTGTTTGACCAAGGGTAAGGTCATAATCATTCTCAGACTCTAGTGACTAGAAGGTCATGATATTAGCTTTAGGGTCGAGGGGAGGATAAGTAACTCAAGGCAAGGTTGTAGTCACATTGTCAGTCCCTATTTTTCAAATTTAATTTAATTAGTGTTAATTAGTTTCTATTGACCTATTTAGCTTTAAAATAATTTATTATGATTTTTAGAATTTTTTTAGAATTTTTAAAATGATTTTTAAATAGTTTTTAAATCAAAATATATTATTTTATAATAAACTAAATTGTTTTAATATCACTTTGTAATATTTAATTTGTTTTAATATCATTATGCAATTTGTCAAATTGTTATTATATCGGTTTGTAAATTAGTAAATTGTTTTAACTGTGTTTTGCAAATTCATTTTTACATTAACCATAAGGGAGGGTCCAAACTGTAAAATCCTAAATTCTAGGGACCCGACTGCAAAAACCCACTTCACCCACGCCCGACGACCGGCCAGCTGCCCCCCCGACGACCATCGACTCCACCCGCTATTTTCGGCCAGACACAGCCCCAAACCGACCTCCTTTTCTCCTATAAATAACCCCCTAGTCCAAACCCTAACCCTAGGCTAAAACCCGACCACCACGACCACCGTCTTCCCTATTTTCCTTCGCCTGAACCCTAACTTCGGCCACACCCCACCGCCACCTCCACAGCAACCATCACCACCATCAATCACCACCACTAGATACGTCCCGACGAGTTGAGTCCAGCGCCGCCCAAGCGCCACGACGACGACGCCCCAGCCGCCGTCCAGCCCCTTCAACAACCCCTAGCTCGATCGGACACGTAGGTAACACTCTAAAAACCCTGTCGTGCGTGTCCCAATCTCACATATGCGACTCGTCGCGTCCTGACGAACCTAATGGTGAGTTTGGACACAACGGACTCGACCCGTGCATAACCTAGACACGGGGACTCGGCCATTTCTTCGTGTCCCAAATAGTCAGGACACGAAGTTGGCTATCAGGTTTAAACCCGTTAACCTAAAACCTAAATAACACTAACCCTAACCCAAACTCTAACATACGGCTCGGGCTGACCCCCTGGCCAGCCCGACCGAGCCCAAGAACCCGACCCCTCTGGGCCGAGTTCGAGCCCCCCTTCTTCTTTGTTTGTTTTCTTTTTTGTTTTGTATTTGTTTTATTTTATTAGTTATTATTATATGTATATATGTATATATATGTATATATATATATGTATATGTATATATATATATATATATATATATATATATATATATATATATAGATATATATATATATATATATATATATGTATTTTTGTATGTATATATATATTATGTTTTTTTGTATATATTGTATATATGTTATGTATTTTTATTATATATATGTATATGTATATGTATATATATGTAAAAAAATGTATATATATATGTATATATATGTAAATAATATATATATATAGATATAGATATATATATATATATAATATATATATATATTATATATTATTATATATAACTGTTTTATATATAAGTATACAGTATTTGTATATATATATATAAATATATATATATATATAATATATATATATAATATATATATATATATATATAGATATATATCTATATATATATATATATATATATATTTTATATTTAGTATTTCTATTGTATATATATATTGTATTTTATTATATGTATATATATCCATTATTATATTATATAGAATATATATATATATCATTATATATATATATATATATATATATATATATATATATTATATTATATATATATTGTTGTTGTATATTTATATATTATTTCAATTCTACCTTGTATAAAGTATTATTATGTAAAATTTCACAAGTTATTTTTATTATATAATTTGTGACTGTTATTTTTACCACTCTAAAAATATATATTATTTAAATTCTATTTTAATATATATATATATATATATATTATATATATATATATATATATATATATATAATATATATATATTGTTGTTGTATATTTATATGTATTTCAATTCTACCTTGTATAAAGTATTATTATGTAAAATTTACATGTTTTTTATTATATAATTGTGACTTGTATATTTTTACCACTCTAAAAATATATATATTATTTAAATTCCTGTATTTTAATGTTATAACCAATGATGTCCAAACCTAGCATGGATTTTGGGTCCAATTGTGTCTAATACATTCAGAGTTGTACAAGTCATATTGGACTTGATTCATGGCTCTGGGTCCTGTACTTGGACTTCGGTTCAAATTCAAATACATGGACAAAAATAGTAAATAATTAATTAATTAATTTCCAGAAACTTTTGCTTGCTGTTTTTGAATTTTTAATCATATTTTAATTACTGTAAAAATTTAGAAAAAATTGTATTTAAATACTATATTAATTTAGACAATTTAATATAATTTTTCTAGCATTTAATAGGTGCCTTAGGTATTTTATAAAAATAGGATAACAGAACCCATTTTCAGTATATTTATGTTTGCTGATTTTTAATAATTATTTATGAGGGTTTATAAATTCCAGAAAATTTATTATAAATTTCTATAATTAACAAGAATCATTTTGGTACTTTATTTTATGTAAAATTGAGCATTTTGTCTATCTCAAAAATTGTTGGAACATAGTGTACAGTTGATTTAATTATTGAATAATTACGACTTGCAACTTTTTGTGTTGTTTTGAGTTTTAGTCGTATTGAACCTCACCCCGCACTAGTGTAAAGGCCCTAGAAAGTTTGTTATAGTATTGTGTCACCCCACATTGGTCTTCTATGCTAAAGTCACCATTTGGCTAGGTGTCCAATCAGAAAGTCGTGTTGCACCACTAGTATTTTAGTGTTTAACTTAGTATAAAAACTAAGTTTATATATTTATTTCTATAGCGACGAGTTACCCGACATCTATAGAATTTTTATCGCTGCTTTTCTTTGCTAAAGACAAGTACTTCTGCAAACTTTACATACTGTTACAACAATGAACTGCGAATCCAACCATGTTAAATGTTGATCCTTGGGGTAGCAAGTTAAATCTTCACATGTTGTACTTTCAGTCACTACCATGCTTAGACCAGTCTTTATATATCTCTCACATAATTAGAATATGGGTTATGGGGAAACAATTAGTAGTGTACGTGATCATGCCCCCTTCTCCGTACGTATGTACCGAACAAAGTTTCATTTTATATAAATACTGCGCCGTAGGCTTTATCTCAAAGCGGATTTGTACGTATGTACATCTATCGCCTTATCACTTGTACGGAAGTACATTTTACTATGTGCCCCCACATATTGTATACCTATTGACGATCATGTACCTGCTACAGTTTTAAACAATACATATACATCTGTCTATATGACATATGTGTCCTTGCCATGATAGACTATGAGATGCCTTGTTTCCAGTTTATTCCTCTTATGTTCATTTCATGTTTCGTATATTAGTTTGCTAGAAACAGTACTTGCTCCCGTCCTGACAGGATAATGTTGTAGGTATTCTTACTGAGGAGGAGTTTTTCTGTGACTCATATTATGGAGTTATTGCCGAGGACTAGGCTTTGTCTTACGAGGATGTACCTACGGGAAAACTCGTATAGTTTGTGTAGTTGCTCGGAATATTTAGTGTAGTCATGTATTAGACTACGTATTTTGTAACTGGACCTGTATCCAGTTTTACAT
This sequence comes from Iris pallida, assembly GCA_029216955.1. Taxonomy (NCBI): domain Eukaryota; kingdom Viridiplantae; phylum Streptophyta; class Magnoliopsida; order Asparagales; family Iridaceae; genus Iris; species Iris pallida. The sequence goes on along the minus strand of JANAVB010000999.1, from coordinate 20,191,999 downwards.
TTTGGACTTGTACTTGGACTTACTATTATATGAAATGACTTTTGTGTTTGGAGCATTTATGACTTTTCTTTACTTATAGAACTGTTAGCATATTTAGTCTTATCTTTTATCTCTAGAACAGCTTACTGCGCTTATCTCAAGCGTAGGCTGGACATGACTCGGCCCGGCCTAACAATTTGGATAGCAGATCGTGACTATTTTTAGTGGTGGCCCATGCAGGTCCTGACTAAATTATTTGGTTACGTCATTGTGCCAAGCTTGCCTACAATTAGGAACTTAAGGTAATTAGACAACATTAGGAATGACGCTTAGAACATCTAGAGGAATACTAGGATTGCAACGTAGGAAACACATCATATGTTCGTTATTACAAATTAGATTTTCCTTGTTATTTATGACTGTTTACTTTAAAGAGTCCTTATAGTCCTTTTTATTTTATTTAGATGGTGCTTACTCGTTCATCCCAGTATGTCACACCTGAGAATGGCACACTCCCTATCCAGTCAGCTGACCAGTTGACCGATACACCTCCACCTACTATACTCCTCCACTCCATAAATCCACCAACCCAAATGCCTCCACCACCTTCCACATCACAGTCCCAGCAGGACCCGATACTCCCACCACCACCTATTACTATACCTACCCAGGCTTTCGTCACACTCGACGGGAACCAACTGCTCACTCTGATCCAGGGGTTCCTAACGACCCATCAGGAGCAGACCACCCTACACTGCCAGAGCATGGAGCGTTCTGAGAAACGTACCATGGTCCCACCACCTGTAGAGCCACGGCAGAGAGCAGGGACAATCAAGGACTTCATGGGTCTGAACCCCAAGGAGTTCTTAGGGACTGAGGGTATAGTTGTAGCAGATGACTGGCTAGACTCAGTAGAGAGGAAGCTCTTTGGAGTTAGGTTGCCGAATGACCTCTAGGTCGAGACAGCAGGATTTCTGCTGACAGACTTGGCAGGAGTTTGGTTCCGGAATGAGCCGCTATTCGCGAGAGAAGGGCCAGTTGGGATCAGTTCAAGACCCAGTTCAAGAAAAAATTCTTCTCGACCACCGCTACGGTAGCCATGGGGCTACGATTCCAGAACATCCAGCAGGGGAACCATTCTGTTGACGAGTATGCGGCAGAGTTTAGTCGCCTGAGCCGTTTCACTCCTAGTCTAGTTGCAGACCCTGAGGAGATGACACGTAGGTTTTGCCATGGTCTAGTTTCAGACATTGGCATTCTTATAGTGGCGAACGGTACGACTGACTACTACCAGAGCCTAGGGTTGGCCTGGAGCATAGAGGAGCGTCTTATGTCTTGCAAGAGGCCAGCTTCTGTACACCTCGAGGGACCGTCCAAGTGTCAGGCTTTCCAGCAGAGAGCACCAACGTCACACCAGCAAATATACCGTCCTCCTATACCACATCACCCGACCCCGCCAGTTAGAGCCCCGGGACCCCGGCAGCAGCAGAAAGGAGCTATGTGTTCTTTTTGTGGAAGACCAGGGCATGATTACTCTATCTGCAGAAAGTGGTTGAAGCAGTTCTTAGCTTGCGGGTCTGCCACCCATCAGCTTCGGGACTGCCCTGCAGCCAGGGTATCTAGAGGGCCGCTCCCGACTCAACAGCAGAGGTTTGGGCAACATCTGCAGTAGCAGAAGGGACCCCAGGGGAAGGCTTATAGTCTAGCTCTTGAGCCAGAGCCGGAGCAGGTTTCGGAGCCAGATTATTTGGCTAACATCATCACAGGTCATGTTTATTTGCATACTTTTCTAGCTCTATGCTTGTTTGATTCTGGTATATCTCATAGCTTCCTGTCATTAGAGTTTATGCATAAATACCACTTAGTAGCTACACCTACCGAGGAGATGAGTAGAGTAATGACGGAAGGAGGACCAGTGCCCATTAGAGCTATCTATAGATGCTCTATTACTATATCCAAGAGAGAGTTTAGGGGACGATTCTTTGTGATGCCACTCCCCGGGTATATCTCATATTGGGGATGGACTGGCTTAGCTATGCCCATACAGCTATAGACTGTCATGAGGATAGTATTCTGTTCAGTCCCCCAGGCACGGCACCATTCAGTGTCAGGAGGACAGGGCCGAAGATCAGCCTAGGGCCGAACTGTTGTGCGACAGTTGGGAAGATAGCACCGCCACACCATATCTTTAGAAAGTTTATGGATGTATTCCCAGAGGATCTTCCAGGACTTCTGCCTGACAGAGATGTGGAGTTCACTATAGATTTAGTTCCGGGTTCATCACCAGTATCCTGGGCTTGCTATAGAGGAACCCCAAGGAGGCCGTAGAGATAAAGGAGCAGATTGATGACCTGTTGAAAAAGGGTTTCATTCGATCTAGTACTTCTCCATGGGGAGCGTCAGTGCTCTTTGTGCCTAAAAAGGATGGTACAGTTCAGTTGTGTATTGACTACCGGGCTTTGAATACCATCACCATTAAGAACAAATATCCTCTGTCCAGGATAGATGATTTGTGCGACCAGTTGAGTGGAGCGAAAGTATTTTCCAGGATGGATTTGAGATCCGGTTACCACCAGGTGAAGGTCAGGGCAGCGGACATCCAGAAGACGGCGTTCAACACGAAGTACGGGCAGTACGAGTTTCTGGTGATGCCATTTGGTCTCACAAATGTGCCAGCGGTGTTTATGAATTTGATGAATAAGACATTTTACCAGTATCTGGATAAGTTCGTCGTAGTATTTATCTACGACATCCTGATATACTCGAAGACGCCGGAGGAGCATGCAGAGCACTTGCGGACAGTTTTGGGGATTTTGAGGCAGGAGAGATTGTATGCCAAATTGTCGAAGTACGAGTTCTTTTTAGACCGAGTAGAGTTTCTCGGCCATATAGTTACTGGAGAGGGGATCCCGGTGGATCCCAGGAAGATTGCTGCCGTTGAGACATGGAAGGCTCCGACGTCAGTTTCAGAGATCATGAGCTTTTTGGGTTTAGCCGGCTATTATAGGAAGTTCGTCCAGGACTTTGCTCGGATAGCTGAACCCATGACGAAGCTGACGCGAAAGGATGCAGAATACATCTGGTCAGAGGACTGCCAGGCAGCATTTGAGGAGCTGAAGAAGAGGTTGACGACCGCTCCAGTTCTGACATTACCTTCAGGATCTGGTGGTTTCATCATATACAGCGATACTTCGGGAAAGGGGCTAGGATGTGTCCTACAGCAGCATAGAAAAGTGATTGCTTATACATCTAGGCAATTACGGACTCATGAGCGAAACTATCCTACCCATGACCTAGAGTTAGCTGCGGTGATCTTTGCACTCAAGTTATGGAAACATTACTTATACGAAGAGCGTGTGGAAATCTTTACTGACCACAAGAGCTTGAAGTATGTGTTTACGCAGAAAGAGCTGAACATGAGGCAAAGACGATGGTTGGAGTTGATGAAGGACTTCGACATCGATTTACAGTATCATCCCGGAAAGGCAAACATGGTGGCGGATGCGCTGAGCAGGCATCCGATGGCATGGTATCTGATGATAGATCGGCATTTACGGGAAGATCTGGAGAAGCTCGGTATCGAGATAGTTCGGTCAGGATCAGTGATAAAGATGACGGTGCTTGACATTCAGTCATGTTTGATGGAGCAGATCAGGGAGGCACAGTCTACAGATGAGAGCCTTCGCAGACTTCGAGCCCAGGCTTTAGCTGGATTGCTGGATGACTTCACTGTAGCAGAGGATGGATCCTTGAGGTATGGCAGCCGATTGTGCGTGCCGAAGGGAGAGCTGATAGAGGCAGTCTTGCAGGAGGCGTACCGATCGAGATATTCTATTCAACCTGGTACTAACAAGATGTACCGTGACTTGCGGGAACATCTTTGGTGGCACGGAATGAAGAGAGATGTATCAATTTTATTTCGAGATGCCTAGTTTGCCAGCAGGTCAAGACGGAGTGCCAGAGGCCAGCTGGTCTATTACAGCCGTTACCCATTCCCGAGTGAAAGTGAGAACACATTACGATGGACTTTGTCTTAGGGCTTCCTCGTTCCCAAGGAGGGAAGGATGCCATTTGGGTCATCGTGGACAGGCTGACGAAGTGTGCGCACTTTATACCCTTCAAGGTGGGGCTTTCCACTGAGAAGTTGGCGGAGCTATACATGCAGCAGATAGTTGCTTACACGGAGTACCAGTGAGCATCGTGTCGGACAGAGACAGCAGATTCATGTCCCACTACTAGAGGAGCTTGCAGGAGGAGTTGGGCAGTCGACTCAAGTTCAGTACGGCGTATCACCCGCAGACAGATGGGCAGTCCGAGAGGACGATACAGACGCTGGAGGACATGCTGAGGACTTGTGTGCTGGACTTTGGCGGATCATGGGAGAGCCACCTGTACTTGGTAGAGTTTTCATACAACAACAGCTACCAAGCCAGCATCGGTATGTCTCCTTTCGAGGCACTATATAGACGATGATGCCGTATATCGCTCTTTTGGGATGATGTTGGGGACAGAGTTATGCTTGGACCAGAGATGATCACGGATGCAGCAGAGAAGGTCGGGATGATCAGAGACAGGCTTAGAGTAGCTCAGGACAGGCAGAAACTACTGGGCCAATACTAGTCGCAGACCGATGGAGTTCGCTGACGGAGATATGGTTGTAATGCCTGTGGTTCGTATTACGTATTTTGGAATATGTGTACACATTTTATCTTGTATTGCATGATTCCTTGCTTAGTTTTCTCCATGGCTTGGTTTATTTTTTGGTTCGGGTTGGCTTGGTTCGGCCTGGCTCGGTTTGCTTTGGTTCATTATGAACCAAGGATGAACCCCCTACCTACCACCACCACTACCATTTATTAACCCCATTCTTCTTTCTCTCTCTTCATTAACCTTTTCTTCTTCTTCCATTTACTTTCTTCACCTACCAGAGAGAGGGAGAGAGGTCTAGGCAAGTACAACTTGCTTGATGGAGGAACTCCAATTTTATTGCTTCATCCTCTTCCTTATAGCATTTTAACTTACTTTAATACTTGGTATTTCCACTTTCCATGGCTAGATTCTTGTAGATCTAAGTTTACTTATTTTTGGAAATTTTTGGGTTTTAATCTACTTAATCTTGATATTTCTGAGTTTTGATGGTTCTATGTTGTAGAGCATTTCATTCTGACCCATTTTGACCTATGAAAGTTTCAGATTTTGGCTCCGGATGATGGAGTTATGGAGCTTGAGAACTTGGCTCTCATAGTGTTCTTCTTCTCAGGATTTTGGAGAAGATGAACTATGCTTGACTTGACCGCATGAATAATTCATTACGGCAAGTGTTCTCTTCAGCCGCATGGCTGGAGGTACTTGAGACGCATGAAGGCCGAACTCATCTAGCCGCATAACTCGCTTAATCCCCAGCCGCATATACTCTGCACTTCTTCAGCCGCATGAGATGTTACTCGTCTATCCGCATGCGCCCTCCCTGGCCGCATGAGGACCCCACTTCTTCCAGCCGCATGAATGCTCTGACTTAGTCTCATGCGCCCTCTCTTCCCGCTGGCCGCATGGGACTTTACTTGATCCAGCCGCATGAGAACTTCTTCCTGAGCCGTATGTAAGCCACTTGCTCTCAGCAGCATGAACCCTTCCCCCTGCAACCGCATAATACCCCACTCTTCCCGCTAGCCGCATATGCCTCCTTCTCCTCAGCCGCATGAGCTTTGGACCCTCAGCCGCATGAGCTGCTGCCGCATGGATTCTCTTCTTGGCCGCATGCGCCTGACCCTATTGAGCCGCATGGGCTGTTCTCTTCCCAGCCGTATGAGATCATTCCTGGCCGGATGTGCCTGAGCCGCATGGCTCCCTATAGCCCTGTGTTTTATTATTTGCCCATGTCTTATAACCCCTTTATTGTATATTTTTACGCCCATTTTATATCCTTACGCCTTTTGTCCTGAACTTGATAAATCATGATTTGATTGACATGATTGAAATGAAAATTGTATATGACATGGTATGGCAAGGAACAAGCACGACCTGATAGTGGCCCGTCGTGGCGCACTCTTGACCAGTGAACTCGACATGATAACCTGACATGATATATCTTGATAAGCTGTTGCGACGGCTACCTGACATGACATAACCTGTATAATTAATCCAGACATCGTGGACGATTGTGCTTGTACAAGTAATCCAGTCCTATCTTGCATCATGTCTAGGAGGGGACTCCTGAGTATCACGGTCAGGAGTACCTACTGAAATAGACTAAGGCTAAATAACTAGATTAATACATTAGTCATAAAGAGATCTTCCAGCTATATGCAATCCCGTTACCTGGACGCGCCTTGGGATCTGTAGCCTGCCGTCGAGTAGGGCACATTTCCAGAACACTGTCATGTGTTGCACCCTTCAAGCTACCTAAGGGTACATGCATTTCCTGGACGATGTACCCACCTGAATTCAACCCTAATCTCTCAACTCGGGTAACCTGGATGGTCTGTAGGGCTTGTGACTGTGGAAGACTCTCACTGCATCTTGCTAGTAACTAGTCCTATGATAACCCTATTTAGTTAAAGTATCAAGCCGTAATTCTTGTTTGGCCGTGAAATGATTGGATGGAGTCTAACCATGCCTAGTCCTGTCCTGATTTTGTTCCTGATTACTGCATGACCTGAATGCTTATATTTATTTTTACCGATAAATAGTGAGAATTCCAAGTTCTGTTCAGACGAAGGGTTACAACCCCGGTCCTTGTTTGGTATACGGGTTATAACCTGGTTATCTGAATAGTTTCATGGTTATCTCGTCGTATATCATCCTGATGTATTTTCTTTATTTCCAGTTGTTACTTTTATTATACTCTTGTGCTGATTGCTGGTTTTAGCTCCTAAGTGAAGCTTCCTTGTGGCACTTGCTCTTTCTGGGATCTGACCCAGCTGGTTTTATATGGCCAGATTTCGGAGCAACTCCAGAGGATCTACCGACATTCCAGCCCGATGGTGGTGACTAGACGTAACCAGGGCAACGAGTGGGATTTATTTTTGATCTCCCACTTTATTATAAAATATCTTTTGAGGCGTTTAGCCGACGAGCACCTGTTTAGCTCGATTGTCACTTACTTACTGTCTGCTTACGGGCTGTAACATGATTGACAGATCCTAGGGTGATCATGTATGACTAAAACTCTTGCTAGTCCTAACATTTTGTAACGACTAGCTTCATGATCAACTGAATATGTAATGTTTGGGATGCCTTACTATTGTATATTTGGTGATCTAACATCTTGTAACATTTACTTACTTGCTTGTGATTGAGATACTAGGCTTGTTCATGACCATAGGAGACTGTTGGCTTATAGTAAACCCTCATGTATCTAGACAGCCGTGACCGTATAGCGAGATGGAATCCATTTCATATACGTAGCTGGCTATGTCTGCCCCTGCTCTCCAGTATTCTGGTTCTGGGGCGTGACAATGGTGCTAGTGAAGATATTACCTACTAGAGGGACGATCCGGTTCGGATGAGGAGGCAAGTTGAGCCCCAGATACATCGGCCGTTCGAGATACTTAGCAGGATCGGAGAGGTAGCTTACAGGGTTGCACTTCCACCCAACCTAGCAGGAGTTTACGATGTCTTTCACAGTATCTCAGCTGAGGAGATATGTTCCGGACCCCAGCCATGTGCTAGATCATTCAGAGTTGGAGATCGGACCGAGCCTTGCAGTTTTTGAGTAGCCCATGGAGATATTAGACATGAGGGAGAAGAGGCTGAGGAACAAAGTCATACCCTTAGTACGAGTAGCTTGGAGCCGTCACTCTCCGGTGAATCTACTTGGGAGAGGGAGTCAGGACATGAGGGAGAGATATCCTTACTTGTTCGACCCAACCGCTGCGAGGGAACCACCCGTTCCCGCTTGATACCTTAGAGGTTAGTTTTGATCATAGCCTTAGTCATTTGTTGCATTGCTTGCTATGTTAGGAAATTGTAGGGTCTTCAATCCTTGTGAATTTCGAGAACAAAATTTTTTAAGGAGGAAAGACTTGTCAGCCCCTATTTTTCAAATTTAATTTAATTAGTGTTAATTAGTTGCTAATGACCTATTTAGCTTTAAAATAATTTATTATGATTTTTAGGAATTTTTCTAGAATTTTTAAAATGATTTTTAAATAGTTTTTAAATCAAAATATATCATTTTGTAATAAACTAAATTGTTTTAATATCACTTTGTAATATTTAAATTTGTTTTAATATCATTATGCAATTTGTCAAATTATTATTATATCGGTTTGTAAATTACTAAATTATTTTAACTGTATTTTGCAAATTCACTTTACATTAACCATAGGGGAGGGACCAAACTGTAAAATCCTAAATTCTAGGGACCCGACTGCAAAAACCCACTTCACCCACTCCCGACGACCGGCCAGCTGCCCCCCAACGACCACCGACTCCACCCGCCATTTCCGGCCAGCTACAGCCCCAAACCTGACCTCCTTTTCTCCTATAAATAACCCTCCTAGTCCAAACCATAACCCTAGGCCAAAACCCGACCACCACGACCACCGTGTCCCCATTTTCCTTCGCCTGAACCCTAACTCCGGCCATACCCCACCGCCACCTACACAACAACCATCACCACCATCAATCACCACCACTAGACGCGCCCCGACGAGTTGAGTCCAGCGCCGTCCAAGCGCCACGACGACGACGCCCCAGCCACCGTCCAGCCCCCTCAACAACCCCTAGCTCGATCGGACACGTAGGTAACACTCTAAAAACCGTATTGTGCGTGTCCCAATCTCACATATGCGACTCGTCGCGTCCTGACGAACTAATGGTGAGTTGGACACAACGGACGCGACCGTTCCCGGCATGGTGCATAACCTAGACACGGGGACTCGGCCATCTTCGTGTCCCAAACAGTCAGGACACGAAGTGGCTATCGGGTTGAAACCCGAACCTAAAACCTAAATAACACTAATCTAACCCAAACTCTAACACGGCTCGGGTTGACCCTGGCCAACCCGACCGAGCCCAAGAACGACCGACCCCTGTGCCGAGTTCGAGCCCCCTTCTTCTCTGTTTGTTCTTTGTTTTGTTTTGTGTATTATTTTAGGAGGGAGG